>JAVGWX010000013.1:19698686-20298686 GCA_036924085.1 Ariolimax columbianus
CTATCTATCTATCTATCTATCTATCTATCTATCTATCTATCTATCTATCTATCTATCTATCTATCTGTCTGTCTGTCTGTCTGTCTGTCTGTCTGTCTGTCTGTCTGTCTGTCTGTCTGTCTGTCTGTCTGTCTGTCTGTCTGCCTGTCTGTCTGTCCTATATATCTATTTATATCGATAGATCTATCTATTTATCTATCTGTCTATGTATCTATTTGTCCTCCGTCCGGCTGTCCATTCGTCTTTCTGTCCGTTTGTCTGTCCGTCTGTCTGTATGTACATATGTCTGTCTCACTCTCTTTCTCTCTCTCTCTCTCTCTCTCACTCTTTCTCTCTCTCTCTCTACCTCATTCTTTCTCTCTCCTTCCAACTCTCGTATGAAGTAATTCGCTAGAAATGTAAGTAGTAGTGTACGCCTCTGCATTTGAACTTCCGGCTTCAGCATCTGACTCTCTTACATGAATACTTGAATCTTGGTAACCAATCAGGCAAGCTTGTCTGATGCCAGGTAGCCAATAACTGCCCAAGTCTGTGTCTGTCCTTCACCCTGGAGTACTTTGGTGGTCCAAGGGCGTGGTGCAGATTCACTCTCCATCGATGGCTTGCGGATGTAGTTGTATAGCCTCCAGAAAGATACCTTCCTCGTCCATCTAGCGTCAGCCATGCGGACCACATGGTCAGCCCATCCGTACCTTGTTGTTAACGCAGAGTCATGCGGACCACATGAGTTAAGGAAGATGTCGAGAGTACTAGAAATGGACAAATACGAGTTAAAGAAGACGTAGAGAGAGAGAGAGAGTTATAAATAGATAAACACGAGTTAAGGAAGATGTAGAGAGAGAGAGAGAGAGAGAGAGAGAGAGAGAGAAAGAGAGCTAGAAATGGGCAAACACGAGTTAAAGAAGACGTAGAGAGAGAGAGAGAGAGAGAGAGAGTTAGAAATAGATAAACACGAGTTAAGGAAGATGTAGAGAGAGAGTTAAAGAGAGAAAGAGCTAGAACTGGACAAACGCGAGACAAGAAAGATGTAGAGAGAGAGAGAGAGAGAGAGAGCTAGAAATGGACAAACACGAGTTAAGAAGATGTAGAGAGAGAGAGAGAGAGAGAGAGAGAGAGTTAAAGAGAGAAAGAGCTAGAACTGGACAAACGCGAGACAAGAAAGATGTAGAGAGAGAGAGAGAGAGAGAGAGAGCTAGAACTGGACAAACACGAGACAAGGAAGGTGTAAAGAGAGGAGAGAAAGAGAGAGAGAGCTAGAAATGGACAAACACGATTAAGGAAGATGTAGAAAGACAGAGAGAGAGTTACAGAGAGAAAGAGCTAGAACTTGACAAACACGAAACAAGGAAGATGTATAGAGAGAGAGAGAGAGAGAGAGAGAGAGAGCGAGAGAGAGAGAGAAAGCTAGAAATGGACAAACACGAGTTAAGGAAGATGTAGAAAGAGAGAGAGAGAGAGAGAGAGAGAGAGAGAGAGAAAAATGGACATGAACGTAACTAGACCGACAGCCCGGCTCAGTAAAGAGTGGCTTGGTGTGCAATTTATTTTGAAGACGTATGCTCCACAGGGAACTGAAAGATTCAGTTGATTATTTGAACTGCCATTATTTTCAGAAATGGAAAATGTCCCGACGATGTCTCATAACATATCAGCCACGAGCCACCAGGTGACACCTCTCAATAAATCCACGCCTATTGAATATATGGAGAGAACCTGATTTATAACTAGACCTCTAACATAAACCTGAGATTTTTCACAACAAAATTGCGTTTATATTGGACATACATCTATGGCCACCTTCCCATGTCCAAGCAATTGTCATATTTCTTATCAAATATCCAAAATGGAATGGCAGCGATATGTTTGGTTCGCTTTGTCTTTCTTCTTTTCTTATTTCTTTTTATTTCTTCATTTACTTCTTCTTTAATATCTTCTATTATTTTTTCACATAATCTTCCTTTATATCGTCTCTTATTTCTTATCTTGTTTATTTTATTTAGGGGTGCTAGGTTCGATCCCCATCGCAGCACTGGCCGTTACCCCAGGGAAGCAAACCCTTAGAAAATGCAGGAGAAAGCAGGCCCTTGCATAAAATCCATGTTGAAGTCGGATGCTCTGGACGGACAGGCGCAAAAATAAAAACCACAGTGCAATGCACACCGCCTTGGGGATTAGAGAAATAAGGCGATCGCAAAAAGAAAAAAAATATTTGTTATCTCTTATTTCTCTTGGTTTGTTTTCTTATTTCTTCTCTTACTTCGTTTGTTCTCACTGATTTCTATTCTTATTCCTCTTATTTCTTGTCTTATTTTATTTTGCACTTCTTCTCTTACTTTTCCTTTTACTTCTTCTCTGACTTTCTTCTCTGTTGATGAGATTGACGAAGTCATGAGTGCTTTCCCTATCGAGGACGACGGCAGCCTACCAGTTCTCGGATTCAGCTCTATTTCGTCTGACCAGATCTGGATTCGTATGGCCAATCTACATGGCCTTGTACATTCTAAAATATACGTTACATGGATCTACTTTCCAGATCTTCAATGCTGGTAGATGGGACCTAAATATACAGGGCGATCAAAAAGTGTATGTGCTTCTGATGAATGCAATACATAAATCCGCAGGAAACCTGCCCTTATGTACTTCTTTGGACTTCTAGTATGCAATACCTAATCGGTTGGCTGTCCGAAAAACAAAACAAACAAAAAAGAGGAAGTCTTACAGTGGAACTAGGCACAATATGGTATCCTTGGAAACGAGGAGGCAGATAAGCTCGCAAAAGTGGGAAGTAGCAAAGACACCAAATAAACGATCCATGAGGACATAATGGAGAGACCAGCACAAAGAATTCACGCCAGAAAATGACAGCATATACAAAATTGACAGACAAAGATTGTCATACTCTGAACGCGGCATTGCAGACTCAAGGCCCACCTACACAGACTTTGCTCAGAGACACCGCCATGTGTGATTGTGGAGCACGCAAGGAAACACCAGAACAAATCCTGTAGTAGAGCTAGATATATGACCAAATGGGAAACAGAACATACTGGCTACACAAACAACGATGCCTATTACCAGTTGAACAGAAGAGAGCAGGTCGTGGTCTTCAGACTTCGCACTGGCCACAATAGACTGAGGTACCACCTATTCAACAAATTTAAGATAGGTGGCACTGACGAATGCACGTGTGGTACAGGGAAAATGATCGCTGAACATTTGCTGCAAAACTGCCCGACATACGAGGACCAGAGAAAGCAGATGTGGCCATCACCAGTGGCAACACTAGACAAGCTCTATGGCAGTGTCGACAGCCTCAGGATGACCGCTGCTTTTTTTCGAAAAAAATAATGGTTGATGTCTGACTGCGTACGATGAAGAAGAAGAAAAATCCTGTAGGACTACCCCAGTTATATAGTCTGGCCCGAGAAGCGACCATGCTCGAAAAGCTGGAGGGGACCGGCGAAGATCTGAAATGCACAGCCTCCTTCGTGAATCTCTCTGGGCTAGGCATAACATCAGTCGGTCGAAGAAGAAGAAGAAGAAGAAGAAGAAGAAGAAGAAGAAGAAGAAGAAATACAACAAGAACAAGAAGACGTACAAGAACATAAGAAGGAGAAGAACCATGTGGTGTATGATATCCAACACTTTCTTTTCTGTCAGTTTTGATGGCCGTTCAGCGTCACACATGGAAACAGTTTTCCTAAGTTTCATAATCAACTGTCTCACATCATTACGATGTGGCAGCATGGTCTCCGGAAACTGTGCCTTGATTCGTCGTTGAACATCTTGTGTGTATTCTCCTTCACAGAAGAATTCGTGTCGCACTAGGAACAAAACACACATCAGAAGACACCGCCAACATCACAATGGCTGGCGGCGACCAAGAGGACACTACTCTGGAGAACATAATGCGCACAGAGACTTTTTGATCACCCTTACGTCTACCTGCCACACCTCTTTTGTCTAAATCTGTGTTTTATCTATATGTTAAGTAACGTTAAATTAAACTGGAACGGACATCCTTTTACGGATAACGTGGCGGTAACCTAATATAGGCACTTTGTTGGAGATGCGGTCTAATGTCCCTACATCATGACAGAATATCTCTAAGAGTGTTGATAGAAGGGGAAACTCGATTGAAGTAAGAGCCAGGAGTAACGCTCAGCTGTGTATTTCCTGGAGTCCTCAAGTTTCTCTCCCCTTTGAGAATGTCATTCTGGAAAGGTCAGGGCGAACTCGTGGCTAAAATTAGGTTGACGAGAATTCTCCAGGGACGTTTGTTTGTCCCTTACTGAGTCAGCGATTATTAAATTTAGCTTTCATGTCTGAAAATGAGCAAACACACCTTATCATTCTAAGCGTAACGTCTTCTTTATGGATATGAGCGATCGTTATGTGCATCTTCCCACATTTCATCTTGTTTGATAGTTGTTTCTTCTTCTTCGTCCATGTCTTCGTCTTCTGATTCTTCTTCTTCTACTTTTCCTAATTCCAATTCTGATTATGCTTCTTCTATTTCCTCTTTTGATTCTTCTTCTTCTTCTTCTTCTTCTTCTCCTTCTGCTTCTTCTTCTTCTTCTAATTCCCCTTCTGGTTCTTCTTCTAATTCCCCTTCTTCTTCTAATTCCCCTTCTGATTCTTCCTCTTCTAATTCCCATTCTGATTCTTCCTCTTCTAATTCCCCTTCTGGTTCTTCTTCTAATTCCCCTTCTTCTTCTAATTCTCCTTCTTCTTCTTGTTCTTCTTCTTTTGCTACTTCTTCTTCTTCTTCTTCTTCTTCTTCTTCCTCTTCTTCTTCTCCTTCTGCTTCTTCTTCTTCTTCTAATTCCCCTTCTGGTTCTTCTTCTAATTCCCCTTCTGATTCTTCCTCTTCTAATTCTTCTTCTTCTTCTTCTTCTTCTTTTTCTTCTGCTTCTTCTTCTTCTTCTTGTTCTTCTTCTTTTGCTACTTCTTCTTCTTCTTCTTCTTTTTCTTCTTCTTCTTCCTCTTCTTCTTCTAATTCCCATTCTGATTCTTCCTCTTCTAATCCCCCTTCTGATTCTTCCTCTTATAATTCCCATTCTGATTCTTCCTCTTCTAATTCCCATTCTGATTCTTCCTCTTCTAATTCCCATTCTGATTCTTCCTCTGATAATTCCCATTCTGATTCTTCCTCTTCTAATTCCCATTTTGATTCTTCCTCTGATAATTCCCCTTCTGATTCTTCAATTTTCGTTGTGACATCAGAGTTTACTGCCTTATGAAATGACTTCTTCTACTTCCGTTGATCAGTCACCAGTGCTACTGGCTCTCTGAATGATTTCACGTCCATTTCTGAACATCATGTACAAAGCGCAGGTTGGGTCTTCCACTTCTCTTTGTTCCTTGACTGTGTCTCGGTGTTCACAAATATAAACATGTTCTATATCACTTTTCTTATTTGTTATTTATGGAGTGTTATCACGCACGTTGATATATAAATCATTCCTGTACACGTCTATATTATTAAAACGGTAAGACGTGTGTGGTCTTGGAGTTGCAAGGTTGGTTTACACAATCAATGTGGCGGGTTCAAATCGCGTTCGTTTTGATAACCGGCCATATCTTGCATGTTGTCATGGTATTGCTGCTTCTACAAATCGTCCCAGTTGGAAATTTGTACCGGACTTAATGTTAGAGAAGGAAAAGCAGCAAGGAAGGGAACTGACTACCCAACCTCACAAAAGCTGTGGCCTCGCACAATGAAGTCTACTAACACTTCATCCCTGACAGCAGTGTCTGGTATTAGGCTAACTTAACCGTCAATAAGGACATTCAGACATTAGCATGCTTTTGTAGAAGCAATTCAGGTCTCAGAGTTACAAACAGATTATGGCATCGATGTTGATATTTGACAAGCTGCCGGTACTGAGGTCTTCACCCTCTTAATGAATCCGGTACTGAGGTCTTCACCCTCTTAATGAAACCGGTACTGAGGTCTTCACCCTCTTAATGAAACCGGTACTGAGGTCTTCACCCTCTTAATGAAGCCGGTACTGAGGTCTTCACCCTCTTAATGAAGCCGGTATTTGCCTCTTGTTGCTGTTGTTGAATGCCCACAAGGAATAGCATTACATTTGTGTGAGCCCTGAAAATAACGATTAGTGGCGGGCTGTTGTAGCTTCCCTAACATCCCGAGCGTGCTGATAAAGGTGCACCGGTGGTTTTCCAGGCGGTTGTGCTATGCTTGGCTATATCTGCGTGTCACTCACTACTACGGGGATCGCGTCGATCCCCACCTCGTTAGTCCGGCTGCCGTGAAAGCAGCACGTTTCCAGGGAGGACTGCGGGGGAAGTCAAGGTGGTGGTCCTAGCCAGTTTATTTAGTCGGAAGGAAAACAAGCAAATTGTGTTGACATTGGTAGTAGTTGCCTTGTGCTGGAGGTTAAACCACATCTCGAATAATCAACTAAATATTGTTGACATGCACTCTTTGCTTGTGACATCTTAAGTGTGTGTGTGTCTGCATGTTTATATATGTATATATATATGTGTGTGTGTGTGTGTGTGTGTGTGTGTGTCTGAATGTTTATATATATATATATATTATATATATATATATATATATATATATATATATATATATATATATATATATATGTGCGTGTCTGAATGTTTATATATATATATATGTGTGTGTGTGTGTGTGTGTGTGTGTGTCTGAATGTTTATATATATATATACATATATGTGTGTGTATGTGTCTGCATGTTTATGTGTATATATATATATATATATATATATATATATATATATGTGTGTGTGTGCGTGTCTGCATGTTTATATATATGTGTGTGTGTCTGCATGTTTATATATATATATGTGTGTGTGTGCGCGTGCGTGCGCGCGCGCGCGCATGCCTTGTGTGTGTGTGTGTGTAAATAAGCCCATGCGCGCTTGCTTGTGTGTGTAATATATATGTAAAACCAGTTTTAATGAGATAGTCAGTTAAATGACCCAAATGTATCTCGTGTGACCCACACGAAACAAAGCTCTGTCTTTCTATGATTGCGTCATTTACAAATATGTCCAGATTGATTTTTTTTTATATTTAAGGCAGTCTCAATCATATTCATTTTAAAAAATGTGGACATATTCTGTATTGTTTAAATAGCAACACGTGTAAATATTAATCTTTGATAATAGATGGCACTTTCATTTGTTATTTCATGCCTGAAATAATTGTACTCTTCATTATGAACATCTCTCAAGTACAGTAATGCGATTCCGAGTAACGCCCCTCTATAGACAAAAAGTCACCACTCCACCTCCTTCCAAAACCTACACATCCAGTCCCTCCCCGCGTCCAATAATTAAGACAATCGAAAACGCCAGCTTAAGCTCTAGCTCCAAACGACCTTTAGGGATGGGGAGCAGAAGTAACGCTCTCAGTTAAGAAAGGCTGGTTTACATTATACTTGAATTGAACTGCTGCTTGGTTTCTTGATTTTTTGTTGTAGTTTTTTTTTTTTTTTTGCGTTCGCCTTATTTCTCTATTCCCCAAGGCGGATGTGCGTTGCGCTGTTGTTGTTATTTTGCGCCTGTCAGCCCAGTGCATCCGACTTACAGCATGCATTTTATGTAAGGGTCTGCTTCCTTCTGCATTTTCTAAGGGTTTGCTTCCCCGGGGTAACAGCCGGTGCTGTGATGGGGATCGAACCCAGCACCCTAGAGCTGTGAGCCGTGTCACTTAACCACTAGCCCACGCCGTCCCCCGTTTCTTGATATAAAAGGTTCAAACGTTTTGTGACCTCATTTGTTTCTATGAGTAGTTCATCTATTAACGTTTTCGAGCATAATTTTGGCGTGTCTATAGAACTGCCCCAAAAATCAATCACAACAAGGAGCGAGAGGGACTAAAGGTAATCAGACAGTACTTCCTCCGTGATTGTCTAGAGAGAGTTGTTGCAGTCCAAGAGTCAATCTTTCAGAAAGCGACAAAATCGATTTCTGTCCTCGGAGTCTCCTCTAAGATTGTATCCCCTAAGTACTTGTCCACTGAAGTCAGCCTTGAGGATTAACTCTAGCAAACCTTTCCTGAGAATAAACCAACCAAAATGGTAAGATGGGATCAGCGGAACGGAAAACAGAACGAATTGACAAGTGGAAGAAAAGATAGAAACACTAGGAACGGTTTTCTGGTAGTTATTGGTATCTTTGTTAGAATATTTATCTTTTATAGCTCAAAAGTGTCGGACAAGTTTTCTGGTTTTATTTTGTGTGGGTTCGTTAGACGTCCAGTTACAATGATCTACAAAATATCCAAAATAAAAGCAGTACACATGCTTTTATATTTTAACAGAACATGTCTTAGACGAGTGAATGCCTCCTAAAAAGCATAGCGTTAGAAAACATATGCATATGTACAGATGCAGATATAAGGACCAAAATTGGAAAGGCGTGAGTGGCATTTCTGAGACTAAACAACATACCGAGGTCCAGAGAAATCATGATTTACACCAACGTTAGAATATTCAACGCACGTGTCAGGTCGGTTCTGCTGTATGGATCGGAAACATGGAGAACGTCCAAGGCTATACAACATAGACAAGAGTCCTTCGTCAACAAATGCCTACGAAGGATGATTGGCATACAGTGGCAGGACATGATGAGGACTGAAGACCGCCACAGCCGATGGAACAACAAATTAAGCGAAGAAAATGGGGATTGATAGAACATACTCTACAGAATATATATATATACTCTGATATATATAAATGATTTGGACATTGATATGGGATCCATGATTACAAAATTTGCTGATGACACAAAACTATGCAGTAGTGTCTCATCTAAAGCGGAAGTGGATATATTGATGTCGGATTTAGATAAAATTCGAGAATGGTCTGTAAGCTGGCAAATGGAGTTTAATGTAGATAAATGTACAGTCATCCACATGGGTAGATCCAATATGGAACATAATTACAGAATGGGAGAAAACAATATTAGAAAGATAGATAAGGAAAGGAATCTAGGGGTTATAATAGATCATACAGGATAGGTGAGTGAGCAAGTTAAGGTAGCAGTGAAAAAGGCAAATGCAATGTTAGGTATGATAAAAAGAAATATTAAACATAGGAGCAAGGAAGTGATCGTCAAACTGTATAAAGCTTTAGTTAGACCTAGATTGGAGTACTGTGTACAGGTGTGGAGTCCTTATCATAGAGGGAACATAAACATGCTGGAAAGAATACAAAAAAGAGCGACAAAGATGATAGTGGGATTCGGGAATTACAGTTATGAGGAACGACTCAGAAAAACCGGCCTACAGTGTCTCGAAGAGAGAAGAATTCGTGGTGACTTAATACAGGTTTATAAGATGATCAGAGGAATCGATAAATTAGACTATAACAAGTTTTTTTTTAAATACAGCCACCTACAATAACACGAGGGCATAGCTACAAGCTGACTAAAGAGAGGTCCAGGTTAGATATTAGGAACTATTTTTTTAGACAGAGACTGGTGTCTGCTTGGAATGCATTACCAGGGGACGTAGTGGAGGCAGGGACAGTTAATGCATTTAAGAATAAACTGGATGCGCATAGCTTTTAGAGCAAGGTGATGTAAATGTAACTGGTTGTATACAGACTCTACAGGGTCTTCTAAACCAGTATAACGACGTTAAGTTAAGTTAAGTTAAGTTAAGAAGGCACTTTCCAACATAACCAGACAGACTCCTGCGTGGCATCCTCATGAGAAGAGAAAGTGTGGAAGACCAAACAAAAATACGGAGAAGAGAATGTGAGAAAGAACTAAGATGAAATAATTACACTCGGGGAGAGGCAGAAAGAGTAGCCCAAGACCGTGCATGCTGAAGAGATGTTGTCAAAGACATATGCACCAATAGGAGCAATGGCTTTGATTAATTGATCGATTGGTTTATTGAACATTGTTGAACATTCGACAAGCAGATTGGTTAGAAAGCTGGCTTCTCGTGGCAAATGTGCGGAGTTCACATTCCGATCTAGGTACAATTTAGCCTATCAGTTCTAAGCTGGTACCTGACTTACACAGTCAATGAACGAGTTGGTACCTGACACACACAGTCAGGGAAGGAGTTGGTACCTGACACACACAGTCAGGGAATGAGTTGGTACCTGACTCACACAGTCAGGGAAGAAGTTGGTACCTGGCACACACAGTCAGGGAAGGAGTTGGTACCTGGCACACACAGTCAGGGAAGGAATTGGTACCTGACACACACAGTCAGGAGAGGAGTTGGTACCCGACTCACACAGTCAGTGAAGGAGTTGGTACCTGGCACACACAGTCAGGGAAGGAGTTGGTACCTGGCACACACAGTCAGGGAAGGAGTTGGTACCTGACACACACAGTCAGGAGAGGAGTTGGTACCTGATTCACACAGGGAAGGAGTTGGTACCCGACTCACACAGTCAGGGAAGGAGTTGGTACCTGACTCACACAGTCAGGAGAGGAGTTGCAGCTTGAAATGAAGCTGGTAAACACCTAAGCTGGTACCTGACTCACATAGTCAGGGAAGGAGTTGGTACCTGACTCACACAGTCAGGAGAGGACTTGGTACCTGATTCACACAGTCGGGAGAGGAATTGGTACCCGACTCACACAGGGAAGGAGTTGGTACCCGACTCACACAGTCAGGGAAGGAGTTGGTACCCGACTCAAACAGTCAGGAGAGGAGTTGGTACCTGACTCACGCAGTCAGGAGAGGAGTTACAGCTTGAAAGGAAGCCGGTAAACACCTAAGTTGGTACCTGAATCACACAGTCAGGAGAGGAGTTGGTACCTGACTCACACAGTCAGGGAAGGAGTTGGTACCTGACTCACACAGTCAGGAGAGGAGTTGGATGCATGAAATGAAGCTGGTAAACACCTAAGCTGGTAACCTGACTCACTCAGGGAAGAAGTGCAGAGGTTAGCTAACTGTCGTGTGTGTTATGTTATGAGTCACTGATAGCGGTCAAGACGCAGCAATGCTTGAGCTGACAGCAGCCAACGGCTCATAGCTAGCAGGGCCAGTGAACTATAGCTGACCAAAACCATATTTTGCCTCCACATGGCGGCCCTGGAAACAGGCTGCACTAGTCACTAGTGTAGTCCGAACAATGGGGACAGTGGGAAGGCAAACCCGGTGCTAAAAAAAGCCAGCAGAAAATGGAAAGGTGCAGTTGTCGGCCTCGCTGTAAACTAATACACCGTCATTTCCTGTACGAACGCCGAAGAAGAGGAAGAAGGAACCACTGATGAAGACCAATGAAAAAGGTAATGTAGGTCTGTATTTCTGTCCGACCCCCCCCCCCCCCCCCCCCGTTTATTTATTTGTTTGATTAAATGTTAACCATTCTGGATTCCACTGACGAAGGCACGTCCCTTTCCACCGCAGACCGTAATCCTTGATAATATCAGGACGTGTTGGTCAATGTATGGATGCGTGTATGTTTTTGTAATGTGGACGTTTTATACAATTTTCTTCACCCTATTTTTTGTACCAGCGCTGCAAAAATTGGCGCGTGTTAATTCAGTTCAAGAGAGGGTCAGACCAAGAAGACGATAGTACCAAGATATCCAGGTGTGACTGTTGCGGAGGCTGGAGTTTTGGCAAGGGAAAGCGTTTCTTTCAGACAGACTGATGCGAGCGACGTTCTATAAATGACATGCTACATGAAAATAAATTAACCAAAGTTTTGACGTCACCCCTAGCAACTCCTAAAATGAGCACACACACACAGATTGATGACGTCACTTATGTGTTCCAAATCGTCGAGAAGATAATCTTAATGTGGGATACTTAATCCTCTATTACCGTCCTAATAATCTCGTTTAACGCTGCATGTGATAGGCCAATGCAAAACTGTTTTAAAGCCACTTCACATATAGAGTTTCCATTTTTAAATAGTCGTTATGTTGTTCTGTCACGTGGTGGAGCCTTAATCGCCAAATACAATGAACAATTCATTGGAACAGTTCGTGATTATTGCACTTTTGTTGCGAGTTTGGGATTAGGTCTGGTGTTTTTCGCTTTTGTTTGTGATTGTATTTTGTTTAGTGGTCGTCGTTTCTTCTATCTTAGTTAATTACGTGCATTTATCATTTTGTGCTGGGGTATTGGTGTGCACGTGTGCCAAATGTAGAAGTGTTTATGTATGTGTGATGTTTCTGTGTTGTTGTTTTTTTTTTCATCTGTGTGTGATTATTTGTGTGATTGTTTTTTTTTAAATGTATTTTTTTATGTGCTTGGTGAATGTTTATATGTGTGTGTTTGTATGTATGTTTGTGTTTTTACGGAGTCTGATTTTACTGTGTTTACATTTGTATGTGTGTGTCTGTGTGGGTGTTGTTATTGGTGTGTTGGTGTTTTAATTGTTTATGTGTGTGCGTGTTTCTATGTGTATGAGTTTATAAATACGTGCGGTTGTGTATGTGTGTGGCTTTATTTATTGAGGGTTGATATGTGTATGTTTTATGCCTGTGCGTTTGAAAGACACATCTTCTATCGAAGACACGTGGGAGAAAAATGACATTGTGTGAAATGAAATGCCGGAGAAAATAAATAAGTAAAATCTTCAGAACAGACTACATGTGATATAATATCAGCATCAGCTTAATTTGAACTATTTGATTGTTATTACTTCTGAAAATCTATTTTCTATTCCTAGTATTACATTGGGGTATTCCTATCCTAGTGTTACATTGTGTTGTGTCTAATCTAATGTTACTTTAGAATGTTTCTACCAGAATGATACGATGTGATGATTCTATCTGAATATCACCCTGGAATGTTTCTACCCTAGTGTTACATGTGTGATGTTTCTACCCTAGTGACATTGGAATATTTCTACCAAAACGTTGCCATGGAATATTTCTACCCAAATGTTGCCATGGAATATTTATACCCAAATGTTGCCATGGAATATTTCTACCCTAACGTTGCCATGGAATATTTCTACCCAAATGTTGCCATGGAATATTTCTACCCAAACGTTGCCATGGAATATTTCTACCCAAACGTTGCCATGGAATATTTCTACCCAAATGTTGCCGTGGAATATTTCTACCCAAACGTTGCCATGTGATGCTTCTACCCAAATGTTGCCATGGGATGTTTCTACCCAAATGTTGCCATGGGATGTTTCTACCCAAATGTTGCCATGGGATGTTTCTACCCAAATGTTGCCATGGAATGTTTCTACCCAAATGTTGCCATGAGATGTTTCTACCCACATGTTGCCATGGGATGTTTCTACCCTAGTGTTACCCTGTGATGTTTCTACGCTAATGTTACCCTTGAATGTTTCTACGCTGTTATTTTTAAACGTTTATAGCAGAGGACTTTCCTGAGATATGTTTATCCGAGTATTAGCTTGGAATGTTTATAGCCTAGTACTACCCATGGATATTTCTACCCTAAATTGACCTTAATATATTTCTACCCGAATGTTTCTCGAGACTATTTGTGCCTTACTGTTACTTTAGGAGGTTTCTTCCAGAGTGTTACCCTGGATTGTTTCTAACCGAGAGCTTCACTGTGAGGTGTCTTCCCAAGCGTTATCCTGTGATAATTCTAGTCTAGTGCTACTATTGGATGTTTCCACTCGGGTGTTACCCTGGCAGGATAGAATAGAACCAATGTAATCTTCTAAGTAGAATGCAAACAGTAACAAAAGAAGTTTGTACATGTCACTAGCAACTTCATCAGGTAAAACTGAATTACAACATTAGCTACCAATTTAAGAATTGCTTTTATGCAAGTTTATATTGTTAAAGGAGAGAAGAGGTAGGGGAGAGTGTAACTTTAGTTGAGCTACTACTGTATCAAACCAAATGGAAGCAAGAAGAAGGACCTTTCATGACTCTTGTTCTCTCTAAGACCTTCTTATCCTTATCTTCTCTAAGACCTTCTTATCATTATCTTCTTCTTCTTTTCCTTATCTTATCCAAGACCTTATTAATAGAGAAATAACTAAACACAATCAAATGAAGTTGTTTTTTTAACTCTCAAAGAGATTACGTTGCCTTTACTTAGGCCAAGTTGGTCGCAGTTGTTGTTGTAAGCCAACGCTGTTGTTGGATTTATCTGACGTCATCTATCCGTCTGCCAAGCTGACTTTTATATAATCAGCCATATCACATAACGTTTGTGTTTATGGGAATATGAATATACGATGGGTTGGGTTTCCTGTATCATATTTCTCGAGATCAGCCACTGTACGTGCATGTGTGCGTGTGAGTATGTGTGCGTTTGTATGTATGTATGCGTGTGTGTATTTGTATGAGCGTGTGTATGTGTATATGTGTGCGTGTGTATATGTGGGCGTATGTGTGTGTATGTGTACGTGAAACACATAGCCGTTGAGAGTATGGGAATTAAGTAAGGTTTTTCTTTTCGGCAGGAATAGATCATGGTATTAATGAGCATTTATGAGGATGGGACGTGCACCAAAAAAAGACATTGAAAGAACAAGGATAGAAGGAGTGCTGAATTAAAATTAAAGAAAAAAAAATGAGAGACGTAAAGCGAGGAATATGAGGGCAGAGTGGAAATGGTAGGATGTAGTGAATAAATATGTTTTAAAGCGCAAACAAATGAATACGCTATAGGAAAGAAAGAAAAAAACATAAAATGAGAAAAGCAGAAATACAGAAAATTAAAAGAATTATAAATACATTTTTAAAAGAAGTAAATAAAAAGAAGGAAGGCGGAAGGGAAGAAAGGCAGAAATAAAGTACGGAAGGAAAATATTACAAAAACGGAGCTAGACAGAAAAATAGAAATAACCACACACAAAAAAAGAAAGAAAATGACATACAAAAAGTCAGTCAGTGGACAAAAAAGTCACGCTGGAGATAAAGAAACCTCCTGAACGTGCAAGTATGAGTCATACCTGCACACCGTCTGCCTCGATCTCCCCTCCTTAACTTCTCACACTCCTGTTTGGATTTAATTCGCTACCTCACTCTCTGTTTCCTTATCTTTCCCACTTTCTCTTTCTATCTCTCTCTCTCTCTCTCTCTCTCTCTCTCACTCTTGTCTTACTTTACTCTCACTCCGCCCTCTCACAATCACGCCAGTCTCGGGTCGTGCTTCCTGCAGGTAAATGGTACCGTATGTAGGCGTCGCAGGCACCAGGGGGTAGTCAATCGATAATCCCTTCAGTGTGTTTAATAACATTCGTTTGGAAGATATACCTTGATCAGGGGGGGGGGGCGGGAGGCGAGGAGGAAGTGGAGAGAGGAGCAGGTAGGTAGTCTATGTTAGAGACGAGAAGTACGATTCAAGATTGTGCTATAAATAAATAATGTATATGTATATATATATATATATATACCATCCGCCCTGCTGCCACGAAGGAAGTGTTACAAGCTTCCTTGCACTACTTATTCGATTTTCATGACTAGGGCGTTGACCAGTTCACTTCCTCAATCCGTTGCCTTCCTTAGAAGTAAGCCGTGTACTCATTTATAGACATTTAAAATGGAATGTAAGAGCTCTAACAAATGTGCGACTGAGACGACAAGTTAGAGACGTTTGGCTAGCAAGATCGGGTTGAGCCATTGCAGGATAAACTATCGGAGAGTCGTCTCGTCTTGTGGTCAGCGAAGAATCCTGAGGTGTTTCTTGTAGTGCATGTGCGTGCCCAGGAAGAGTCATGCGAGGATCTGTGTTGAGTCAATTGGTGGTCCTTGAAGAGTCATGCGAGGATCTGTTAAGGGTAATGTGAGGATCTGTGTTGAGTCAGTTGGTGGTCCTTGACGAGCCATGTGAGGATGTGTTGAGTCAATTGGTGGTCCTTGAAGAGTCATGTGAGGATGTGTTGAGTCAGTTGGTGGTCCTTGAAGAGCCATGTGAGGATGTGTTGAGTCAATTGGTGGTCCTTGAAGAGTCATGTGAGGATGTGTTGAGTCAATTGGTGGTCCTTGAAGAGTCATGTGAGGATGTGTTGTCAATTGGTGGTCCTTGAAGAGTCATGTGAGGATGTGTTGAGTCAATTGGTGGTCCTTGAAGAGCCTTGTGAGGATGAGTGAGTCAATTGGTGGTCCTTGAAGAGTCATGTGAAGATCTGTGTTGAGTCAGTTGGTGGTCCTTGAAGAACCATGTGAGGATGTGTTGAGTCAATTGGTGGTCCTTGAAGAGTCATGTGAGGATCTGTGTTGAGTCAGTTGGTGGTCCTTGACGAGCCATGTGAGGATGTGTTGAGTCAGTTGGTGGTCCTTGAAGAGTCATGTGAGGATGTATGGAGTCAATTGGTGGTCCTTGAAGAGCCTTATGAGGATGAGTGAGTCAATTGGTGGTCCTTGAAGAGTCATGTGAGGATCTGTGTTGAGTCAGTTGGTGGTCCTTGAAGAGCCATGTGAGGATGTGTTGAGTCAGTTGGTGGTCCTTGAAGAGCCATGTGAGGATGTGTTGAGTCAATTGGTGGTCCTTGAAGAGTCATGTGAGGATCTGTGTTGAGTCAAGTGGTGGTCCTTGAAGAGTCATGTGCGGATGTGTTGAGTCAATTGGTGGTCCTTGAAGAGTCATGTGAGGATGTGTTGAGTCAGTTGGTGGTCCTTGAAGAGCCGTGTGAGGATCTGTGTTGTCAGTTGGTGGTCCCTGAAGAGCCGTGTGAGGATCTGTGTTGAGTCAGTTGGTGGTCCTTGAAGAGCCGTTTGAGGATCTGTGTTGAGTCAGTTGGTGGTCCTTGAACAGCCGTGTGAGGATCTGTGTTGAGTCAGTTGGTGGTCCTTGAATATTCATGTGAGGATCTGTGTTAAGTCGGTGGCCCTTGAAGATTTATGTGCTAATCTGTGTTGAGTCATTCGGTGGCCTCTGAAGATTCATGGAAGGATCTGTGTTGAGTAAGTTGGTGGTCCTTAAAGAGTCAAATAAGAATCTGTGTTGAGTCAGATGGTGGTCTTTGAAGAAAAAATCATGTGAGGATCTGTTAAGATCCATGCGAGGATCTGCGAAAGGTCGTGTGATGCTATGTTGGGAGTTATGTTCGAATCTGAATCACCATGTTAGGATGTGTAGAGGATGTAGAGGTTACGCGAACTAACTTAAAATTTGTTAGTTTGCTTGTTAGTTTTAACACATATGACTGGCAGAGAGTAGGGCCGTCCGCAGTATGTAAATTGTTTAGAACCACTGCATAGAATATAAACTTATCCGAAAGCCACGCATCTGTTTCGGTAAAATGCCACCTGAGGAGAATTGCACGTACTATTATGTTACGTGGTTGACCGTGCAGATAATGTGTATATGTGTGGACGTTGCGTGATTGGCTGGGCAGATAATGTTTTTGTGTGTTGTCGTTGCGTGATTGGCTGTGCAGATAATGTGCATACATGTGGTCGTTGTGTGATTGGCTGTACACATAATGTGTCTGTGTTGTGTGATTGGCTGTACACATAATGTGTCTGTGTTGTGTGATTGTCTGTGCAAATAATACCCTGTTTATAATGTAGCAGTGTGTGTGTGTGTGTGTGTGTGTGTGTGCGTGCGTGCGTGCGTGCGTGCGTGCGTGCGTGCGTGCGTGCGTGCGTGACCGTGCGTGCGTGTGTGTGTTTTTTTTTTTTTTTTTTTTAGGTTGCTTGGTTGGCTGTGTAGATAAATAGAATGATATAACGTGTGGCGCTCTATTCTGGGACTGGCTACATCCACAATAAACCTATTATTCTTGTCTTTCTTTTTCTTTTCATCCTAGCGGGGAAAATGCGTTTAGGAAGCAGGTGGAAGAGGGAAGCTGGTCGAGCTGTTCGACTGCTAGTCTTCTGACTACGATGACGTGAGTTTAAAAACCTCCCTAAAGGACAGGTGTGTTTTTGTAATCGCAGATGGGTCCCCAAAAAAATACATTGAGCTGTGCGTGCCCATTGTAGAGGCAAGCCACTTTTATTCCTCAATTATATAAATCCTCTGTTGAACTTCAGCAATGAGAGCAACCGCAATAATTAAAGTTGTTTTGTTTTTAAAAAAATTGTTTTCCAGTATTGTTTCTATAGCTGTTTTTAAAACCTAGATAGCTACTAGCACACTCGACGCAGGAATGTTGGCCAGTTCGGATGGTGAATGAGCAATATAATGAGTTGAGGAATCTTTTACCGTAGATGGCTTAGACCGAATTGATGGTAGGCTTTTACAGCACTATCTGTTATCCAGTGGTCCTATTCTCGTCTCTATCACTCACAGGACCCTTCATGGAACCACCAGGATAGGGCTGAAGACTCGCCAGTGGATGAGCTAACGATGTTTCGAGGCGCACGATGACTGCTTGCATCAGGGTAACGAATCATGGTTGATTAAGACGCTATTCCGCCTTCAAGCGACGGCCCTGGAAACAGGATGCTAAGAAAATAGGGATGCAGTGGGAAGGCAAACTAGAAACGAACATATACCAGCTGAAACCAGATGTGTCGGACCGAATGGCAAAGATTTCGCAGCCCTGCTGTAAACTATGACGCAACGTCATAACGTCGTTTCCAGGACGAAAGTCGAAGAACAAGAAGGAGAAGAACAAGAAGGAGAAGGACAAGAAGGAGAAGAACAAGAAGGAGAAGAACAAGAAGGAGAAGAACAAGAAGGAGAAGGACAAGAAGGAGAAGAACAAGAAGGAGAAGGACAAGAAGGAGAAGAACAAGAAGGAGAAGGACAAGAAGGAGAAGAACAAGAAGGAGAAGAACAAGAAGGAGAAGAACAAGAAGGAGAAGAACAAGAAGGAGAAGAACAAGAAGGAGAAGGACAAGAAGGAGAAGAACAAGAAGGAGAAGAACAAGAAGGAGAAGAACAAGAAGGAGAAGAACAAGAAGGAGAAGGACAAGAAGGAGAAGAACAAGAAGGAGAAGGACAAGAAGGAGAAGGACATGAACAAAAAGGCTCACAACGACAAGCTATCTAATCAGCTTGGACATCAATCTACTTTCTCTAACCGAGACACAAAAGAACACACACAAATCGATGTTCTGTCTTTTTTAATATGGATTCGGCTCGTACCTTTGCTTAGTGCCGCCTTTGTGTATTTATATGACTGAGGATTAAAGATTTCATACAACAACAGTCGCAGTGCAGTGTACAGGATGTGCTGTTCTTTTACCCTCGCTTCGGCGTTCGTCCTCAAAAGAACATTGTGACGTTGTGGCCTAGTGTTCATCGAGGTTGCGTCATCAAAGTTTTCGGTTTGAATCTACGTTTTTTAATGTAGTTTTATTGTGGATACCAGGTTTGCCTTCCCACTATTCTCTAAGCCAGATTCTTCTTCTTCTTGTTCGTCCTACGCTGATAAACGTCAACCTGTATTTTTTCGAAAAAAGCAGCGGTCATCCTGAGGCTGTCGACACTGCCATAGAGCGTGTCTAGTGTTGCTACTGGTAATGGCCACATCTGCTCTCTCTGATCCTCGTATGTCGGGCAGTTTTGCAGCAGATGTTCAGCGGTCATTTTCCCGGTACCACAAGTGCATTCGTCAGTGCCACCTATCTTCAGTTTATTGAATAGGTGGTAACTCAGTCTGTTGTGGCCTGTGTGGAGTCTTCTTCTTCTTCTTCATCGTACGCAGTCAGACAGTAACCATTGTGTGGAGTCTGAAGACCACGACCTGCTCTCTTCTGTTCACCTGGAAATAAGCATCATCTTTTGTGTAGCCAGTATGTTCTGTTTCCCATTTGGCCATGTATCTGGCTCTAATAAGCCTTTTTGACTCTTCGTAGGTCACACTAGAATCTGGTTGTGGTAGTCTTGGACCTTCTTTTGCCAGTCTGTCTGCCTCCTCGTTGCCTTGGATGTTACAGTGGGATGGAACCCACTGTACCACTACTCTTTTTGGTGCGGACTGCTGGCATAGTTGACAGAGTACTGCTCTTAAATCATTGTTTTAGCCAGATTCAACTGTTTCCAGAGTCGGCACTTTGAGGTGGAATAAGGTCTTGGTCAGCTCTGGTTAGTGACCTTCAAACAAGCGACACGCTATAAGCTCCTGGCTACATTTTGTCGCTCTGTTTACAACTTACTGCCTCGACAGACAGACCATAACCTTCCGAGCATGCCGTAATAGGCGTGTGTATGTTGGTGTGTTTTATTGGGCTTGTGTCTTAAGCTGTCTATGTGTGCTAGTCTTATAAACTTCCTTTTACTTATCTATTCTTATTTTTCTTCTTCTTCGTACGTTGTTCTCAATCTCCCGCTACCAATCCCTGAAAAGAGCTTTGCAAGCAGCAGGATGTTGTCGGAATAACGTGAAGTGTTGCAGTTTACAGCTTTACTGCGAGATTTGCATCTTTCGGTCCGACACATCCGACTTCAGCAGACAATTTTGAGTACCGGGTTTGCCTTCCCTCTTCGATCCCTTCTCCTTAGCCAGTCTGCTCTGTTGCAGCCTGATGCACTGCTTAGCATCACTTGTCTGTTCAAAATCTACATAACGTATATAAATGATGTTCGTCCATCACAAGTGATGAAGATCACTTTCTTTGTTTAGAAGTTGTTTCTCTTGCTGTGTCCGATGAAATGGGTAACTTGTTCGATGAATTGGATTAAAGTGAGGAAGAACTGCACATTTTTGTCCTCCAATCTGGTTCTGTGCTACCTTTGGCCAGTGGCAAGATATGTATCGAGAGAACTGGATATATCATAAGATTTAGATTTTTCCTCAGGGTTTACTCCCTAAGCCTTTCTCGTAAACAGGTATCCCGCAAGGCAGCGGATGGGGGGATGACATCTAACGTGGTGTGTCGTGACTGTTCCATAACCACAAGAGGTCGTAGGGACATCACTCAGCGTGTGAGTGAGTTTGGTATATCACCCCGGCTGTGTTCAGTCCATTATAGTCGTGTCTAAATTTCTCACACGCCAGTATCGTGAAGTTCAGCGTGTTAACTAGACCGTGAAATACGACACAGGTTTAAGCGTAGTGCTATTCATATAGTCGATGTCCAGACCAGAATAATCGGACGGAAGAAATCCCACCAAAAAAACGAACGAATTAACCAGTCCAAACGAAAAACAACAACATGTTTCCGTGAACACAAGTGTAAGTCGCCTACTAGTGTGAATTCCAGGCAAATCCGTGGTCTGGCGGAATCCATTTTGAACTAAAACAGCACAGCAATGCAGACCCGCAGCATGTTACGGCGCCATTTTTTGCTGCTATCATAATTACGTATGTATCTTACGTTTGTAGACTGGGTCCGTGAGATTGTTGGACTAGTTCTTATTGTTGGGATCTGGAACAAATTAGCTAAATAATCAATGGTGAAGCACTCGAATTTCACAAGTGTCTAGTTTGGCAGACATGATTTTTATTTCTATGTGCGTACGACAAGTAATGGCAACCTACCGTACTGTATAACTGCCAAGAAACTTCTAGCAGCCAAATAAGCTGGCAGTGACGTTCTGTCAAGGACAGACTACTTACATTTTAATGTAATCTTATACTTTCACTCCTCTCTCGCTCTCTCTTTCTCTCTCTACTAAAATTTACCCTAATGGCGACATAAAGGATTTCTACATGAGACTAGCAAAATCATCATGTAAAACACGCTGTATAGAAACCACCACTACAAGAGCGCATAAATGAGTCGATGCAGGTTTCCCGCAAGGAGGCCAATGCCAGTGGGGATGGCAGCATGCTCCTGTTAAAGGGACAGAACAACAATGTTAAAGTACCACTGTTTGAAATGTTTTGTCCGACAATATTTATGTGACGTCATCGCGTTGGTTATATACAAGCGCAGTGGGGCGCAAGGATAAGGTCATGACCCCATTTAAGGGTTCCCATGTGTTATTTAGGGGTCGTGACATTTCAACAAGATACGTATATGTGTTGTTGTTGGGGATTCCGTGGCGAAGTGGTTGAGCCGTCGGTCTCGTGATCAGGTGGTGTGGGTTTGACTCCGGACTCCGCCGTCTTTTTCACGGGTGCTTGATGCGGAGTCCCCTGCATCTCGTAGTCGCTCTTAGTCATCTTGTCCTTGACTTGCCACTGGGGTTTGGCGGCACGAGACGAGAGAGTGAGGATAAAAAGTAGCGCAGTTAATTCTTACTAAAATATAGCGCTAGCAAAATAAATTATGTCATCATCGTCTACGACAGACGGTGGCCTTTGCCTGTTGTTGTGAATCGACATGGCAATCTTAATGCCATGTAATAACATATGTGTGTGTTTTGTGGCTGTAGCTGAGGTCTATACAACCTGTTTCATTGATCTTGTAGTTAGGGAAGAAATGTGTTCCTAATATCGCTGAGGACAGGGCACGCGAATATATTGAGTTCGTCTTGTGAGGTTTATACAACTGACTCTGGAGTGTGACGTTGTTGGATTATGTTCATTAGATTATTCTAGTTGGATACGATGTGTGTGTGTCGTATATAAACACATGTTCGTATCCATGCATTCTAGTTCAATACGCTGTTTGTGTGTCGTATAGAAACACATGTTCGTATCCATGCATTCTAGTTCAATACGCTGTTTGTGTGTCGTATAGAAACACATGTTCGTATCCATGCATTCTAGTTCAATACGCTGTTTGTGTGTCGTATAGAAACACATGTTCTTATCCGTGCATTCTAAATGGATAGAGTGGGTTCGTGTCGTGTAGAAACACATGCATGTTGTTTATTTGTGTGGCATGTTTTTCTAAATCAAATAGTAGTTTGGCTGGGGTCGCCTGCACCAAGCGGTTGAACTCTCCAACCTACATGTGCGTATCACAGCGATTAGAGTGCTCAGTTGAGATAGTTATATCATGCTCCAGTCTTCATACACACCATTCAATCAAAAACTGACTTACGTTCTGAAATTGCAGATTGAAAGTGAACTGATCACCTCCACCATAACAGAAACTGACGTGAGACGACATTTGTCCATTATCACGACATTTGTCTATTATCACTACATCCCCATTATCACGACATATGTCAATTATCACTACATCATCATTATCACGACATTTGTCCATTTTCATTGCATCATCACTATCACTACATCCCCATTATCACTACATCCCCATTATCACGACATTTGTCTATTGTCACGACATTTGTCTATAATCACTGCATCATCACTATCACTACATCCCCATTATCACTACATCCCCATTATCACGACATTTGTCTATTGTCACGACATATGTCCATTATCACTACATCACCATTATCACTACATCCCCATTATCCCGACATTTGTCCATTATCACTACATCCCCATTATCAAGACATTTGTCCATTATCACTACATCCCCATTATCCCGACATTTGTGCATTATCACTACATCCCCATTATCACGACATTTGTCCATTATCACTACATCCCCATTATCACGACATTTGTCCATTATTACTACATCCCCATTATAATTACATCCCCATTAGCACGACATTTGTCTATTGTGACGACATTTGTCCATTATCACTACATCCCCATTATCACGACATTTGTCCATTATCATTTAATCCCCATTATCGTTTCTGTCATCTCCGTTATCACGGCATCCCCCATTATCACGTTATTCCCACTATTACTTCCTTTAAATTACCTCTATATCTCCAAAATTAGTTAATTCACATTATCACATCAGGTACTAGTCAGTTTATTCACCTGAATTAAATGTATCCCTAACAGTACCCCAGCCGCACCGCAGTAAAGTTTTGTATTTAACCCGATTCGACATTCGGTTCTCTTTCCCATCATTTACCAAAAAAAGGGATCAAGACGCTGAGCGGCGCATGAGCTGCAGTGGTCAGCGACCCATAGCGAATCAGAGCTGCCAAGACCCTTCTCACCTCCACGCGGTGATCCTGGATAACAATCTGCAGCAGGGCAGACTGGCTAAGGAAAAAGGATCGAAGAGGGAATGCTAACCCGGTACTCAAAAAATGCTTGCTGAAGTCGGATGTGTTGGACCGAAAGGTGCGAATATCGCAGTCAAGCTGTAAACTACGACACAACTCCATTCCGTTCTCTGGACTATATTCTGCTACTTAAGCCCTTTCAGGGTTTGGTAGCGGGAGATTGAGAACGAACGAAGAAGAAGAAGAAGATTTACCTAAAAAGTGCTGAGTAGTGACTCCAAAACTATTGTTAAATTATGTAATATATGTATGTTAAATATTTGAATTAGTAATTTCTGTTTAAAGCATTGAATCATTTTTTTCTCGACTTTTCTTCGATGGTGTTATTTGAATGTTAAATATCTTGCAATATAATTAATAATAACCTATTTCTGTTTTTACTGCAATGCGGCTAGGGTACTGTTAGGGATGCATTTTAATTCAGGTGAATAAACGGACAAGTAAGTCACATCATTCTCAAAACGGTCTGCTAAAAGACCATCTCTGTCAATTGTTTTGTTTTTAACCTCAGTTTTTGTTTAGAAAGACGTGTTATGTTGCTGAACTTCTATGTACGGTAAATATGTTATTTTATTACCTCAATTATATGAGATAACGTCTGGGAAGTCGTTACAAGTTGCGTAATTCTTTGTATGGAAAAGATTTGATCAGGTTCGCTTCACTTCCTACGCTGCATACTTAATACTCTTTATTTGGCACCAGAAAATGTCAGCTGTCCTGATTTATCTCTCTCTGTGCACGCCACACGCACCGTCGTTCACTTGTCTTAAGAGTACAGTCTTTCCACTAGTGACTAACTCGCGCGCTATGTTCCCGTGGGACATCTCCAGGCACGGATCTGACAGTAAGGAAGTGTTTGTGAGAAACATTTTGAAGATTGTACGCAGCACTCTAGTGTTCCTACTTTTGTTTGTCTTATTGATCTGTCGACAGAAATAAAATCAGTCCTAGACTAAATGGTGCCGGCAGAGATGACGTGTCAGAGATAGCATTGTACTAGGTCTGAACTTTTTATGAGCTGTGGGTGATCATTTCCCTTTATCGCTGCCTTGCTTTTCGAATTTTTGATTTTTGATTTGGTTTCCATATACATTGAATAGACTGGAGCGAATCGGTAACGATGAGTAAGCCCAGTATAAGTTGTATTAGTAATACAAATAGCAGTAACAACTACTAAAACAACAGCAACACAATGGACAGAACTTGAAGTGAAGAATTAGTCTCAGCACTCTTCACTAACGGAGATCTGTTTACTGTATGTTGTACATGCCGTGACCAAGGAGGAAGACTAACGTCTGGTCAGGATCAAAATACTGACCAAGATCCTCACCATGGCTTCCT
Organism: Ariolimax columbianus; assembly: GCA_036924085.1. Lineage (NCBI taxonomy): Eukaryota > Metazoa > Mollusca > Gastropoda > Stylommatophora > Arionidae > Ariolimax > Ariolimax columbianus. The sequence continues at coordinate 19,723,846 of JAVGWX010000013.1, forward strand.
CGTAACCCATTCTGGAAACGGGCTGTTTTCATGGCAGCCTGTCTAACGAGGGGAGGGATCGACGTCATCTCCGTAGTAGTGAGCGACACGGGCATGAAGCCAAACATAGCACAACGGCCTGGAGGACCCCGGTCCACCTTCATGAGCACTTTCTGGATGCGAGGAAAGCTACTGCAATCCGTCACTTAACGTCCTTTTCATGGCGCACAAGAGTTGTTGTTGTTACAGATCCAGCAGAATCTGGGCTCTCGCCCTTCGGCCCAATGCCATATAATGGTATCTGCACGTCTTTATCAGCTGTTGCCTAGTGCCGTACCAAGTGTTCCATGTATCTGACCGCGAAGGAAGAAACATTTTCCTAAAATCGTTGAGCGCTGAGCACTTAAAGAGAATAATCAACGATTTCATATGAGTGTGTACACGTCTGACACTCAGGGGTGTGTTGTGCTTGGATTCTGTTCAGGTCCTTGTTACGTGCCGTAAAATATAAGCATAAAATATTGAACTAGTTACTAACACATGCCCAGCTGCTATGGAAACGGTGCCACCAGAGCATTGATCCGAAATGATAATCGCTAATTGTATGTCCAGACACAGTGCCCAATACATGCACCTCAAAATGATCACTTTATTTTCTAAGCAAGCAAATACATTTATATATATATATATATATATATATATATATGTATATATATATATATATATATATATATCAGTGATCTCGAAGTAAGATGTCCGCCTCGGGTGCCGCAGGCTGCGGGTTCGAATCATGGTGGAGACAGTGATTTTTTTCACCTGGATCTGCTGGTAAAAGTTCTCATAATCTCTGAGTAGTGAGATCGGACACCCGTGTTTAGTTTCTAGCACGTTAAAAATCCCTTGGCTGTAAGAGATCAGAAAGAGTAAGCTTAACGATAACTGCCCGGACAAAATTTAAAAATTTTAGTTACAAATCTGGCCAAATTATTTGTACCTTCCTCCAGGCCTAATAAGCCGCAGGAAGTTTGTAAATATCTAATATATACAGCCGAAACCTTCGGTTACCTGGCAACATACATTAATATGCAGGTTTGAATTCTATGATTTCAAGTATATATATATATATATATATGATGCAGCTATATAAATTATAGGAGACAGCTGGACAAAGCTTACATGGCGCCACATGCATAGTCTTTAGAGACTGAGACGCCTATGATGATAGAAAGATTAGCAACTCGTTTTCCAAGGATCGAAAGGAAAATAAATAGTGGATCTACTAACTAAAGGTTAAGATTCATATACAGCAGACACTATTCTCGGCTTTCTATAAGTTGTGTTTGGCCCATTCCTTGCCTGACTGTCCTCATGGCTTCCATGTCAGTAAGCCAAAACACTATTTGTGACTTGAGCGTGCTGATAACTGGAATTGAACTGCTTACATTTACCATGGGAAGTGATGAAACACTCAAGTTGGAGAACCTCTAAACCTAAGACCCAATCAGCTTAATCTGGTGCGACCACTAATAGGGACTGTAATCCCTGGCCCGCGTTCGCCCGCGTTCGCCCGCGGCGGTCACTAATCTCTCATTCACAGCAAGGGATCCGCACCGACACCTGGGCCTACTCGGGCACTTCTGTGCACAGTTTGTTATTTGCTTCCTGGTTCGCTGTCAGTGGTAGACGATTAGAGCTAGGATCCCCTGGAGATGCTACGTGACTGGAAGAGGTGGCTAAGAGTTGTATAACGCGAAACAACGTTGAAACGCAGTTTGAGATATGTACTGATGCTGACCATATTAACTTTCCGTCTTACAGCTTTCTATCCTTAACTGGGCAGATAAAAATAAGAAAACGAAAACTACGAACTAAACTTTCTACAGGGCTAAAAATATATTGAAAATATCCATATAGAAAATCTTAGACATACGATGTAATGTCGAAAATAGTCAGCGAAATTAAAATAATAGATGGTATACGGTACTAACAAATTGTCAAATTGATCTACACAAGTTTGGACTTTTTCTACAACTGGAATTAGTTTTACAAATTTTCCTTCGTCAGCTTAAATTGCTCCCGAAAACATCATTGCTATCGGCACAACAACAACTGTATCTTAATATACGAGGCGTGTTCAAATGAAACCAGATTAAACTGTGCCAAGTGAACATACGTACGATGCGCATGATGACGTTACTTCTGGTGCAAACAGCACATACCAACCGTCAAGTTTGCAAAATGTCATTATCCTCCAACTCAAAGTTTCCGCAGCAGACCGTTGAAAACATGGCAGGTGTGATACAGAATCCATCCAGAGTTGATCAGCGAGCGATGATTCGGTTTCTAACAGCTGAAGGATGTCGACCAGTTGATATTTATCGCAGAATGCAGGCAGTGTATGGTGACAAAAGTGTGCCGAAGACAAGAATGAAGAACTAGGCAACGATGGACTTGAGTTAACGAAAGATCTTTCGAGACCAGGTCAGGCGCATATTGTTGCGTCAACTCACGTCCTTCTTTAAACATCGTTGTCCAGTTCTTCACTGTTGTCTTGGGCGCACTTTTGTTACCATACACTGCCTGCATTCTGAGATGTATGTCAACTGGTCGACATCCTTCCGCTCTTATAAACGGAATCACCTCTCGCTGATCATCTCTGGACGGATTCCGTTTCACACCTGCCATGTTTTCAACAGTCTACTGAGGAAACTATGAGTCAGAGAATAATGACATTTTACAAACTTGACGGTTGGTATGTGCTGTTTACACCAGAAATGACGTCATTATGCGCATCGTACGTATGTTGTAGTTTGATCCGGCTTAATTTGAACACGCTTCGTATTCGCTAGCCTATTTGTATGTACGGTTTACTAGGTTTCTATATTTCTAACAGAATGTCTCCTTCTTTTCCTCTTTGTCTTCTTTTACTTCTTCTTTCTTCTTTTGCTCCTTGTCTTCTTCTATTTTTTCTTTCTTCTGTTGTCTTTCTGTCCTTGCCATACGGGGTAGATCCTCTTCTTGTAATATCTTGAAAACGCACTTCCGGGAGCTTAATGTAGGTTTCATTATTGACGTTCGTTCACATTTCATTTAAGTAACAAGTCATTCATTTCTGAACTCAGCCATCAAACACCCTGTTTTCATAGATTAAGACACTCGCCTAATACCTTACATTTTCTGTCTCACTTTCAGATGATGCTCGCCAGAACAACGCTAAAGTTCTCATTCATTGTCACGCAGGCATATCGCGATCAGCTACTATCACCATTGCCTATTTGCTAAAGCACACGAAAATGGCCATGGCCGACGCCTACAAGTTTGTGAAGGGAAAACGACCTATTATTTCGCCTAACTTCAACTTCATGGGTCAGCTCCTGGAGTTTGAGCAAGATCTGAACGAGGGCGTTTCGCTCAGAATTTTACATCCTCGTCTGCAAGGTATCGAGAGCAGTGTATAATGACAATTGAGAAGGCGGGAATTCAGTTTTGTTGTTTTAACAGGAAGAATGGGCGCAAGCGTACACCTTTGATGTGAAGACGACACAATCTTGTACCTTTGATGTGAAGGCGACACAATCTTGTACCTTTGATGTGAAGACGACACAATCTTGTACCTTTGATGGAAAGAAGTTGCGGTCTTGTAGCATTGATGGAAAGACGTTGCGGTCTTGTAGCTTTGATGGAAAGACGTTGCGGTCTTGTAGCTTTGATGGAAAGACGTTGCGGTCTTGTAGCTTTGATGGAAAGACGTTGCGGTCTTGTAGCTTTGACGGAAAGACGTTGCGGTCTTGTAGCTTTGATGGAAAGACGTTGCGGTATTGTAGCTTTGATTGAAAGACATCACAATCGTGTAGCTTTGATGGAAAGACATCACAATCTCATAGCTTTGACGGAAAGACGTTGCGGTCTTGTACTTTTGATGGAAAGAATCGTGTTACTTTATTAGGAAGAACAGTCGCAGACTGTCAACTTTGATGGGAGAGAATTGCAGCTTTGCAGTTTTTGATAGAAAGACATCGCAACATTGCAGCATAGATGTGAAAACATCGCTACTTTGCAGCCATGATGGGAAGACATCGCAACTGTGCAGCCATGATGGAAAGCCATCGCAACTTTGTAGCCTTGATGGGAATACATTGCAGACTTGATTAGAAGACTTTGCAACCTTTTATTTTTAAATCGAAGACATACGTTCATCTTTCATTAAAGAATGTGAGTGTAAACTTCCTATGTTCCTATAACAGAATCTAAAAAGATTTAAAATCTGCTCAACCAGATTGACTATCGTGACATTGATTGTCCAGAGTCGTTTGGGAAGATTTGCTTCACCAGATGTACCCATACCTTTTCTTCAGCACCATCAGCATGACGCTACACGAGTGAAGCCAGCCAGAGCAGGTTCTCAGGGCGTTCACGCTGTGTCCATCAAGCCACGTACAAAGTGGGAACAATATTACCATATTTGTAAATATACGCGGATCACAAAACAATTACTTTGCTAAATTATCAGCAGCGGCGCACATGTGACCATTTCATCATGCTATGCATTTCGTAGATTTTGTTTTAGGGTTGTGCATGGAGCTGGTAACCTCATCACGTATAGCATGGTGCCTCAGAAACAACTTCGACGAGAGAACATATATGATTTGACTTAGGCTTCCTAAATTGATGCCGACTATAGTAGGGGCAGTGGGGGAAGAGAACATCTATGCTTCTACTGAAGTAAGGTCGGGTGGGAGTCCCCTCTATGCTTCTACTGAAGTAAGATCGGGTGGGAGTCCCCTCTATGCTTCTACTGAAGTAAGATCGGGTGGGAGTCCCCTCTATGCTTCTACTGAAGTAAGGTCGGGTGGGAGTCCCCTCTATGCTTCTACTGAAGTAAGGTCGGGTGGGAGTCCCCTCTATGCTTCTACTGAAGTAAGGTCGGGTGGGAGTCCCCTCTATGCTTCTACTGAAGTAAGGTCGGGTGGGAGTCCCCTCTATGCTTCTACTGAAGTAAGGTCGGGTGGGAGTCCCCTCTATGCTTCTACTGATGGGAAGACGGAGGAGCGGGACGAGGCGTCTAATACTTCTACTGAAATGAAGATGAGGAGGGGGAATTTATGCTTCTAATGAAGTGAAGACCGGGTAAATGAGCCGTATCTATGCTTTTACTGAAGTGAAGACGAAGGAGGTGGGGGTGGGGAGGGCATATGAAAAGCCAAGTCATGGCAATATTTCATATATGAACCTTCGGTAGACCTGACGACAGCTGTTGGTTTGTGAGCATTGCCCGGGTGAAGGGATTATTGCCCGCCATCTTCTTCTCCTGCTCCCATCTGACAATAACTGACACAGGTGGTAACACATTTGTTTACGATCAGTTAAACATGGATGAGCCAGGTGTAGTGTTAGGATCGGGTAAATATGGATAAGCCAGGTGTAGTGGTAGGATCAGGTAAACATGGATGAGCCAGGTGTAGTGTTAGGATCGGGTAAACATGGATGAGCCAGGTGTAGTGTTAGGATCAGGTAAACATGGGTGAGCCAGGTGTAGTGTTAGGATCAGGTAAACATGGATGAGCCAGGTGTAGTGGTAGGATCAGGTAAACATGGATGAGCCAGGTGTAGTGTTAGGATCGGGTAAACATGGATGAGCCAGGTGTAGTGTTAGGATCAGGTAAACATGGGTGAGCCAGGTGTAGTGTTAGGATCAGGTAAACATGGATGAGCCAGGTGTAGTGTTAGGATCAGGTAAACATGGATGAGCCAGGTGTAGTGTTAGGATCAGGTAAACATGGATGAGCCAGGTGTAGTGTTAGGATCAGGTAAACATGGATGAGCCAGGTGTAGTGTTAGGAACAGGTAAACATGGATGAGCCAAATGTAGTGTTAGGATCAGGTAAACATGGATGAGCCATGTGTAGTGTTAGGATCAGGTAAACATGGATGAGCCAGGTGTAGTGTTAGGATCAGGTAAACATGGATGAGCCATATGTAGTGTTAGGATCAGGTTTATCGCTCTCAATTTGTTTTGCCCTGCTGTAACAAAATATCAACGTTTGTCTTGTCTTTATTGTGGGTTTTTGTGCACTGCGTTTTCTACGCCCTTTGAGCACAGTGCATCCGCCATGAGCATTTTTTACTCGGATCAGTTCCATTAGACTTTTGCTGTCATCAGCAAGTCCACTCCTGACAAAGTTATGTTTTTAGACAATCTAATCTTTCCTACCCGTTTCTAGTAAAGGTTAGCTCTCGTTCCATTGGACACCTGCAACACGTGCTATTGTTAGTACCAGAAACCATAAATAATTCAACACATCTATTGGTTTTATACGTTACGCATTTGTGTTTGAATAATTTGGTAAATGTGCTGAAATAGTGGGATTCCTACTTAATATTATGTATTTTATTTAGTCCATTAAAAATCACTATTTCCAGAGGAGATTGAATGGCAGAACCTAGATACGAAATTGATTCACAAGTTACACTTGAGTACCACATGTATCATTGAGTTACACTTAATTACTACATGTATCACTGAGTTACACTTAATTACTACATGTATCACTGAGTTACACTTAATTACTACATGTATCATTGAGTTACACTTAATTACTACATGTATCATTGCGTTACACTAAATTACTACATGTATCATTGAGTTACACTTAATTGCTACATGGGTTATTGAGTTACACCAGACTACCAAATGGGTCCATGAGCTATACCTGCCTAATTTATGAGTCCATAAGTTACACCTGCCTACCTAATGGGTCCATGAGTTACACATGCCTATCTTCTGAGTCCATGAGTTACACCTGCCTACTTTATGAGTCCATGAGTTACACCTGCCTATCTTATGAGCCCATGAGTTACACATGCCTACTTTATGAGTCCATGAGTTACACCTGCCTATCTTATGAGCCCATGAGTTACACCTGCCTACCTTATGAGTCTATTAGTTACATAATATTAATGTATGTGTCAAAGAGATACACCAGACTTTCCAAACGGGTCTGTGGATTAGCACAGGCTACAACAAGAGCCATGGATTACACACCAATACAAGAAGATTCATTGGATGGGGGGGGGGGGGGGGGGGTCATAAGACAACAAAATGACTCTGTTACACCAGACTACTAAATGGCTCTATTACACCAGACTACTAAAGGGCTCTATTACACCAGACTACTAAAGGGCTCTATTGCACCAGACTTCTAAAGGGCTCTATTACACCAGACTACTAAAGGGCTCTATTACACCAGACCACTAAAGGAATGTATTATACCAGACCACTAAAGGGCTCTATTACACCAGACCACTAAAGGAGTGTATTATACCAGACCACTAAGGGACTGTATTGTACCAGAGTACTAATGGGCTCTATTACACCTGGCTACTAAAGGACTCCATTGGTTAGACTAGACAAGCAACGGCCTTTACTGGTTACACCAGACTATCTATGGACTCCATGGGTTACACAAGACTACTTAAGGGCTCGATTGGTTACACCTGACTACTAAAGGGCTCCATTGGTTACACCTGACTACTTAAGGGCTAAATTGGTTACACCTGATTATTAAAGGATTCCATTGTATACACCTGAATACTTAATGACCCCATTGATAATTCATTATACAAAACGGTTAGGTACATCTGACTACTTAAGGGTTCCATTAGTTACACATGACTTCTTGGGGCCACATTGGTTATTCCTGACTAGATAAGGGCCCCATTGGTTATTCCTGACTAGATAAGGGCCCCATTAGTTATTCCTGACTAGATAAGGGCCCCATTGGTTATTCCTGACTAGATAAGGGCCCCATTGGATATTCCTGGCTACAAAAAGGCCACATTAGTTATTCCTGCCCACTTTAGGGCCCTATTGGTTATTCCTGTCTACTGAAGGGCTCCATTGGTTTCACAAGATTACCAAATCTTTTGTTTGGAGATATAAGGCAATCGCAGATGTATATTTCTCACTGAAGTCTAAGAACTTCAACTATAATGTCTTATGAAGTTATTTGGTTTGTTGTTGGTTTGTTGGCTGCTAATGCCTACAATGGGTTGGATAACGTTTTTGTACGCCCTGAAAAGGATGGAACTTGTGGCAGATTGTAGTAGCTTTCCTGACATCCCGAGCGTGCTGATGAAGTAAACCAAGGTCCTCCAGGCGGTTGTACAATGCTTGGCTTCATCTCCGTGTCACTCACTACTACAGGGATTACATCGAACCTCACCTTGTTAGCCAGACTGTTGTCCTCGACAACAGCCCGTTTCAAGAACGACAAACGAGGAGGTCAGGTTAGGGTCTTGGCCAGTATACTTCTCCTAACCCTGGCTAACATTGTTTGATCAGTGTGTTTTGCCTGACCAGACGTTAGCCTCATCTTCCCATGTGGTCATTTAAAAGTGGTGTACCATCAAGACTGTATATAGGATGTGTATTTTGGTTACGTCATACGTAACACGCCTTCCAAACGTGTTGTGAACATGCAGCACACTATTTTTATCTTCATATCCGTGTGTATAACTTTTCTATACAACAGTGATATATATAACATGTGAGTTTTGCATACATGGCGCAGATCAAACTTGAACCTATCTACCTGAATTACGGTTGTTTCATCGTTAATAGAGGGAGAACTGTGTATGACAATGGGAGGTATTGCTGTTTAATAGAGGGGAAACTGTGTGTGACAATGGGAGGTATTGCTGTTTAATAGAGGGGAAACTGTGTGTGACAATGGGAGGTATTGCTGTTTAATAGAGGGGAAACTGTGTGTGACAATGGGAGAGGGGAGAGTATTGCTGTTTAATAGAGGGGAAACTGTGTGTGACAATGGGATGTATTGCTGTTTAATAGAGGGGAAACTGTGTGTGACAATGGGAGGTATTGCTGTTTAATAGAGGGGAAACTGTGTGTGACAATGGGAGGTATTGCTGTTTAATAGAGGGGAAACTGTGTGTGACAATGGGAGGTATTGCTGTTTAATAGAGGGGAAACTGTGTGTGACAATGGGAGGTATTGCTGTTTAATAGAGGGGAAACTGTGAGTGACAATGGGAGAGGGGAGAGTATTGCTGTTTAATAGAGGTGAAACTGTGTGACAATGGGAGGTATTGCTGTTTAATAGAGGGGAAACTGTGTGTGACAATGGGAGGTATTGCTGTTTAATAGAGGGGAAACTGTGTGTGACAATGGGAGGGGGGAGGTATTGCTGTTTAATAGAGGGGAAACTGTGTGTGACAATGGGAGGGGGAGGTATTGCTGTTTAATAGAGGGGAAACTGTGTGAAAATGGGAGGTATTGCTGTTTAATAAAGGGGAAACTGTGTGTGACAATGGGAGGTATTGCTGTTTAATAGAGGGGAAACTGTGTGACAATGGGAGGTATTGCTGTTTAATAGAGGGGAAACTCTGTGTGACAATGGGAGGTATTGCTGTTTAGTAGGGGGGAAACTGTGTGACAATGGGAGGTATTGCTGTTTACTGTTTGATATGGGCTGTTTAATTCGACAAGGGCCAAAAATCCACACACATTCACACGATATGAGCGAAATAACACTAAAGCTATGAGCTACTATGAGCGAGATAACACTAAATCTATGAGCTACTATGAGAGAGATAACACTAAATCTATGAGCTACTATGAGAGAGATAACACTAAATCTATGAGCTACTATGAGCGAGATAACACTAAAGCTATGAGGTACTATGAGAGAGATAACACTAAAGCTATGAGCTACTATGAGCGAGATAACACTAAAGCTATGAGCGAGATAACACTAAATCTATGAGCTACTATGAGCGAGATAACACTAAATCTATGAGCTACTATGAGCGAGATAACACTAAAGCTATGAGCTACTAAGAGAGAGATAAAATGCAGCCGTTAGAATAGTTTAAAAACACACCTTAGAGTGGTTAGAGCGGTTTCTTCTCGTAGCAGAGGTACATGGCTTAAATCCCCGGTACTTACAAGCTCTAACTTACCTAGATATACACAAATCTAACACATGAAACTAGCAGCGAGGAAGGAAACTGAACACTCCTCCACCTTTAAAAGATGAGGCCAATTAAAATGATATATTTAGCACTCCATTCTTTACATCAGCGATATATATGGCACCAGCTCACAGTTTCAAACGTTTCTTCGGATTTCTGATAGGCTCGCATGCTCGCCTATGTCGTGTGGAAAGCCACTTATAATCTTAGATGTCCAAGGTGTAGGCCTGACCGACCCAGGCCGCTTGTCTGGAGTTGAAAATTTGTCCAGGATCTTTTATGTAATGCAATGCATTTTGTGACCAAATTTCTTTTTATAACTTATAACATTATTGTTTCTTAATTCTGTTCAACAACTGACGCTGAAAATACTTGCCAAATTGTCAATCAAAATTGTATATTGTAATTGAATGTCTTTAAGTGTTCTTGAAATGTTCGACCGTTGCATAACTGCACTCTTCCCAAGTATATTATGGAATAGAATTCATAGAAATTGATGACCAACGGGAACAGAAAAGTTCAACATTGGTAGAATGTCTTTTTGTTGGTTTTGTTTGATCGTTTGTTTTTCTTTAGTAAACAATTTCTAACGTCTATTATGCTCAAATCCATTTTTTCTTCTCTCCCTCACTCACTCACTCACTCTCGCTCTCCCAATCTCTCTCTCTCTCTCTCGCTCTCTCTCTCTCTCTCTATCTATCTATCTATCTATCTATCTATCTCTCTATCCGCCCTACTTCACTTCTTCTTTGTTCGTTCTCAAATTCCCGCTACCAAGTCCTGAACTTTCTCAAACTCCCGCTACCAAGTCCTAAACTTTCTCAAACTCCCGCTACCAAGTCCTGAAAACGGCTGCACGACGTTGTCCAGAGAACGAAATACGTTGTGTCGTAGTTTACAGCTTGACTGCGATATTTGCACCTTTCGGTCCGACACATCCGACTTCAGCACGCATTTCTGGGTACCGGTCTAATCACTCCCCAACAACAATGACTATTTTACGACTTTCTGTATCTTTTGAGTGCTAGATTAGAATTATTTATACATTCATTTCAATCTTTAATATAGAAATGATCTAGCCCCCAATCTTTAATATAGAAATGGTCTAAACCCCCCCCCCCCCTCCCCCCCAATATGCTATAAAGACATGATCTAAGCCATTTATATAGCAATGGTCTAAACCCCTCAATATGCTATAAAGACATGATCTAAGCCATGAATCTTTTACATAGCTATGGTTTAGCCACTAAATCCTTTGTATAGCAGATATGATCTAAATTCTCAATCTTTTATAATGCAGACATAATAATCTAAGTCCTCTATATTTTATATAATAGATATAAATTAGGCCCTCAATATTGTATACAGTAGATATGGTCTTGGCTCTCAATCTTTTATATAGGTGTGCTCCAACTCTCAATCTTTAATATAGGTATGGTCTAACTCAATCTTTTATATAGGTATGGTCTAACTCAATCTTTTATATAGGTATGGTCTAACTCAATCTTTTATATAGGTATAGTCTAACTCAATCTTTTATATTGGTGTGCTCCAACTCTCAATCTTTTATATAGGTATGGTCTAACTCAATCTTTTATATAGGTATGGTCTAACTCAATCTTTTATATAAGTATAGTCTAACTCAATCTTTTATATAGGTATGGTCTAACTCAATCTTTTATATAGGTATAGCCTAACTCAATCTTTTATATAGGTGTGCTCCAACTCTCAATCTTTTATATAGGTATGGTCTAACTCAATCTTTTATATGGGTATGGTCTAACAATCTTTTATATAGGTATGCTCCAACTCTCAATCTTTTATATAGGTATGGTCTAACTCAATCTTTTATATTGGTATGGTCTAACTCAATCTTTTATATAGGTATGCTCCAACTCTCAATCTTTTATATAGGTATAGTCTAACTCTCAATCTTGTATATAGGTATGGTCTAACTCAATCTTTTATATAGGTATAGTCTAACTCAATCTTTTATATAGGTATGGTCTAACTCAATCTTTTATATAGGTATAGCCTAACTCAATCTTTTATATAGGTGTGCTCCAACTCTCAATCTTTTATATAGGTATGGTCTAACTCAATCTTTTATATAGGTATAGTCTAACTCAATCTTTTATATAGGTATGCTCCAACTCTCAATCTTTAATATAGGTGTGCTCCAACTCTCAATCTTTTATATAGGTATGGTCTGACTCAATCTTTTAAATAGGTATGGCCTAACAATCTTTTATATAGGTATAGTCTAACTCAATCTTTTATATAGGTATGCTCCAACTCAATCTTTTATATAGGTATGGTCTAACTCAATCTTTTATATTGGTATGCTCCAACTCAATCTTTTATATAGGTATGCTCCAACTCTCAAATCTTTTATATATGTATAGTCTAACTCAATCTTTTATACAGGTCTGGTCTAGCTTAATCATTTAAATATAGGTATGGTCTAACTCAATCTTTTATATAGGTATAGTCTAACTCAATCTTTTATATAGGTATGGTCTAACTCAATCTTTTATATAGGTATAGTCTAACTCAATCTTTTATATAGGTGTGCTCCAACTCTCAATCTTTAATATAGGTGTGCTCCAACTTTCAATCTTTTATATAGGTATGGTCTGACTCAATCTTTTAAATAGGTATGGCCTAACAATCTTTTATATAGGTATAGTCTAACTCAATCTTTTATATAGGTATGCTCCAACTCAATCTTTTATATAGGTATGGTCTAACTCAATCTTTTATATTGGTATGCTCCAACTCAATCTTTTATATAGGTATGCTCCAACTCTCAAATCTTTTATATATGTATAGTCTAACTCAATCTTTTATACAGGTCTGGTCTAACTTAATCTTTTATATAGGTATGGTCTAACTCAATCTTTTATATAGGTATAGTCTAACTTAATCTTTTATATAGGTATGCTCCAACTCAATCTTTTATTTAGGTATGCTCCAACTCTCAATCTTTTATATATGTATAGTCTAACTCAATCTTTTATATAGGTATAGTCTAACTTAATCTTTCATATAGGTATGGTCTAACTCAATCTTGTATATAGGTATGGTCTAACTCAATCTTTTATATAGGTATGGTCTAACTCAATCTTTTATATAGGTATGCTCCAACTTTCAATCTTATATATAGACAGGGTCTAGCCCCTTGATGTGTGACACCATTAGCAATATCATTTTATTCTGATGAATAGCAAGAAAATATCTTCACTGTGAATATCACACTAATTTATTTGCTGTTGGATAAGGGCGTGCCCATACAATAGAACATAAAGTTTGCTTTGTTGCTGGCTGATCTATCAGACATAGTTTGCTAACACTTATAATCTCGTCCACAAGGTGAGCATTTCTGACCACATCATGTGTATGAATTTAGTTGACAGAATGATTACAATTTAAAGTGAAGTAACACTTTTTATTTAAAACGCAGCATTTCTATCTGTTGATCGGATAAGAAATTTGTTTTAGTTTTTTTTTCCTCTTTAAAGAATCCATCAATTTTGTTTTGAGTTTTCTAACATTTTAACATTTAACTTTCGCGAGTAAAATTTGGAAGGACCAAGATGCAACATTCCACGTAGTTTTTCTTGAAAGTAAGAAGCGCGTAAACTTGACCTGGCGCAAGTAATCAAAACCTTCAAATGTTTGTTAAACAAATATTGATGTTATCTGTATACTAGATTTATAAGTATTATACTTGATTTTATCAACTTTATGTAAATCATTTTCTGTATGTTGATATTGTTGTACCCTGTATCATTATATATCATTGCTAGACATTTGTGTAAACTGATGTGTTAGGGCCCATGTGTACATATGTGTTTATATAAATATATATATATATAAAGTGCCTTTACGTCAGTTCACCTCCTCCCCCTCCCCCATCTCCCACCGTAATCCTACTATTAGTTACCCGTCTCCCCTCAGCCATTCTGTTTTGATGTATTATCCATTGTTTGTTGGCCTCTGACCAGAGATGTTGCGTGTTCCTCAACACGCTTGTACATTTCTCTAGAACTATTTCATGCAAATACAAACACAAATGAACTATTATTCTGTGCGTGTGCGGAAATGCAAAAACAATCAAATAGTGTGACTAAAAGATCTTTGCCAGGGACGAAGTTCAACACAAATCCTTACTGACTTTTCCTGCCCGGCAGCCTCACATGGTCTTCGCCCAAAAACCAGCCATCGTTAGTGCTTTTTCATTTGCGACCAGCAGGTCCTCTACTGTACATGATTCATGCATTCTGAGGCATATAATAAGATGTTCCGGGTCCTGACCCCCCCCCCCCCCCCCCCGCCCACAACCCCAGCATTCTTCCTCTGCATATCCCCACTATTTCATGTTAGACCCACACCTGGACACACCTGTCCTAAACCTGTTCAGAGATCTCCACCTTGAATATGATAATTCGTGTCCTGGTGCAAGATCTTTTTTAATCTTCATCCAAACTTCAACGTTCTTTCGGCGCTACTTTTCTTACGGTTTCACTCGGGATTCTGTTCTGAGGGTTGTACAGTTCGTATAAAGTTGTTCTTCGATTTCAATCGTTTTCTTTCTGGTCTTTGTCCAAAAAGAGGGTGTCTATTAGCACATGGCTGCTTTTGTCTCTCAACTTCAGATACAACATGTCTTATAACATCCCTAGGTGCGATACCAGCGATTACATAGACCTTTTTCGTTTATGTAACACAAATAAAAATGGTCAACTAATCTGAGCGATTATGATGGTAGCAGGTGCAGAAATCCAACGTATGTGAAAAGTAGATGATCCTAGGTGAGTACAAGTAGTGAACGGATAGGCTGCAGGCAGTAAACCTAGATGGTTACAACAAATAGTGAACGGGTAGATTGCATGCAGTAGGCGTATGTGAGTACAATTAGTGAACGGGTAGGCTGCATGCAGTAGGCGTATGTGAGTACAATTAGTGAACGGGTAGGCTGCATGCAGTAGGCGTATGTGAGTACAATTAGTGAACGGGTAGATTGCATGCAGTAGGCGTATGTGAGTACAATTAGTGAACGGGTAGATTGCATGCAGTAGGCGTATGTGAGTACAATTAGTGAACGGGTAGGCTGCATGCAGTAGGCGTATGTGAGTACAATTAGTGAACGGGTAGATTGCATGCAGTAGGCGTATGTGAGTACAATTAGTGAACGGGTAGATTGCATGCAGTAGGCGTATGTGAGTACAATTAGTGAACGGGTAGGCTGCATGCAGTAGGCGTATGTGAGTACAATTAGTGAACGGGTAGATTGCATGCAGTAGGCGTATGTGAGTACAATTAGTGAACGGGTAGGCTGCATGCAGTAGGCGTATGTGAGTACAATTAGTGAACGGGTAGGCTGCATGCAGTAGGCGTATGTGAGTACAATTAGTGAACGGGTAGGCTGCATGCAGTAGGCGTATGTGAGTACAATTAGTGAACGGGTAGGCTGCATGCAGTAGGCGTATGTGAGTACAATTAGTGAACGGGTAGGCTGCATGCAGTAGGCGTATGTGAGTACAATTAGTGAACGGGTAGGCTGCATGCAGTAGGCGTATGTGAGTACAACAAGTAGGATGCAGGCAGTAGGCTATTTCAATTTATGAGTAAATCACTGAATCGTATCTTACGTTTCTTAGAAATACTAACACATCAGCCTATCAACGACAGACGATCTAGCACTTCCAATGGACGTACAGTGGTAACCATATTTGTATTCCCCCCCCCCCCCCCCCCCCAAAGAGGACATTTTAAATTAATATCTGTGAAATTGTGCAAGCTAACAATAGCTATACTATAGTAGACTGTGCTTGAAGACACAACATATGCTAATTATAATGACTGGAGCGTATCACTGATTGCTGACCGAACCTTTTCTCTGACGATGCGCAAGCTAATAACAGACAAAGGGGGGAGAATGTGTCCCGTACAAACTTGTTTAACAGTTTGCAATAATAGATATTATAGTCACATAATTGTGTATCAGGATCACACTCCATGTTTTATGGAAGAGAACAGACAGAAAGCTGCAGACAGGATCACAAACCCAGTTTTATGGAAGAGAACAGACAGAAAGCTGCAGACAGGATCACAAACCCAGTTTTATGGAAGAGAACAGACAGAAAGCTGCAGACAGGATCACAAACCCAGTTTTATGGAAGAGAACAGACAGAAAGCTGCAGACAGGTTCACAAACCCAGTTTTATGGAAGAGAACAGACAGAAAGCTGCAGACAGGATCACAAACCCAGTTTTATGGAAGAGAACAGACAGAAAGCTGCAGACAGGATCACAAACCCAGTTTTATGGAAGAGAACAGACAGAATGCTGCAGACAGGATCACAAACCCAGTTTTATGGAAGAGAACAGACAGAAAGCTGCAGACAGGATCACAATCCCAGTTTTATGGAAGAGAACAGACAGAAAGCTGCAGACAGGATCACAAACCCAGTTTTATGGAAGAGAACAGACAGAAAGCTGCAGACAGGATCACAAACCCAGTTTTATGGAAGAGAACAGACAGAAAGCTGCAGACAGGTTCACAAACCCAGTTTTATAGAAGAGAACAGACAGAAAGCTGCAGACAGGATCACAAACCCAGTTTTATGGAAGAGAACAGACAGAAAGCTGCAGACAGGATCACAAACCCAGTTTTATGGAAGAGAACAGACAGAATGCTGCAGACAGGATCACAAACCCAGTTTTATGGAAGAGAACAGACAGAAAGCTGCAGACAGGATCACAAACCCAGTTTTATGAAAGAGAACAGACAGAAAGCTGCAGACAGGTTCACAAACCCAGTTTTATGGAAGAGAACAGACAGAAAGCTGCAGACAGGATCACAAACCCAGTTTTATGGAAGAGAACAGACAGAAAGCTGCAGACAGGATCACAAACCCAGTTTTATGGAAGAGAACAGACAGAATGCTGCAGACAGGATCACAAACCCAGTTTTATGGAAGAGAACAGACAGAAAGCTGCAGACAGGATCACAAACCCAGTTTTATGGAAGAGAACAGACAGAAAGCTGCAGACAGGATCACAAACCCAGTTTTATGGAAGAGAACAGACAGAAAGCTGCAGACAGGATCACAAACCCAGTTTTATGGAAGAGAACAGACAGAAAGCTGCAGACAGGTTCACAAACCCAGTTTTATAGAAGAGAACAGACAGAAAGCTGCAGACAGGATCACAAACCCAGTTTTATGGAAGAGAACAGACAGAAAGCTGCAGACAGGATCACAAACCCAGTTTTATGGAAGAGAACAGACAGAATGCTGCAGACAGGATCACAAACCCAGTTTTATGGAAGAGAACAGACAGAAAGCTGCATAGCTTTAGATGAAAGAAAAATAAATGGAACATAAGATATATATGACATACCATCTCTAAACAAAATGTCGGGATAAAATAAAAACGTACTCTGGCGTGTAACTACTAAAGTAGAGTCGATAGGCAAAACAATTCGAACAAGAAAGACAAAATATCATGTCTCAGTAATTATGGCCCTTCAAGTGGCTGTTACGGAATAGGCGAGAACAATATTAGAAAGATAGATAGGGAAAGGGACCTAGGGGTTATACTAGATCATACAGTTAAGGTGAGTGAGCAAGTTCAGGTAGCGTTGAAAAAAGCAAATGCAATGTTAGGTGTGATAAAACAAATATTAAACATATGAGCAAGGAAGTGATAGTCAAACTGTATAAAGTATTAGTTAGACCTAGATTGGAGTACTGTGTACAGGTGTGAGTCCTTCTCATAGAGGGGATATAAACATGCTGGAAAGAATGCATAATAGAGCGACAAAGCTGATAGCGGGATTCCAGTTATGAGGAAAGACTCAGAAAAACCGGCCTACAGTGTCTAGAGAAACCGTTTGGCGATCGTAAAAATTCAGCACCAACTGGGTACCGAACCCCGATCGCTTGGCTGGGAAGCCAGTGCATCAATCACTACGTTACATGGGCTCCCATATTCGTAGTGCTGTCTATTACCAGTGTAGGTTTCATGGAGATAAGAATAGGACCACATCAGCTGTCCAGGCATGTCGTAAATGAAGACTAATTAACATATTTATATACCAGTAAGACACAGTGCATACAACGATTACATTTGTTAATTGCCGAGTAGCTCCTGACTAATTTTCTCACGAGCCGGAACAAGCCACCGGTCGGTTCCTCGTCGTCTCTACTTTCCTGACAGAGAAATGTCATATGTTTAGCAACGTTGTCTAAGTCGTACGTGCTTTCAGTGTTACCTACCTACCTACCAGGGGCGTAGCTAAGTATATGGCCCCACACAGGGGGATTATTAATTGGTGATTAATATAAATATAGATCACAGCACGACTTCTTCACGATGACATCGCATTCCTCACCCTCACACAGGACAGAATACACAATACCCTACTGCACACAGTATACGCCCCTGCTTCCCCTTTGTTTATCAATTCCTATGTTCAGATTAATATTCTGACCTTCGTATTTTATTCGTTTATTGAAACAACTGAATGCGTACTACATTACTCCCAGCCTCGTTCATTTTCATGAACAAGCAGGCTAAACCACAGGACGCAATACAAACGACTATGCAATCCTGGGCGCATAATAAGCATAAGTACTTTTTAAAAGTGTGAATATGAACTAATATTGTGTGTTATTTATATATTATATTTACTTTTCATGGTGTTGTACTAAAAGTATTCAATTAGCCGTCACATATGTCATATGTCGGAATTGTTTTGTTTGTTCAGTGTTGTATCAATACTGATTGTAAAATACCATTGCTGTTTTTACATCAACGGTATTGTACTTAGTGTTTAAGCATAGTCACACTGAGTTTATGTTTAGTCTGAATATTGTATGTTGAATATATGCCATTATGGTCATCAATATGAACAGATTTCATAATAAAATAAATTAACCAAACATTGACTGGTCATTTGTTATCGATCTGTGACATTTTTTGTAGATAATTTTGGATGTGTACCTTTGTGGGATGTAGGATTTGCTTATCTGGTCCGTGAAGTGTACTTTTCTGGTCTGTGTTGTGTCGTTAACTGGTCTGTGTTGTGTCTTTATCTGGGCTGTGCCGTGTCTTTATCTGGTCTGTGTTGTGTCTTTATCTGGTCTGTGTTGTGTCTTTATCTGGTCTGTGTTGTGTCTTTATCTGGTCTGTGTTGTGTCTTTATCTGGTCTGTGTTGTGTCTTTATCTGGGCTGTGCCGTGTCTTTATCTGGTCTGTGTTATGTCTTTATCTGGTCTGTGCTGTGTCTTTATCTGGTCTGTGTTGTGTCTTTATCTGGGCTGTGCCGTGTCTTTATCTGGTCTGTGTTGTGTCTTTATCTGGTCTGTGTTGTGTCTTTATCTGGGCTGTGTTGTGTCTTTATCTGGGCTGTGCCGTGTCTTTATCTGGTCTGTGTTGTGTCTTTATCTGGGCTGTGCCGTGTCTTTATCTGGTCTGTGTTGTGTCTTTATCTGGGCTGTGTTGTGTCTTTATCTGGGCTGTGCCGTGTCTTTATCTGATCTGTGTTGTGTCTTTATCTGGGCTGTGCCGTGTCTTTATCTGGTCTGTGTTGTGTCTTTATCTGGGCTGTGCCGTGTCTTTATCTCGTCTGTGTTGTGTCTTTATCTGGTCTGTGTTGTGTCTTTATCTGGGCTGTGCCGTGTCTTTATCTGGTCTGTGTTGTGTCTTTATCTGGGCTGTGCCGTGTCTTTATCTGGTCTGTGTTGTGTCTTTATCTGGTCTGTGTTGTGTCTTTATCTGGTCTGTGTTGTGTCTTTATCTGGTATGTGTTGTGTCTTTATCTGGTCTGTGTTGTGTCTTTATCTGGTCTGTGTTGTGTCTTTATCTGGTCTGTGTTGTGTCTTTATCTGGTCTGTGTTGTGTCTTTATCTGGGCTGTGCCGTGTCTTTATCTGGTGTGTGTTATGTCTTTATCTGGTCTGTGTTGTGTCTTTATCTGGTCTGTGTTGTGTCTTTATCTGGTCTGTGCTGTGTCGTTATCTAGTCTGAGATGTGCCCTTATCTGGGCTGTGCCGTGTCTTTATCTGGTCTGTGTTGTGTCTTTATCTGGTCTGTGTTGTGTCTTTATCTGGTCTGTGTTGTGTCTTTATCTGGTCTGTGCTGTGTCGTTATCTAGTCTGAGATGTGCCCTTATCTGGTCTGTGCTGTATCGTTATCTGGTCTGTGCCGTGTCTTTATTTTTTTTTTTTTTTTTTGCTTAGATGTTTGCCTCACTAGTTTCTACTGGCGGAGGCGCGCCATTTTCCACCCCAGACCGTAGTCAATTGGGCGATATCAGGACGCATAAACCAGTGCTTGGATGCATGTGTGCATCTGTATGTACCTATGCTAGGTTTGTGCGCCCTCGGAAGCTAGCCCAACCAACGTGCAATGGAAGGGCTTTACCAGGAGGGCGCGTGTGAAAGTTGTGCAAGGGTGTGACTGTGGGACAGAGTCAAATGAAACAGAGTGAGATGAGAGGGGAGAGAAGGGGAAGAGTGGCCCCCAGGGTGAGACCTGCCGTGTCTTTATGTGGTCAGTGAAGTGTTCTTATCTGGTCCATGAAAGTTTACTTATTTAGCCTGTGCTGTGCACTTTTATAGTCAGTCTTGTGTACATATCTAGTCTGTAAACTATCAAAAATAATGTCTACGTGAAAGTCATGCTGCCTAAACAGCAGTCAGCTCAGCCCATCATCGCTGCCGAAAGGTTCCGTAAGTAAACCGAAGGAAAAATCAGCATCCTGATTTATCCTCAGTCGTCTTGGCTAACATCTCTCTCCAGTGGACAAAATTAGTAGTTGTTGTTGTCCATCGAGAATGGTCTGTGCTGTTACTCACACCAGCTATGGCGACATACAAACCACGTTTCCTTACAAGCAGGAATGCCCCACTAAACCAAGGTCTGATCGCAAGCATATTTAACACGTGTTTATTGATCTTTCTGCACTCTCATCAAAAGCCGATTCTTGTCCCATGGGCAAGAAGCCGTTGCCTAATCACTAGGGCAGCTCTTACAGGGGCGATTAAGGCGTTATTACCCAGGGCTCACAAGAACGACAAAAACCAACTTAGAATGACGTTATAGGAGAAATGGCACCTACAAGGAACAGCCAAAAAGTACAATTACTGTTCTGTTATTGTAGCACAATATTGCATATTATTTATTTGACTCCATCTTCTATATACAGCGACACCTTGCGCTCAACGAAAACATCTGTCTAAAGCTATTAGTGTCCTTCATCCATTTCTTCTTCTTTTGACGTTCACTAATGTATAAACCACAGGAATGCACCGGGTTTAACAGAGTAAACCACGGTAACCTTCCACGCATGTCGTAAACGACAACTAAAGAGGTTGTGCATGGGACTAACAATCGCATCATGTAAAACAATTTATATTTGAGCCGACGCTGCAAATATTTTGATTGTCGAGAACAGAAATAGGTGCATTAGGGGTTCTATGCTTCGCCTGGAGCGAAGAGGCGAGTCAATCGATGAATGTGCGATAATATTCTCACAAATAAGGAACTCTCTCATATTTACATTCGGTTCTTCAGAACCTGACTTAGATACACATCGTAGTGTGCAGTTGTCGTATTCTCTATTTTTAATTAGGGGTCATAGAACCCACAGAGAAGGTCACATTAGTTACAAGACGATCGAGAGAACATGACGCTTAAATCAGAGTTAGGGACTCGTTAGATTCCTTACCGTTATACTCATATGTGTATTGATTTTATTTAGTCTAAAATACAATGTTTATTATGTTTATAGTCGTTGTTTAGTCTAAAATACAATGCTTGTTATGTTTGGAGTCGTTGTTTAGTCTAAGATACAATGTTTATAATGTTTATAGTCGTTGTTTAATCTAAAATGCAATGTTTATTATGTTTGGAGTCGTTGTTTAGTCTAAAATACAATGTTTATTATGTTTATAGTCGTTGTTTAGTCTAAAATGCATGCAATGTTTATTATGTTTATAGTAGTTGTTTAGTCTAAAATACAATGTTATTATGTTTATAGTCATTGTTTAGTCTAAATACAATGTTTATTATGTTTATAGTCGTTGTTTAGTCTAAATACAATGTTTATTATGTTTATAGTCGTTGTTTAGTCTAAATACAATGTTTATTATGTTTATAGTCATTGTTTAGTCTAAAATACAATGCTTGTTATGTTTATAGTCGTTGTTTAGTCTAAAATACAATGCTTGTTATGTTTATAGTCGTTGTTTAGTCTACCATACAATGTTTATTATGTTTATAGTCGTTGTTTAGTCTAAAATGCAATGTTTATTATGTTTATAGTAGTTGTTTAGTCTAAAATACAATGTTTATTATGTTTGGAGTCGTTTAGTCTAAAATACAAAGTTTATTATGTTTATAGTCGTTGTTTAGTCTAAAACGCAATGTTTATTATGTGTATAGTAGTTGTTTAGTCTAAAATACAATGTTTATTATGTTTGGAGTCGTTGTTTAGTCTAAAATACAATGTTTATTATGTTTATAGTCGTTGTTTAGTCTAAAATACAAGGTTTATTATGTTTATAGTCGTTGTTTAGTCTAAAATACAATGTGTATTATGTTTGGAGTCGTTGAAACCCATATGGCAGGATAAACGGCTCGCCCTCAGCATAAAAGTTAGACTAATCGACATCAGGTCAGCCATATTTACTGTCCAAGAATATTCTAGTACCAAATTTGTGAGGCAGGCTCTACCAAAGAAGCCGTTTTGCGATCATAAAAATTGAGCATCAACTTGGTACCGAATCCAATTCGATGGGCTGTTGCCATAGAGCTTGTCTAGTGTTAGCACTGGTGATGGCCACTTGTGGTTTCTCTGGTCCTCGTATTTCCAGCCATTTTGCAGCAGATGTTTAGGGTCCATTTTCCCAATACCACAGGTGCATCCGTCAGTAGCAACTAGCTTTGGTTTATTGAATAGATGGTACCGTAGCTGTTGTAGCTTGTGCGGAGACTGAAGACCACGAACTGCTCTCTTCTGATCAGCTGGTAGTAAGCATAATTTCTTGTGTAGCCAGCATGCTCGGTTTCTCATTTATCCATGTATCTGGTCCTAAACAACATTTGGGACTCTTCCTAAGTCACACTTGAATCTGTTTGTGGTAACCTTCCACCTTCTTTCGCCAGTCCGTCTGCCTCCTCGTTGCCATGAACGCTACAGTGGGATGGGACCCACTGTACTACGACTCTTCTGGATTTGGACTGCTGGCATAGTTGGCAGTGTACTGATCTTAAAGGTACTGAAACATTCCAATCATATCGTAAGAATCTACTAAAAGGCATTGTGACTAGCAGCCTCATAATGTAAACTAACTGCTACGTAAACCACCACTGCAAGAGCGCACGTATCTGCTTTTGCATATGCTTCTTGTAATTGGGGCTAAGCGTCTGCTGTATTCATCCTATACTCCATGTAAAGGGAAAAATAAAGAATAAATCAAGTAATAGATTTATGTAAGATATCGAGATATGGTTTTATAGAGGAATGTCCCAAATGTCGATAGCTAGCAAGGATGTGTCGACGGAAGCAATAACACAAAAGGATGATTTGCTTTTTTCTGTTACCTTGTTTCATTAGACCGCATACTTTCAACTGCATGTTTGCGCATTTCGGATCAGTGCATCCGAATTCAGTACGCATTTTTAAATGAGGCTACGGTCAAAACCTTGATGGATCCGAACATATGCATGTTTGAGTTGTGAGCTGGAACCTAATTTAATGGTCGTTTTTGTTTATCTGTTCATCAGGAACTAATTTAACGGTCGTTTTTGTTTATACGTTCATCTGGAAATAATTTAACGGTCGTTTTGTTTATACGTTCATCTGGAAATAATTTAACGGTCGTTTTGTTTATACGTTCATCTGGAAATAATTTAACGAACGTTTTGTTTATACGTCCATCTGGAAATAATTTAACGGTCGTCATTTTGATTATACGTTCATCAGAAAATAATTTAACGGTCGTTTTGTTTATACGTCCATCTGAAAATAATGTACCGGTCCTTGTTTTGTTTATGTTAAACTATAAGAAGCAGTGTCTAAGCAGCATAGGATCTGGGCGTTTACTTGTCACCCCAATGAGCTCAGTTTCAAGCCACGTTTCAACATAATTCATTCGACTCAGCTGTAGATTGGTACCTGACTCACTGTTAGAGAAGGACAGGAAGGACAGGTAGCGAGGAAGGCAACTATTCACATCAACTCATAAAATCTCTAACACTTTTTTTCCGACAGCAGCGTGCCTACTATGGGAATACCTTTATACTTGCTTATAAGAAGTGCATGGTTAAGCCATACTATGAAAACGTGCTGGGAAGAGACAAAGGATACGGTGCTGGGAAGAGATAAAGGACACCATGCTGGGAAGAGACAACGGACAAAATGCTGAGAAGACACAATGGACAAAATGCTGGGAAGAGACAACGGTCAACGTGTTAGAAAAGAGACAACGAGCAACATGCTGGGAAGAGATAAAGGGCAACATGCTGGGAAGAGACAACGGACAAAATGCTGGGAAGAGATAACGGTCAACGTGTTAGAACAGAGACAACGGACAACGTGCTGGGAAGAGACAACGGTAAACTTGTTAGAACAGAGACAACGGACAACAGACTGGGAAGAGACAACGGTCAACGTGTTCGAACAGAGACAACGGGCAACGTGCTGGGAATAGACAACGGTCAACTTGTTCGAACAGAGACAACGGGCAACGTGCTGGGAAGAGACAACGGTCAACGTGTTAGAACAAAGAACACAGAAAATGTGTTGGAAAAGAGACAACGGGCAACGTGGGAAAATCATTCTGCACAATTTAAACAGCATGACATATAAGTGAATCCACAATATAGATTTAAAAAATACAAAACTCGGGATCGAGAGTTGTGAAGTTTCGTGATCTCAGATGTCTGTCGGTTTGACAAATAAGGGAGATACTTGTATAACGTCCAGATGATTTCTTTCTTGTCTTCCTTGAGATGAACATTGAGTGTAATTTTGTTAAATGTTTCCAACAGACGGGTAGAGGAGTGGGGGTGTCTTGTTTTTCTCTTGTTTGTAAGCGAAATGCCGGAAGAGATGACCTTGGAGACGATTAATTCACCTTGTTAATATTGACCCGTACATCGGAACAGAGCCCTGAACACGATCTGATTGGGGAATTTCCGTGTAACGTTGATTAAAAAAACCGTTCAAATAAGTTTATAGCAGAAATGCAGAAAAAGGAAGTTTTTAAAGGATAAATGACACTTATTAGAGTATAAAACGGGAATAGATCAATTAGCTCGAGATGGGGAATAAAGCCGTTATGAACGGGTCTAGTTTAGAATTTTAGTTTTAAAATGTGAGGAACATAGAGTAGCTGCAGAGAATACTTTAGAAGTATTAGACAACAGAAGACAAAATGAAGAACTTATATGAGGCGTGTTCAAATGAAACCGGACCTAACTGCACAAAGTGGACATACTTACGGTGCGCATGATGACGTCACTTCTGATGCAAACAGCACATACCAATCGTCAAGTTTGCAAAATTGCATTATCCTCCAACTCATAGCTTCCCCAGCAGACCGTTGAAAATATGGCGGGTGTGATACGGAATTCGTCCAGAGTCGATCAGTCGATTCGGTTTCTAACAGCTTGAACGATGTCGGCCAGTTGATATTAATCGCAGAATGCAGGCAGTGTATTGTAACAAAAGTGTGCCGAAGACAACAGTGAGGAACTGGCCAACGATGTTTGAAGAAGGACGTGAGTTAACTAAAGATCTTCCGAGATCAGGTCAGGCGCATATTGTTGAGTCAGAAGATGCAATCGCTAAAATTGATGCAGCAATTCAGGTGGACCGTCGCCTGAGCTTACGTTTAACACACTTTTGTCACCAAACTGTTTACAATAGAAGTGACGTCATCATGCGCATCGTACGTATGTTCACTTGGTGCAGTTTTGTCCGGTTTCATTTGAACACACCTTGTAAATTTACTAGTGCGTTTCATAGTCAGCGTGGTGCGTCCAGAAAAAGTCAGTGGCATGTCCCTTACAGAACGTCGCTTCTGCACATAGTGGAGCTAGCACCCGAGTGTTTGTCAAACTGGACACGGGGGGGAATCGAACCCGGTACGCTTGGATTGTGAAAACCGAGCGAGTTTGAGGTGTTAGCGATCTCACATTTCAAAGGCTCGGCTATATGAGGGCGGTGGCCATCTCCTCTCCCTCGCAACTTTTATTTTTGGAATGAACCGGTACCCATTTAAGGCTGGGTTGACCCTGGTGCCGTTGTGGTTTGAAAAAGCATTACCGCCTCAACTGGGGAATGAGCCCAGGACCACTCAGATGTGAAGCTAGCGCGCTAACCACTGCGCTACGCGGCTCCCACAGTTGACGTAAACATAAATAGATTTATATGTTCAGGAGGGCAGTCTTCGACTATCTAATCGTTCTTTCTATAAACCGAGCGCCGATGATCCCACTGCCCGCTTCAACAAGCAGGTCTCTACCACCATCATTGATATGACCAAACGTCATCTCATCACTAAGAGCGCCATGAACCTCCGTATCTTCGACAGTTGTCTTGGTAAGCCTTCATTCTACATGCTGCCAAAGATTCATAAGCCCAACAACTCCAGCCGCTCTATTGTCTCAGCTTGTTCCTGTCTCACCGAACTGGTATCGGACTTCCTGGATAGTATCTTCCAGCCTATGGTTGAGAATCTTCCCACATTTCTCAAGGCTACTAACCACGCCTTAACCACTTTTTCTAATATTGTTCTCTCCCCCGACCGAACCTATCGTCTCTTCCTATTTGATGTCTGTTCGCTTTACACCTCCATCCCCCACTTTCCTCCTTGACCGGACAGTTAATCCATTTCTACATCCACTATCATCTGTCTGACAGAACTCGTCCTTACCCTCAATACCATTGAGTTCAATGGCCAGTTCGTTGACCAGATCAGCGGCGTAGCTTTTGGCACCAGAATGGGCCCCAGCTACGTTTGTCTTTTCATGGGTCACCAGGAATACTTGATCTGGCTTCAATACCAGGGCCCTCTTCCTGTGATGTATTATCGATACATCGACTATGTGATTGGCATTACTGACATGTCTGAGAAGAATCTCCTAAACTTTATCGACTTTGTCAATGACTTCCATCCCTCTATCAAGTTGACGTCTGACATCTCCCTCACGTCTGTCCACTTTCTCAGCATCACTGTCTCTACCTGCCCTTCATGCCTCTCGACCACTGTCTACTACAAACCCACTGACGCTGACAACTACCTCCTCTATACTTCCT
Organism: Ariolimax columbianus; assembly: GCA_036924085.1. Taxonomy (NCBI): domain Eukaryota; kingdom Metazoa; phylum Mollusca; class Gastropoda; order Stylommatophora; family Arionidae; genus Ariolimax; species Ariolimax columbianus. The sequence continues at coordinate 19,751,150 of JAVGWX010000013.1, forward strand.
ACCATCCTCCACCATGCTCGATTCGCATCCTTTCTCCCAACTTTTCCGCCTTCGACGCCTATATCAGGATGACGACCACTTCCTTCTCAGGGCCCACGAGATGCTTGACTTCTTCCGCGAGTGAATCTACCCTGAGACCACTCTCTGCTCTGCCCTCCAGCGGGTTCTTACTATCTCCCGTCACGACTCCCTCACTCTCACTCACCGCCCTCCCTCACCGTGTGCAACTTGTTCTCACTTATCACTCTCATTGCTCCTCTGTCCAGGATATTTTATTCTGTCATCTCCCCATTCTTCACTTTAATCCTGCCACTCCTAAAGTTTTTCCCGATCCTCCCCTTGTCGCATACAAACGGGACAGAAACCTGAGGTTCTTGCTGGCCAGTAGTCGTCTACACACTAACCCTCATAGCCTTCCAGGCCATACAAAAATGCACGTGGCTGTGTTACCTGCTTTCATGTCATGCTCTCTCGCTGCATTACCTTTCCCAAAGCAGAAATTTTCATGAAAGTGGGATTCACATGTAATTCCCGAAACCTCATCTATTCTATCATCTGCCGCCAGTGTGGTATGACATTTATTGTATGGTATGGAACTGCGTGAGCGTTTCCGACAACACCTCAATGATAGCAGCAACCGCACGGGTTCCCCAATAGCCAACCACTTCAAGGGTCCTGAGCACGGAGGTAAGGCTGACATTAGTGTCGCTGGCCTAGTTTCTTGCTTCTCTGACAGAATCGCCATCGATTCGCCTTTGAGAACAGACTTATCTCCAGCTTGGGTTGCCTCCAACCACATGGCATTAATATCTTCCATACCTTTCCTTAAAATATCATACTGGCCCCCATCTACTTACCTACCTTTGCCACCTCCCCCCCCCCTTCTTATATCAGTCTCCCCCTTTCCCCCTCCCGGCTTATATCACTTTATTTTTTGTCCCCTGTGGATCACTATTTTGTCTTTTCCATATTTGACCGCCATTGGCTTATCCGGCCCTTTCCCCTCACTTCTTATCCTCTCATGACCCCCATATTTGGCTTATGTCCTTCATTTTGAGTCAAGCTTTCGATCCGACAAGTCGTGATGGAAGACACTATATCAGATAAGTAGACCATTTTTTCTTTATATGTTAAAATCCCCCATACATGTATTTATCCCTTCTTGAATCAACTTTTAACCTTTTTTTTCATTTATATTTTTTCAGAAACATTAAAAGTTAACGCCTCAGATACAGATCTGTGTCGACTTGTAGCTGTCAGTACAGCCATATCTTCAAAGTCAGTTGTTTGTGCATTCTCCGTAGACCCGTGAATCTGGAACATTCTTTTTACTCGTAGCACAGTCCTTGTTTAGGGCTAGTGTGTGTTCTTTTAGCGCTGTGTAAGAATTGGAGTACGGGTGTCCAATCTTTCTTGATGGCTCAAAAGTCCTGATGTTACCTACAATATTATGACAGAGGTTGAAAGGAATGTGTCTTCGCCAGGGGAAGGCTAGAAATCTCAAAATAAAATTAGCAACAAGAACAGCAAGAATACAAAATGTATTGTTTAGAGGGACGTTATCGACCCGAAAAGACAATATTCCGGTCAAATGTAAATTTTCTGGAGAATATTTGATGACCTAATCTTCTCAATGTCTAGTGGCTAAACAAAGCGCTGACGTCATTTACAGAGGCGAAAATAATATGTGATCAGAGTGAGGTTCTTGTTGGCGTCGCGTTTCTGGTATCTTGTCTTTATCTCTACCATCCTCCAGTTTCTTTGTACTCTGTCCTGCAAGCATGCCCTCACACATTTGTGAGGTGCAAGAGAGAAGGGAGGAAGATGTAGAAGGAGAGAGTGGGTAGAATGATACAAATAATGAAATAATGAGAGATATGGATGAGGTCGATAAAGATAGAATTGGAGGTGTTAAGGGAAAGGGGGAGTAAAATAGAAATAAGGAAAGAGAGGAAGAGAAATATCCAGAGAATTGCAATGAGAATCAGATTTGAGAGAGAGAGACAGAGCAAAATAGATACGTTTGAGAGAAAATGATTACAGGAGAAAGCAAAAAATAGAGAGCAGTTAAGAGAATGAAATAGAGAAGAATAGAAAGAGAGGTTGAGAAATATAGTGAGATAGAAAAATCGCAAAAACAGTCTGCTACTGGCATTCTTCGCCTACCTGGCAGCTGACAAACACCTGTCTGTTCTAAGATAGATAAAGAGATAAAAGACCGAGAAAGACAGAGTAGGATAGAGGGAGGGGAAAAGGGATGAGAAAGTAAGAGAAAGATCGACAGAAAAAGATATACGGGGAAAGATAGAGAATAAGAGAGAGTGAAGACGAGATGGATGAAGAAGAGAACGTTTAAGCGAAAAGCAAAGACGGTAAAAGAGAGAGAAAAAATTTAAGAGAAAAAGAAAGATAGAAAAAGAGAAATGGAAAAAGAGAATGAGAAAATTTAAGAAAAAAGGAAATGTAGAAAAAGAGAAATGGAAAAACAGAGTAAGAATGTTTAAGAAAAAAATTAAGATGAAAAAAAATAGAGAGAGAGAGAGAGAGAGAGAGAGAGGGATAGAGGGAGAGAGAGAGAGAGATTAAAAGAAAAGGAAAGATGAAAAAGAGAGAGAGAAAGTGTAAGAAAATAGTTAAGACGGAAAAAGAGAAATGGAAAAGGAAAGTGAGAAACACATAGAAAAGGACAGATGGAAAAAGAGAGTGGGAGAACAGATAAAAAGAAATGGAAAAAGGGAAAAAGAGAGAAAGAGATATATAAAGATAGAAAGGAAAAGATGAAAAAAATAGAGTGAGAAAGATAGCTATAAAACAGAAGGAAAAATTGAGATAGAAGAAACAGATCGAGAGAGAGAGAGAGGGAGAGAGAGAGAGAAAGAAAAAAATAAGATTGTGTGATAAGTGAAGGTGGAAAAAGAGAGACACAGAAGAGTTGAAAGGAAAGTAAAGATGGTAAATTAGATATGGAAAAATAGAAAAAAAGATTCCAAGAAAAAGTAAGATGGAAAGTGAAGGAATGAGAGAAAATTAAAGATAGAAGAAGAGAGAAAGAAGGACTGAGACAAAAGAAAAGAAGGAGAATTAAGAAATGATTGAAAGACAGGGGAAGATGGAAAAAGAAAATAGAAAAAGAGTGAGAGAGAAAGATTAAGAGAAAACGAAAATGGAAAAAGAGAGAAAACAAGAGAGAAGGAAAGAGAAAGAAAAAGAAACACGGAAAAGGCGGAGAGAATTATAGAGACAAATGGAAAGATCTGAACAGAGATAAAGATAGAAAACGTGAGATGCAGAAAGAGAGATGAAGAAAAAGATATTGAGATAAATCGAGAGAAAAGGAAGAATATGGAAAAGTATTGATAGATAGAAAAAAATGGAGAAAGGTATTGCGCGGAATCGAAAGATAAATAGATGGAGAAAGGTGAGAGAAATCAAGAGATAAACAGAGATAAGGTTTTGAGATAAATCGAGAGATAACAGAGATGGATAAAGGTATTGAGAGAAAACGAGAAATACACGGAGATAGAGAACGGTATTGAGAGAAATCGAGAGATAAACAGAGATGGAGAAAGATATTTAAAGAAATCGAAAGACAAACAGATGGAGAAAGGTATTGAGAGAAATCGAGAGAAATCGAGAGAAACAGAGATGGAGAAAGGTACTGAGAGAAATCGAGAGACAAACAGAGATAGAGAAAGGTACTGAAATCATCAGAGATAGAGAAATGTATTGAGAGAAATCGAGAAAAATCGAGAGAAACAGAGATGGAGAAAGGTACTGAGAGAAATCGAGAGACAAACAGAGATGGAGAAAGGTACTGAAATCATCAGAGATAGAGAAATGTATTGAGAGAAATCGAGATATGAATAAAGATGGAGAAAGACAGAGCTGTATAGAAGGACAAAATTAGATAGAGATATAGAGATAATAAGAGAGATGAAGAATGAGGGAGAAATATAGAAAGAAAATGCGAATGAGAAGGAGAGAGAGAATGATATACATAGACAGAGAGAGAGACACAGAGCGAGAGAGGGAGAAGTTATACGGCCTTTTGCTGAGGTCAAAAAGAAATCTGATCTGATTCTCCACGGCCAGAGAAATGGAGATCTACAAATACGGATTGATCGCGTTCAGTTTATTAATCTAATATGGCCACATGATATTACCCTTGAAGCGGTCTCCCATTTTGCGGAGAAAGCAACTCTCAAGATTGTTGCGCGAAGAAGATATTTCTTATCTTCATAACAGCTCTGTCCTTGACATATTTCTGATGCTGCCGTCAGCGATTCTTGTCAGTGTGACCCAATGACGAGGACATGATAGGCACAATAACGGATCTGTCAAAATATGTTGTTTGAAGCGATTTGTGCTAAGTGGACTCTTGGCGTCTCTTCGGTAGCAGGCGATTGTGGCTTTTCTGACATCCTGAGACAACATTGAGAAGATGGGCCGGAGTCATTCTGGCTGTAGTGTAATGCGAGGCTCCTTAATAAGCTGACCATTGTGAGGATTCCAGCGTCGATCCCCACCTTGGTGACCAGTCTGCCACGTCACAGACTGTTTCCAGGATCACGAATAAGGACATTAAGTAGGATAATGTTTGACTTGACCACAATCTCTCTTGGTGCTCTTGTTTCCTACATAATTGTAACAAATGTTACAGAAATGACTGAGGCTGCAGCGTAACCAAGCAGAATTATAACACATGTTATAGATATGGCTAACTACAGTGTAAACAAACAGAATTATAACAAATGTTACAGATATATTACTAAGGTTACAGTGTAAACAAACAATGGACAAATGGTGGTACCTCAGCACTTGTCGAAGTGGAGGAAGTGCTATCCATTTTACTGTGCTCAGTTTTTTTAGCTGAAGTTGCTAGCGCCTTTCATTTCAGTCTTGCTTCTAACTTAAGTCAATATACATCTGGGTAGACTATATCGTTTCGAGACCGAGGCTTATACCTTACACTTTTGCTGTGGACTATCGTAGTCTCAGTGGTGTGGCTAGTCTGTAAGGAGGAGCAACTATCATCATCAAGATTCACGCCGCCTGACGTTGGTAATTATTTCCTTCCTGAATGATGTTATTTGAACAAATCAGCAACTCTGATCCTTTCCGTCTTCCCATCCATTTTATCATGACATTCCAGATCTGATGTCTGTTTTCTTCTGCCTCACTTCACACAATCAATAAACCAAAACTCGTCACTCCTTTGTGTGAATAGGTCATTGCCAACACCCCACCTGCATACACAGACCTGGGATTATCTTTCTGCCTCTCTTCAGGTGTCATCATTTAACCTTAGTTTTTTCTCACATTCTCTTCTCCGTGTATTTTTGGTCTACCTCTCTTACTTTTCCCTTGATAGGTCCATGTCAGATTTGTCTGGCTTTGCTGGAAAGTGCCTTCCGTAGCGCTCCATTTGTGTCTCTTAATTTGTTGGAAAAGGCTGTTGTTGACTAACTTCCCAAAGGTCTTTATTTCTCACCATCTCCTGCCACTTTATGCCCATTATCCTGCGTAGGCATCTGCTAACAACGAAGGACTGAATTTTTTGTATGGTCTTTGTCATTCTCCATGTCTCCGTACCATACAGCCTTGGTCGTTCTCCATTTCTCCGTACCATACAGCCTTGGTCGTTCTCCATGTCTCCGTACCATACAGCCTTGGTCGCTCCCAATGTCTCCGTACCATACAGCCTTTTTCGTTCTCCATGTCTCTGTACCATACAGCCTTGGTCTTTCTCCATGTCTTCCCTCCATACAGCCTTGGTCGTTCTCCATTTCTCCGTACCATACAGCCTTGGTCGTTCTCCATGTCTCCGTACCATACAGCCTTGGTCGCTCCCAATATCTCCGTACCATACAGCCTTTTTCGTTATCCATGTCTCTGTACCATACAGCCTTGGTCTTTCTCCATGTCTTCCCTCCATACAGCCTTGGTCGTTCTCCATTTCTCCGTACCATACAGCCTTGGTCGTTCTCCATGTCTCTGTACCATACAGCCTTGGTCGTTCTCCATTTCTCCGTACCATACAGCCTTGGTCGTTCTCCATGTCTCTGTACCATACAGCCTTGGTCGTTCTCCATTTCTCCGTACCATACAGCCTTGGTCGTTCTCCATGTCTCTGTACCATACAGCCTTGGTCGTTCTCCATTTCTCCGTACCATACAGCCTTGGTCGTTCTCCATGTCTCTGTACCACACAGCCTTGGTCGTTCTCCATTTCTCCGTACCATACAGCCTTGGTCGTTCTCCATGTCTCCCCTCCATACAGCCTTAGTCGTTCTCCATTTCTCCGTACCATACAGCCTTGGTCGTTCTCCATTTCTCCGTACCATACAGCCTTAGTCGTTCTCCATGTCTCCGTACCATACAGCCTTAGTCGTTCTCCATGTCTCCCCTCCATACAGCCTTGGTCGTTCTCCATGTCTCCGTACCATACAGCCTTGGTCGTTCTCTATGTCTTCGTACCATACAGCATCACTGCTGGACACGGACGTACAATATTTTAATGTTTATGTGAATCTTGATTTCTCTGGATCTTCATAGTTTGTTTAGCGTCAGGAATATCCATCATGACATTCGAATTATGATCATTACATCTGCATCTGTACCTCTCTTTGTGTCGATTGTTCCTCAAATAGGTAAAAATATCCACTTTTTCCAACGGCTGCTTTTTTCCAGCATAATTCGTTTTTTGTTAAAAGTGTTGAGTTTAATGAGCCTGGTTTTCGATATATTGATATTCAGTCCCAAATTGGCTGAATTTTCTTTCACATCAAGTTTGTCTTGAATTTGGCTATGACTGTGACAACAATTCCAGATCATTTACGTAGTCCAGGTCCTCCAATTGTGACAACAGTGTCCGCTGAATACCAGTTCCTTTTCATTCGATTACTGTCCCCATTATCTCATTTGTAGCCAACAAGAGCAGGAAGGTCGAGAGCAGGCATCCTTGCCTCCCCCCGGTTTGCACACCAAAGCTGTCAGTCATTTCTACTTCAAATACCACTCTACTAGCTGTATCTTGGGACATATTCTGTATGGAGGTTATGTACTTTCTTCCTCCTTTACCGCTCATCTTTCCGTCTGTCACAAGTTTCTCTACATTCTCCTTCTCAATAATGTGTTCATTAAATCTCGGATGTCTTCTTTTCACATTATTTAGCAGCGATCTTTAAATATTGTTTTTCGGGTAATATCCTTTGTGAAAGTTTCTCCTGCCTAAACTGGCGAAGCACACTTCGTGTGTACCACAACTGTGTTCCTGTCAGTGATTTTTCTGTTTATATATTGTTCAGGATTCACGTCCATAAATCACTATCAGTTTAACATAACAGTGCCACACTCTCTCTCCCTGTCTCTCCCTATCTCTGTTGCTCTCTCTCTCTCTCTCTCTCTCTCTCTCTCCTTCTCTCTCAATCGATTTCACTCACTTTCATTGCAAGGGATCTGTTGTTAATATCATTCTTATTTTCAGGAAGCTTGTGTTTGTGATACTACGCTCTTTATTTCCAGTATACATCGTCTGTCGCCTGTTTTGATGCTCCTTTGGTATCCACATTGTGTTGTTTGGTTCTATATCGTTATCCTGCCTTAACCTCAGTATCAGTCTATCAAACTTAGCAAGCCACGATAAAGGAGAGACTAAAAATACTAAACAACATTGTTAACATAAAGCTGTTCTTTCTTGTTCTTCCAATTCGTCCTAAACACAAAAGGTCTGTGTCATGTTGTGTCATAGTTTACACCGAGTCTGCGATATATGCGTCTTTCGGCCCGACACATCCGATTTCAGCTGACTTGTTTTAGTACCAGGCTTGCCTTTCCATTGTCACCCCTATTCTGTTAGCCAGACTACACTAGTACAGCATGTTTCCAGGGCCGCCATATCAGGACAGAATCGGTTCTTGATGAGCTGTGATCCACTGACCCTTATACAAGCTGTAAACTATAAGTTGTTGGCTGCTGTCAGCTCAATCACTGCTGCATATTGGCCCTGTTGTTGTTGTTCTTGTTGATGATATTCGAAGCTACCCTCACTGAGCTGATAAATTTATTGACGCTCAATTGGTAGTGCGATGCATTGACGCTTCACATCATGAGGCGTGCTTGGAAAATTGTTCGTGATCCTGCTGGTTGTAGTGCAAAACAAGGCTCATCAGCAAGCTCATTACTATGTGGACTACAGTGTTGATCACCAACTCGATTGCAAGACTGCTGTGACACTTCCTGTTTTTATGAGCATGAAAGTCGAAGGGAGGTGTGGTCTTGATAAGTATGTTTCACCTGACCCTGACCACTCGTCGCTTCCTACAAGGAGTCTGACGTATACACTTGTGAAGAGGACAAGAAAACATCAAATGAAGAACTGATGTGCTTAAGTGGAAGTCTACAATCACATGCTGGAAAAGGTTCTAAAAGTCCACCGGCTCCACGAGTGGAGCAGAGTGACAACATAATTGGAAACTGAAGGGTGAATATAGGTCTGTGTGGGACCGTCGAGTCTCTGAGGGAAGGGACCGTCGAGTCTATGATGGAAGGGACCGTCGAGTCTATGAGGGAAGGGACCGTTGAGTCTATGAGGGAAGGGACCGTCGAGTCTGTGAGGGAAGGGACCGTCGAGTCTATGAGGGAAGGGACCGTTGAGTCGATGAGAGAACGGACCGTTGAGTCGATGAGAGAACGGACCGTCGAGTCTGTGAGGAAAGTTGAGGCGATTATTTGAGAGCGAACGACGATGAAACACAAGAAATCCTCGGCAAGACATTGACTTTTTATGTCAGAGGTTGCTGTTATATTTACTGCTCAGCACTAGCCGTGCTCTCGCCCTCAAACCCAACGCCATGTAAAAGTATCTGCAGGTGTTTGATAGTTGTTGTTTAGTTCAATACATAGTGTACCATTTATCTGGCCGGAGGAACAGGCATTTTCCTAACATTGTTGAGTGTCGAAAACTCAAAGAGATGATGATGAACGGTTTGGAATGGATGTGTACACAGCTCGCACTCAAGAGTATGCTGTAGTTGAATTCTTGTCTCGAGCTTGTTAAGTAGGACATATTTAGTTCACAGCCTGAAAATCGAAACAATGTGTGTGTGTGTGTATATATATATATATATATATATATATATATATATATATATATATATATATATATATATATATATGCAGAGAGAGAGAGAGAAAGAGAGAGAGAGAGAAAGAGAGATGAGAAAAAAGACAGGGAGGCAGCTTGGCAATCGAATACAAAAATGAACAGTGGGAGGAGGACAGCCCAGCCCAAATACAGACACGTACAAGGCAACAAACCGACAAGACAAAATGGTCGTTAAAATGAATGACAGGACACAACATGTGCATTAATCGATTCATGAAATAATGCCAGAGTCTGGTGTACATTAACAGTTGACTGGGCTGACGATTAATACTAACCTGTATCTAGGGAGATCAGTTAAACATTGGCACTAGACCAGCGGTTCCCGTTTAGTAGACCAGCAAGGCACTTTAGGATGCCTGCGTGTTGTGCATGAAGTAGTTTATTATATGATGTCCCCGTGTCAACAAAGCCTCAAGCGAGTGGCAATCTGGTTGGATAAAACTGTCACTGTAATCTCTAAAACATATTGTAAACAAAGACTAAAGAGAGTTATGCGTGAGACTAGCAATCGCAGCATATAACACCTTTTGCTACTGAAACCACCACTGCAAATATCTGCATACATGCTTCGTATAAAGAAGGCATCTGTAGTAATGGCCCTATACTTCAGCTTGGAAATAAAGATATGAAACACCAAAATATCTGCATACATGCTTCATATAAAGAAGTGGGGATCAAGATGCTGAGCAGCGCATGAGCTGCAGTGGTCAGCGATCTATAGAATCAGAGCTACCAAGAGCATTCTACACCTCCATGCTGTGATCCTGGATAACAGGCTGCAACAGAGCAGACTGGCTAAGTAGAATGGATCGAAGAGGGAATGCTAACCCGGTACTCAAAATATGCTTGCTGAAGTCGGATGTGTTGGGCCGAACGGTGCAAATATCGCAGTCAAGCTGTAAACTACGACACAATGCATTCCGTTCTCTTGACTACATTCTGCTACTTAAGCCCTTTCAGGGTTTGGTAGCGGAAGATTGAGAACGAACGAAGCTAAACCAAGCCATATAAAGAAGGCATCTGTAGTAAGGACCCTATACTTCAGCTTGGAAATAAAAATATCAAACACCATTTACAAAGTGGAGTCCCCAACAAATATTATATTAATTGTTAAATTTGACTACATCAAACCATGACTGCGCTTAACTCTGCAAGCGAATGACACAATAGGGATATCAACATATCCAAGACAAAATCTTTGCAAATAACTAGATCACCCAGAGACCTATATATTCTGGGAAAAGAGATGGATAGAGAACAAGTGAAAGAAAACCAGTTCCTGGACCGTGTCTTTACCCAAGATGCTGGATTGGACATAGAGATGATGTTCCTGCAAGGACCAACAGGACATAGAGATGAGGTTCCTGCAAGGACCAACAGGACATAGAGATGAGGTTCCTGCAAGGACCACCAGGACATAGAGATGATGTTCCTGCAAGGACCAACAGGACATAGAGATGAGGTTCCTGCAAGGACCACCAGGACATAGAGATGATGTTCCTGCAAGGACCAACAGGACATAGAGATGAGGTTCCTGCAAGGACCAACAGGACATAGAGATGATGTTCCTGCAAGGACCAACAGGACATAGAGATGAGGTTCCTGCAAGGACCAACAGGACATAGAGATGAGGTTCCTGCAAGGACCAACAGGACATAGAGATGATGTTCCTGCAAGGACCAACAGGACATAGAGATGATGTTCCTGCAAGGACCAACAGGACATAGAGATGATGTTCCTGCAAGGACCAACAGGACATAGAGATGAGGTTCCTGCAAGGACCAACAGGACATAGAGATGAGGTTCCTGCAAGGACCAACAGGACATAGAGATGAGGTTCCCTGCAAGAAGACATCTGGACATAGAGATTGAGGTTCCCTGCAAGAAGACATCTGGACATAGAGATTGAGGTTCCCTGCAAGAAGACATCTGGACATAGAGATTGAGGTTCCCTGCAAGAAGACATCTGGACATAAGAGATTGAGGTTCGCTGCAAGAAGACATCTGGACACAGAGATTGAGGTTCCCTGCAAGGACCAACTGGACATAGAGGTTGAGGTTCCCTGCAAGAAGACATCTGGACACAGAGATTGAGGTTCCCTGCAAGAAGACATCTGGACATAGAGATTGAGGTTCCCTGCAAGAAGACATCTGGACATAGAGATTGAGGTTCCCTGCAAGAAGACATCTGGACATAGAGATTGAGGTTCCCTGCAAAAAGACATCTGGACATAAGAGATTGAGGTTCGCTGCAAGAAGACCAACTGAACACAGAGGTTGATGTTCCCTGCAAGAAGACCAACTGGACAAAGAGATTTGGGGTTCCCTGCAATATGACCAATTAGACACAGAGATTGAGGTTCCCTGCAAGAAGACCAATTAGACACAGAGATTGAGGTTCCTTGCAAGAAGACGAACGCATATGCATATGCGTAGTCGTTCTCACTGCTGAAGCAACCGAAAATTAAAATGTCCCCTGAAAGACTATTGATCAATAGTATATTCGTGCCGATACTCTGTTAGTGGTGTCAAACATGGACATTAAGAATGGCCGAAGAGAGAAATATTCCAATCTGTGAGATGAGCTGTTTGAGAAAACCCATCAATGTAACTAGGGGGTGACAGAATCATGATTGAAGATATCCCACACATTATTAAAACAGTGTACATGCATGGAACACATGGACAGGAAGAAATAAAATCTGAATGCAACCTTTCAGGCTACTCTTGCGCGCTTATAACGTACGGATATGCATACTTGTCTCCCACAACCATGGAAGGCAGAGAACCAGATTGATAGACAATGTGCGGGATATCTTAAACCGCCATGGCATGTTGACAAAGACAGCGACATGTCAGACCGTAGACAAACACTTGTGGCTCACAACTGCGCATCCCAACACAAGTGGATAAGACAAGGGAGACAGATAGAGCGAGATATATATATGTATATATATATATATATATATAGATATATATATATATATATATATATGTGTGTGTGTAGAGAGAGAGAGAGAGAGAGAGAGAGAGAGAGAGAGAGAGAGACAGAGAGGGAGAGATATTTGTACTCAACGTTGCAAATAAAATAAACAGTGAAAAATATTATATTTCAAAATACAGTTTTATTGTGAAACAAATGTTAGTCATCTGTGGCTAGATTCATTTCGGGAAACAAATGTTCGTCATCTGTGGCTAGATTCATTACGTGAAACAAATGTTCGTCATCTGTGGCTAGATTCATTACGTGAAACAAATGTTCGTCATATGTGGCAAGATTCATTACGTGAAACAAATGTTCGTCACTTGTGCTAGATTCATTATGTGAAACCAATATTCGCCACTTGTGCTAGATTCATTACGTGAAACACATGTTCGTCACTTGTGCTAGATTCATTACGTGAAACAAATGTTCGTCACTTGTGCTAGATTCATTATGTGAAACCAATATTCGCCACTTGTGCTAGATTCATTACGTGAAAAAAATGTTTGTCATATGTGGCTAGATTCATTACGTGAAACAAATGTTCGTCATCTGTGGGTAGATTCATTACGTGAAACAAATGTCCCTCATATGTGGCTAACTTCATTACGTGAAACAAGGGGACCTCACCTGGAGCTAGCCTTCGGTTAGCTGCAGTGGTCACAAGGAAGAAATGTCCGTCACCTGTGGCTAGCTTCATTTTATGAAACAAAGGGCCCTCACTTTCGGCTATCTTTATTACATGAAACAAAGGACTCTCATCTAGGGGTTAGCTTTAATACAAGAAACAAAGGGCTCCACCTTTTGCTAGCGTTTTTACATGAAACAAAGAGCCCTCACTTGCAGCTAACTTCATTACAAGATGCATGTATTAAAAATCAGTTACGTTCACTCTTACAGTGGCAGTGTCAGTAGCAATTTGCTTTCTGTGATGAAGTAGCCAGTTCCACACACAACCTTTCTTAGCTGTCTCTGACGACATATTTAGGCAGAATGGCTTGGCTTGGCTTCGTTCATAGTCAAACACTGAAAGGGCTTAAGTAGCAGAATGTAGTCCAGAAAACGGTATGCGTTGTGTCGTAGTTTATAGCTTGAGTGCGATATTTGCACCTTTCGGTCCAACACATCCGACTTCAGCAAGCATTTTTTTAGTACCGGGTTAGTATTCCCTCTTCGATCCCTTCTCCTTAGCCAGTCTGCCCTTCTGCAGTCGTTATCCAGGATCACAGCATGGAGGTGTAGAAGGGTCTTTGCAGCTTTCGTTCGCTGACCCTGACGCTAGCAGTCAGCTATGAGTCGCTGACCACTGCAGCTCGTGCGCTGCTCAGCATCTTGATCCTATTTAGACAGAATGATTCCGAAGTTTCATTCCAGTGCTCTATCAGCAGGTTGCTAAATTGTGGCGAGCTCGTTTTAACCCCTCTGGAACCTGAATGGAGTCGAGCACAGAGGCGTATCTACGGAATAAAGCGCCTATGGCAAGCGCTGAAATTACACTAATCTCTTCGATAACTTTACTGTAATATCAGCTAAAGTATACAAGACAAGCTCGTTCATCTTCTGATTTACAGATGATTGCACTACAAGAAAACTACGACTGCACCTTCATTGTTTTCGCTGATGAAAGTTGATTTTATGTGCTCAAATTATTTTTTTTCTCTTCAATTTCTTTTCTTTCTGCCCTCAGCAAAAAAAGATTTCACAGCCTACTTTGACACATGAAAGCTTTCAAATGTGGAACTATTAGTTTTTATCTTGTTAAATGGTTACTCATCTCTGGGGATGAACCTGCGTTGTTCAGCATTATTTAAAAAGCTATGTAAAGATAAGTAATGAATAAGGAAGATTATGGAAGATTAGTGAAGATTGGTGAAGATTAGTAAAGATTAGTGAAGATTTGGGAAGATTAGTGAAGACCAGGGAAGACTCGTGAAAAATATTGAAGACTCGTGAAGACTCGTGAAGATTAGTGAAGATTAGTGAAGATTAGTGAAGATTGGTGAAGATTAGTGAAGATTAGTGAAGATTAGTGAAGATTAGTAAAGATTAGTGAAGATTGGTGAAGATTAGTGAATAATAGTGAAGATTAGAGAAGATTGGTGAAGATTAGTGAAGATTAGTGAAGATTTGTGAAGATTAGGGAAGACTATGGAAGATTCGTGAAGAATATTGAAGACTCGTGAAGATTAGTGAAGATTAGTGAAGATTAGGGAAGACTAGAGAAGATTCGTGAAGAATATTGAAGATTCGTGAAGATTGGTGAAGATTAGTGAAGATTGGCGAAGATTAGTGAAGATTGGCGAAGATTAGTGAAGATTAGTAAAGATTAGTGAAGATTAGCGAAGACTAGTGCAGACTATTGAAGATTCGTAAAGAATATTGAAGACTCGTGAAGACTCGTGAAAATTAGTGAAGATTAGTGAAGATTGGTGAAGATTAGTAAAGATGAGTGAAGATTAGGGAAGACTATGGAAGATTCGTGAAGAATATTGAAGACTCGTGAAGAGTCGTGAAGATAGTGAAGATTATTGAAGATTAGTGAAGAGTAGTGAAGATTAGTGAAGATTAGGGAAGACTAGGGAAGATTCGTGAAGAATATTGAAGACTCGTAAAGACTCGTGAAGATTAGTGAAGATTAGTGAAGATTAGTGAAGATTAGTGAAGATTAGTGAAGATTAGTGAAGATTAGGGAAGGCTAGGGAAGATTCGTGAAGAATATTGGAGACTCTTGAAGACTCGTGAAGATTAGTGAAGATTAGTGAAGATTAGTGAAGATTAGGGAAGACTAGGGAAGATTCGTGAAGAATAATGAAGACTCGTGAAGAGTCGTGAAGATTGGTGAAGATTTGTGAAGATTGGTGAAGATTCGGGAAGATTAGTGAAGATTAGGGAAGACTAGGGAAGATTCGTGAAGAATATTGAAGACTCGTGAAGATTAGTGAAGATTAGTGAAGACTAGGGAAGACTAGGGAAGATTCCTGAAGAATATTGAAGACTCGTGAAGACTCGTGAAGATTAGTGAAGATTAGTAAATATTAGTGAAGATTAGTGAAGATTAGTGAAGATTAGGGAAGACTAGGGAAGATTCGTGAAGAGTATTGAAGACTCGTGAAGACTCGTGAAGATTAGTGAAGATTAGGGAAGACTAGGGAAGATTCATGAAGAATATTGAAGACTCGTGAAGACTCGTGAAGATTGGTGAAGATTAGTGAAGATTGGTGAAGATTCGGGAAGATTAGTGAAGATTAGTAAAGATTAGGGAAGACTAGGGAAGATTCGTGAAGAATATTGAAGACTCGTGAAGACTCGTGAAGATTAGTGAAGATTAGGGAAGATTGGTGAAGATTAGTGAAGATTGGTGAAGAATATTGAAGACTCGGGAAGATTAGTGAAGATTGGTGAAGATTAGTGAAGATTGGTGAAGAATAGTGAAGACTCGTGAAGATTAGTGAAGATTGGTGAAGAATAGTGAAGACTCGTGAAGATTAGTGAAGATTGGTGAAGAATATTGAAGACTCGTGAAGATTAGTGAAGATTGGTGAAGATTTGGGAAGACTAGCGAAGATTGCTAAAGACTAGTGAAGATTAAGGAAGATTAGTGCAGATTAGTGAAGATCCTCTCATCTCGATACTGTTTAATAAATTCAGGAAGGCCTTCAGGCCTTGGCACTTTCATGTTGGCCCGACTTAAACAAACTATCTGCAATCGAAAATGTTTTCATACATCTGCTGTCCATCAACTTCAGAATTGTACAATTGGCCCATATCTTCTCACTCGTACTTAGGTCGTCACTGTCCTCATGGTAATACAGACCACCCAGGTCGAGTGGGAGCCCAAACTTGGTGCCACTGTTGTCCATTTCTTTGTGAGAACGGTCGAGTGCTCCCTTCATGACTGTCCATTTCTTTGTGAGGGCGGTCGAGTGCTCCCTTCATGGCTGTCCATTTCTTTGTGAGGACGGTCGAGTGCTCCCTTCATGACTGTCCATTTCTTTATGAGGGCGGTCGAGTGCTCCTTCATAACTGTCCATTTCATTGTGAGGGCAGTCGAATGCTCCCTTCCTAACTGTCCATTTCTTTGTGAGGGCAGTCGAGTGCTCCCTTCATAACTGTCCATTTCTTTGTGAGGGCGGTCGAGTGCTCCCTTCATGACTTCCCATTTCTTTGTGAGGGCAGTCGAGGGCTCCCTTCATGACTGTCCATTTCCATGTGAAGACCGTCGAGTGCTCCCTTCATGACTGTCCATTTCCATGTGAAGAAGGTCGAGTGCTCCCTTCATGACTGTCCATTTCCATGTGAAGACGGTCGAGTGCTCCCTTCATGACTTCCCATTTCTCTGTGAAGACGGTCGAGCATTCCCTTCGTGACTTTCTATTACATAGATACTCTTCGTATCATCTTCATCGCACTCGGAACAAGTCCATACGCGCTCAGATCTCAATTTCAGTATGTCTGCCAGCACGTGATGATTGACCGTTGCGGTTCTGTGCTGGTTAAACAGACGTCTATGGATCCCCGTGTGGTGTTCCTTCCTCGCCACCCCTCGCTTCACACATAGTTCAACCAGTCGCGCCAAGGACGGAGAGTCTGAATCAACTCCCAATTCTAGCCTCCAACGATTTCCCTTACGGCGTTTAGAATATCTTCTCGGTTCATTGATCTCTCTCCTGACACTATAGCTGTGCTCGCCAACCTATCATTATATTATTATCATTATTATTACATACAAAGATAGGTTTGCTGCTAGTTAGTACCGTGCAGTGAAGCTGTGAGATATGTGGCCATGTCGGTGCATTTACTTGTGATAAAGTAACCATGGCAACGTTACAAAAGTTCAGTAACTGTATTGTTACAGTAAATCATTCTAAAAACACACCGATGTAATGTATGTCTGCTGAAGAGTATCTGAAACATTGAATGCAGAGTTTAACATTATACAAGTATGTATGTTGTCGGTGATGGTTGACACCATATTATATATTTGAAAAGTTACACTACAAATAATGTCATTATAAACGGCGACATTATTAACAGCGACATTATAAACAGCTACATTATAAACAGCGACATTATAAACAACGACATTCTTCATTCTGCTTCTTCTTCACTCGCTCTCAATCACCCGCTACCAAACTGTGAATAGGGCCATGCATGGAACAGGATGTAGTCTAGAGAACGCTTTGTCATGGTTTACAGCTTGACTGCGATATTTGCATCTTGCGGTCCGACGCATCTGACTGCAGCAGACATTTTTGATTACCAGGTTGCCTTCTCTCTTCGATCCCTTCTATTTAGCCAGTCTTCTCTGTTGCAGTCTGTTTTTTAGGATCACCGTGTATAGGTGTAGAAGGGTCATGGCAGCTCTGGTTCGCAGGCCCTGAAGCTAGCAAGTCAGGTATGGGTCAGTGACCGCTGCAGCTCATGCGCTGCTCAGCATCTTGATCCCAACAGCGACATTATAAACCGCGACATTATATACAACGACATTATAAACAGCGACATTATAAACAGCTACATTATAAACAGCGACATTATAAACAGTGACATTATAAACAGCGACATTATATACAACAACATTATAAACAGCGACATTATAAACAGCTACATTATAAACATCGACATTATAAACAGTGACATTACAAACAGCGACATTATAAACAACGGCATTATAAACAGCGACGTTATAAACAGCAACATTATAAGCAGCGACATTATAAACAGCTACATTATAAACAGCTACATTATAAACAGCGACATTATAAACAACGGCATTATAAACAGCGACGTTATAAACAGCAACCTTATAAGCAGCGACATTATAAACAGCTACATTATAAACAGCTACATTATAAACAGCGACATTATAAACAGCGACATCATAAACCGCGATATTATATACAACGACATTATAAACAGCGACATTATAAACAGCTACATTATAAGCAGCGACATTATAAACAGTGACATTATAAACAGCGACATTATAAACAACGGCATTATAAACAGCGACGTTATAAACAGCAACATTATAAGCAGCGACATTATAAACAGCAACATTATAAACAACAGCATTATAAACAACGACATTATAAACAGCGACATTATAAACAGCCAAATTATCGGTACAGTCTGGCTCTCTGCGACTTTATTTCTGACTGTATGATTAAGCTTGTTTGTATTTGCTACACCTCATAAAGAGACAGCGAACTAAATAGTTCGGCTACGAAACACGTCAAACAGTTGTTATCCACTCGTACCTCTGCCCCCCCCCCCCCTTTCTGCTCCTTCTGAAGTACGGCTTGTCCCGATGGTTGCTCTTGTTAAGGGGGTCTTAGATAACGCTGAGGTCACTGTTCCATCTCAATTCTCAAACTGGAGATTATTGACAGGCATGCCCCACTTCGTTCAGACACGACCTGTCCTCTCACTCTAACTGACAAACCCCAGCCTGATATCTCCCTCCGCTCAGCACAAACCTGTCCTCTCACTCTAGCTGACAAACCCCAGCCTGATATCTCCCTCCGCTCAGCACAAACCTGTCCTCTCACTCTAGCTGACAAACCCCAGCCTGATATCTCCCTCCGCTCAGCACAAACCTGTCCTCTCACTCTAGCTGACAAACCCCAGCCTGATATCTCCCTCCGCTCAGCACAAACCTGTCCTCTCACTCTAGCTGACAAACCCCAGCCTGATATCTCCCTCCGCTCAGCACAAACCTGTCCTCTCATTCTAACTGACAAACCCCAGCCTGATATCTCCCTCCGCTCAGCACAAACATGTCCTCTCACTCTAGCTGACAAACCCCAGCCTGATATCTCCCTCCGCTCAGCACAAACCTGTCCTCTCACTGTAGCTGACAAACCCCAGCCTGATATCTCCCTCCGCTCAGCACAAACCTGTCCTCTCACTCTAACTGACAAACCCCAGCCTGATATCTCCCTCCGCTCAGCACAAACCTGTCCTCTCACTGTAGCTGACAAACCCCAGCCTGATATCTCCCTCCGCTCAGCACAAACCTGTCCTCTCACTCTAACTGAGGAACCCCAGCCTGATATCTCCCTCCGCTCAGCACAAACCTGTCCTCTCACTCTAACTGACAAACCCCAGCCTGATATCTCCCTCCGCTCAGCACAAACCTGTCCTCTCACTGTAGCTGACAAACCCCAGCCTGATATCTCCCTCCGCTCAGCACAAACCTGTCCTCTCACTCTAACTGACAAACCCCAGCCTGATATCTCCCTCCGCTCAGCACAAACCTGTCCTCTCACTGTAGCTGACAAACCCCAGCCTGATATCTCCCTCCGCTCAGCACAAACCTGTCCTCTCACTCTAACTGACAAACCCCAGCCTGATATCTCCCTCCGCTCAGCACAAACCTGTCCTCTCACTCTAACTGAGGAACCCCAGCCTGATATCTCCCTCCGCTCAGCACAAACCTGTCCTCTCACTCTAGCTGACAAACCCCAGCCTGATATCTCCCTCCGCTCAGCACAAACCTGTCCTCTCACTCTAACTGACAAACCCCAGCCTGATATCTCCCTCCGCTCAGCACAGACCTGTCCTCTCACGCTAACTAAGAAACCCCATCCTGATGTCTCCCCCCCCCCCCCCCTCAGCACAGACCTGTCCTCTCACTCTAAGAAACCCCAGCCTAATGTATCACTCTGCAGCCTCGATCCGTTGGTCTATGTACCGACATCAGTTTCCTGTGTGTCCCGATTCCAAACACTGTCTTCTTCTCTACAGCTTCCTCACACTCTATTTAATAGAACTCTGTCCAACAATCACACTCTACCACAACTTTAACACGAGCCCTCAGGGTGAGGCCCTTCCATTGCACTTTGGTTTGGCTGACCTTGGAGATCACACTAACTAGCATAGATACATACAAACGGACACATGCATCCAAGCACTGGTTAATACATCCTGATATCGCTTGAAAGACTGCGGCTGGGGTGGAAAGGTGCATGCCTTTGCAAATAGAATACAAAGAGGCAAATATTTTACTTTAAAACAAAAATGGGTCACCATTTATCAACTGGTTCACCTCGAGCTCTGCTCTCCCGTTGCCCCATTCTCTGCATTCCTTGTCTAAGGTTATGACGACTCTCTAGTACTCTATCATTCTATCACCAGTGTGGTTCACTCTTTCCCCCTTGACTATCGTCTCAGATGGAGTGGCTTGTTCGATTGTTTTCTCTGCCTGTGCCACCCATGACGCCATTCTCTTGATTCTTGATCCCTTGATATCTAAGATACTATGATACAACGGGTGTCGCGTGTCTGTGGTAACACGCATATGTGCTAGAATTGATCTATACACCACCGACTCTCGTTAATCGGTCATTCTGCTGGACTGTGAATGTCTATTTTAAACTGTTAAAACTGTCTTTCATTAACCGACTATCCGTTCCTGAAACCAGATCCAAATTCGGCCAGCATGATTCTAAGACACCAACAAACATACGATATGTGTCGTCGACCATTCAGACTAGCTGTTATCTCTAGTGCGGGGCAGGCACGATCACATTTCTTCATTGTTATCACAGTCGTGTTACCCTCGCCCGTCTTACCCTAATGTTGCCTCAATTGTGTACTGTTTATCTCTCTCATCTGTGGCTTTTTCAAACTCTTGCTGGCATTTTTACTTCTCTTTCATCGTCGGTGCAGTACTTTGAGATACGATAAACTGCACCATTATCATCCGAGGTTGGCTATCAGTTACATCCACCACGTTCCTCTCAGGTTGTCCATTATAAGAAACCTGTTCTAGATTTAGTGTCTCGACTTAAACCACGAGACAGTTCTCACAAAGTTCCGTTAGCTACTCAAGAACCGCACAAAGACCAGCTGAATTATCCCAGATATGCAACACAGGAAAAACCTAACCCGTGTTTGATAAAGACCCAACTTTATCGCCATTGTTTCTCTCTTGGAAGAATTTACATTTTTCCTTCTATAGTTTAATATGTAGAGCTCGACATGACGAACAGCTTGCTTGGCTCTACGATAACCAGGAATTGAGACAGCTATAGGGGTCCGCTGAGATAAGATCTGGCGTGTGGCAGGGCTGTCTCTTATCACCAATTCTCTTTATGTGGGCTATTGACCGGATTATGAAGAACACGACTTCAAATTGCACAAGTTAATTAAACTAATTGCTTTTGACAAAACGACTTGGTGATCTGAACTTTGCTGATAACTTGGCTCTTCTATCTCCCAGCCACAACCGGATGCAGAATAACATAAGTATTCTTGATAAATGGTTACACAAAGTGGTTATGTTGATACACAGAGAAAAGATACAAATTATGAGAGAAAAAAACACCAAATAATAACCAGATTGTGTTCGGAGACACACTACTAGAAGAGGAGGAATCATTCATTTATCCTAGCAGCGACATAGACAAAGTTGAAGGTAATGAGAGAAACATCAACTTTAGAATAAAACGGCGTCAATGGTTTTCATTGTTTAAGGTAATCGAATTGCAAAAATCGAAAAAAATTAAGTCCGCCTAAAAAGCTGACATCTTGAACTCCAATGTAAAGTCAGTCCTATTATATGGTTCTGACGTGGCAAACAACTCAAATGTCAAGTCAGTGCTATTATATGGCTCTGTCGAAGAAGAAACTACTATCAGTCCTGAACCAAAGCTGGAAAAGGGGTATTGTACCCCAGGCATGGAAAGATGCAATACTGGTACCAGTACCAAAAACAGGGAAGGACAAAACAGATCCAAATGGATACAGGCCCATAAGCCTACTGAGCTGTGTTGGCAAGCTGATGGAACGGATAATAAACACCAGACTGATGTGGCATCTGGAAGAAAAACGAATACTAATTCCACAGCAAGCCGGCTTTAGACAGCACAGATCCACTGAGGACCAGGTCATCCTCATAGCCCAGGAGATAGAAGATGCCTACCAGGCACAGAAACACACAGTAGCTGTTTGGGTGGATCTGGAAAAGGCATTTGACAAAGTCTGGAAGGATGGACTTAGAGTCAAGCTAAGAAGAAGTGATGTCTGTGGGAAAATGTACAAGTGGATCAACCACTACCTCAAACAAAGAACGGCCAGAGTCCAAGTACAAGGGCAGATGAGCAAAAAGGTGACACTCGAGCAGGGAGTACCCCAAGGGGGAGTATTGTCACCCACACTCTTCCTGGTATATATAAACGATATTACAGAGAATATACCAAGAAGAGTCCATAGCTCAATGTTTGCAGACGATCTGGCTATGTGGACCTCTGAAAAGAATCACACAATAGCAAGAAATCGGATGCAGACGGCCCTAACATCGCTGGAAGAGTGGGCGAACTCATGGCTGGTCAAAATAAACGAGGAGAAAACCACGTGCACAATATTCTCGCTCTCATTAAAACCCCAAAGTACCAAATTAAGTCTGAATGGCAAAATCCTGCAGCCAAACGACAACTCAACCTATCTGGGAGTCACATTTGATCGGCGCATGACATGGAAAAGTCAGATTGAGAGAAACCGAATGAAAGCCAGAGAAAGAATGGCGATCATGAGGAAACTTGCTGGCACAAGCTGGGGAGCAGACGAAGGCATACTAAAGAAACTGTACACTGGAAGAGTGAGACCAGTTCTCGAGTATGGCATTGCGGCATGGACAACCGCAGCGAAGGCGAACTTCGATAAAGTTAACAAACTTCAAAACCAAGCCATGAGAATTATAACAGGTGGCATGAAGTCAACGCCAATTGTAGAACTTGAAAAGATTACAAAACTGCAATCCATGACCGATAGAAGAGACTGCAGAGCCCAGCTGCAGTCAGAGAAACTCAGAAGACTGACGGACCATCCAATGTACCAGAGACTAAACAATTTGGGAAATGGGAAACTAAAGCGGAGAAACTTTGCAGAAATAGCCAAAGCAAAGATGCACGAAGATCCCATAAACGCACTAACAACACCAAAACCCATCACTACTGTACGAAAACCTACTTGGAGGCAGGATATATTTCCAGAGGTGGTGGAAAATATACCAGGTATTGCAAACAAAAACTGCCAGAGTGAAAAAGAAAGGAGAGACACTACCCTAAGCTTCATAACGAAAAGCTACCCAAGCATGGACTGGACCCATGCATACACCGACGGTTCTGTAACAAACACTACACAGAACGGAGGGGCAGGAGCATTCCTGAACCTACCAAATGGCAGAAAAATAACACTGTCATTCGCTACTGGTAAGTACACAAGCAATTTCAGAGCAGAGGCAGAGGCACTGAGGGCGGCAGTGGAAGAAATGGTAACACACAGTGAAAATGAGAGCCATATAGTCCTGCTGACAGATGCTCTCGAAGTAGTCACAGCGCTAAAAAGCCAGAAAAACACTGAGCTTAATGACTTAAGAGCAGCACTCTGCAAACTGTGCCAGCAGTCCGCACCAAAAAGGGTAGTGGTACAGTGGGTTCCGTCACACTGCAACATCCAAGGCAACGAGGAGGCAGACAGACTGGCAAAAGAAGGTGCAAGGCTACCACAAACAGATATCAGTATGACGTACGAAGAGTCAAAACGGCTTATCAAAGCCAGATACATGTCCAAATGGGAAACCGAACATACTGGTTACACCAAAAACGATGCCTATTACCAGTTGAACCGAAGAGAGCAGGTCGTCGTCTTCAGACTTCGCACTGGCCACAACAGACTGAGGTACCCCCTATTCAACAAATTGAAGATAGGGTGTACCGACGAATGCCCGTGCGGTACTGGTAAAATGACCACTGAACATCTGCTGCAGAACTGCCCGACATACGAGGATCAGAGAGAGCAGATGTGGCCATTGCCAGTGGAACTGCAAGACAAGCTCTATGGTAGTGGCGAGAGTCTCAGGATGACCGCCGCTTTTTTCGAGAAAATAATGGTTGCTGTCTGACTGTGTACGCAGAAGAAGAAGAAGATATGGCTCTGTGACGTGGCGAACAACTCCAATGTCAAGTCAGTGCTATTATATGGCTCTGTGACGTGGCGAACAACTCTAATGTCAAGTCAGTGCTATTATATGGCTCTGTGACGTGGCGAACAACTCCAATGTCAAGTCAGTCCTACTGTATGGCTCTGTGACGTGAGAACAACTCCAATGTCAACTCAGTCCTATAATATGGCTCTGTGACGTGGCGAACAACTCCAATGCCAAGTCAATCCTATTATATGGCTCTGTGACGTGGGGAACAACAAAAACTACAATGGATGCCTACACCGAAAAGAGGGATTAAAATGGTAATGTTAAGTCATTACAATAGAACTGTCGGCGAGAACTGGTGTGGCGTCTGTGGGAAGGCGTCCACTCAACTGGCGAGGATGGCACAGGCGTCTGTGAGAAGGCGTCGACTCAACTGGCGTGGTTAGCACAGGCGTCTGTGAGAAGGAGTCGACTCAACTGGCGAGGATGGCACGGGACAGAAACAATTTGTGTGTATTTGTTGAGAACATATGTTCCTTAGGGAGCTTTTAATTGATTGATCAGTTGCTTCATTAATTGACTGATTCATGAATTTATTAATTGAACTTAACGCCATTTTTCTCAAACGCTACTACAGAAAATTGGATAAAACTTGACTGGGGCATTTGCCCGCGGACTTGGTATAGGGACCACAGCTGTCCATGTTTCATGAAAGCAAGACGAGATACTGGACTAGGATTCACACAGAAAATTAACGTAGGAATATTTGTGTACCCGTATAATGCCGTAAACTAGCTAGGCTTATATTTACATGAACAGTATTCGACGGCGTATCAAGTAACCTTTATAATTAGTCTAGCTTGGTTTACAGCGTGGCTCAGACAGCCTTTCTCAAATGGTTGATCCTAGGAGAAACACTGGAAATAATAACCTTGTTTCTGCATTAAAATAATTATATCTGCAGGTCACGGTCTTTGTCGTGCAAGTTCGATAATCCAATAAAAATATCAATAATTTATTATTATTCCCCTTCTTGCTCCAATGGGAAGTATACCCAACCACTAGAGCTTGCCCCTGTTAAAGTAATCCATGTTTTCAGATATTTGTCACCATTTACCGTGTCTCTCCAATGGGAAACATATTATTTAACTGCAGTTGGTCCCATCAACGACAGGCTCTCTCTCTCTCTAGACCCAGAAATAGACAATCGCATTGGCAAAGCTGCTGTTACATTTGCTCGTCTCACAACACGTGTTTCGAAAAACCAGAAACTGACAATTAAAACCAAAGCCATGGTGTACAATGCCTGTGTTGTCAGCACACTTCTATATGGCAGCGAGACATGGACAACTTATGCCAAACAAGAGCACAGGCGTAACACATTCCATCTACGGTGCCTGCGATCCATTCTTGGAGTTACATGGAGGGACAGAGTGACAAATGGAGATGTGCACTCTCGCACCGGTCTCCCAAGCATGTAAACTCTACTTAGACAGCAAAGACTACGATGGCTTGGTCATGTTCGTTGCATGAAAGATGGTCGTATTCCCAAAGGTATCCTCTATGGACAGTTTTCGGATCGTAATCGAACAGTTGGCCGACCACAGTTGAGGTTCAAAGATGTGTGCAAATGTGTGATAATAGGGCTCTGGACATGAATCTGACATCCTGGGAGGACGAAACTGTAGACCGATTCAAGTGGAGATGTAACTTCACGGTTGGTGAAGAAAAGCTCTAACAAGACAGAGAAGTGAAAAGACAACGCCACAAGAAGAAAGACAACAAAAAATAAGTATATATTTTTATTGTTTATCACTCCAAGTTATAGCATGCTATAGGGACATCTTCTTCTTCTTCGTTCGTTCTCAATCTCCCACTACCAAACCCTGAAAGGGTTTAAGTAGCAGAATGTAGTCCAGAGAACGGAATGCGTTGTGTCGTTTACAGCTTGGCTGCGATATTTGCACCTTTCGGTCCAACACATCCGACTTCAGCAAGCATTTTTTTTAGTACCGGGTTAGCATTCCCTCTTCGATCCCTTCTCCTTAGCCAGTCTGCCCTGCTGCAGCCTGTTATCCAGGATCACCACGTGGAGGTGTAGAAGGGTCTTTGCAGCTCTGATTCGCTGGCCCTGACGCTAGCAGTCAGCTGACCGCTGCAGCATCTTGATCCCCTATAGGGACATGAAAGGAACTAATATAGTCAGTAATGACTGAAAGTCATAAATAATTTTTTACGCGGCACATTTTCTCAAGGGGCGCTCCAAATTGCTGATGTAGCCCAACAAGATGGTCTTGCTCAGATTGCAACGAAGGTGTCTGTGTTGCATGCCGGTGATGATTCGAGCTGATAGATTAATAACGACACACTTTGTTGCAATTATAATAGAGCATTCACGTGGTTCAGCCTACAGCTTTATGCATGATCCCACCTTGGCGGAAGACGTTTCACGAATGAAGAAGAGGTTTAACGTAAAGTGCAAATCCAGTTGAGACAGCAGACCAAAGCATTTTATGCTGCAAGTTTCTCTGCACTGATAGTGATGGGATAAGTGTATCAATGGTGAAAATTATCTTTAGAAACGGAATAATGTACAGCAATAATAAATTGTTTTAAAGTTCGTGCATCCAGGAGTTTATTTTTAATAGACATTGGTGACCTATTTACTGGCTTTCCCTTGTACTAATTATCCCATGTTGTTAGCATGTCCTACAATCGCCTGCAACTCCTTCAAAGAAAAGCAACGTCCATCTAGTATGCAGAAAAAAAAGGTACAAAGATTCGTTAAAGACTTCCTTGAACGTCTCCATATTGGCTAAAGACTTCCTTGAACGTCTCCATATTGGCTAAAGACTTCCTTGAACGTCTCCATATTGGCTAAAGACTTCCTTGAACGTCTCCATATTGGCTAAATACTTCCTTGAACGTCTCCATATTGGCTAAAGACTTCCTTGAACGTCTTCATATTGGCTAAACACTTCCTTGAACGTCTCCATATTGGCTAAAGACTTCCTTGAACGTCTCCATATTGGCTAAAGACTTCCTTGAACGTCTCCATATTGGCTAAAGACTTCCTTGAACGTCTCCATATTGGCTAAAGACTTCCTTGAACGTCTCCATATTGTTGTTTTCTTGTGTGAGTCGCTCAGGTCGAATAACTCAGCCTCATGCTCTGCGATCACACTAGGTGCTCACTTGGCTGAGCCGAAAATGCCCGATACAGCGAAAGAGTACCAAGTCGTCCGAAATGTCACAATTCCAGACGCCATGGCTGCCAACGCCATCCATGTGTGCCCATCGTACGACAGAATGTGCTGATTTAAGACATGGCTATCCAGTCACAAGAAGCCCCATATGCCATATATAGTTTTCTTTATGTCAGCTAACAGTAATCTTCCTTCAAGACAGGCAGCTAGTAAAACTACTACTAAAATTCGTAAGTGAAAACAGCACGAAAATAAAATATAGTTGATTAATTTTGACATTGATATGGGGGCTGTTCGTTGACTGCCACAACTGAAGGCCAATTATGTTTTTTCAAACAGCTTTCATTTTCTTCAATCTCAATCCCTGACTGAACCAAAAGAAACCTTTCAACGACCTTTGGTGTTCTGTTTGAAACTGGTGGAGAAATTAAGCTTTTGAGAATATACGCTTTGTAATGTGGCGCTTTCACAAGTCGGCATTCCACCGCATTCTTTAATCATGTATGAAGAATTACTATATCACTAATTGCTTGTTTCTTAGCAAGTATAATTTTCGGCTTAATCTCCATCTTCTTTATCCATGAACAAAAATACACTTACAGTTGATCTTAAAACTGAACGTAACGTCTTTATACTCTTTTAGAAGACTCTGCAGAGTCTGAATACAATGAGTTTTTTGGAGGGCGATTAACCTATGTGCGTGCGAGTTCATCTTAATAGACTCAAAACACTGGAGCAAGGTAGACCCGCAGCCTGTTAGGCGACATCTATGCTGCCATTACAAAACCATCTAACCATGGACTGTGTTATGCCATGGCACACAGTTAGTCACCTCTTACGACATGCTCTCTGTGGGACAGTGGTGCTATTCTTGTCTGTGTCGTACACACAGGCCCCAGTGGACCACTCGGCACTTATCTTGGTGTGTGACTCTTCTTGTGCAGTTCGCAGTTTTCTAATGGTCTTAATGGACTCTGTTGGATTTCAGCGGCTCCCATGAGGACGTGTTCTAGAATAAGCGGACGGTGAAGAGCTATAACAGTCCTACGAAGCTTCTGCGCCATTCTCACTCTTCTATACATGTCATGAAAGGCGGGCAGGATGGTGATGGGTCTGGCTGTCTATTTATGTAAAACATTGCCACAGAAGAAATGATCTCTACAAAAGTACTTGGGGAGAGAAGATTAGCGTCCGGTCTATTAAAGTATACTGGCCAGACTACGTTAGTCAAGGTGAGGTAAAACATACTGATCAACTTACGATGGTCAATGTCAGGTGAAACGTACTGATCAGACTATGTCAGTGTCATGGTAAGGTGAAACATACTGATCAGGCTATGTTAGTGTCAGGATCAGGTGAAACATACTGATCAGGCTAAGTTATTCAGGGTCAGTTAAAGCATATTGATCAGACTATCTCAATAAGGGTCAAGTGAAACATATTTATCAGATTATGTTAGTCAGAATCAGGTAAAACATACTGGTCCGACTTTGTTAGTCAAGTTGAGGTGAAACATACTGGTCATACTTTGTTAGTCAGCGTTAAGTGAAACCTATTGATCAGATTAAGTAAGTCAGGGTCATGTGAAACATAATGATCTCTCCTCTTGACATCATATCCACAAAAATTATACCTACATTGTCCCATAAGACAGTGATCATGACATTTCAGACTAACGGAGAAGAGACAACTATTGCGACACTGTATACACAAGGGAGAGACAACTATTACAACACTGTATACACAAGGGAGAGACAACTATTACAACACTGTATACACAAGGGAGAGACAACTATTGCGACACTGTATACACAAGGGAGAGACAACTATTACAACACTGTATACACAAGGGAGAGACAACTATTACAACACTGTATACACAAGGGAGAGACAACTATTGCAACACTGTATACACAAGGGAGAGACAACTATTGCGACACTGTATACACAAGGGAGAGACAACTATTGCAACACTGAATAAACAAGGGAGAGACAACTATTGCAACACTGTATACAAAAGGGAGAGACAACCACTATCACGGAAGTGATCATCGCATACAAGACAATAGGCTAGATCAAATTTGATCATGTGGAAAATTGACAATACGTAATTATAGACATTATTTGGTCGTGTAGGAAGAAGAGCTAGCACTTACACCAATAAATATTCAATTATTCAATAAAAATCTGTTCAGTCTCTGCGGAGTATAAGCCCTTAACATAAACTCGCAAAGTTTTCTTCTCATGCACTAGCATTTCCAACTTCCCCCCTCCCCACACCCCCCCCCCCCTCCTCTACCATCGCGACTTCCCTGCTCCATGCGTATTTAGGTATGCTCTTACTTCTCTTTCCCTGAGGACTCCAGAACAGTGATGCCCTTTACTGCTATCAGCTGTTTTACGTAAGGTGTGTCCTGTCCGTCGCCAACGACTTCCCACTGGAATCTATTCGGTTGTCTCCCACAGTTCTATATTAGTGGCTCTACCATGTGATTTTATTTTCTAAATTCAGCGAAAGCATCCATTGATGAAAGCTTAAACATTTTCAGTTGTACTTTTGTTCCTCGCGTCACAGATTCATGCAATAGGGCGGATTTGACATTCGAGGTTGAATATCTGTATTCTTGAGTCGGACGATTTATTCTGATTTCCACAAATCCGCTAAAGCAATAAAAAAAACCTTTATCACCTTTTGAATTCTGAATTTGATATCTCAATGAGTAGCCCCTATCTTGTCTATATGACTACCAAGATACATGCACGAATTTATCTTCTTTAGTGCCGTGTCTATAGGTACCATCAATACTGTGTTCAATCCCATTGCTGGGATCCATCGGGACAACTTAGATTAGATAGCTGAGGGATAAAGGCCGCTTGTTCATGTAGTCACTAGGCAGTTTAAAAACTATGTTTTGCTTTTTGCTAGATTCAAAAGACATATATACCTTCCCGAGAATTTGAACCGTTGTCACGTGGTCAGAAGACATGTACACACACTTCTAAGCCACTAGAGGCTCAACAGGAACATTCATTTATGAACAAAGCACCGAAGAGCTGAGGATATCATGCTCAGAAGAGGTTCGGAGTCCACGGTGAAATGAGCTGGCAGGAGCTAGGAACTCATATCTGACTGCTTGTAGCACTGTCAGCGAGGTACGTCTGATCAAGGGGTTGATATGGAAACAGGTTGCACTAGCGTTGTCTGGCTAAGAGATTAGGGATAGCTGAAGAAAGGCAACCTGGTCTTAAATATGCTAAAACAGGATGTGTTTGACCAAAAAGGATAAACATCGTAGCTTTGCTGTAAACAATGACGCAACGTCAAAACGTTATTTTTGAAAGAAAGCAGATGATTAAGAAGAGCAAAAAGAAAAATAGAGAATAAAGGAGAAAATGAGAAAAGAAAAGAAAAGAGAAGGGAAGGGAAGACAAGAGAAGAACAGAAAAGAGAAGAGAAGAGAAAAGAAGAAAAGAGACGAGGAGACACGAGAAAAGAACAGAAGAAAAGAAACGAGAAGAGAAGAGTAGAGAAGAGCAGAGAAGAGAAGAGTAGTGAAAAGAGAAGAGAAGAGAAAAAAAGAGAAGAGAAGAGAAGAAACGAGAAAATACTAGAAGAGAAGAGTAGAGAAAAGAAGAGAAGACAAGAGAAGAGTAAAGAGAAGAGAAAAGACGAGAAGAGAAGAGTAGCGAATAGAAGAGCATAGAAGAGAAGAGACGAGAAAAGAGAAGAGACGAGAAAGAAGAGAAGCGAAGAGCAGCGAAAAGAAGATCAGAGAAAAGAAGAGGAGAAAGGAGAAGAGAAGAGCGAGACAAGAAAAGAGAAGAGAAAAGACGAGAAAAGTGAAGATAAGGGACGAGAAAGAAGAGCAGAGCAGAGACGAGAAAAGAGAAGAGAAGAGGAAACGAGAAAAGAGAAGAGAAGAGGTGAGAAAAGAGAAGCGCAGAGCAGAGAAGAGAGAGAAAAGATGAAAAATAGAAGAGAAGAGAAGAGAAGAGACGAGAAAAGAGAAGAGAAAAGAAGAGCAGAGAAGAGAAGAAACGAGAAAAGACGAGAAGAGAAGAGCAGAGAAGAGAAGAGACGTGAAAATAGAACAGAAGAGACGAGAAAAGAGAAGAGAAGAGCAGAGAAGAGAAGATAATAGCAGAGAAGAAGAAGAAGAAGAAGAAGAAGAAGAACAACAACAACAACAACAACAACAACAGCAAACTGCTGACTTCTCCCAAGTCCAGACAAGCTTGAATTAATGTGTGAGTTGCCCTTTTCGAGTGCATGAAATCGAAGAAGCACAATAACATATTATTTGCAGAATGAACTTGACAATAAAGAACCTATTATTGAAAATAAGGCAGACCTCTACATTTAAATATGATGTGCAAGGATAGTAACTTCTGACAAACTTCACATTGCTAAATTGTGCAACATGGTTGCACTGCAAAATCAATTTGGGTATTCAAGTAATCAATTCTCCCACGGGGTGCAAGGCGAAGACGTGAAGGGGTAGGTTGGAGCGCGGAGGGTGGAGGGAGGGGTGCTGTTAGTGGGAGGAGGAAAGTGATGCCAGCTCTTGAACAGATATAAATAAATGAAGTGTTATCAATTCCTTCCCGCGTTTCTATATCTTTGTCGTCTTCAAGAGTTGTTCAATGACCCTTAGATTCCCTCACGACTTCTCCTGATCCAATGGAAGACGAGTTAGTCACGCGTTTATTCATTTATCTGGAGCCTTGCTTCTACCATCGTTCCTGCTAGCCTTAACGGTTACACTACAATCACTAGGCTTTAAGCTAAATGAATAGTTGAACGCCCGATCCAACAAGCAAGAGAGCTTTCTAATCCGGCCGGGCTGCTGTCTTTGTTCTACTACTATCGCTCTGTCTAATACTCATTTGTGTACACGTCTTCCTAATCCCAATCTTTGTCTTCACGTATCAACACAATCGTTTTCAAGCAGATTTCTTAAAGCGAAGAAAGAAGGGGTATATATATACACACGTACACACACACACAATAACAGCTGTCATTTGACATATTCCCATTGCTGGGGGTTTTAGGCAGAGAACTGTAGACTGCTTGGCCACTGCTGGGGGTTTAAGGCAGAGAACTACAGACCGCTTGGCCACTGCTGTCGCTATGTCGTATGATGACTATGTTTGTTTATTTTACTGCAACAGAAAAAGAACACATGCCTTACCGTCAATTCGATCCGCAGCCCTCGTGCGCATCTGGTATAAACAATTATATACTGATTTTTATTTTACTTCTGAAGTGAATTGCTGAAGTTGGACTAGTACACACTTAGTTTGCTTATTTAATATATGTATGTGTGCTGACTAGGCAACAGTACGCTTTCTTCTCACAGCTAACACTGCACTCACCTCAAAGGTAATTAAAGATCCCCATATCATGATGTTTTTATCGTTATGGAACGGGTTCGGAAGCTTCCGAAGAGTTGCGTCAGGTTCAAGATCCCTTTGTTTTAGTGTTTGAGTTTATTAAGATGGAGTCGCCTATCGGTTAACTACTCTCCAAGAAACTTGTTGTATACAGACTGCAGTCTTCTAAACCAGTATAAAGAGGTTAAGAAAAGAGACCAAAGATGCAGCAATGAATGGGCTGAGAGCAGTCAGCGACTCATAGCTGGCTGGTTACATCAGAATCAGTGACACATAACTGAACAAGACCTTATTCCGCCTCCAAATAGTGGCCCTGAAACAGACTGCACACTTGCAGCCTGGCTCACAGATTAAGAATAAAAGAGGGACAGCAAAAACAGCCGGTTCCAAAAATGGCCTCCTGAAATCGGGCGTGCCAGGCCGAAAGGTACAGATACTGCAGCCTCGTTGTGAACTGCGACACAATTTCACGAGCGTCCTATTACCTCACTGTTGGTTGCCTTGGAACCCATCTGCTTCACACTTTTCTATTCCCGAGTTCATCATGGACAATTTTCTGTGGAACGTCGTGACGGATGTTTGAAACTTGCGGCTATTTATTTTATCAAAGTGACTTGTCTGTTGTCACTGACTGGCTCGTTGATCTGTTGCTTTACTGTGTCAGTTGCCACGCTTGCTGGTCTCCCAAGCCGCGGATCATCAGTGACGTTTGGTATTCCGTTTTGAAAATATCTATCTATCCGTTCATACACTCTCTTCGGACTCAATTGTCTCCCTACTGAACCGTTATTCTTCTGCAGATTTCAGAAGGCTCAACACCCCCTGACCACAGAAAACGAATAATGCCTCGTTGATCTTTAACAATGCAAGTCGACAATGAGGAGGCCATGATGCACGCTATATTGCGCACGGGTATACTTCTCGATTGCCATAATCCCCATTGATTAAAGAGCCATTCTATGTCTTGAAATAGGATTTTCAGTTGTATAAACTCTTTCAAGAATTTAATAACAAAATTGCGGTTACTTGATGACTGGCACTCATATTTTCATACAAAAAGGATTCTTCCATTATTGTCATTGTAAATCTTAGCAGGAAGGACATTTTAATTTTAAACCTCAACAGAAAAGTGATTATCATTGTATATATCCTTACAGCAAGGATTCTCTTCTTTAAAGTAGAGCTACTGTCCCAGCAGTAGGGATCTAAATCACGCACATTTTTATGCTGTAGAGATAACCATTCTTTGTCCGTTACATCTATAGAATCGGTAAGTAATGACTCCAGTCAGGGCAGATAATCATGGTGAAATATTAACTACGTTTACGTCATCACGACCAGTCCGTATTGTATTTACGTTAGTCACTGTTACTATGGAAACTAATTCATGTGTAGTGCTTGCAACGTTACCCTCGCGGTATTTCAGAAGCAATTTGATTGTAGCTTAGGCTAGATTGTAAAATAACTGTTCAGGAATATATGCTTTAAGTTACTGGCATGAATACTTGTAATGATGGAATACAAGAAGGCAGGTTAGTCTGCTGCCTGCAGGTTAGTCTGCTGCCTCATTATTTTGCAATGTTTACTTCCTGCGGTGTAACATGGATTTGATTACTATAACTCTAGCATATATATAGAACTTTGTTTGTAACGTAGAGCGTTATGTCTTTGACATAAATTAATACAGTAGTTTATAGAAGGACGTTTATACACTCATACATACGTACATACATACATACATATATGTGTGTCGGCGTGCAATTTCTTTGAGTGTATGTGTGTGTGAGTGTGTGTGTCTGTGTATGTGTCTGTGTGTGTGTCTGTGTGTATGTATGTATGTGTGTTTTCCTGCGAGTCGGTGTGTATATGTGTGTGTCTGTGTGTGTGTGTGTCTGTGTGAGTCTGTGCGTGTGCCTGTGTGTGTCTTTGTATGTCTGCGTGTTTTCCTGCGTGTCTGTGTGTTTGTGTGTGTGTGTGCCGTATCTGCGTATAAATGTATGTGTTTATTTGTATGTCTGCGTTTATGTCTGCGTGTGTGTTTATCTGCGTGTTTGACTGTGTGTGTCTGTGTGCGTCTGTGTGTGTTTGTGTGTGCGTATGCCGTGTCTACGTGTGCGTATGCCGTGTCTGCGTGTTAATGTGTGTGTTTATGTGTATGTCTGCGTTTATGTCTGCGTGTGTGTGCATCTGTATGTGTCTGCGTGTTTGTCTGTGTGTGTTTATGTGTGTGCCTGCGTGTGTCTGCATGTGGACCTGCAGGTGAGTGGGTGTGTGTCTGTGTGTTTGTATGTGCGTCTGCATGTGTGCTTACGTGTGTGTATACATGTGTATGTATATATATATATGTCTGTATGTGTGTATGTATGTGTATCTGCGTGTGAGTCTGTGTATGTGTATGTTGTGGTGGCTCATTTCTTCAAACCTCTGAATGGAAGGTCAATGGCTCTTGGCTATGCATATCTCACCACTGATACATATAAAAGACATACGTCATGCCGTGGAACTGACAAAAAAGGCTCATATACACATACACAAACAGCATGTGTTACGAAAAAAAAAAGTCTCTCGCCATAGACAATAGAAAACACAATTATAATTTCCAGCTTTTATGTGGAAGTGTAAACATGGATAAAGAAATACACTTATCTGACTCGCAGTTTCTTCTAGAAATAATGAAACGGACAGGTAGAAGGCATTGAGAAGAGCAGAGAAGAGAAGAGAAGAGAAAAGAAGAAAAGAGGAGAAGAAAAGAGAAGAGAACAGAATAGAAGAACAGAAAAGAGAGAAGAGAAGAAAAGAAAAGAGAAGAAAAGTAGAGAAGAAACGAGAAAAGAAGAAAAGAATAGAGCAGAGAAGAGCAGAGCATAGAAGAGAAGAGAAGAGAAGAGAAGAGAAGAGAAGAGAAGAAAAGAGAAGAAAAGAAAAGAGAAGAGCAATTTTTTTCTTTGCTGGGGACAACAAAGAGAACAAAAAACTACTTCGAACAAATGAAGTCCATGGACATATTCTCAAAAAGAGACAGTTACCTGTGTGGGTGATGAAAAGAACAACAAGTTTGAAATAATCAACAAAAAGATCATGAAACAAAGGAATATAATTAGTAAGGACATGTTTACATGAAGTTGTCCGCCAACTGTGCACTCTCGCAGTGAGACAAACAATAAATATTAGCAGAGCAGGATCGTACTTAGCGCGTGCGATGACGTCAACCCCAAAACACGTACGAGCGAGATGTGCGAGTACAACAAAGGGAAGCAATAAATACTAAAGCGGCACAGAGTAGAATCTGAAAATACCCCTGACAAGAGCTTTCTGGGCCCTGCAGTCAGTGTTTCCCACGGTGCTCCTGTTTCGTGCTTGCTCATTGTTATGGCTTGGTTTGCATTTTGTTTTCAGTTGAAGGGGAAAAGGAAGAAAAAGAATTCAGGTATAAATCACAGGTCGAGAACAAGCGGCCCACAAAAGTTAGCCGCGTGTCCCGCATCCTGCTGTGGCAGAGACAATGTGACATCTGAGATTGTACGAGACTAAGTCAGTAAGTAGGTCACAAACTGGTATAGCATAACATTGTAGCTGAAAGTTTCTAAAGGTGGCCCAGCAACATATATCTTTGTGAATACTTTAGGTAGCACGCCTTAGGTGTCGTATGCACGTGCGCAGCACAAATATAAAATGTCGTCAATGCTCACAGAGTGTACAATCAAAAAACAAGGGGACAAAATGGCGTCCGTGCTCACAGTGTACAATCAAAGAACAATGGGACGAAATTGTGTTCGTGCTCACAGTGTGTACAATCAAAGAAGAACGGGACAAAATGGCCTCCGTGCTCACAGAGTGTACAATCAAAAAACAACGGGACAAAATGGCATTCGTGCTCACACAGTGTACAATCAAAGAACAACGGGACAAAATGGCCTCCGTGCTCACAGAGTATACAATCAAAGAACAGCGAGTTTCATAGTTTTTTTCCCTGTTTTGTTTCCCTTGTGGGATAGGGGAGGGGAGGGGCTGGAACGTATTGGACAGGATATTCATAAGGAAATTCTTCCTGTCTACAGTGAGAAGTGTTTGTCGGATAATATGGGGCATAACTGGTTTGATACATTTTCCCAGCGACTTTCACAAAGTGAGGATGAGACTGACTTGTTCAGGTTGCAGTGGAAGCATCGGTGCGGTGGTTGAGGTGGAGGGAGTAATTTGAGCTGAGCGGCGAGTAATGACAGGGTAGAAACTTCTGTAGGGTGTTCTCATGGTCTAGCTTACAGCATAACGCCTAATCGGTTGAATATCCGGAGAGTTAGCTCACTGTGAATACCAAGACATCTGAATTGAAGAGCACAAAATGAACCAAATAGACCTGTTCTTGCACTGATAAAGCGATAGGATAAATAAGTGTCATTACTGATGGACATCATGTTGAGAAATAAGAGACAATGTAGGTGCAAAAACAAATGGTTTACAGTTCGTATCTCATCTGCTTTTATGAACAGTCATTTGTGACATATTTACTGACTTACCCGCGCATTAATCTAAAAAGAAAGGCATAATACAAAACAAGCTGCACTTAAATATTTATGAATTAGAGACAATGATAAAAACAGCAACGAAAACACAGCGGATAAAAGAGTTTTGGTTTGTGGGTTTTTTTTGTGGTTTTTTGCGCCGGCCTTTTTTCTCTATTCCTCAAGGGGGTGTGCTTTGAACTATGTTTTTATTTTGCGCCTGTCGGACTAGTGCATCCGACTTCGGCATGCATTGTATGCAAGGGTCTGCTTCCTCCTGCATTTTCTAAAGGTTTGCTTCCCCGTGGTAAGGGTCGGTGCTGTGATTGGGAGAGAACCCAGCACCTTCGGATTGTGAGCCGAGTCACCTTACCACTAGGCTACGCCATCCCCACCAACACGAGTCAACCAAATTGCAATGATCAACAATAAACAATGACGCTCCAGAAATTGTGTATAGATGTTACCAGGGCATAAAAGGGCTGCAAAGAATAGTAGCACTGTAACCTGCCCGGGAAATAGTAAGAGGTGACTAAGTAGGATCGGGCATTGGACTGGCTATCTCACACCGCAGAATTCTGAAGTCTACAGATCAACTAAATATCAACATGCAAATCACGCATACGATGATGTTGTTAGCGAATGCCCACAATCAGGAAGTTATGTTTTGTGCGCCATAAAAAGGGCGTTAAGCGGCGGGTTGTCGTAGCTTTCCTCACATCCCGAGCGTGCTGATGAAGGTGGACAGGATCCTTCAGGCGGTTGTGTTATGTCTGGCTTCATCTGCGTGTCGCTCACTACTACGGGGATCACGACGAACCTCACCTTATTAGCTGGACTGTTGTCCTCGACAACAACCCGTTTCCAAGACGACCAACGAGGAGGTCAGGTGAAGATCTTGGCCAGTATATTTCTCCTGGCCCTGGCTAACATTGTCTGATCAGTGTGTTTTGCCTGACCAGACTTTAGCCTCAACGTCTCAAACATAGGATGTAGAACAAGGTAGAGATCTACAGCAGATTCTAAATATCTGGGCTTGCTTTTGGAAAGAATGCCCCACGTGGAAATGAAAAGATCTTCATTGATTCATTAATTGAATGACTGATTCCGCTGAACAGTTCTTGCAAAACTGCCCGACATACGAGGATCAGAGAAAGCAGATGTGACCATCACCAGTGGCAACACTAGACAAGCTCTATGGCAGTGTCGACAGCCTCAGGTTGACCGCTGCTTTTTTCGAAAAAATACAGGTTGACGTCTGACAGCGTACGAAGAAGAAGAAGAAGAAGAAGAAGAAGAAGAAGAATGACTGATTGTTTGACTCGTTGATTGGATGATTCACCGATTGATTTTCATTCTCTGATTGCTTGATTGATTGACTGATTAATTGATTTATTGATCGATTGGTTGATTCATTGATTGATTGGCACATTGATTAATTAATTTATTCATTGATTGAATGATTGATTGATTAGTTTATTCATTAATTAATTCATTCATTAACTCATTGGTTGATTAATTAATTGACTAATTGATTGATTCAATGATTGATTGGCTCGTTGATTGATTGATTGACTCGTTCATTGATTGAATCTCATTCATTGATTCATTCATTGATGGTAAAGTAAATTCCCCGTTTCAGTCAAGCTAGCGCCATCAAGCACTCATACAGGTTTTACTGCCTGGAACCCGTTTACACCCAGCCTATGGGATCACATCTGTTTCGTGCGTCGTATAGTGTTTTGGCCTGACTTTATACAACCCTTAAGGTCGTTTGAGTTAGATCCCCTTTGGACGTTATTGCTTGTGATGACTCCAGATCAGCAATCTTCAATCTGGGCGGTAGCGCCTACTAGAGGGCGGTGTTAGCTTTCAGATGGGCCGTAGCAGAATAATTTCAGATTATATTTAAAATATATTATTATTATCATTTTTTTGTGTTTTTTTTTTGTTTTTGTTTTTTTGCGTTCGCCTTATTTTTGTATTTCCCAAGGCTGTGTGCGTTGCACTGTGGTTTTTATTTTGCGCATGTCGGCCCAGTGCATCCGACTTCAGCATGCATTTATGTAAGGGTCTGCTTCCTCCTGCATTTTCTAAGGGTTTGCTTCCCCGGGGTAACGGCCGGTGCTATGGTGGGAATCGAGCCCAGCACCTTTGGTTGTGAGCCATGTCACTTAACCACCAGCACACGCCGTTCCCGTTATCATTATCATTATTATTATTATTATTATTATTATTATTATGGCAATACAAAAACCACACAATACCAGCAAACCGACCAAAAAATTGTCAGAACTGTTTTTTTCTCCGTGACAGCATACGGCTGTGAAACATGGACAGTTACCTAATCTTCCAGGACGAGTATCGATCGAGCCCTTCGAGACGAAATATTATAGAAAAGTTCTCATTGCCCAAAAGAACGAAGAATACAAACATTCGACAAGTGTTGGGCACAGAGGTGAACTGGTTCATAAATTCTACCATAAACAGAAAAATTGAAATACTTTTGCCACATCAAAACGGTCTTGTAAGAACAGAAATAGAAGGTATAGTACCGGGCAACAGAGGCAGAGACAGGCCAATAAGGCGATGGCACCAAGATGTCAAGGAATGCTTGGGCATGACTCTGGAGCAGGCTGCAGATTTTGGCAAGAGATCGAGTTTCTTTCAGACGGGTTGTGGTGGAAGCGACGTTCTACACATGACTTGCTACATCATGACGAGGATGATGTATTAACAAGTTTTTTCAAAATATACAGACTCAGTGGACGGTCACGAAATTTTCTTCGATTTATACTTTTGTGGGCGGTAAGGAAAATTTAACCTCACGAAAGTTCTAGAAGTTGGCGGTAAGTAAAATTTAACCTCACGAAGGTTCTAGAAGTGGACGGTAAGTAAAATTTAACCTCACGAAGGTTCTAGAAGTGGACGGTAAGGAAAATTTAATCTCACGAAAGTTCTAGAAGTAGATGATAAGGAAAATTTAATCTCACGAAAGTTCTAGATGTGGGCGGTAAGGATAATTTAACCTCACGAAAGTTCTAGAAGTGGGCGCCAAGTATAAAACGGGTTGACGAGCTCTAATCTAAGTCGATGAACTAACCTTCCTTTTCTTCTTCTTCTTCGTCTTGTTCTTCTCCTTCTTCTTCTTTTTTTGCGCTCGGGTTTTCTGATCATGCTAAATCTTCAGGCTGAAGTCAACAGTCCTTTTCAGGTCTGATCGGTGACCCTTAGTTTTGCCTCAGTCCTACTCCATCTGACCATGTCTGGCACTTTGGTTCTTCGTGGGCCAGGCATTCGTGAAGTACGTGTTCGGAGGCCTGGTTTCCTGGCACACGTGGACATTCATTTGTGGAGGAGATTTGGGGCCAATATAGGTGGCCCAGTAGTTTGCAGTGGCCCCTTCACAGGCGGAAGATTGCAGTTTACTGGTATCTTTTAATCTAGTGGATTGAGCCTGGACTGTGACTCTCTCCCAATTATGTCTCCCATTGCATTTTATACTGGGGACTAACCTAAAAGATATTCTGCATACAGGAACCAGTTTTTGTATACAATCGTTAATTTGAAGACATTACACTTTGAGATAATTATAGGCTCTGGCTTTATTTGGACAACATGAATTAGAACATAGTCCTGCCGAAGACGGATGTGTTGAATCGAAAGGTGCAAATATCGCAGTCGAGCTTTAAACTAACCACACAACGCATTCCGTGCCCCGGACTACATCCTGCTACTTGCAAAGTCCTGTCCAGGGCTTGGTAGCGGGAGTGAGAGAACGAAGGCAGAAGAAGAAGAAGAAGAAGAAGAAGAAGAAGAAGAAGAAGAAGAAGAAGAAGAAGAACATAGTAACTTCAAATATAATAATGTTTAAATTACATTATCATGCTCACATGTGAATAGTCACAGCTCACCTATGAACAGTCACAATTCACATGAGAACAGTCACAGTTCACATAGGAATAGTCACAGCTCACCTAGGACCAGTCACAGCTCAGACAGGAACAGTCACATCTCACATAAGAACAGTCACAGCTCACGTAAGAACAGTCACAGCTCACATAAGAACAGTCACAGCTCACATAAGAACAGTCACAGCTCACATAAGAACAGTCACAGCTCACATAAGAACAGTCACAGCTCACATAAGAACAGTCACAGCTCACATAAGAACAGTCACATCTCACATAAGAACAGTCACAGCTCACATAAGAACAGCCACAGCTCACATAAGAACAGTCACAGCTCACATAAGAGCATCCACAGCTCACATAAGAACAGTCACATCTCACATAAGAACAGTCACAGCTCACATAAGAACAGTCACAGCTCACATAAGAACAGTCACATCTCACATAAGAACAGTCATAGCTCACATAAGAACAGTCACAGCTCACATAAGAGCATCCACAGCTCACATAAGAACAGTCACAGCTCACATAAGAACAGTCACAGCTCAAACAGGAACAGTCACATCTCACATAAGAACAGTCACAGCTCACATAATAACAGTCACAGCTCACCTAGGAACAGTCACAACTCACCTAGGAACAGTCACAGCTCACCTAGGAACAGTCACAACTCACCTAGGAACAGTCACAACTCACCTAGGAACAGTCATAGCTAACCTAGGAACAGCGACAGTTTCCGGAAGAACAGTCATAGATCACCTAGGAACAAGCAATCTCATATATTCAATCATCAACTGAAGCTAGTTTGCGCCAATATTATGGGAACTGACACATTGTAGATGCTGGCCCTGATTCTGGAGAATGCACTGGTAATCTTGTGAATGTTTCGCTCCAGCAGAAGTGAAGGACTGCCATTTTAGTAGGCCTCTTGTAGGAAGCCTGGGCCATAGCACTTTGTGCAATTTTGCAATGGTGGTTAATGTATAATTTGTTTTAAGGATGAGGCCCCCTAATTAGCTCCATGCACAACGGTTACTAAACTTGCATTAAATATTGATATTATGTTATCAATGTCAAACTTAAGCCCTATTAGATAGGATTCACTCCCCATCACAGCACCGACCGTTACCCCGAGGAAGCAAACCCTTAGAAAATGCAGGAGGAAGCAGACCCTTACACAAAAGGCATGCCGAAGTCGGATGCACTGTGCCGACACGCGCAAAATAAAAGCATAGTGCAACGCACACCGAAATGGGGAATAGAAAAATAAGGCGAACGGAAATTTAAAAAAAAATTTTCAAAGATAGCACAAATCTTCAGATCGAGACTTGTTGGATAGGCTATGTAACTAAGTGCAGCTGGAAAGGATATTCGCTACAAAATTCGTAACAGTACGCTGAGGAATATGGTTGTGACTACATGGGTTAACTGCTATATTGACGCACGGTAGATAACGTGAATTGGTCATCTTGATAAGGATGCAGTATGATCAACCTGCAGCAAGGTCATACTTCCTGAAGGCTTCAGTGTCACAAGCAAGAGGTCGACTCCGGCGACGATGGACAGAGGAGACCAAAGAAACTGTCCGAAAGTTGAACTTGTCGGCAGCACAAGTTTCCCACCTAGCACAAACCAGAAGTCTAAGCGTAACTATTCTCTGCTACTCCGCAAGGCAAAAGCATTAGGGAAAAATGAAGGACAATGAAATTAAATATTTGAACATATTTTGAAAGTTATCATAAACTTTTGAGGATATTTTGTAAGTTATGATAAACTTTTGAGGATATTTTGTGAGTTACCATAAACTTTTGAGGGTATTTTGTAAGTTATCATAAACTTTTGAGGATATTTTGTAAGTTATGATAAACTTTTGAGGGTATTTTGTGAGTTACCATAAACTTTTGAGGGTATTTTGTAAGTTATCATAAACTTTTGAGAATATTTTGTAAGTTATCATAAACTTTTGAGGATAGTTTGTAAGTTATAAGCTTTTGAGCATATTTTGTAGGTTATCATAAACTTTTGAGTATATTTTGTAAGCTATCAGAAACTTTTGAGGATATTTTGAAAGTTATCTTCAACTTTTGAGTATATTTTGTAAGTTATCTTAAACTTTTGATGATATTTTGAAATAACTTTCGAAACTTACTTCATAACCTTTAAGGCAATCGGAATTAACCAATTAACTTCTTAAGATATTTTGAAATTATCTGAACATTTTTGGAAATGCTAAGGAAAAGTACAGTGAACTTTTTGGGATATTTTTAATGTTTCACATGAACTTTGTTATGATAATTTTGAACTCATAATTAACTATTTGATGGTAGTACAATACATACCAATAACTGTGGGAGGTAGCAAGGTACATAACATTAACTGTCTGATGTTAGCACTGTATATACCATTAACTGTCTGATGGTAGGACTGGACATACCATTAACTGTCTGATGGTAGCACTGTACATACCATTAATTGTTTGATGGTAGCACTGTACATACCATTAACTGTCTGATGGTAGCACTGTACATAACATTAATTGTTTGATGGTAGCACTGTACATACCATTAACTGTCTGATGGTAGCAATGTACATACCATTAACTGTCTGATGGTAGCACTGCACATACCATTAACTGTCTGATGGTAGAACTGTACATACCATTAATTGTTTGATGGTAGCACTGTACATATCATTAACTGTCTGATTGTAGCACTGTACATACCATTGACTGTATGATGATTTATTATAATTCACTTTTAACTTA
This sequence comes from Ariolimax columbianus, assembly GCA_036924085.1. NCBI lineage: Eukaryota > Metazoa > Mollusca > Gastropoda > Stylommatophora > Arionidae > Ariolimax > Ariolimax columbianus. The sequence goes on from JAVGWX010000013.1 coordinate 19,795,007, forward strand.
TTCATCCCTGTCGCTCTCTCACTCAAGTATTCACATTTCTTCACCTCCCACATTTGGAAATCTGTGTTTGGCATTTCTCGTCACTCAGTTTATTACTAAAATGGGTTTCGGAGGATCATGCTGTCACTCTGCTTCTCTCATGGAGCCGACAGACCTGGAGAATACGTTCTGTTGTATGTTTGCTCTCCCCACAATGACCATTTTTTAATCTATTGAAAAGATCATTGTTCAGTCTTTTGTGACCGGTTCATAGTCTGTATATTGTCACTTGATCTCCTCTTGATTGCGTCTGGTATATCACTCTACACGTTCTATGTGCAATTTGTCTATGGAGATTATGGTATCATTGTCACGATTTTTTCATGTGTAGTCGCCTTCATTTTGATTTCTTCCTGTTTGGGTAGTTTGTCTGCCTTCTCTTGTGCAAATATCCTACAGTGGACAGTAATCCGTTGTATTTTCACTCAATCCAACATAACTAACTGTTTGGTTAAATTGGAGGTAGCGACACTGATTTTGAAAACAGTTCATACAATTCTGCTAGCTCTGGGGGCAATTTTAGCAATTATTTTAGGAACAAGCTTTCTTCTTGTGCTGAGCTGAGACCATCCGGGATTTAATATCGCATAAGACTGCACAAACAGCAGTAATTCTGAAATTTAAGACTTGTTAAAGCTATTGCTAAAAGCTTCATGATGTTAATGTCAATTATCTGCAGACACATAATAGAATTTTACAGTTCTGCATACTCTCAGCCATTAGCATTTATAGCTGCACAAACCAATGAGAGAGAAGTTAGCGTTTGAGAAAAGAAGAATAGTAAAGAAAAACGGTAATGTAAGCCCGTTATTTTCGAAGTCTCAGAAATTTATAATAATAACGTGATGTATTTTACTTGTTTTCGATTTTTCTTTTACTATACATAATCACATAATGTTTATGTTTGCCCACTTGAGTGAAGCCTTCGCTCTGTGTACATACAGATGGGTCGTATCGAATACAATTAGGAATGGAGATCGAGATCATGTTTTCCCACTTGAGTGAAGCCTTCTCTCTGTGTACATACAGATGGGTCGTATCGAATACAACTAGGAATGGAGATCGAGATCATGTTTGCCCACTTGAGTAAAGCCTTCTCTCTGTGTACATACAGATGGGTAGTATCAAATACAACTAGGAATGGAGATCGAGATCATGTTTGCCCACTTGAGTGAAGCCTTCTCTCTGTGTACATACAGATGGGTCGTATCAAATACAACTAGGAATGGAGATCGAGATCATTTTTGCCCACTGGAGTGAAGCCTTCTCTCTGTGTACATACAGATGGGTCGTATCGAATACAACTAGGAATGGAGATCGAGATCATGTTTGCCCACTAGAGTGAAGCTTTCTCTCTGTGTACATACAGATGGGTCGTATCGAATACAACTAGGAATGGAGATCGAGATTAGGTACACAAAGAATGACTTCAGCAGAAACAAAACCTTCAAGTAACTTCACATTTTAGGTAGACATCTTGACTATTGTCTGTGGTTGCAGCAATGCCGAGCAGAAGAATACCGAACTACAGTAACTAAGATTCATATGTAAACTAGTATGGGTCTGAACTCAAAGAAAAAGTATGTGCGTGCGCGTTTTCAAGTTGCAGCTTCACCGAACGTTAGGTTTCATCCAACCTTATAAACAGATTTAGCAGATAGAAAAGACTATACTTTAAAAATGTTGAAACATTTAGAAAGTCAGTACAAAGAAATATTAAATTTGACCTTAAGGTACGAATTGAGGTTTTGTGCGCATGCGCAGAATCCTGACCAAGTGGAACGCCGTATTACGGATACACATCTTTAGCCAATTGCAGGCTGTGACTGAAGCCTCAAGACCGATTACTTTACATAAAACAAATTAAAATTGGAACAAAAAATGTGTACAAATTAATTCAATTATACTTTATTATAAAAGTGTATTGTTGCACGATGACAAAATTTAAGCGTTTTTCGTTCAAATCGAGACTTGGTTCGAGGCTTGTGACATTTGATAAATGGATTACCTAAAAGATATGGGGTGGGGAGAGATGGCTATAGTTTTGCATGATGATGTTGCTAGCTCTATGCCAAACCCTTTTCAGTTGCTTTTTATAAAATGCTTGGAATGTTGCAGGGGTCGTAATCTTTTAAAACTGATGTTACCATTTGAATAAGTATGCATTATACATTATTAACTCTTGAATTCAGTAAACGAGACAAGTTTGATATCAAAGAGAGAGGGCGTTTACTGGGGTGCAGGTAGGAAGGGGAGGGGATGAGAACCAAATGAAAAATATTGACAGAATGATCAAAACCTTATTTGAAATATATAATCTAGTGGGATAAGGATTGATATAGGTCTCATCCAAATAATGAGAAACGCCTGCAACCAAGTCAACCACACCTTCACGGGGTACACCCTGTTTCCGCTAACGTGGTTCTGGCAAATGGCGAGCAACTGGTGCCAACAAACCAGGTCCCCCCCCCCCCCCCCCAGTCTATGCGGGTAAAGATTTAGGTTATAGATGAGGCAAACCCTACAGAAACCTTTGCCAAAGCAGGTCTTCCAAAAATGCGGCAGATGCTGGGGCCACCAACGCGTGGACGTGTCCCGATCCTCATTGAGACCTCGTCCCTGGTTAAACAAGTCACCCCGAGCAAGACCACAGTCTGCCTTAGCAAGACAAGGTGCTAAAGACGGAGGAAACCTGCAAAAAGCCATCAGGATGCCATACAAATACGCAACATGAAAGTATGCTTATTTCTGCAAAGCGTTACGGCGCTCCGACTGTGGTGGACAACCAGGCAGGTGCAGTGTCAGGTCCCACGTCTCGAAAGGGCCCAAACTTTATTACTGGAGGTCCTTCTCGGATGCCTCGTGGAGTCAGGAGGTATGGGAATAGAGCTACTGGCCAAACAAATCCAAAAACAAAGGAAAGACCACTTTAAATAATGCACTGAAATGTTAAAAGTGTCAACACTAAAAAAGATGGTTATGGTAAAAAATTAGAGCTTGAGAATATCCCGAATAAAGAGCAAGTAAATGTATGTTGCTTGCAAGAAACTTCTTCTTCGTCATACGCTGTCAGACGTCGCTTGCAAGAAACGCATCTCAACAAAAATATAGCCTTAGATATTAGAGCATACCAGTGTTATAAGTCTGACCGACAAGACAGGAAGAAGGGTGGAATACTGACACTTGTGAGAAATAGCATCAATGCTTATCAGTAGGAAGTATATATGGAGTGGGCAGAGGACCAGATAGTGCATCTCAAGACAGTAAGTGCAGAATTCCACCTGCTAAATTATTACTGTCCGAGTGATCGTCCACTGGCACTGGATAAGATTGCAACAAAGGAAAGTCGGATTGTGTGTAGAGACTTAAATAATCACTCACAGTGCTGGAGCTATGATCAAATGGATAGAAGGAGTGAGTAGATAGAATACTGGCAGGATGACAATTGACTTATCTTGATTAAACAGCCAATTGACCCACCGACCTTCTACTCGAGATCATGGCATACCACTTCTACACCAGATGTGGCATTCCACTCACCATGTATGGAATGGAACATTACACGCATTGTAGGGAAACAACTTGGAGGTAGTGATCACAGACCAGTATTTCGAACTATTGAAAATGAATACGTCAAGGAGAGTAGTACCCTGCCTCGGTGGAATTACAAGAAGGCAGACTGGTCATTGGACCAGCATCGGACTAGTGTACTGACTAGAGGTCTGGCTACATTTTAAGACATAAATAAGGTAGTCGATAATTTCAGCAGATGCATGCTACAGGCTGCCCATGAAAGCAATACATAGAGGGGCCCGTAAACAATATAGGCTATACTGGAATAGTGAATGAGAGCAACTGCAAAAAAAGGTGGAAACATCTAGAAAGCAAGCAGAGATTAGTCCATGCGAAGAACACCACCAAAAGTATCAACATGCTAAAGCTAAATTTCAAAGGGAAAAGTTGAAGGAGAATTTGGAAAGAGAAACGGAGTCTGAATATTGAAAAAAGATACCAAGGAGCTGTGGAAGTTGGTAAAACAACTTAATGATATGGGGGCAGAGAGCAACACAAAAATTACATTAAACGAAGATGGAAACATCCTCACAGGCAAACACGTTGATCACTTTGCGGACTCTTTTGCAGAAGATAGCAACATTGAAGTAGACAGAGAGAAACAACGAAGTGTTCGTGAGGAACGACAAAATACAGGACGAGATGGTGCCATACCCGAAGTTATGGAGACACCAATCACATACAAAGAACTGGAGTTTGCAATATCCAAACTGAAAATGAGAAAGTCGCCAGGAACAGACAAACTGTCCAATGAAATTATCAAGAACTTGAGAACAGCAGCTAATATAAAGTTGCTGCAGATCTTCAACATTTGTTGGACATCAGGTACAGTCCCACAGATCAGGAGAGAAGCAATCATGATACCATTCCCAAAATCAGAAAAAGACAGTTTCATGGCATCCAGCTATAGACCATTCAGCCTCAGAAGCTGCATCTTAGGAAATACCTGTCAACATACCTCTCACAAGAGATCGAGGACGCGTTGCAAGACAAGAAATTGGTATTAGCAGCTGCCGAAGATGGATGTGTCGGACCGAAAGATGCAAATATCACAGTCAAGCTGTAAACTAGCAACACAACGCAATCCGTTCTCCGAACTACATCCTGCTACTTACAAAGCTCTGTTAAGGGCTTGGTATCGGGAGATTGAGAACGAACGACGAAGAAGAAGAAGGTATTAGCAGCATGGATAGACTCAAGGAAAGCTTTTGATAAAGTTTGGAAAGAAGGACTTTTAAAGAAACTGAGACATAATGGAGTCATGGGTGGGATGTACAAATGGATAAAAGTATACTTACATAACAGAAGAGCCAGAGTACAAGTAGATGGCGTCAAGAGTAAGAAAATTATACTGCGTCATGGTGTGCCTCAGGGAGGGGTTCTTTCCCCTGCACTTTGCATAGTCTTCATCAATGACTTGATTGCTGAACTACTAAAAGGATAAAAAGTTGCAATGTATGCAGATGACTTGGTAATATGGTGTGTAAATGAGTAAGCAACAGTGGCCACCAGAATGCTGCAAAGAGCTATTGATGCCTTGACCTCATGGACAAAAAGATGGTGTGTAAACATTAACACAGAAAAATGTAGCACTACGCTTTTCACCCTCTACCCAAAACAAAAAGCTGGTGTTATCAAGATAAATGGAGAACACCTCAGAGAAGATAAACAACCCACCTATCTTGGAATTACATTCGATGATAGATTGACATGGAGGGAACACGTCAACAAGGCGGCTAAAAACGCCAGAAGGAAGTTAGCCATCCTGAGAAAATTAAGCGACACTGCATGGGGGGAAAATACGGGAAATGCTTAACATAGTTTACCAACAAGGTATACGGCCACATCTGCAATATGGGTCAGCAGCGTGGTGCTCTACAGCAAACACGGTCCTAAAAGATGTGGAGAGGTACAAAATCAGGCACTTAGAGTCATTAAAGGAGCAATGAAATCAACACCTATAGTGGAGATGGAGAAAATGGGAAGGATACAAGCACTAAGAGAACGCAGAGACACAAAGGTATTAACACAGGCAGAAAAGTTCCTCTGCATGCCGAGCCATCCAATGAAAGACAGATTTCAAAATTTAGCAATGGGAAGACTGAAAAGAAGTAGTTTTATGCATTAGGTCAAACGACTTCGTAGGCAAATTATAGATCTGCCTGGAGTTGACATCCCCCTAAAGTCTGTGCCAGAACAAACACCTTGGAGAGAGGAGCATGGACTATCAGTATGCATTCAAACAAAAGCGAAAGGAATACTAGACAAGGATGAACAGAACAGTGTGCAATGTAGGATAGTGACCCTCAGTTTCCTGGATGAAGAATACCCACAAGACCTCTGATCAGAGTATACACAGATGGGTCAGCACAGAACACAGTAAAGAATGGCGGGGTGGGAGTGTACATAGAATACACAAACAACATTGTGGATACAGTCAGAGTACCAACTGGCATACATATGATCCTGAAATACAGGCAATCAAGGTGGCAACTGAGAAACTGTTCAACACCAATGTCGGTCCACAAAGTGTAGTATATCTGACAGAGGCACAATCAGCACTCCAAGCACTGCAATTCGAGAAACTACCAGATCTAGAGGCTCTACTATTTGAACTGAGCAACCAGCGCAAGATTGTCATGCAGTGGATACCTTCTCAATGTGGAGTACCAAGAAACGAGAGAGCAGACCGACTAGCAAATGAGGGTGCTTCAGATGAGCAACCAGATGTGTCAGTTACATACCAACAGAAGATAAGGATGATCAAATCAATCAGAAAGTCACCAACATTAACACAAGACGATTACCATAAGATGAACAGACAAGAACAAACTGTTTTGTTGAGTCTTAGAACAAGACACAACCTACTCCGCAGCCACATGTACACACAAATGAAGATTGACAGTTCAGCCATATGTACATGCGGACAGGCGTCCCAGACAGCGAAGCACATTCTACAAAACTGCCCCGAATATGACATACAGATAAAATCTCACTGTCCTATAGAAATAACACTGGTAGAGAAGCTTTATGGAACTGTATGTAAACTACAAAAGACAGTGACGTTTATATATGAGACAACATTGCACATATAGAGAATATTTTCAAGCTAACGAAAGAAGAAGATGAAGAATATATAATCTAGAATATAATATATAATATAATATAGAAAGGCAACCTAAAGCTGCCCACAGAGTATCGCACTATTGCCCTAAAAAGCCACGCTAGCAAGATACTTTTGCGGATTATATTAATGATGAAAGAAAGAAAATTCGAATGAGAAAACCAGGAAGAGTTAGCAGGCCTCAGAAAAGACAAAGGCAACAGAGATCACATATTTAATATGAGAGGCATCTATACAAAATGTAGAGATTATAACGTTGATATGTATACATGCTTCGCCTATTACACCAAGGCCTTCGATTGTGTAAAACCTCAGAAATTATAGAAAAACATGATGGATATGTGATTTCCAATACATCTAATCCACCTAGCCAAATCATTATATTATGAATAGTAAGCTGGTATCAGAGTATCTGGTGAAACATCAGATTGGTTCGAAGTAAAAATGGAATTAACAGAAATGCATTCTATCTCAGTTCCTATTTTACATTTATGTATAGTGCATAATGAAGAACGTTAGAGAAAATCGAGAGTTACGCTCCTTTACAATCGGCGAATACAAGATCCCAGACCTAAGATACGAAGATGATACAGTAATACTATCAAAACAGTAGAGTAGTTAGAGCACCTAATTGCAGCCGTAAGCAGATGCAAGAGCAAAATCTCTTTGCAAACATAAACAAAATAAAGAAAATGACCACCTACAAAACAAGAGGTCAACATAAATTCAAACTCGGTGTTGTGAAAATAGAAAAGGTCATTAACTTCATCTCGGAGGGGCCAGACTGACAACAATGACGACTGCTCAACATAATTCAGAAGGAGATAGACTATTGCTATGCAGAGGCTACACAACCTGAGGAATCTATGGCAGAATACCAGCAAACCAACAGAATTTAACATTTTGAGAACCTACGTTTTTCCCGTGGCAACATACGCCTGCGAAACTTGGACAGTTATCCAAACCTACAGAAAGAGAATCGGGTCCATCGAGTCGAAAAGTTATAGACAGGTCCATTAGCCCGAAGAAAAAGAAGAATGCAGTTATTTGATAAGATTTGAATATAGAGGAGAACTTTTTCATAAATTCAATCATAAACATCAAATTGAAATACTTTGTCCCCATGAAAAGACACAACATTCTTAAGAGAACGGTAATGGAAGATATGGTGCCGAACAAAAGAGGCAGAGGCGGACCTAGAAGGTGATGGCACCGAAATAGCAAGGACATTTTGGGTATGGCTCTAGAGCTGGTTGGAGATTTGGCCAGAGATCGAATTTCTTTCATGCCGGCTGTGATGAGAGCGACGTTCTGCAAAGGACAATCTACATGATGATGATAATATAATCTTATCATTCCGTTCCTTTCAATCATAACATCTTCAGACAGAGACAATGTGGAATAAGATTGTTAGATTATCGGAAACACTTTTTGATGGAATATCAAACGGCATGGCGAGAATGAGTTAAACATGTATCTCCTGTCATTATTCCTGGACAGTCATGTGGTCATGTGACTCGTGAGATTGATTCTAATGTAATACGTACATTCAACAGCTACGTTTAACGCTCAGTATGGTAGCATAGATTAGTAGACCATCCTTGTATGACAAAACGCTCTCCAAAATATAATATTGTACTCTGTCTGCTGAGTGTTGTGCATCCCTCTTTGTTTAGAAATAAAGCTATAGAAACAAAACTCATCTGTGATATAGGAATAAAAGAGATAATAGTTTTCTCATTGGAAATGATAATAAAAACGATAATAACAATAATAATGACAAAGAAGAAGAAGAAGAAAAGTAGTCAGAAAAGAAGAATAAATAAAAGGAGAAGTAGAAAAAATAATAGAAGAAGAGGAAGAAGAAGATGAAGAAGAAGAAAAGGAAAGTAGAAGACAAAACGTCATTTAATTGTGTATCCCTTGTTGTTTATGACATGTTTCTAATCGCCCCTTTACCCAAATCTTCTAGTTTCAATTCTTCTATTGCTCGTTCTATTTCGTAACTGTCCTCTTCCTTCCTTATCAGCTCATACCCACCCAACTAATACCGCACGTATCAATGTGTCTGCATACAATCAATAAGCTCAGGTATTGCTTGTTTATCATAATAGAAGATCTCTCATTGGGTTCTTTATCTCATTGGAGTATAGCGTAATGTAACAAGTAAAGAAAAGATCCATTTAACACGCTAGTCTGGCAAATTGAGAATGCAGTCTAAGTCCCACATTTTCCCTAACCAACGACCCACTATGGGTTTCGTGTAGCTGGATAAATTTCACTCACTATTTACCTATTTATTTCTCCAGTTACTACCACATGGCTGTTATATTACTATAGTCACATTACTGTCACATTAATGTTACATTATAGCTGCATTTACATTAATTAGTTTCATTAAGGCAACATTTAAATTCTATTAGTTACATTATAAATGCATTTAAATTATATTAGTTGCAATAAAGCTGCATTTAAATTACGTTTAGTTGCATTACAGCTAGGCCATGGTTACTTTACCATTACATTACTGCTGTAAAAAAAAGTCGACCAAACGAATGACAGCTATCACTGGCTTGATCAAGCAGAACGAGTGACCCTGTTCTGCTTGAGAATGGAACATAGCAGATTGAACAGCCCTTTAAACAGGCTAAAATTGGCTCCATCACCCATGTGTATGTGGGCAGGCAGCACAGACATCCGAATATAACCTGCAGGACTGTTGTATGCTAGGCCAGTTGCTGGTCTACGGAGACGAATCTCCCCAGAAAGTTGTTTGGAAGCCCCGAAGAACTCTCTACTTCAGCAACCTTTATCCAGAGAACTGGACTTTCAGTGTAGAAGGAAACAGGCGAATGAGAAGAAGAAGAAGAAGAAGATTGTAACAACATTGTTGATAAACTACTGGTACATTAATGTTACATTACTGCTACATTACCGCTATATTACTTCAGATTTACTGCTACATTGCTGAAAAACTACCGTTACTTTAAAGCAAAATTACTTTCATATTACAGTTACATTGCTGTAACATTGCGATCACATTATTGTTAAATTGTTGCAACCTAGCTGCTACATTATTGTACATTACTGCTACATTACTGCTACATTATCAAAACAATACAATTATATTGTTACAACATTACCGTTACATTACTGCAACATTACTGTTACATTGCCGCTACGATACCTACACATTACTGTCACATTACCACCACGTCACTTATACAATGATATTACCTCATGTTACATAACTGCTACTTTAGTGTTACATTTTAGCTACTTTGCCGTTAAATTACACTGCTGTCACACTGCTCTGGTAGCTTTATTTTCCCAGAATTATCTCTAAATCTCTTGGATGTCAAAGTGTTGTCCATTTTACTTAAAAACATTGTTCCCTGACATCGTCCCCAGTTTTCTTGTTTCTTACAGCTTCTCTATCGGGCATAATGGCCATCAAAAACCATTAAAGTATCGATTTATACAGCCTCCAGAAGATTAGCCATAAATTCAACAGATTGAAACCATAGTGGACTCCTGGCCTGTACGAGAAACAGTGTGACCCGAATCAAGAGTTCAATCGAGGTCATTTGGAACATGGTCTATATCTTTCATGCATCAAATGACTTTGTAACACTTATATCCATGTTTGATTATCCATGTTTGGCTTAGCTTGGCTTCATTCGTTCTCAATCTCCCGCTACCAAACCCTGATACGGGCCTAAGTAGCAGAATGTAGTCCAGAGAAGGGAATGCGTTGTGTCGTAGTTTACGGCTTGACTGCGATATTTGCACCTTTCGGTCCAACACATCCGACTTCAGCAAGAATTTATTGAGTACAGGTTAGCATTCTCTTTTCGATCCCTTCTCCTTGGCCAGTCTGCTCTGTTGCAGCCTGTTATCCAGGATCACCACGTGGAGGTGTAGAAGGGTCTTGGCAGCTCTGGTTCGCTGGCCCTGACGCTAGCAGTCAGCTATGGGTTGCTGACCGCTGCAGCTCATGCGCTGTTCAGCATCGTGATCCCATCCATGTTTGATTATCCATATTTTATTATCCATATTGGATCACCATTATTCCAAAATATCAGATTGTGTAAGTAAAATCTAATAGTTATATATGCCATTGTGATTTTGGTTGTGTGTTTTTTGTTCGGACCTCCCATATACACCGAAATGAAGATGTAAATAGGCTAGTCAGAAAGTGGGGAATGCGAAAGACAAACTGAAGGAAGGTCAAATACAGAGAATCAAAAACATTGTATTAACAGCAATCTCAGAGACAAGTTGCACATATAACAGCTAAGCGTCTGATTTATTGGAGGGATACTAATCGAAAACTACATCATATCTGTCGAGCCCACATAGTTATTGTTCAACTATTTAGCAATAGGATACACATACATGTGAGTGTTTGGGACAAATAAACAAGCAGCACACTACCTTATAAAGTTTGTCGACTACACTAGAGGAGCAGAGCAACACAATGATCATCTCCAGCTCAGATAATGGATAATCTCTATATCAGTATTTCACAACCTCTTTACCCTTCCGAAACCATTGAAATAATTGTCATGTCTCAGGGAACACTTATAAAACAATGATTACATTTGATTATTATTATCTTTCTTTCTCTTTTATAAGGTTAAAGTTCATATGGAAAACGTCTATTTGTTTCTGAAAGCTGGATTAAATAGAAAATAACGTATGCTTTTTCTCAAGTATATTTACGATACTAGTGAAAACGTCAATCAAATTGTTATTCAAGTTACCTCAAAATAGCTCCCATTTCTGTAAACACAATAAAATAAACATAAATAACCAATATCGAATCATCATCATCATCAACAACAACAATCCCGTAACTTGAAAAATTGTTCAACCAGTTCCCGCCAATCCACTCGATGTTGTGCCAAGATATTTTTTTTTCACCCTGGGGGCGACTCTTCTCTCTCTTCTTCCCTCACTCTGTTTCATTTAACTCTGTCCTACAGTCACACTCTTGCACAACTTTCACACGCGCCCTCATGGTGAGGCCCTTCCATTGCACTTTGGTTGGGCTAGCTTCTGAGGGCGCACAAACCTAGCATAGGTACATGCAGACGCACACATGCATCCAAGCACTGGTTTATGCGTCCTGATATCGCCCAATGGACTACGGTATGGGGTGGAAAATGGCGCGCCTCCGCCAGTAGAAACTAGTACGGCAAACATCTAAGCAAAAAACAAAACAAAAAAGATATTTGTTGTAACTATGTAACTCTCTAATGTTAACTTCCCATCTCTTTTTCTGCCTCCGTCTCTCATGCTTTCCAGGTGTTACAGTACCTTGTAGAATAGTCTTGATCAACCCAGACTTTCTGTCAAATATAAAACACATATAAACAGAACAAAAGCAGATAATAACTACAGCAATACTTGTACATACTGGCATTATTAGGTTCTTACCAATTGTGACTTTCGCTTTTCTTTGTACAATAATTTCTGCTACCAAATAACTTGCTTCTTGAGCCTTTCCACTGATGTTGAATTTATTCACAAAAACTGTACTCTGTTTATTTTCAGATTCCAATAATCGTCATTTACATTTTTCACATGACTGATTTGTCGTGAAGTGTCTTTTCAATTTTGCTGGATTCATTGGTGCATTTGAAAGTTGTTTGCCAGAGTAGAGGCACAATGGAATAGGGCAGCTTGGATCACCAATTTATATAAAGCCCATTGATAAGTAACTGTCACGCAAAAGATAACCTTTTTATCTCCGTTTGTGCTCTAGTGCGTGTACATTTGTCAGAAAATTGCAATTCTTCATCACTAGCACTTTCAGAATTGTCTAGATGTTTATTCTTAGAAATTCGCAACATTGAACTGTCAGACATGTGTGGAAATAAAAAGCTTAAACAAATAAAATTCAAGCAAATAAAAGTAAACCAAAGAAATAACTTTAGAAGAATGGGAGAGAGGGAGATTGAGAGAGGGGGGAGGGAGAGATAGAGCGACATAGAGACAGAAAACATTCATACGTTTCTAATAAACTAACCAGATTTAACATAAACATACTGAAATGTTTAAAATGCATGTAACCAAATCATTGACATCATAGGCGTCTCAGTCTTTGTAGACCATGAGCGTGGCGCCCTGTGAGTTTTATCGAGCTCTGTCGCCTGTATTTTGACACTGTCTGCTATGACTGTAAAGGCCGATCCGCGAGTGACAGTCCCTGCCACAGATCGTCCAGCTATGCTGGGGAGGCTGGCTTGCCGGGGTGTCCTTCAATCTCTTCAGTCGTTCTCTTTTTTCCACAGCCAAAAGGTATCTACGAGCGTTGGTTGTCACTATGAACCATCAAACAGACTGTCTCCAAACAGCTCGATCCTGAGCAATTGATTCCCAGCCCTCGATTGGGATGTCGCATGCCTTCAAGTCTCTCTTGCATACGTCCTTAAATCGCAGTGCAGGACATCAGAATTTTCAAACTCGAATGACCAGATGTCCGTAAAGAATATCCTTTGGCAGCCTCTTATCTTCCATGCGCTAAACATGCCTGAACCATTGAAGACGTCTTTGGCTTAACAGCGAGTACATGCAGTGAGTGTTTGCTCGCTGCAAGACCACATTATGTGACATTCTCTCTTATCTTAACTTCAATTAACTTCATTATACTGGTTTAGAAGACTGTACAGAGTATGTATACAACCAGTTTGTTCCACTTTAAAAATGACTGGGATCATCCAATCTATTTTTGAATGCATAAACTGACCCTGCCTCCACCACATCCTATGGCAATGCATTCCAAGCATTCATCAGTGTCTGACTGAAAAAATGTTTCCTAATATCCATTCTGGACGTGCCTTTAAATAATTTTAAGCTATGCCCTCTAGTTCAAGTAGTCGGCTGAACTTTGAAAACGTGTTATAGTCTAATTTATCCTTTCCAGTCATTAATTTATAAACCTGTATTGAGTCACCTCGAATTCCTCTCTTTTCTAAACCTGCAGACCAGTTTTTCTAAGTCTCTCCTCATAAATATAATTCTGGAATCCAACGATCATTCTTGTAGCTCTTGTATCCTTTCTATCATGTATATATCCATTCTGTGATAAGGACTCCACACCTGCATACAGTACTCCAATTTAGGTCTCACCAATGATTTATATAGTTTGACTATCATTTCCTATGATCTTGCAACCCAATCCCCAATATGCGCCGTAGACACCTTATGTGAAAGGTATTGAGCCGTTGTTCCTCTTTAGTGTAAGTGCACCAAATTTCACTTCCATACATGAGATTGGCAAAAACGCAGGTCTGATAGACCCAGACCTTGGTATAGTGAGACAGTGCAGTGTTCTCCATCGTCATCCAGCAGGCCATGACGGTACTCACCCTACCAAATCTACTGTTTATCTCCTTCTGGAGCTAGAGAGTATTGCTGATGACAGACCCCAGATAAGTGAAGCTGTCGACGACCTTCAGAGTGACGTCATCAATCGTTATGGAGTGGAAAGTGATAATACTGTGCGCAGACCTTCGTTTTTTACAAGATTATGGTGAGACCAAACTGCTTGCACCCCACGGCGAATCTGTCTCCCAGTCTCTGCAGGGCCTCCTCACTGTTGGTCACCAGAACTGCATCATCCGCAGAAAGCCTGTCCCTAACGAGCACAGTCCTCACCTTGGTCCTCGCACGCAGTTGGGACAGATTAAACAGCCGCCCATCTGACCTGGTGTGCAGATAAACACCGTCTATAGACGTGCCATAAGTGTAGGATAGAAACGTGGAGAAGAACATACAAAATGACGGATGACGCAAGCACACATCCCTACCTCCCTCCACTCTTGATGGATAAAGAGTTTGAAGAAGATCCATCATATAAAAATGAGCCCTTCATATCAGTGTGAAAAGAAATGATCATGCTATTCAGTTTTAGGGGACAGTCAATCTTCTCGAGGAGTTACAGATTCTTTATACCAATCAAGTTGAAGTCCTTGGTGAGGTTTAGAAACATTATATAGAGCAGTTGGTCCTGTTCTATGCACTTCTCCTGGATATGGCGACAAGAGACAATCATGTCCGTTGTCGATCTACCTACTTTAAAGCCTCCCTGGGATTCTGGTTATACGTTGCCCGCGAGCAGTCTCAACCTGTTGAGTACCATTCGGGCGTAAACTTCGCCTACAACGTTCAGGAGCGAAATCCCTCTTTAATTATTGCAGTCCCTGCGGTCACCTTTCTTTTTGTAAATAGTCACAAAGATGGCGCCACACATATCTTGGGGAACTGCACCTACTTCCCAGGAGGAGACAAACATCGGCTGACCTAGTGCTGATTTTCCGCATTTGGTGGCTTCCGGTGGGATAACATCTACATCTGGTGCTTTGTCGTTTGAGACAATATTTTCTGATGACTTATCTTTCATGTTTATTTTGCCCGAAGTATTTTAATATGGAATTCAGGAATGTTACACAGAACACATAGGATCCTGGTATTCAAACATGCATGCTAATGCCTGCTGTCAGGTAGGCGAGGGCTAACTGTGGTAAATTCAATACAATTAGTATACAACAATTGTCAATATCAGTTGACGCAAAGAATATTGTTAGCCCATAGTCACGATGCAGAAACATGGACTATGAACAAACAGTTAGAAAACAAAATAGAAGCCACCGAAATGTAAACAGAAGAATGTGTCGCGTTTCGTGGACAGAGAAATAAACAAAAAGCGACGTCCTGACGAGAGTAGGCGTGGATAGAGAACTTTTGACAAACATTTTGGTTAGTCAAGTCAAACATGTTGGTTAGTAAAGTCAAACATTTTAGTTATTCAAGTCAAACATTTTAGTTAGTCAAGTCAAACATTTTAGTTAGTCAAGTCAAACATTTTAGTTAGTCAAGTCAAACATTTTAGTTAGTCAAGTCAAACATTTTAGTTAGTCAAGTCAAGCATTTTAGTTAGTCAAGTCAAACATTTTAGTTAGTCAAGTCAAACATTTTAGTTAGTCAAGTTAAACATTTTAGTTAGTCAAGCCAATCATTTTGGTTAGTCAAGTCAAACATTTTAGTTAGTCAAGTCAAACATTTTGTTTAGTCAAGTCGAACATTTTGGTTAGTCAAGTCAAACATTTTGTTTAGTCAAGTCAATCATTTTAGTTAGTCAAGTCAAACATTTTGGTTAGTCAAGTCAAACATTTTAGTTAGTCAAGTCAAACATTTTAGTTAGTCAAGTCAAACATTTTAGTTAGTCAAGTCAAACATTTTGTTTAGTCAAGTCAATCATTTTAGTTAGTCAAGTCAAACATTTTGGTTAGTCAAGTCAAACATTTTGTTTAGTCAAGTCAAACATTTTGGTCATATAAAAGGACAAGATACTTTATTGAAAATAGTATTGGGGAAGGGGGGGGGGGGCTGACAAGTGGCGGGCACAGCTATAAGTGGGAGAACAACATCGAAAGATGAACAAAAGTCAGTCTGGAAAAGTGTGCCGTCAAGACAAGAGACGGGCAGCGCTATAAAAGTGAGGGAAAAAAACATGAAAAAAAACTAATAAAAGTTAATTAAGGTTGAGCTTAATCAAAATTTAAAAATGGGTATGGTCAGATACCGCACCGAGACGAGAAAACAAACAAAACCTACCTTTCAGACCAATAGGCCTTCATCAGGGACAACAACACTGAACTAACAAATCAACATATAAGAAAAAAAGGGTCAACTCATCTGTTTCAGGTAGGAGACGCTTTCTGTCTAAGCGACCGGTTGTAAGTAAGGGCAACATCGAAAGATGGACAAAAATCTGGAAGAGTGTACGATCAGGACAGAAGATATTGGAGGTCTACTGCAGCCGAACTTGGTTGCGGAGACGGCACCTGAACTGAATCACAGGCCTTCTAGTTACATTATTTCATATTTTCTTTCCTTGAAATAAACTCTATAGAAAAAAGCATGCGCTGTTGTTGTTGAGGGAATTAGATGATGGAAAGTGGTGAATGCTGAGTTTGATTAAAAGTGCTGGATTAATTAATTAAGTCAAAAAAGCATATGTGACGCGTCATGCTTCTGAAAAAATAAACACTAACTGCAAAGAGTGGTCGCAGACAGAAAGAATGAGGGAGAGAAAGGAGAGAAGAAAACAACATAGAGAAAGTGAGAAAAAGACCGAATTCAACGACTCTCATGTGAAATATGTGTTGTTCTATTGTATCTTATTTAAATTTGCTAATTAATAGAAACAAGTCATAGAAAAAAAAGCCTTCATCAAATTTGATAAACCTTTAGAGTATTGTCAAGTAGTTGAGTCAATGTTTACACTGAACTAACAAGAGATGACGAATTAAAATCAAATAAAACAAGTGAAAGCACGAAAACAAATAATTATGAATTGAAGAAATAAAGAAAATTCACTAAAGAAAGCGGTGATCAGTTTGAAATGACTCATAGCTAAATACAGAAAGTAGTAACATAATATAGATCTGTGAGAACGGACATCAATATGTGAATGCAGGAAGCAGTAACATAATATAGATCTGTGAGAACGGACATCAATATGCGAATGCAGGAAACAGTAACATAATATAGATCTGTGAGAACGGACATCAATATGCGAATGCAGGAAACAGCAACATAATATAGATCTGTGAGCACGGGCATCAACATGTGAATGCAGGAAGCAGTAACATAATATAGTTCTGTTAGCACGGGCATCAATATGTGAAGATGAAAATATAAGTAGTAGGGCTTTATCACCTTTCTTCTATGTCAGTTTCCCTTTCATCTTCACTCTTATCCCCTTTCTTCTTCGTCCTTATCAGCTTTATCCTTCGCTATAATCACCTTTATTCTTCGCCATTTTCACCTTCTTTCTTCGCCCTTAAAACGTTTCTTCTTCACGTTGATCACCTTAGTACTATCCCCTTTCCCCTTTGCTCTTTTCACCTTTCTTCTTCACTCTTATCACCTTTCTTCTTCGTAATTTCCTCCTTTCTTTTTAGCTTTTATCCCTTTGAGCGTGCATACACCATCAACCAACCCCCTTTCAAGCAAACCTGTGCTATTTTCTCCAGTTCCTTCCAACATCTCACAGCTTCCCTTGTATCGACCTCTGTGTGTTCTTTGTACTTTCTTTGACTATTTTTCATTGGGCTTCTAAGACAGAGATGGCCTGGTGATACTGGAGTCTTGACATTTACCTATCCACCGACACCTTCTTTCTGAGACTTCCTGTTCTCCCTTGTCGTTGTTCTGTTCTTCAGTAAGCTTTCGCTTGTAACCATGTCCAACTCGCGGTTGGCCTAGAATTATTCTTAGGAATTTATTGATTCTTCTTCCTCTTCATCTTCACGTTTTGCCACAAGGTGTCGCAGCGAGACGATATCCGTCGATATCTTGTTATCGCCAAGTGGGAGATTTGTGCTGTCGTTAGGTGTGACGTCCTGAGAGTGCCAGAGACACCTTCGATCCTCTGAGGTCGAGTACGACCTCTTGCTCATTGGCCGGTGACCTGCATATGATATGCTCTCATTGCAGGCTGGCCATAATACATTCTGACAAAATGATCAAACCACTTACAGATTAGATCACGTATTTTTTCCGTATTAAAACATAATTTATTGATAAAGCCATATAATTTATTAATACCGAGTTTGGTCGTCTGCCATGTTTCTGCTACACAAAAAGGGTCGATTTATGCTAGGGTTGAAGCTGCTTAGCTTGGTGTGCATTCTAATAATTTAAAGCTCCGTGCGGTTTTCAGCATGGCTCAGACCGCTCTTGCCTTTTGTATCCTGGCTTTTATATCGAAAAACTACCCAAGCATGGACTGGACCCATGCATACACTGACGGTTCTGTAACAAACAATACACAGAACGGAGGGGCAGGAGCATTCCTGAACCTACCAAATGGCAGAAAAATAACACTGTCATTCGCTACTGGTAAGTACACAAGCAATTTCAGAGCGGAGGCAGAGGCACTGAGGGCGGCAGTGGAAGAAATGGTGACACATAAAGAAAATGAAAGCCATACAGTCCTGCTTACAGATGCTCTGGCCGTAGTCACAGCGCTAAAAAGCCAGAAAAACACTGAGCTTAATGACTTAAGAGCAGCACTCTGCAAACTGTGCCAGCAGTCCGCACCAAAAAGGGTAGTGGTACAGTGGGTCCCATCACACTGCAACATCCAAGACAACGAGGAGGCAGACAGACTGGCAAAAGAAGGTGCAAGACTACCACAAACAGATACTAGTATGACGTACGAAGAGTCAAAACGGCTTATTAAAGCCAGATACATGACCAAATGGGAAACCGAACATACCGGCTACACCAAAAACGATGCCTATTACCAGTTGAACAGAAGAGAGCAGGTCGTTGTCTTCAGACTTCGCACTGGCCACAATAGACTGAGGTACCACCTATTCAACAAATTGAAGATAGGTGGTACCGACGAATGCCTGTGCGGTACCGGTAAAATGACCGCTGAACATCTGCTGCAGAACTGCCCGACATACGAGGATCAGAGAGAGCAGATGTGGCCATCACCAGTGAAACCACAAGACAAGCTCTATGGCAGTGTCGACAGCCTCAGGATGACCGCCGCTTTTTTCGAAAAAATAATGGTTACTGTCTGACTGCGTACGAAGAAGAAGAAGAAGAAGAAGAAGAAGAAGAAGAAGAAGAAGAAGAAGAAGAAGAAGAATAAGAAGAAGAAGAAGAAGAAGAAGAAGTATCCTGGCTTTTATATTCTCATCCTGTTTTGTTTATAAAGCTCCCTACGTATGTGGAACTCTCTTCCTTATTCTAATAGCGCTCCCCTCAATGTGATAGGAGCCGCGCTGTTGGTCGCATTTACATAGGTCTTCTACCTGCTTGAAACATAAGCTTTGACTTCTTTCATAATTAACTGCAAGCTGGAATAGAAAATGTGATAGAAGACATCTCTGATTAACCCAAGATTTAATGCTAAATGATTCTATGAGTTGCCCCTCATACAAAAGTCTACACTGCGTTATTGTGCTGCTGAGCTAAACTCGTAGTAGTTTCCAGGGTGTATCCAAGCTGCCAAGGGCTTTTTATAATGACAGTGGATGTCAAGACATGAGTACCATTCTAATGACTGCTCTACAGCTATCCGCAATATCTCATCTGCAAATTATTTTTTTTTCTTTAACCTGCCTGCTTGTCTCTTCATTTGGTATATAAAGCTTTTTGTAGTATAATTATGTTGATCGACACCGTGTACTAATAAAAGCATTACTCCTGTGTAATTTGTACATTCTTATAAATTATTTTTCTTAGGTAGATTAGTCAGATAGCCTTATCTTTTTCACCTTCACTTTTGGAATATTTTCTGTATCCAATATATTTCGTTGTAAATTGTCAATTATATTGGTGGATACTTCACCGCTTGTCTTAATAGCTTCAGTTGGTATCCTATCAGGTTTTCTGATTTCTTCATTTTTTAGAAGGCTATTTTCTTCCATTATCTCTTTGTTACTTGCCTTATCACACTTTATTTTGAGGTTTACTTCGACAGGTAAAATGCTAGGTGAAATGAGTTGATAGCTGGTGTGGAAGAGGCTGGGGCGGGGGGGGGGGGGGTGGTGGGTGAGAGGGGGGAGTGAGAGGGAGGCGTGTGTGTGCCTTTTAAGCGAATTTCGTTCTTTACTTCAAGACTGTTTGTCCTTCTTCCCAATTTGCCTTTTATTGCTCTGTTTTGTTGTTGGTATAATCCCGACTGCTGTCTGATAGTGTGATACAGACTATTCATGTGCCCTGTAGCTACAATCGCTTCGCTTCTGTGACTAGATTATACTTGTAGCTTCTCTAGTCCACCTTAATGCGATTTTTTACTTCTTTATTGACTACTGTGTAGTCTTTACGTACTTTAGCTTTGGGGGCTACAGTTTTTCTGTTAGGTAAAATCACTTTTTTGCCTCATTCTCTTCCATCTTTGTGAGCGTTTTGCCCATTATCCAATCTTTGTACTGTCACTACTTGTTACCAAAAATTGGAAAGGAAGACTAACGTCTGGTCAGGTAAAACATACTTATCAGTCATGCTAGTCAGGGTCAGGTAAAACACTCTGGCCAAGACTTTCACCTTGGCTTCCTCGAAGTCCTTCCTACAAACCTGCTGTTTTCACGGCAGCCTAGTTAACAAAGTGAAGGATCGACCTGATCCCCGTAGTAGTGAGCTTCTTTTTCTTCTTCTTCTTCGTACGCTGTAGTATTGAGCGATACGCAGATGAAGCCAAGCACAGCACAACCGCCTGAAAGACACCGGTCCACCTTCATCAACACGCTAGGGATGTGAGGAAAGCTACGACAACCCGTCACTTAACCTCCTTATGGCGTACAGAAGAGTAATCCTATCCATTGTGGGCATTCAACAATAACAACAACAACAACAACAACAACAACCAAAAACTTCCACGCTATTATGTTTTCCAGACCGTCTGTAGTTGTTCCCATTGTTCATCAATGTCAGCCAATATTCGCTACAACGCTGCAATGTATTGTTGAGTGGGATGTTGAACTCGTTTAGACATGCCACATTAAGGTGTGACCTGTTGGCTTGGCTTGTTCTGTTTTTCGTAGTTTAAGCTTAACTATGTTCATTGCTAGAATCTGGTCTGAAGTCACAACTTTTGCTCTGTTTTTTTTTAATGACCCTGACATTCTGCAATTAGTTCTAAATCTCATATAAAATGTGTTTAGTGTCGTTTACTTTACATTATTTGTGGATATTTATGTTGTCAAATTAATCTACCTGAATGGGAAGATCGCAACCACTGGGATCTTTTTATTTGACAAAGGCAATAATAGCACCACTGCCCGACAGAACACATGTCGCAAGAGTCAACTGACTGTATGACATGACATAACACCGACCATGGTTAGGTGGCTTGTTAAGAGCAGCACAGATGGCGCCTAAAATGCCGTGGGCCTAATTTACTTCAGTGTTTTAGTCTATTTAGATGGGACTCGCACATCGGTTTACCACCCTCCGCGACAATTGTTGCCAACGCAGTGGAGTAATAAGCCTAGCCCACTAAGCATGAAATCCTCAACCCGGCTACGCCCAGTTCACGCCAGAGTTGGGACCTGCACAGAGGCATTGGTCCAGTAGAAGAACATGTCGACTAAGAACTTAGACGGGAACATGCTTCCTCCAATGACGAGTTGGTTAACTGTATCATATAAGAATTTTCATTCATTAAGAAATCTTTGCCCAGAATATCTTCATAGCCTCCATTGCCCTCACATTAAGACAATCTTTGCCCATTATATCTTCATAGCCGCCATTGCCCTAACCTAATTTGACACTAAAGTCTCACATTACAACCGTTATATTTCGTTAATGTGTCTTATCCAATAGATTTTTTTCTCCTTTCTTCTTGAACCTTTCTTTAGTTTGTTCTGCTTTGTTCTTAGTCAGAGATTAACATTGTATGATATTTCGTTCTATATTTTTATTTAGGGTCATTAAGCGTTTCATAATCAGTCTTAGGGTCGAAGGTGAGTTTACAACAGTCAGCAACCCATAGCTGGCTGCTTCCATCAGGGTCAGTGACTCATAGCTGACTGCGTCCATCAGGGTCAATGACCCATAGCTGGCTGCTTCCATCAGGGTCAGTGACCCATAGCTGACTGCTTCCATCAGGGTCAGTGAACCATTGCTGGCTGCTTCCATCAGGGTCAGTGACTCATCGCTGACTGCTTCCATCAGGGTCAATGACCCATAGCTGGCTGCTTCCATCAGGGTCAGTGACCCATAGCTGACTGCTTCCATCAGGGTCAATGACCCATAGCTGACTGCTTGCATCAGGGTCAGTGACACGTAACTGGCTGCTTGGATGGGGGTAAATGACACATAGCTGGCTTCTTCCATCAGGGTCAGTGAACCATTGCTGGCTGCTTCCATCAGGGTCAGTGACCCACAGCTGGCTGCTTGCATCAGGGTCAGTGACCCATAGCTGGCTGATTGGACACGCTGGATGTGTCGGTCTGACAGGCACTTGTATCGCAGTCTCGTTTTAAACAACGACACAGCGTCATGAATGTTATTTTCAAGGCGAGCGCTGTTGAAGAAGAAGAGAAAGAAGAAGAAGAAGAAGAAGAAGAAAAAGTACGTTTTGATCCATATGCATGTTACACAATAATAAAACACTTGACTTCTTGTATTAACATAAGTATTACCCCATCATTGAATGATGGGTACATTCACTTCTCCGTGACCTCAATATAAAATTGTTTCGTCTGAAATTAATGTTAGTTATACTTTAACTGCTTCTGTTCATCATATACCGCTGAGCCCAAGGAAGTTGATGTTAAATGTGTCTCCCTCTATTACAATTTGAGCTATCTTCCTCGTCTCCCACAAAGTTCTCACATTCCACGTCTCGATCTGTAGGTCATCAATGGCGATAAAAAAATAGTCTGGCAAATCTGCTTCCTAACAAATTAAAAGAAATAGGTCAGTCCCATGGCAACAATTTCCATCCAGGATAAAGATAACGCTTCATTTACTTAGTCACAGCCTATGTAAGGTTGGATGGTAGTTCCCTTCCTTGCTGTTTTTACCCTCACCAACTCATACGTCAGGTACCCATTTACAGCTGGATTGAGGAGCAGTCGCACCAGGCACGAACCACGGCCAGGATTTTTTTTTTCTGACTGTTCGTGAACTAGAACCACTAGTACTCTGTAATTCCAATAAGGTAAGACAGCTCAGTTTCGAAAAGGTTACACGCAAAGTTGTCAAAGACATTAGCGAATGGCAGACATAGAAGCTTGGAGCCCTAAAGGTTGCTTGTTGATCTACTGTTCTGGTCCTACTGGCGTTTACTGAAATGGTAGAAACTAATACCCTGACACTTGTGCCCCCCTACTGGAGGTGTCATCCTGGCTCTTGAACGTCCGAAATGCAGGTGTCATCCTGGCTTTTGGACGTCCGTAGTGGAGGTGTCATCTTGGCTCTTGGACGTCCGTAGTGAAGGTGTCATCGTGGCTCTTATACGTCCGTAGTGGAGGTGTCATATTGACATTTCGACCCCCAGAATGAAAGTGACATTATGATTCTTCGGCCCCCGTAGTGGCGTGACAACCTGACCTTTGGGCGCCCGTTGTGAGGGAAGGTGACATTTTGGCTCTTGGGCACCTGTAGTAGGGGAAGGTGACATCCTGGCTCTTGGGCGCCTGTAGTAGGGGAAGGTGAAATCCTGGCTCTTGGGCACCTGTATTAGGGGAAGGTGACATTCTGGCTATTGGGCGCCTGTAGTAGGGGAAGGTGACATCCAGGCTCTTGGGCGCCTGTAGTAGGGGAAGGTGACATCCAGGCTCTTGGGCGCCTGTAGTAGGGGAAGGTGACATTCTGGCTCTTGTGCGCCTGTAGTAGGGAAAGGTGACATTCTGGCTCTTGGGCGCCTGTAGTAGGGAAAGGTGACATCCTGGTTCATGGGCGCTTGTAGTAGGGGAAGGTGACATCCTAGTTCTTGGGCGCCTGTAGTAGGGGAAGGTGACATCCTGGCTCTTGGGCGCCTGTAGTAGGGAAAGGTGACATCCTGGTTCTTGGGCGCCTGTAGTAGGGAAAGGTGACATCCTGGCTCTTGGGCGCCTGTAGTAGGAGAAGGTGACATCCTGGCTCTTGGGCGCATGTAGTAGGGGAACATGACATCCTGGTTCTTGGGCGCCTGCATTAGGGAAAGGTGACATTCTGGCTCTTTGGTACCCGTATGGGGACAATGGCGCTTGATAGAGATGCAATTTATAATTTAGTCAACCCTTGCTCTTTAGGTGATAACACTGCAATTGATGAACTGGCAATGAAAAATTTTGCTAAGATGTGTTAGTCCAGCAGATGAAAAGTTGTCCTGAAAAGACGGAGCAGGAGTGTGTAGAGCTAATAAGCTAGAGGAACGATCAGTATGCCCACGCATCACTATTTACTGAAATAGATTGAAAACCGTTTGGTTAGTCGGGGAATGCAATATCGCCAATTCTTAACAGAACAAACAGAACAAACAGAATAGAACAAGAATGTCAGGAAACGAAGAGTAATCAGGGTCAGGTGAACAATACTGATCAAGATCCTCACCTCACTTCCAAGTAGTTCTCCTTGTAAACAGGTTTTTGCGTGGCAGTCCTGGCTCTTGGAGATGGGGTTCGGCACTGTGATCTCCACGGTGCTGAGCTTACCTGTGAGCATCAGTCTGTACTACAACCATGAGTAGTTCCTTTCCACCATTGTAAGTACATTTCAGCACGTTAGGAGAACCACTGTAACCAGCAACCAAGAAAAGTCTTCAAAAGAACCTAACTCAAGTACGAATGGCACCAATAACAACAACAATAAGCCAGTTCCCTAACACTTTTGTACTTTTGCAGTATTAATGCCGACGCAACGCACTTGGCGCAAAACAGACGACTTAAACTCCTCACGACGCTCAAACTGCACAAGAGGAAAGAAAACGAACTAAATAACTAATGTCTGTTCATCGGCGTATACCATAGGGACGTGGTGGTACTGTAGTTCTGATCTTTCTTCCCAAGTATGATGCCCCAGGGTTCACCCGAAGGAGAAAATGATACCTGATTTCAGATAGATAAATATTGTTTAAATGGTCTTTTTGCCCTGGAGTACCATATTGGACCAATGGCTTTACTCGGGTAATCTCTCTATCTCATTGGTGGACGTCCGCTTGGGCGCTTGGCGCTGTAGGGTCACCAGGTCGTCATTTTCCCTGCCCCTCTATGGTCAGACATGCGCACAACATGTCCTGCCCATCTGAATTTTCCTAACACTGCAGTATCTACAAGGTCATTGAAGGTACCAAATCTCTGTTTTGCTAATTTGATCCCGCAGAGAGACTGCCGATGTTCTTCGCTCCATTGCACTCTGAGCAACTCGTAGCTTCTCTGTATCTACTTTTCATTGGTTCCACACTTCGCATTCAAATACTATGGTAGAGTGAGAAAATAATTATTGTTACTTTAAAAAATTTTAAAAAACTTAAGCTTCATTGCCTTGGGTTTTTTCCCCATTTTAGCTCGGTCTCTCTCGGCAGATGGGTACACAAAGCACGAACTCCGTAGCTCCAGCGATGAACCCAGGGATCTCCGGAAAAAATTGATATCATGACCGACCGTCGCAGCTCCGACCGTCTGAACAGGAGGCAAACGGCTTGACCGCCTCGCCACAGAGACCCCCCAATTATTGTTACTATCAACTGTTAACCTTCAATTTCAATTATTCTTGCTTCCCATGTCTCTGACGAAGGCCTTTTGGCCAAAACCTTAATGTTCTTGTCGGAGGTCAATATTTGTTCATGCTATCACACTCTATGTTTGCCTTAGTGGTACCGGGGTGAAAGAAAACAGTGCCACAGTAACCTACCAAGCATGTCGTAAAAAGCGAATTAAGAGTATTTAGCGTGGAGCTAGTAACCCGATATTGCTGCGAAACTACCCCTGCAAAAGTCCGGATGCAGGCTTCCTGTTAAAGGTTAAATGGCTATTGAAGTTGTGACCTTAATCGCCGTGGTAATCTTTACGAGGAGCGAAATGGCGAATCAATTTTACCATGTAATTTAATACAATCAGTGTACCATCTTCCTACAACATCAGCATCCTCCAATCAGCTGTAAATATCACCATCATCAGCAAAACAAATAACAAGATATTCTGGTCGTATCCCTCGCCCGCCTTACCGTCGCCATTGCCCATTACGTGTGTTGGTCTATTTCAGGTTGTTTGGACCGGATGTTTACAAACGGTACATCTCGAATGAGATGCTACGATCTCTGGAATCTGTTTCCATGGCAAACACATTCGCTATTCAGGACTCATCAGACAGACATTGTTGTGCTTCATGTTTGCGACTGAGTGTCTGATTACTGAGTCTACCATCATATGCCGAGGGTTGTGCACCTAGTTATTTGCATTGTTACCTAACCGATAATGTGTTGTTCTTCGTGTAAATACAAGCGTTCCGTATTACAAAGCCGTGTGTAATTTCTACAAAATCCTTTATCATGAACTATCCTAAAAATCTATCTGTCCTAGAAAACTCTCGAGAAAAAAATCATACATTTTGAGAAAATGAGTTATCTGTGTTGTCAGGGGAGACCGTAACAAACCAGTCAACTATCACACCGGCTGACCGGCTGGGATAGGTCACATTTCTTCACCTCAGGACAGGAAAAAGCAAACTTAATAAACACATGAACAATGTTTGTCTGTCTCTAAGATCATCGCAGTCATTTCGGAGACGTACGATACACTCGAGGGTCCCGCGTAAGCGATGTGCACGTAAAGGAACCACCAGCCGGTCTGAAATTGGAAGATAGCAACTTGTTAAAGTCGTTGTCCTGGCACCAGCAAGTCTCTATCGTGGCCATCTGTAGTCATACATGCGCACCGCATGCCCTACCCATGTACGTTTTCTTTACTGCAATATCTGCGCACATGAGAACTAAACGAATAATCTGCCCATGATATATCCCAGGCTGGTCCCCTGGACAGTGAGGCGAGAAGATACTCTGGTCCAACAACGAAACACTCAACTCAAAACTGTACTGATCTAAAGAGGAGGTGCAAGCAATGGTGGGATACATCATGGAAACTCGTATGACGGTGTAATAAGATGCGTTCACACACACACAAAAGGAAGGAAAAAAAAGAAGAAGAAGGAGAAGAAGGAAAAGAGGAATAAGAAGGAGAAGAAGAGAAGGAAGAAGAAGACAAAGAGGAAGAAGGAAGGGACAGAACAAGAATGAAAACGATGAGGAAGAAGAAGAAAGAAGAAGAGAAGAAGAAGAAGACAAAGAAGAAGAAGACAAAGAAAAAGAAGAGGGAGATGAAGAAGAAGAAGAAGAAGAAGAAGAAGAAGAAGAAGAAGAAGAAGAAGAAGAAGAAGAAGAAGAAGAAGAAGAAGCAGAGAAAGTCCTTAAGAATCTGGGGATACTAACGTATGTGCTGTATCATAAAGTGACTAATAAAACCTAATCCTACGCCACCAATACGTCATCATGGCCATAGTTTATAATACTTTCCCCGCCGATTAATATGTCTACGAGCCATATAGGCCGACAAGAAGATCATGAACCAGAGATTGGACTCCGTGTGGAGGATTGCCGTGGGACGGGTGAATGTTGAGGATGATTTGTTGATACCACTAAAGGAGCCGTCCCACGTGACAGTCAGTAACCTCTTTGTCAGCCAATGACAAAGGGTCTAAGACCATTTTGAATGTCTATTGTGCGTGGCCTAGGGGTGAAACTCGCTGGGTTTTCACAATCACAAGTTACCGGGCTCGATTCCCACCGGGTCCAGTTTAGTAGACACTGATGTTTTTTTAGGGGGATTGCTCATCCGCGTACGGAAAGTAATGGCAACCTACCGTACTGCATACTTGCCAAGAAACTTATAACAGCCAAAGGGTGGCGGTTATAAGAAGCGACGTTCTGTAAAGGACTTGCTACTTTACCTTTATTTATTGACGGCTTTACTATGCAGGAAACTGACATGTTTTAATTGATTGATTAATTGATTGATTGATTGATTGGTTTTGAATAACAGCACTGCTTCTTGTATACATGTTTCACATCCCATGACAGAGACTGCCGTCGGGGGTGGAGTGTTAGAAACTTTATTGTACGAAACTATCGGCGCTTTCTAAGATGTATTGACAATTTTCCTCTCATGCCGAATGGTCGTTCATAAATATAAAACCTGTTACCATTTTACAATTGGTGCACCGAAGCATACAGATGCTCTGGAACTAGTCCTTGTCACTTTGTACCGATTATCTTGCGCTTGACCGTTCCTTGTAGGGAGAAAAGAAAAGACTTGTAGTTGTTACTTCCGTTTCCTGACAGCTCACACTGATCTGGTTGTCAAGCTTTGGAAAATAAATGTCTCTCAGGAATGTATCCCATACCAGAGAGTGTCTCGTGTTACACATATTATGTTTCAATTTAAATATAATACAATGTACTTTTCTTATTTCTTTGCGTTAATGATCTGTTGGTTTTGCTATATCTGCAGACCAGTCGCCAAGAGGAAGTCTGTAGTCTTCACCAGGTCGGAGCAGCTGCCCCACAGCTTTTGTCTCAGTTCCCCACCTTCTGGCCAGGTCTGGTATCACTTTTCCATATAGATTGGGCATTCTTGTAGAAAGAGTTCAGGGTTCTGGTCATCTGTTCCAAACTGGCACTCATTGGTGTGTGAGATCTTCAGTCGGTATAGATGTTCTAGTCGTCTGCAGTGGCCAGTTCTCGGGCGAAATAAGAAGTTTGTTGATTTCTTTTGAGTTGCTGAATTGGGTCTGGTGTACTGCTTATGTTTCTGTCTTCTCTCCCTTTTTGTATATACTGATTTATGATGATGTTCTTGATCTCTCTGTATGGTACTCGATTGTTAAATTATGCCTTTTTGCTACCATCTTTTGTTAGAGTGTCAGTTCTCTCGTTTCCTCTGATTCCGCAATGGAAATGTATCCACTGGAGGATTGTTGAGGATCTCTGGAGTTTTCCTAGTTCTGCTCTTATCTCTGATAACGGTGGTTCTTTTTATATTTTTTTGTATTGTCTCTAATAGTGATCTGCAGTCTGGGAATACAGCTATTTTTGTTGATGGTTGCCTTTTTTTTTTGTTTTAAGTATTCTCAATGCTCACAGGAGGCCATTTATTCTGTTCTTCTTCTTCTTCTTCTTCTTCTTCTTCTTCTTCTTCTTCTTCTTCTTCTTCTTCTTCTTCGTTCGTTCTCAATCTCCCACTACCAAACCATGAAAAGGCTTAAGTAGCGGAATGTAGTCCAGAGAACGGAATGCGTTGTGTCGTAGTTTACAGCTTGGCTGCGATATTTGCACCTTTCGGTCCAACACATCCGACTTCAGCAAGCATTTTTGAGTACCGGGTTAACATTCCCTCTTCTATCCCTTCTCCTTAGCCAGTCTGCCCTGATGCAGCCTGTTATCCAGGATCACCGCGTGGAGATGTAGAAGGGTCTTGGCAGCTATGGTTCGCTGGCCCTGACGCTAGCAGTCAGCTATGGGTCGCTGACCACTGCAGCTCATGCGCTGCTCAGCATTTTGATCCCATATTCTGTTCTGAGGTTTGTAGACGACTTTTCAGTTGGGAAGGCCTCTTCTGTTAAATTTCCACTTTTGTGTCTTATGAATATGCCTCCTTCCCCGTTTCGACCTCCCCTCATTCTTCCCCCACCACCCTCCACCTCCCTCCCTCTGCTGAACCATCTGTGTACACCTGTGTCCATTCCTTGGTATTATATTTCTCCTCAAACATTGCGTGTGCTAGAGTTTTCAACTCGTGGACACCGTATTGGTCTTTTTTCTGATTCATGGGATCTCTGACAATGCGATAAGAGATTGTCTAACAAATATGGTCAACTTCAGAATGGACAATGATACTCGGAAACTGAAAGATGACCAAGAATCTGTGAAAGCTGTATTTTCAGAACGATTAAAGTATTTCAACATTAAACAATATATTGAAGATAGGTGGTACTGACGAATGCTCGTGTGGTACCGGGAAGATGACCTCTGAACATTTGCTGCAAAACTGCCCGACATACGAGGATCAGGGAAAACAGATGTGGCCATCACCAGTGGCAACACTAGACAAGCTCTATGGCAGTGTCGACAGCCTCAGGATGACCGCTGCTTTATTCGAAAAATACAGGTTGACGTCTGACAGCGTACGATGAAGAAGAAGAAGAACAAGAAGAAGAAGAACAAGAAGAAGAAGAACAAGAAGAAGAAGAAGAAGAAGAAGAAGAAGAAGAAGAAGAAGAAGAAGAAGAAACAATATATGGAGATCCAGATATATCAATATTCACACACAAATTAGAATATTCAACGCAAGTGTCAAGTCGGTGTTGCTGTATGGACCGGAGACATGGAGAACGACCGAAGTCATACAACAAAGACTCCAGTCCTTCGTTAACAGATGCTTACAAAGGATAATAGGCATAAAGTGGCAGGACATGGTGAGGAATGAAGACTTGTGGGGAAGGAGCCAACAACAGTCATTGGAACAACAAATTAAGGGAAGAAAATGGGGCTGGATAAGACATAAGCTGCGAAAGGCACAATCTAACATAGCCAGACAGGCTCTTACATGGAATCCTCAGAAGAAGAGAAAGAGGGGGTAGGCTCAAAAATATGTGGAGAAGAGAATGTGAGAAGGTATTAAAATTAAATAAATAAACCTGGAGAGAAGCATAAAAAGCAGCCCAGCACTTTGTACGCTGGCGACATTTTGTTTTCGATGGCCTTTGTACCGAGAGGAGCGACGGGCTTTGATTGATTGATTGATTGATTGATGGATAGTATTTCAAGTTTCCTTGTTGTGAAAAAGATAATATGTTGTCTTTACGGGATTTTTACAACCATTCATATATATATATATATATATATATATATATATATATATATATATATATATATATATATATATATATATATATATATATATATATATGGGTGTGTGTGTTTGTGTGTGTACATGTGTATGTGTGTATATGTTGTTGTGAAATGTGTGTGTATGTATGTGTGTCCGTGTGTGTATGTAGTGTTGTGAGCGTGTGTGTGTGGTTGTGCGCGTGTGCGTGTATGTGTCAAGTGGGTTGCTATAGATGAGAGATTAGGCACCTACTTTTCCGGAAACGAACAAACGAAAATACGTAACCGTTGGCCTGTAAGTTTCAAGCGATCCCTGATCTCTAGGGTAGTGAGATCAGCACAGTCATATCGGAGATCTACGATACGGTGGTTGGTCCCGTGTACACGCTGCGCGCGTAAAAGAACCACTAGCTGCTGAAGATCAAAGAGTGCCACCTGTCAAGTCGTTGTCCGGGCAAACATTATCAATCCTACCCTGCGTGAAAATAAAATGGAGGCGGCATCTCCAACATACATAGACACAAGAGGTCACTCAACTATTTATCTGCACAATCGATTGCAGGTTCATATAACAAACACCACTACATCCCCAAGTGTAGAGGGTAGCGAGTAATATAAGATGTATGTGCCAGTGAGGCCTGTAGACCAGAACATTATCTAACTCATTTCAATGTATTCCATTTTCAAAAGTCATAAGTTTGCTGAGTTTAGACTGTCTTCTTGGTTTGGCAGAGAAATCTGGAAACAATGCGCCATATATGATATACGGAGAAGAAAGTGCATAATTCGTTTTCCAGGGGATCCGAAGATAAGAACAGGAAATTGTTATCACATTTACTGATATGCCCGTTATCATTTCCAAGTTTATTTCTCGCTTCCCGTTCCAGATTTGTCCAAACATTTATTTTTATTTCCATTTCTGTCGGGTCTGCAAAGCCTAATGCTGACGCTAAGGAATTATGAGGTTAATTAAGAGTGAACGATGTCGAAACAGCACCCGGTCGAGCGCTAACTAGGATGGGAAGAATATGACTAGTTATGTCTTCCAAGTATACAAGTGAGGTAAAAGGCAGCTAATGAAGGGTGTGCATGAGACTATCAACCGCATCAATTAACAACCATTGAGAATTGAAATTCTTCTTCATCATCGATCAACTGATGCTATGTCTTCGTCGGTCCCCCACAGCTTTTCGAGCATGGTTGCTTTCCCAGGCGAGACTGCCTCTAGTTGGTCTGCATAGGTAGGGCATTTTTGCAGAATATGTTCTGGTGTTTGCTTGAGTGCTCCACAATCGCACGTGACAGTGTCTCAGACTAATTCTGTGGAGGTGGGCCTTGAGTCTGCAATGTCCCGTTCTGAGTCTGAAGATCTTTGTCTGCCCATCTCTGCCAAGTTTGTCTATACTGTCATTTTCTGGCTTGTATTTGTTCTGCTGTTCTCTCCATTCTGTCCTCATGGATCGTTTGATGAGTGTCTTTGCTTCTCTATAGCTCCGTGAATGGGGAATCTGCTTACCCCCAATTTCGGCTTTTGCAAGCTCATCTGCTTTCTCGTTTCTAGGGATCCCACAGTGAGCCGGAATCCATTGTAGGACTAAATCTGGTTTTTGAAATAGCAATCCAATGTTGTATTTTATTTTATGTGAGAGTATATCTTGTTTGTGGCTTGAGCCATTGATATTGATTATGTAAGAACTCGGATACAGGCGATCTGTAAAGGGACTAATTGTAGTAACTATGTAGGTAGATAAACCGCGTATGCGACAAGAGTCCGTTCTGCCAACATTCATTGTACACGATTAATGGTTCAGTACAAGGCTGCGTAATGAAGATGTTTTTCCGGTTTAACATCACCACGCGGTGACGGACGCATGGCGGGACCATGCTGAAGAGTGTCTTCTTGCATCCTTGGTGTTCATGGCGGGCTTTAGTGGCTGGTGGTCGGAGATGTCCTCGTCAAGACGGGCCACAAGTCCAAATATCGCCAAACGGCTACTATTGAGTATGGTGAATGTGCTTTCGAAGACTGTCCATCGGGTGGCTTCGTTGTTTGAGACCTAATCATACCAGTAGATCGCAAGAATGCGCCTCTTTGTGTGCACACGGAGACTTCAATGCTTTACTGGTCATTTTTCAAATCAGTCCAGGATTTGTAACCGTTCAACACGATAAAGACGACACAGTTTGTGTAAATTCTTAGCTTGGTTTTCCGTGAAAGTCTCTGCTGGCTCCAGACTCGATTACGGTCATTGAAGCAACTGTCAGGCCGACTCTTTGAATGATGTCTGGGCAACTTCGAGTATCGGAAATTTTTTTGCTGTCCAGATTAATGAAATCGACAGGGGAGGTTATATGGTTGCCATTGACAACAATTCTTGTCATTGTGGGATTTCAGCCAAGGTTTTGCATCTTGGTTTTGGTCATGAGATGTGGAGGCCAAATCTAGATGCAAGCTCTTCGACGTGCTCCAGTGGTCTCATCAGTGTCTGCGAGTTGGAGCTTGTGATGACTGTGTCATTTGCTAAGCCGAGGTTGCCAGGACAGGCAAAACCAATGAGTCACAATTATACAGCTGCGTGTTACTGACCTTGGCTACGCAGGCGACGTAGTCATACCACTCCCTTCATATGAAGGCCCTCCATCGAATCTGGAACCAGTAGAGGTTTTCACTGAAAACATAGCAACAGATTGACATAACATGTGTCTCCATCCCGCTTTATGGTTTCGACACCTGGACTATTCTGTAGAGCGACTAGAAACCCATTGAAGCCTTCTACATGTGCAACAAGATTTGCATTCTTACGATCTAATGATATTACTGGATCACAAACAACTCAGCCACACAACAGGAAGGATTTGTAAAGCACATTCACTATGTAATACCATCGTAGTTTTACCCTATTTGGAGTTGTGACCGAATTGTCAAGGACGTGCACAATAACTAGTTCTAAAGCGTGTCCTTCTTCGTCTTCAATATATTCTTCTTATTATTATTTCTCTTTTGCTTCTTCTTCTTCTTCTTCTTCTGCCTCTTCTTCTCCTTCTTCTGCTTCTTCTTATTATTATTATTCTTCGCTCATCTTCAGAATTGGACTTTAATGATTAACAAAGGCAGCAGTCAGCTCGCGACTCTGTGCACTTCGGTTCAGTTTTTCATGAAAAGACATTGGTTGTTGCATGTACTACACCTTCCACAAGTGCATGAGAGGTAGGACTGCAACAGCTGGGCCGCTGTCCCTGGAGCTGGGCCGCTGTCCTTGGAGCTGGGCCACAGGTTCTTCTTCTTCTTCTTCTGCGTACGCAGTCAGACAGTAACCATTATTTTTTCGAAAAAAGCGGCGGTTATCCTGAGGCTGTCGCCACTGCCATAGAGCTTGTCTTGCAGTTCCACTGGTAATGGGCCACAGGTTCAAAGGTCCGTAGTATAAATCTTGTATTTATTATAAACATGACATCTCAGTCTGTCTGTTTCGTGTGCGCAGCCGGAAGGTAATCACCTGATCTCGGCTGGAGAGTTGATGATAGGTGTCATGTTCTATATGCCAAGGGTGGCTTCACTGTCATTTTGATCTGTAAATAGCCAATGCAGCCTGTGACTTAGCAACCCCTCATTAAGCGGACTGCCAATCTATCTACTTACCTAACATTAAAGTTGTATATATATATATATATATATATATATATATATATATAAATGAGCAGCAAAGATGGCACCATAACTGGTTGCGGGTTTACATTGCTCTTTTGTTTTAGTTCATTATAGATGCCACTAGACCATGGATTTGCCCGGAATTCTCACTAGTCGACGACTTATACTTGTGTTCACTGAAACGTGTTGTTGTTTTCCATTTGGACTGGTTAATTCGTTCGTTTTGGGGGTTTTCTTCCGTTCGATTATCCTCGAATGGACATCGGCTATATGAATAGCACTACGGTTAAACATGTGTTATATTTCACAGTCTAGTTCACCCGGCTGAACGTCACGATATCGGCGCCCTTCGCCTAGTGTCAGCTTTGTTGTATGAAATTTAGACACAACTATAATGAACTGCTACCTGGAGAGAAATGGGCTCCGTCAGCTGTGTAGCGGCCCAAGACACACCGTTGTTGTTTGGCGAGAGCTGGTACTACAAACTGCAAAAACGGTACCTCACCGACCTTTTAGGTTATGG
The DNA here is from genome assembly GCA_036924085.1 of Ariolimax columbianus. NCBI lineage: Eukaryota > Metazoa > Mollusca > Gastropoda > Stylommatophora > Arionidae > Ariolimax > Ariolimax columbianus. The sequence continues at coordinate 19,830,318 of JAVGWX010000013.1, forward strand.
GATTGATGATGAGGATGATGATATATAAAGGTCAAAGTAGTTTCATAGCAGACACCGCTGTCGGGAATGAAGTGTTATACCCTTCATTGTGCTTATTCACAGTTTTGTGAGAAAGGTGCACAGTTCTCTTCCCCGCTGCCCTTTTTAATTTGTTAGCCATCAGCTACGTACCCATTTACAGCAGGGTTCCCTGAATCTACAGGTACCATTACCATGAAAAGCGGGCGCTCTTCCCCCCTGCTAATCAGCCACTCATATATATATTTACGAGGGGTGTTCAAATGAACCCGGACAAAACTCAACATGTAAACATACGTTTAATGTACATGATGACGTCACTTTTAGTGTAAACAGCATATACCAACCGCCAAGTTTGCAAAATGTCATTATCCTCTGACTCATAGTTTCCTCATCAGACCGTTGAAAACATGGCGGGTGTGATACGGAATCGGTTGAGAGTTGATCAGCCTGCGGGGATTCGGTTTCTAACAGCTGAAGACTGCTCTTCTTTAAGCATCGTTGTCCAGTTCTTCATTGTTCTCTTCGACACACTTTTGTCACCATACACTGCCTGCATTCTGCGATGAATGTCAACTGGTCGACATTCTTCATCTGTTAGAAACCGAATCACCGCTTGCTGATCAACTCTCAACCGATTCCATATCACACCAGCAATGTTTTCAACGGTCTGATGAGGAAACTGAATCTGGGGGGATAATGATATTTTGCAAACTTGACGGTTGGTATGTGCTGTTTACACAAAAAGTGACGTCATCATGCGCCTCGTACATATTTTCACTTGTTGCAGTTAGGCCTGGTCTCATTTGAACACACCTTGTATAATATATATATATATGTTTAGAACTTAGATACAAAAGAAGAAAAATAATCATAGCATCAACAAATGACATGGAAGTCAGTTTGCCAGATATATTTTCAATGAATGTCAAGTTATTTGCGTTTATAATATCATATATGTATATGTATATATAAACATCAAATAACATGAAATTCATTGAAAATGCTTCTGACAAACTGACTTCCATGTCATTTGTTGATTTTTGTTTTCTTATGTATCCAAGTTCTAAATAATATCTCTTCACCCCAGTCTATTGAATCGTTACAAAATACTTGGCCTGCTGAGTCGCTGTGGTCGAGAGGTAGGCCACTCGCCTCTCAAAGCGATGAAAGTAAACGGCGGGGGTTCGAGCCGCGCAGGTTTCATGCGACCTCTGGTCTCAAAGGAGGTGGAACTAGTGTGCCTACATCCTGAATTACCTTCTATCGTCTCGACTTATCATCTTGCAATGGCTCAAGGTAACTCGAGATAGTGAGGTAGATGACCACCTCAGTTAGCTGTAATCCAAAGAGAGCACACGCTATATCATCAAGACAAAACCGTCCGATGGTGTCGTCATCATCGCTTGCTTACCTGACTTACAGTTAGGAAAACAAGACGTCTAGGAAGGAACTGATCGTTCAACCACCAAAACTTGAGACTCTAGTACAATATCAGGATACCACAACACGTCATCTCTGACAGCAGTATCAGGTAATTGACGAACTAATATTTTCAATCATATTATCCACAGCCACCAACACTGACATCGTTATCCCTATCGTCGCTCTAACAAACTCCACAGTACCACAATCATCCATCACCATCACAGACCCATTCAGACGACAGCCAGATCACGGACACAAACCCGACCCTGCCATTACCGACGCTTCGGCGTTGATTGTCCCAGCTTGTGTCAACTTAAGACGAGCAACAGTTTCCCCTTCTCTTGCTCAATTAAGTTTCCACTGCCAAATAATCTAATATCACGTTGTATATCTAGAAATTTTCGGGCTAGTTTCTAGTATTGATAACTTAGGTTATCAGATTATTGGCTTCAGCAGAGTGACTGTAAAAGAGAGAGGTGAGGGTGACTGAGAGATTGTGTGGGCGCGCGTGTGTGTGTGTGTGTGAAAGAAAGAAAGAAAGAAAGAGTTAGTAGAGAGAAAGATATATATAAATATATATATATATGAAACAGAGTGAGTGAGAAAAGGGGTGTGAGTAAGACTAAATTAGAGGGTGGTGGCGAGAAAACGGGTGTGAGTAAGACTAAATTAGAGGGTGGTGGCGAGAAAAGGGGTTTGAGTAAGACTAAATTAGAGGGTGGTGGCGAGAAAAGGGGTTTGAGTAAGACTAAATTAGAGGGTGGTGGCGAGAAAAGGGGTTTGAGTAAGACTAAATTAGAGGGTGGTGGCGAGAAAAGGGGTTTGAGTAAGACTAAATTAGAGGGTGGTGGCGAGAAAAGGGGTGTGAGTAAGACTAAATTAGAGGGTGGTGGCGAGAAAAATGGGTGTGAGTAAGACTAAATTAGAGGGTGGTGGCGAGAAAAGGGGTTTGAGTAAGACTAAATTAGAGGGTGGTGGCGAGAAAAGGGGTTTGAGTAAGACTAAATTAGAGGGTGGTGGCGAGAAAAGGGGTGTGAGTAAGACTAAATTAGAGGGTGGTGGCGAGAAAACGGGTGTGAGTAAGACTAAATTAGAGGGTGGTGGCGAGAAAACGGGTGTGAGTAAGACTAAATTAGAGGGTGGTGGCGAGAAAATAGACAGGGGAACTAGTGCAAAAACCATGCACACGCACGCATGCACGCACACGCACACACACATTTTCTTCACTCATTATTTCTGTTATGACGACGCACACCGAAACTTTAGTCAGATCATCTGTCGTCACCTCGAATGCGGCCGCAATAGATCTCTTCAATCTTGTATCTTTTCTCTAGATTGTGCAGTCTAACAGACTTTGTTTTCCATCTTGTGAAGTTATCTTCCAACTTGCTGAGTTGTCTTCATCTGGCACATCTTACGTTACCTTTCTGTGTCCAGTATAATGTGTTATCAAAGTGTTACGTCTTTTAATGTGGCCATAATATTTTCATTGACTCTTAATTCATTCATTAATTCTCTTTTAATCTGAAACTTCTCCAAGATCTGTTTATCTGTTGTCTTATCTTTCCACGAGATACTCCCAGTTTTTCTATGCGCTCACAGATTCAATAACTCAGATCCATCTTCTGTCTGTGTATTCATTGAATCAATACTTTCTTGTAGCGTATAAGCAGCGAGTGGTTAGAACGCTTACTTCTCACACAAATGGTACCTCAATCACCTGTTCAGACCCGCTCCAGGTTACCCAGCTGCTAATGAAGGCTAGATTGCTGTTATGGAAAGTAAAGAAGGGATCTGCCAACCCCACATTGACAGGCAATACAATTAACACTGACAGATCAACCCCAACTGCAGTGGCGGCTCGCCTTGGGGGTGACCTTTATCGTTTTCTCTCTGAAAGATTTATTGGAAATACCACAATCTGTGGTCATCACTTATGTTGGCTTGAGTAGTAAAGTAATGGTAGTCTCATAGCAGACACTGCTTTCGGAGATGAAATGTTAAAGACCTCATTGTACCAGACCACAATTAACACGCTAACATTTCCAGTACTTGCCTTCGGAAACCATAACTTTAACTCAGTACAATGTATTATTTCACTTTATTGTATACTATAACACCACTTAAATCTCATTTGTAAACAAATAGTCTATGAGTAATACGAAAAGGCATCTTCCCGCTGTTATGAATATATTTCTTGTTTCATGGATTACGGTGTAAAGGGTTATGATGTAAATGGCCAGTTTCCTTCGTTACAGCGTTTCTTTCCTGAAATGTTAAACTATTAGGTTTTTACAGCTGGGTCGACTGGAGCATGCTGGAAACGGTATTTGAACACCGTACTTTCGTCGTGATAAGCGATTGCTCTACTACTGCGCTAATCAGAGCCAAAACAATCCACTGGATTAACTATGTTGTTAATGAGCGATCAAACTTCCACTGTGAGTTTACGTTCGTCTGCACCCGGTGCAGGACGTAAAGTGGCGGGTTGCAGTAGATTTCCTCACATTCCGATGGTGCTGATGAAGGTGGGTCGATGGCTTCCAAGCGACTGTGTTATGTTTAGCTTAATCTTTGTGTCGCTCCCTACTACGGGGATCACGTTCGATCGCCCATCTCGCTATCAAGGTTGCCAAGAAAACAGCCTGTTTCCTGTCAGATCTACGAGAAAGTAAGATGGCGGTGGGGGGGAAGGGGGGGGGGGGGGTATTAATTTCATTCGTCGTTCTCGCCTTCTGATAAGTCGGATCGGAAGTGTTATTAGGTACATGTTTTTTTAATGGGGATATGAGGAAGGGGTGGGTTAGCAAGTTGGCGGCCTCTGAGAAAGCTACATAAGCCAGCTCGTGTCGAGGATGGTGCAGATAATAAAGTAAATAAACTGGTTAATGCGGGCAGTGGGATGGATCAAAAACGCGGTCTTAAACAAGTGGCCAATAACGTGATTCACGTCAGACCTCATCAGTTGAGGTGCCATCTCCACTTCGATGGGTGTAAGGCTGGCTGTAGTGGATATACAATGGTCTTTGTCTCATACCTCGATAGATGTAAGGCTGGCTGTAGTGGATACCCAATGGTCTTTGTCTCATACCTCGATGGATGTAAGGCTGGCTGTAGTGGATACCCAATGGTCTTTGTCTCATACCTCGATAGATGTAAGGCTGGCTGTAGTGGATACCCAATGGTCTTTGTCTCATACCTCGATGGATGTAAGGCTGGCTGTAGTGGATACCCAATGGTCTTTGTCTCATACCTCGATAGATGTAAGGCTGGCTGTAGTGGATACCCAATGGTCTTTGTCTCATACCTCGATGGATGTAAGGCTGGCTGTAGTGGATACCCAATGGTCTTTGTCTCATACCTCGATGGATGTAAGGCTGGCTGTAGTGGATACCCAATGGTCTTTGTTTCATACCTCGATGGCTGTAAAGCTGGCTGTAGTGGATATCCAATGGTCTTTTTCTCATACCTCGATGGCGCAATCTGACTAGTTAGTCGTGTTACCCTTCCACTATTACGTTGTCCTGTTCTGGCACATGTGCCCTCTATATTTTCTTGTGGTACAGTTTTCAGGTATTATGTCTGTTCGTGTAGCCAGCATATCTTAACCCTCTGCCCGTGATTTCATTCATTCATTCTTTCCATAAGGTGCATCAGATTCTGCTATACATCTACATTTAAAAACTCCAGCTCTCTTCTCACACTCTTTGTTCAGCGTCCTTGTTTCTACGTCATACAATGATAGCGAGTACCTTTAGCACTGACACCACTTTGGCAAAAAATAAATAAGCAAGGGCGTATAACTATATGAGTCTTTATATACGGTAGTAAACTTAATCTAAATATTTCTACAGCAGACACAATGATAATAATAAACGATAAAGAACAGAAGACTGAGATGTATGAACAGCGAAAGACTTTACAGTAATGGACAATTTTCAAAGCATTCTTTTTAAAAGGATTACATAGGTTAATGCCAGCTGTTGCAAATGTCCATTAATATATATATATATATTAATTAACAAATCAATATCTGTATTAAACACATGACACGAAAATGATGTTGATAAGAAACAGACTGTTCTCTAACAAACTTAACTGTCTCTCTATGATAAGATACCGACCGTTCTCAAACAAACTTAACTGTCTCTCTATGATAAGATACCGACCGTTCTCTAACAAACTTAACTGTCTCTCTATGATAAGATACCGACCGTTCTCTAACAAACTTAACTGTCTCTCTATGATAAGATACCGACCGTTCTCTAACAAACTTAACTGTCTCTCTATGATAAGATACCGACCGTTCTCTAACAAACTTAACTGTCTCTCTATGATAAGATACCGACCGTTCTCTAACAAACTTAACTGTCTCTCTATGATAAGATACCGACCGTTCTCTAACAAACTTAACTGTCTCTCTATGATAAGATACCGACCGTTCTCTAACAAACTTAACTGTCTCTCTATGATAAGATACCGACCGTTCTCTAACAAACTTAACTGTCTCTCTATGATAAGATACCGACCGTTCTCTAACAAACTTAACTGTCTCTCTATGATAAGATACCGACCGTTCTCTAACAAACTTAACTGTCTCTCTATGATAAGATACCGACCGTTCTCTAACAAACTTAACTGTCTCTCTATGATAAGGTACCGACCGTTCTCTAACACAAACTTAACTGTCTCTCTATGATAAGATACCGACCGTTCTCTAACAAACTTAACTGTGTCTCTGTGATAAGATACCGACCGTTCTCTAACAAACTTAACTGTCTCTCTATGATAAGATACCGACCGTTCTCTAACAAACTTAACTGTCTCTCTATGATAAGATACCGACCGTTCTCTAACAAACTCAACTGTCTCTCTATGATAAGATACCGACCGTTCTCTAACAACAAACTTAACTGTCTCTCTATGATAAGGTACCGACCGTTCTCTAACACAAACTTAACTGCCTCTCTATTCCGCATGATCTATGGTATTTGAATATTTTAGAATGTTATTGTATTCCCGAGTGGTCTGCCGGGGACTTTGTGTATGATTAGGACAAGAATAGCGCCACTGCCTCACAGAGAGCATGTCGTAAGCGGTGACTAACTGTGTGACATGACATAACACCAGCCATGGTTAGCTGGTTTGTTTAGAGCAGCATAGATGGCGCCTAACAGGCTGCTGGTCTACTTTGCTCTAGTGTTTGCGTCTATTAAGATGAACTCGCACATCGGTTAAGCAAACAACGCAACGGAGTATTAAGCTGCTCAAGCCTAACCCGCTAAGCAGGAAATCATTCTCCCGGCTATATCCAGCTCATACCAGAGCTGGGACCTGCACAGGGGTATCTGCACCTCTAGAAGTACAGGTCGACTAAGAAATAAGAAGGACAATATTATTGACCTTCCTTTGCGACTAAGAATGTTGTCGAGAAATTATCTTTCCTTTTTGTGTCTTTATTACTAGTTTCTTTGTAACTTTGTGTTCTTGTAATCTTCCCTTTCCTTTAATTTCGAACCTCGTCATACCATGCACAGATTTTTCTTCGGGACAATAACCCTAGATATACCATGTATGTATTCTACGACGAATCGCATTATCTAACTTTTATCATGTAGATTGAGCCTTAAATTAAATAGTATCCTGATGAGCGCTTGGAATTCAGTCAGTCTTTTTAAATACTACTCTTGCTTGGACTGTGAATGTGATAGATATAATATTCTGGTCACATGAACCATTTTTACATATGCCTGGGATAGAGCTAGAATTTTTCTCTGATTGTGTATTAAGCGTTACGATATCTAACACTTGACGTTAAGAATTCAAAACAGAAAACTCTAAAACTTATATGAACAATAAAACAGGATATGTATGTATTGCAAATCTATGGTTTACAGCATAGATAACAAACCTAAACTACTAATTAATAACTCAATCTCAGGGAATGTTAGCATGAGCTAGATGGAATTCCTGGAACTATAAAACCAATTCGACAGTTTATCCTAATGTCTATGACAATCTATACACAATTTTTTTCTACGCTGATTAACTGCTATCTATTATGTAGTCACGTGTGCCCTCTAGCAGTTGATTAAAAATGTGGTCTCTGGTGGCTGTCGAATCTGCGTTGTGCGTTGATAGTGTCTTGCTATTATTGTGGGGTTGCTCCCTGAGGATTCAGGTTACAATTCTCATTCGATCAGAGGGATATGGCCACCTTACTTACATCGTGAGCACCAACGATTTGTTCTCGACCTCAGCAGAACATCAAGAACTGATTATGTTGAAACAGCTAATGAGTTTATCACCTAAGATTGTTCTCGACCACAGCTGAACATCAAGAACTGATGCCTGCTGAAACTGCCACTGAGTTAATAACTCCAGTTTGTGAAACTGCCACAGCAAGTAAACAAATTTCCAGTTTCAGTTGCTGAGATTCGTTCACCTTTTCTTCCATTAGGCAACAGAACAATGACCATGAAACTCGTTAGCTTCCAACCAGCTCTCGAATCCCGAATAGTGAATCTTCTTTCACTTTTACAGACTTCTTTCTAGTTCCACCCAATCAAAGATGGCGGCATACACCAGGCACTCGGTTTCTTCCTTGTTGACTGGTCAGCCATCAATCTTATCTTGGTAATTCTTCTTTTAAATCATATTGATTGATGTGGCTACTTGCTACTCTGTCATTCCAAATGTTACACTATGACATGCGATTAAGTGTTGCTAACTTCCCTAATAATACTAGTCCAATATAAAGAATGGGTAGATCTAAAAGTCATTACTCCCAATTCAGACAAACCAGTCCTAACTCCTAGTAAACACTGATGCAAACGTTTCCAATTCAACCCCCGACCTGACAATGGCGTTGTTTTGACCCTAAATTGGCCTAACCTTGCCAAAAAACTTTCTGAGCCAATTGTTGGCTTTCCAAGAATAAGTCTCCAGCCCAAATCACATCTGCATTGCTGGGATCTGTTACATAATGATATATTTCTGGATGTTAGAGTACAAGACACATCAATCATGTGTCTATAACTCTTAGGACAGGAACTAACTCCAAGAGAGTCAGTGTGGTTTCAGAGCAGGTCGAAAGACAGTGGCCTTGATATTTACAGCACACAAAATCTAAGAAAAATACAATGAATAGCACTGTGACTTCTAAACGCCTTTTGTTGATCTGACAAGCACATGTGTCACTGTCAAAACAGGGGCGGATGTAGAAAAATCATGGATCAATTCGGCTGCCCCGATAAGTTCACTACTTATCCAGAATTTGTATGATGGCACTTTGGCTCGTTTACTTAATGATGAAGAACTGTCAAAAAATTGTCCTTGTCATCAGCAGTCACATAGGGCATGATATTTTCTACCATTCTTTCTAATGCTACACATGGCTCTGCCACTCACTGACGTACATTTCAGATATAGCACTGAAAGAAAGCTATTAAATTTGAGACTCTTACATCTCTCGTTATGGAGACAAAATCAACACATCGTAGCTCTCCTTATTAGTGATGACTGTGACATTAACACTTGTTCACAACAAGACGTGTAGACAATCATGGATGAGCTTTCAGCTCCCTGCGCGGATGTTGCCCTTATCGTTAACATCAAGAAACAGGAAGTAATGTTGCGTATGTTACATTGAAAACCTTACCACAAACTAAACATCTCTCTCTGTACAAGGAGAACATCTTTAAGCAGTTGATAACTTTCCCTATCAAGGCAGGGCACTCGCCAGAGAAGCGAATTTTGACTCTAAGGTCTATAACAGGATTGTCTAGGTAAGTGCTGATTTTAAAAGATAATATGGAGGACGGCGTGGGCTAGTGGTTAAGTGACACGGCTCACAACCAGAAGATGCTGGGTTCGATTCCCATCACAGCACCAGCCATTACCCCGGGGAAGCAAACCCTTAGAAAATGCAGGAGGAAGCAGACCCTTACATAAAATGCATGTTGAAGTCGGATCCACTGGGCCGACAGGCGCAAAATAAAGACCACAGTCCAACGCACACCGCCTTGTGGAATAAAGAAATAAGGAGAACGCAATAAACAAAAACAAAATTCTATAATGTTTGAGACTGACAAGGAATTAGTGTTGCCTCCAGGATCAAAAACTATCGTGTATCTTTGATGCCTGAAGGTGAAGGCGTCCTATCGAGAAACCTCAGTACCCTCACTTGAAAGGCGAATATCGACAGTGAGGTCAATAACATGGTTGTTAAGGCGAGTTCTGTGTTTAAGAGGCTCCAAACAAACGTCTGGAATCGACAAGACATCAGTGTCGCCACCAATACTAAATTGAATTGTATTATCTTCATGCGTGTGAGACATGGAGAGCGTATAGCAGACATGCCAGCAACTCAATCGTTTCCAGAAGAACCGCTGCAGAGACGCTTTCAAAGTGTCTGTGAAACGCGTTAGTACTGATGTCACATTCCGAGAGATGCTTACACAAGACCATACCACCTAGCGAACTTAAGTCCCCGCAACTGCTCAGATCATTGAAAGTGCAGCCATCGAGGAGGCTCAGCGAAAGCGTGCTGCCCGAAATAACAAAACTCACAACGATTCCACTGCCGGCTCTCACATGCGTGTCCTGAATGTAGCAGGGTGTGCCGTTCCAGGATTGTTCTTTACAGTCATCAGAAAAGACATATTTCGCTTTAATCGTTTAATGTCATCTTCGCTTGTGATTGACAACTTGTTAAATCACTTTAATTATTATTCCTTTCCTAGTCATTTCTGAGTTCACGGCAATGAATGAGCTGACGTCCTCGCCTCAAAGGTACACTCTCAGAGACTTTAGGTATCAATAGAGATGACATTGTGAGATCGATCGATGATCACCTCTTGCATATGGATAGATATGACATTCTGAGATCCATTGATGATCACTTGGATATGTAAAGAGATGATATTCTGAGATCGATCGATGATCACCTCTTAGATATGGATAGATATGACATTCTGAGATCGATTGATTATCACTTGGATATGTATAGAGATGATATTCTGAGATCGATCGATGATCACCTCTTAGATATGGATAGATGACATTCTGAGATCGATTGATGATCACTTGGATATGGATAGAGATGACATTCTGAGATCGATCGATGATCACCTCTTGGATATGGATAGATATGTGAGATCGATTGATGATCACTTGGATATGTATAAAGATGATATTCTGAGATCTATCGATGATCACCTCTTGGATATGGATAGAGTTTAGATTCTGAGATCTATCTATGATCACCTTTTGGATACGGATAGAGTTTAGATTCTGAGATCGATCGATGATCACCTCTTGGATATAGATAGAGTTTAGATTCTGAGATCTATCGATGATCACCTCTTTGATATGGATAGACTTGACATTATGAGGTTACTCGATGGTAATCTCTTGGATATGGATATAGATGACATTGTGCGATCGATCAATAACCACCTCTTGGATATGGATAGTAGTGACATTGTGAGGTCAATCGATGACCATCTCTTGAAAGTGAGCTGAAATTGAGAAACGTGCAATATACTGAAAAGAAAAAAACTAAAGAAAAAAAATGCATGGATTGAGCAGTGTGGGAGCTGAAGAACAGATAGAGTATGTACAAACAGCAGACTACTGGAATCATCGCTGTCTTCTCTTTGGATTTTGCTGAGAAAGACTATGTTCATATGGGTTTACCCTGAGTTCAGTGTTGTCGTTGTCCTTTTAAACACAATCATGGAAACTAATGCCACTTCAATCACGAGAACAATCAAACGCACTCGAGTGCAATCAACAATTCATATGGTTTTTCTAAATCTATTTTGAGTCTCTTATAGACAGGCCTTAAGTGTGAAGAAACCACAGCAACATAATTAATAGCAATTGGAAGTCCAGCAGAGCAGAGATAAATCAAAATGGCTTTGCATCTGCACAAAAATTACAAAATGCGGCGTACGGGAACAAATGGTTTTCAACAGGATAAAAGAAAAAAAAAAGGTCCATTTAAACAAAAAAAATTCCATTCATTTTTCGTTGTACTTTATAATTTATCTGTCCGTGGTGTCAGCTGTTTGATCAGAGGTGGCCAAGTGACTTCTGAATCGTGCTAGCATTTGTGCCATTTTATGTACCAATTTAGAACGAAGAGATCTTTATTATGTCATTTTAACATAGAATATCAGCCAGTTTAACCGTTTTGTTGTATGTCTGCTGGAAACAAAATCACGAATTATTCACGAGGAATAGAAAAGTAAACTATTTGTTTTCCACGCGAAGTGGAGAAGAAGAAGAAGATAGCGACTAATTTTAGTGGTGTAAGAAATAGGTATAAATAAGCAAGGACGGGAGTTTCAAAACAATAATAATGAAAACGATTAAGTAAAATAGGTTAAAGAAAATTGCTAATAATAATGATTGTTAAATAGAGATAATGAGTGTTGATTGTATTGATAGTAATGTGTTCATGAAAAGAAAAGAAAAGAATCAGCGATGACGATTATAATTATGATAATGAATGATTAAGATGTTGATGATGAAAATAGTATTTATTATGATGATCTTACCAGTGAAGGTAATAACGATTACGATTATAATAACTTTATATTGAATGTGATTGTTATGGTAATGAGGATACTAATTATAATGATTATAATAACTATATTTTGATTGTGATTATTATGGTAATCAGAAAAATAATGATTATGGTAATAACTAGTATATTATGGTAATGAGGCTTGTGAAAGGAAGATATTAATCTAAATAAGGATGATTATGAAGATGATGATAATCATCGCGCGATCGTAATAAATAACAAGAAGAAAAACAAAGAAAAATAAGAAGCGGTAGAAGGAGAAGACAAAGAAGAAGAAGAAAAAGAAGACGAAGACGAAAAAGAAGAAGAGGAAGAGGAAGAAGAAGAAGAAGAAGAAGAAAAAGAAGAAGAAGAAGAACAAGAACAAGAACAAAAAAGTAGTACCCTGGTCTACCTAACTTCATCAACACACTCGAGATGTGAGGAAAGCTACTGCAACACCCACTTTAAGGCCCACTTCAGGGTGTACAATAAAATAAACTTACTCGTTCTTGGCATTTTATAACTTCCAAATAACAACAGCAACAACATGTAAATGGAAACAAGAAGAAAACAATTATGGCGACAAGGATATTGATGATGATGTGGTTAATGGAGATGATAACATGATGCCATTATTTACATTTTCTATTCAATTTCCAGTGGTTTGTCAACATGCTCTCCTCGGAACGCTGAGGTTAACGAAGCATATTTGTGTGTTCCGACATAAGTCGACCATGTTTGAATCAAATCAAAGCAGTGTTGGGTTGATCATCATCAAAAGTAGATAGTTTTAGGGATAACATGAGTAGTGTTGGGTTGATCATCATCAAAAGTAGATAGTTTTAGGGATAACATGAGTAGTGTTGGGTTGATCATCATCAAAAGTAGATAGTTTTAGGGATAACATGAGTAGTGTTGGGTTGATCATCATCAAAAGTAGATAGTTTTAGGGATAACATGAGCAGTGTTGGGTTGATCATCATCAAAAGTAGATAGTTTTAGGGATAACATGAGCAGTGTTGGGTTGATCATCATCAAAAGTAGATAGTTTTAGGGATAACATGAGCAGTGTTGGGTTGATCATCATCAAAAGTAGATAGTTTTATGGATAACATGAGTAGTGTTGGGTTGATCATCATCAAAAGTAGATAGTTTTAGGGATAACATGAGTAGTGTTGGGTTGATCATCATCAAAAGTAGATAGTTTTAGGGATAACATGAGTAGTGTTGGGTTGATCATCATCAAAAGTAGATAGTTTTAGGGATAACATGAGTAGTGTTGGGTTGATCATCATCAAAAGTAGATAGTTATAGGGATAACATGAGCAGGCAAAGTTGGTTGTGAAAATAAAGTGCATCAATGAAAGACTCTACCCATACAAGTAGCTGACAACAAAAAAACAGACCAAAAATATAATAAATGCATAAACACTGTGCACGTGAAACAAACAACGAAGTAGAAGAAATTTTTTGGTCAGTATTTCTCAAACGTTATCAGAAGTGCCAACATAAGCAGAATTGTTTTGATGTAACGAGAGATTGTAATGATCGAACGAAGAAAAAGATATCATGCGAGCACTGTTATGCATCAGTTCAGTTCATGCGTAACCCATCAGGTTGTTGCGGCACACTTGAAATCACCCCCACAATCTTACGCCATCTCTTTCTCACTCTCTCTCTCTCTCTTTCTCTCTCTCTTTCTCTCTCTGTCCGCTGCCGCCAGTCGTGTCTCACCGGGACGAAGGTTTGACTACTCAGTGATGTTGTCTGCCCATGTCTTCCTTGGACGACCCCGCCCTCTTTTTCCTGGTACAGAACCATGCAGTATCGAGTTTGTAATTCCGCTTGACCTCGTGACGTGCCCATACCAAGCAATCTTTCACCCTTTGATTGATGAACTGTTATGCATATTCAGTGACATCACAGAATTGAATCAAGTCAAAACAGCTGTTGGATGTTGTTTTGTTATTTTAACGCTAGCTCGCAGATCTAGACATATAATCGCACATGCATGTATATCAGTGCGCAACTAACATATTACTTTCTATCCATACTATTTTACGCAATGATTTTCTATAACTTTACGATTCAAGGTTGGTCTCTGAATTCTAATGTCGCAGAGAGAACGAAATCAAATCGATTAAATTATAACAGGCATTATTATAATATTCGCTTGTTATATCTACAACTTACTGATCCCTCTAACGTACTTTGAGTTGCTATATCATTTGTGTGACCTGACAATTGTTTCAAAGGGTGCCTAGACCAACTTAACTTAACTTAACTTAGATTAACGTCTTTATACTGGTTTAAAATACCCAGCAGAACCTGTACAACCATTTTCATTTACCTTTACATGATCTAAAAGCGTCCTTGATTTTTTATCTCACATGACCGTCTTGGTATCCGATCTTCTTCCATTCTACAGACAAGGCCAAACCACTGTAGTTGGGACTGCTCCACTCGTGTCTGCAGGGGTTGAACTTCCAGATTGCTACGTATTGTCTGGTTACGGATCTTGTCCTTTTTCGTTACCTGAACCGCCTTTCTTAGATACCTCATTTCGGAAGTTTGTAGTTCCGTTTCTTGGGCTGTAGTCATTGCCCATGACTCACATCCATATGTCAAGACAGGCACATAGGTCGAGCGGTATACCTCCATCTTTGTTTTCCTGTTTATTTCTATTTTACTGAGGAATCCTCTGTTTATTGTATGGAAAAGTCTACCTGCTGCTGCCCTTCGTGCAGTTAACTCTTCTTTGATTCCAACCCTGCTGGCTTTTACCACTCCTAGATATTTAAAGTTGCTGACCTGCTCCAGTGTTCGTGTTCCCAGGGTTATCTGATGTCTCTTTTCATCTCTGGCGATCACCATGGTTTTTTGTTCTGGAGTTGCTGATGTCCATTCCTCTCTTCTTCAACTCTTCTTCCCAGACCTGCAAGTTAATCTGTAGTTGTGTCTCGGATTTCGTGATCAGGGCCACATCATCTGCAAACGCTAGTTCCGATATGTAACTTGGTCTCATCTTCCAGTACCCTAGTTCATACTTTTTTGTCCATTCCTTGCAGGCTTTGATGACTTCATCCATGAGAAGTTTGAAAAGGTACGGTAATAGAATGTCACCCTGTCTTACTCCGCTAGTGGTCTTGAATTCTCCTGACTTTTGATTTGATGTCCGCATATAATTTATGCATGTTTTATAGAAACTCTGTATGGCAGAGATCGAGGGTGCTAGGATGTTCTTTCTTGTCAGGCCTTCCCAGAGTTTGTCCCACGGGACTTTATCAAATGCTTTCTTCAAATTCAAAAAGCAGAGATGCATCTCCTTATCTTATTCACGAGCCGTTTCACTTAGCTGTCTGAGTGTAAAGATAAGGTCTTAAGTACTTATGTTTGCCTGAAACTCACATTTCGTTCATATTTGGCTCTTAATCGCTGTTCTAAAATCCTAGAGGAGACTTTCCCGGGGACACTGAGAAGGGAAATACCTGTTGTGATTTTCACATTATCGATTGTCATCCTTTTTAAATATTGGTATTATTATGACAACCTCCCAATCTCTTGATATCTTCTTGTGGCGCCAAGCTGCCTTGAGAATCTTCATGAATAGTATATCTCCTGCCGTTCCCATATATTTAACTATTTCTGGTGTTATACCATCATGTCCTGCTGCTTTACCAATCTTTATTTTCTCCAATGCTGCCTTTAGTTCTTCCATTATGATATTATTGCTCCTATTCATGTTTCCCTGTTCTTGAATTGGGACTGTTACTTCCAGAGCTTGATCTTCCTCCACACCAAAAACTGTAATTCTGGAATCACACTATCAGATTTATCGCTCTTTTGTATATCCTTTCCAGCATGTATATATCTCCTCTACGATAAGGACGCCACACCTGTACACAGTACTCCAATCAAGGTCTAACTAATGCTTGATACAGTTTGACTATCATTTGCTTGCTCCTATGTTTAATATTTCTTTTTATCATACCTAACATTGCATTTGTCTTTTTCACTGCTACCTGAACTTGCTCACTCACCTTACCTGTAAAATCTAGTATAACCCCTAGGTCCCTTTCCTTTTCTATCACTATAATATTGTTCTCGCCTATTCTGTAATTATATTCCATATTGGATCTACCCACGTGGGTGACTGTACATATATCTACATTAAACTCCATTTGCCATCTCAGACCATTTTCGAATTTGATCTTCTTCTTCGTACGCTGTCAAAGGTCAACCTGTTTTAGGTTGTGACGTCATCATATAGCGATATACGTTGCACTGTTTCGTTAAGCCTGTGGCCCAGTGCATCCGATTTCAACAGGCGTTTCTGTAGGGATGCCCCCCTTAGCCTTTGGCTGTCCTCGGCCTATCTGCAAGGCAGCAGTTGTTTGTGGTCAGAGTTGTCTCTCTTAGGGAAGTTGTCTTGCAGGACTATCGAGTCTTCCCCACTCGTGTCTATAGGGTGTGGTGATGATATGATATGATATGATGGACTGTATGTACTAGTTTTTCAAGTATCTCGGAAGAGAGGCAGTCCAGTGTGTCTGTGTCCCAGGATCGTTACGTCCTACCAGAAACGTAGCATATCCATGTGAGTGGGGTATCTCCTTGCTCCCTTTATTTTCTCGGCTCCTCTGCAGTGATGGTGCACCTATCATTCCCCGCCACCTGGGAGGTTGTCACAATAGGGCAGAGGTGCAATGTCCGCTGGTCTGCATCTCTTCTGCGTCCATTGGGATGACTGATAGCAGACAGAGGTAAAGAACGAAGCAGGAGTGCATTTAACCAGGGGACAAGCCGCGTCATGGTACGGAGATGTTTTTCGCCTGATGTGCGGACATATCTCAAGATCAAGGGCTGAGTCTCAACAGTTCGCAGTGAGGTGGCTGCTCTACTGCTTTCGACACCCCGACCGAGAACTAAGTCTTCTACTAGTAGTTTCACACCTCAACGCCGTATGGCCGTTTTGATCGGCGGGACGGCAGAGACCTCTTTCTGCGGCTCGACCGGGTCGGGCTGAGACGCGAGCCCCAGGTCCCAACCATATCGTTGCTTCCCGTCGCAGTGGTGCTGAGATTCAGGGCGGGATTCCGGCTTAGATGCGTTCGGCCGTAATCCCTCAGCCTAAGCCTCGCACCATTGGCTTATCAGCCAAGCACGTGGATCCAGTGTCTGAGACCTGCGATTCATCTCGGATTGAGCAGGATTATCGTAGCAACGCCCTGTCATTTGTAGGGTAAAACAGACCTGTCTTTCGAGGGTCTAATACCAGCACCCGTTCCCTATCAGCCCCAGCGAATCAAGAGAGAGCTATTAGTCAGTCAATGACCAAGTGTCTGAAACCTGCGATTCCTCTCGGATTGAGCAGGATTACCGTAGCAACGCCCTGTCATTAGTAGGAATTTGATCTAAATCCAACCTTAATATATCCACTTCTGCTATAGATGAGACACGGCTGCATAGTTTTGTGTCATCAGTGAATTTTGCAATGATGAATCCGATATCAATGTACAAATCATGTATATATATATAAAGAACAAATTTGGTCCTAAAACCGAGCCCTGTGGTACTCCACTTTTTACTTCCCATCAACTATATAATAGCTGTGGAAGGTTACGCTAGAGAGATGGTAAACTCGGCACAGAATACTCATCAGGATGCAAACCGGTTTGACAGAAACTGTTTGTACACAGTTACATAGATGGCATTACCATTAAGCAAACCATCTAATAAATAGTTGTAAACAGCAAAGGCAACTAGTTATGTGAGACAAGGAAGGAACTACTAATCACATAATAAAGATTCAACTCATCTAAAGCAAAAGAGCAGCACGCGTTATGCTGTTCACTTTCTGGTGTGTACACTCTGCAGGTTGGTTGCCCAGTTTCTATTTTGATCCTGCTGACGTCAGCTACGTGTTTGTTTGCGAGTGTTGATTGCTTCGTGTTTACATTTGGCAGGATGAAACAATCGATTAGAGATTGTTTTTGTTTTTAAATGAGACTCCTAACACGCGTTAGTCGAAGAAATATAACGTACGGAATTGAAGAGAAATATTACACGCGGATTAGAGGACAAATGTGACACAGGAAATAGAGGAGAAATATAGCATACGGAATAGAGGACAAATATGACACAGGAAATAGAGGAGAAATATAGCATACGGAATAGAGGACAAATATGACACAGAAAATAGAGGAGAAATATAGCACACGGAATAGGGGACAAATATGACACATGAAATAGAGAAGAAATATAACACAGGAAATAGGGGGAAAATGTGACACAGGAAATAGAGGAGAAATATAGCACACGGAATTGAGGACAAATATGACACAGGAAATAGAGAAGAAATATAACACAGGAAATAGGGGGAAAATATAACATACGGAATTGAAGAGAAATATTTTACACGGCTTGGGGGAAAAATATAGCATACGGAATAGAAGACAAATAGGACACAGGAAATGGAGGAGAAATATAACACAGGAAATAGAGGACAAATATGACACAGGAAATAGAGGAGAAATATAACACAGGAAATAGAGGAGAAATATAACACAAGAAATAGAGGAGAAATATAACACACGCAATAGAGGAGAAATATAACACACGGAATGGGGGAGAAATATAACACACAGAATGGGGGAGAAATATAGCACACGGAATGGAGGAGATATATAGTATACGGAATAGAGGAGAAATATAACATACGGAATGGCGGAGAAATTTAGCGCACGGAAAGGAGGAGAAATATAACATGGAATTGGGTAGAAATATAGCACACGGAATGGGGAAGAAATTTAATACACGGAATGGGGGAGAAATACAGCACACGGAATGGAGAATAAATATAGCATACGAAATAGAGGAGAAATATAACACATAAAATAGAGAAGAAATATAGCATCCAGAATACAGGAAAAATATCATACACAGTATAGAGGAGTGAAAAATTTGCTTATCCTGGTATAAGAAGAAGACATGTATTTGCTTAACAAGGGATCAGAAAAAGAGAGTTATTTGTTTACCTTAGAAATAGAAAAATAAAACAATTTGTTTACCTTTAGATTGGAAAAAATTGAGATTTATTTATTTGCTTAGCACTGGAAAAAAGAGAGTTGTTGTTGTTGTTGTTGTTTCCGAGGACCACAATGAGCAGGTTACTCTACAGGGGTCTTCCAGCTGGTTGTACTATGCTTGGCTTCATCTTGGTATTACTCACTACTTCCGGAATCACGTCGAACCCCACCTTGTTAGCCAGACTGTTGACCTCGACAACAGCCCGTTTCCAGGACAACCAACGAGGAGGGCAGGTGTGGGTCTTGGCCAGTATATTTCTCCTGACCTTGGCTAACATTGTCTGATCAGTGTGGCTTGCCTGACCAGAGGTTAGCCTCATCGTCCCGAAGAAGAGAGTTATACGTTTACCTTTTGATTCGGAAAAGGGAGCTATTTGTTTACCTTGAGATTGGTAGACGATAGTTATTTGTTTATCATGGGAATGGAAAAAGAGATTATTTGTTTACTTTACGATTGGACGAAGAGAGCTATTTGCTGATATTAAAGTAAGAACTATCGCACAAAAACAATGCTAAATTAACACTTCTAAACAAAATTAAAAGTAAAACAGGTAATGTCATTAGACACATGCTAGTGGCAGGTAAGATCACTGGATATATGCTAGCAGCAGGTAAATTCATTGAATACATGTTAGCAACAGATAAGGTCATTAGATACATGTAAGTAACAGGTAAGGTCATTGGATACATTTTAGTAACAGGTAAGGTCATTGGATACATTTTAGTAACAGGTAAGGTCAATGGACACATGCTAGTAACAGGTTAGGTCATTGGAACATACTAGTAACAGGTAAGGTCATTGGATACATTTTAGTAACAGATAAGGTCATTGGACACCTGGTAATATTAGATAAGGTCACTGGATATATGATAGCAGCAAATAAGGTCATTGGATACATGTTATCAACAGATAAGGTGGGATCAAGACGCTGAGCAGCTAACTCATAGCTAACTGCTAGCGTCAGGGCTAGCGAACTAGAACTGCCAAGACCCCTCTACACCTCCATGCGGTGATCCTGGATAACAGGCTGCAACAGAGCAGACTGGCTAAGGAGAAGGGATCGAAGACGGAATGCTAACCCGGTACTCAAAAAATGCTTGTTGAAGTCAGATGCGTTGGACCGAAAGGTGCAAATGTCGCAGTCAGGCTGTAAACTACGACACAAAGCATTCCTTTCTCTAGATTACATTCTGCTACTTAAGCCCATCAGGGTTTGGTAGCGGAAGATTGAGAACGAACGAAGCCAAGCCAAATTATATTAGCTATCACATTAACTATCACATTACCTATCACATTGTTGTTATTTAATCCCCACAATAAGTAAGTTTACTCTCTGACACATTAACAATTTTCTCTCTAACGTACATTGTACTGTAGATCAAATAATGTATGTGCAGTGGTTCCCTGAGTCCTAGCATGTATTTCAAAAGTTTCTCCGCGATGAAAGATTGAGGAAGGCAGATGCACCATCATGAAAGTCTAAATTCGTTCGTTAGTGAGCAGTACTGACTGACTGGGAATGGCTTATCATTGCTAGCGAACACAAACTTGTTTGTAGATAGGGAGACATTGAAGGAGAAAATAGATTAGAAGGGTGCAGTTTTTGACGGAACAAGTTATTTTTAGCGCTATTTATAAAGATAATTGGGAGTGTATTGGAGGAGATCTAAATGGGAAATGAAGGTAAGGTTTGTTCAGGCCGTGATCTGGTGTGTCAGTTATCAGATTTGATTGTGTCATACTTGTGAGTGAGTGCGTGTGGATGTTGAAGAACGCGTGTGTCAGGATGCTTGAGTGTGTTTGTGATGGACGGAGTGTATATATATTTATCTGAATGAATATTCGAGAGGTGATGAGGAAGAGAGAGAGTGTGGAAGAGAGGTGTTAGTGTGTATGTTTGTTTGTGAGTCTTTTTAGTCATTCACTCTTTTAAAAAAACGACATCTATGTTTTCTAATAATCGTGTCTGGTCGCCATACAATGCATTTCTCAAATGGATATGAGAAGAAATAGCTATGTCACTCTGCTTCGCTCGTGGAGTCGACAGACTAGAAAAAAAAAAATGTTATGTTTGACTTAAAATACACACATACCACTTTATCAATTGAACATATGATTCTTGTCTGCTGTGGCGTGTCTGGATATCGTCACTCGGTCCTTTCTCGTACAGGAGTCAAATGGTTCTGATGTGTCACACTCTAGGTATTATATGTGCCTTAAGCCATACTTGTGGGAGGGTGGGTTAGTGAGTGTGTGAGTGGGTAAGTGGGTGGGTGAGTGAGTGGGGGTAAGGGAGTGGATGAGTGAGTAGGTGGGTGGGTTAGCGAGTGAGTGGGTGAGTGAGTGGATGAGTGAGTGGGTGTGTGGGGTAGTAAGTGAGTGAGTGGGTGGGTTAGTGAGTGTGTGAGTAAGTGGGTCGGTGAGTGAGTGGGTGGGGGGTTAGTGAGTGGATGGGTGGGTTAGTGAGTGGGTGAGTGAGTTAGGGGATGAGTGAGTGGGTGTGTGGGTTAGTAAGTGGGTGGGTGAGTGAGTAGGTGGGTTAGTGAGTGTGTGAGTAAGTGGGTCGGTGAGTGGGTGAGTGAGTAGGTGGGGGGTTAGTGAGTGGATGGGTGGGTTAGTGAGTGGGTGAGTGAGTGAATGGGCTAGCCAATGACTGTGTGTGAGGGAAAAGTTGAGTGCCAAGATGTTTGTATGAGGGAATGTACGTGTATCGGAGAAGGAACGAGAGAAAGCGAGACACACATACACAGAGAGAGAGAGAAAGAGAGAGAGAGAGAGAGAGAGAGAGAGAGAGAGAGAGAAAGAGATAGAATGAAGGAGATAGTCGGAGAAAGACCCAAAAATTTCAGTCGTATCATTGAATATGAGAGTGAGTGATAGGTATATAAGATCTAATGTGTGACAGAGGTGTTTATTTTTTGTAGGGGGTGTGGTTGGAAACAGGAAGATATGTTTGTAACAGAGCGAATTTGGAGATGTCAGAGTGTTGGTCTCGTATGTATGTGTGTGTGTATATGAATATATATGTCTGTGTGTGTATGTGTATGTGTGTCTGTATGTGAGGTGGGATGGGGTGGGTGATGTGTGTGCCTGCGTGTCTAGCTATATTTTTCAAGCCCTCCCCCCGCCTTCTGTCTGTCCTGCCTTCCTCACAAAGATGACTCACCCGTTTCACATTCGGGCTATCACTTTTAGGTCACTCGTGAGTACAATAACCGATGTGTCTCACAGATGCTGAACAGACGCAAGATGCTCTTGGTACATTGCCCTTGGCTGGTAATATTGTTGATTAATCTGCTGTGATTGTTTGTCACCTGCTAAAAATACACACATTTTTTTTTCCTTCTTCTTTTTTATTCGTTAAACGAACATTAACACCAACAATCTCCGTGGCAGCAATTCTATCTTATTGTTTGCCAAACTGAAGGACAGGATATGCAGGCAATCATGAATGAGTTGCGTGTGATCTGGTCTGTCAACACAAAGATAACAGAAGTAATGTTTCTACCTGCTCCTGTGAAGTCCTGCCACGAACAAAACATTACTGTCTAGGGTAAACGTCTCCAAGTAGTTGATGGATTCAGCTTTCTTGATAGTTCCCTCGCCGTACAAGCGATGTCTGATGTACATAACAGGGTTGTTGGATAGTTCCCTCACCTGACAAGCGATGTCTGATGTACATAACAGGTTTGTTGGATAGTTACCTCACCAGACATGCGAGGACTGATGTACATAACAAGTTTGTCAGATGTTTCCTTACCAGACAAGCGATATCTGATGTACATAACAGGTTTCTTGGATAGCTCATTCACCAGACAAGCGAGGTCTGATGTTCATAACAGGTTTGTCAGATAGTTTCCTTACCAGACAAGCGAAATCTGATGTACATAACAGAGTTGTCGGTGGAAATACTACTTTTGGAAGACTACGAGCAAATGATTTGGTAAGGTATAAGTGCTGCCACTAAGATCGAAGTATATCGCTGTGTGTTGCTAACCATCATTTTCTATGCATGTCAAACATGGACAGTCTATAGTAGACATGTCCGGAAACGCAACAACGTCCACATTAGCTGTATTTACAGGCTGCTCAGAAATAGCTGACAGGGTCGAGTACCAAACTCTGAAAGCCTCAATAGCTGGAGTCTATGTCATACATACGCTGCTACAGAGAGTCTGGACCAGATTGACTGGGCATGTTGTTCACATCTCCGATGAGCGCTTCCAAAGACAGCTGTTGTTTGGTGAGCTAAAAGACATGCAAGCGCGTGGAAGAAACAAAGAAAGACTCTCTGAAAGTGTCTGAACAGTTGTCTTAATTATGTCGCCTTTTGTTTGTTTTTTTTTGTTTTTTTGCGTTCGCCTTATTTATCTATTCCCCAAGGCGTGTGTGCGTTAGACTGGTTTTTATTTTGCGCCTGTCGGCCCAGTGCATCCGACTTCAGCATGCATTTTATGTAAGGGTCTGCTTCCTCCTGCATTTTCTAAGGGCTTGCTTCCCCGGGGTAACGGCCGGTGCTGTGATGAGGATCGAACCCAGCACCTTGTGGTTGTGAGCCGTGCCACTTAACAACTAGGCCACGCCGTCCCCATTATGTCGCCTTTCATTTAACTGCTGTCACCGAACCACTCTGCCCTAACACACTACCGCCATACTCAGTGTTCGAATCACAAAAGCAAACTGCGTTAAAGAACAGAATGCAAAACGGTCCAGTTCCTAGCGAAGTTTCCATGTACATTACGTGCGGGATTTTGTTCTGATCGGACTGTACAGCAATTTGAATCTGAATAGATTTGTCTAACGCTGTAGACATCATCGCTTGTAGGGGACGGCGTGGGCTAGTGGTTAGGTGACACGGCTCACAACTTGGAGGTGCTGAGTCCGATCCCCATCACAGCACCGGCCGTTACCCCGGGGAAGCAAATCCTTAGAAAATGCAGGAGGAAGCAGACCCTTACATAAAATGCATGCTGAAGTCAGATGCACTGGGCCGACAGGCGCAAAATAGAAATCACAATTCCACCCACACCGCCTTGAGAAATACAGAAATAGGGCGAACGCAACAACAACAAAAATCATCGCTTCTGAAGGGCAACTAGTATTATTATTATCGCCATTCTGGTATTCAGCACCAATCCACTAGTTCATTATCGACATTCTGGTATTCAGCACCAATCCACTAGTTCATTATCGACGTTCTGGTATTCAGCACCAATCCACTAGTTCATTATCGCCATTCTGGTATTCAGCACCAATCCACTAGTTCATTATCGACATTCTGACGAAGTACAGCTCGTCAAACTACGTCAAGTGCCGTGCAACGTGCCCACTGTTACACTGTGAGATAAGAAGTCGGTTATATGATGAGAAAAAGGACACTGTACTATGTTGAACTAAATCTATACATTTTGAAACAAAGAAACAAAGAGAATAATTAAAATACAATGTAGAATACATTTTTAGGTATAACAGCAAACGTTCAAATAATTGAAAAGAGTTAGTGTTTTAATGGTGGTTAATCATGCATGTTTAGTTCGAACAATTTAACGTGAGTAAACAAATAGAAAAGTTATGTTTCTACAAAATCATCTTCGTCAACTGCATATGCATATTTGAATGTAGCGCTTGTGTCAAAGAAATACGAACCCGTATTATCAGCTTTTGTTCAATTAACTTGACTGCATGTAGCCAACTTGATTGTGTGTAGCCAACTTGACTGCGTGTAGCCAACTTGACTGCGTGTAGCCAACTCCACTGCTGCGTGTAGCCAATTTGACTGCGTGTAGCCAACTTGACTGCCTGTAGCCAACTCCACTGCTGTGTGTAGCCAACTTGACTGCCTGTAGCCAACTTGACTGCGTGTAGCCAACTTGACTGCGTGTAGCCAACTCCACTGCTGAGTGTAGCCAACTTGACTGCCTGTAGCCAACTCCACTGCTGTGTGTAGCCAACTTGACTGCATGTAACCAACTCCACTGCTGTGTGTAGCCAACTTGACTGCGCGTAGCCAACTTGACTGCGTGTAGCCAACTCCACTGCTGAGTGTAGCCAACTTGACTGCCTGTAGCCAACTCCATTGCTGCGTGTAGCCAACTTGACTGCATGTAGCCAACTTGACTGCGTGTAGCCAACTTGACTGCGTGTAGCCAACTTGACTGCGTGTAGCCAACTCCACTGCTGAGTGTAGCCAACTTGACTGCATGCAGCTAACTCCACTGCTGCGTGTAGCCAACTTGACTGTCTGTAGCCAACTTGACTGTGTGTAGCCAACTTGACTGCCTGTAGCCAACTTGACTGCCTGTAGCCAAATTGACTGCGTGTAGCCAACTTGACTGCGTGTAGCCAACTCCACTGCTGCGTGTAAACATCGAGATGATTTGAGGTCATGATCGTAAGGTTGCTGGCCGCCACCGGTAAAGGTCCACGTAGATGGCAGTGGTCTACGATCTGTAACTGTTTCCTTAGTTTACATTTAAAAAAGACAAATAATAATAAGAGGTAAGAGAAGAAATGGTGAAAGAAGAAAAAGAAATAGGGATTATAGGATAGTATAGTAGTAGCGTAGTAGTAGTAGCGTAGTAGTAGTAGCGTAGTAGTAGTAGTAGTAGTATGGTAGTAGTAGCAGTAGTAGTAGGGTAGTAGTAGTAGGAGTAGTAGTAGTGTAGTAGTAGTAGTAGCAGCAGTAGTAGTAGTAGGGGTAGTAGTAGCAGCAGTAGTAGTAGTAGTAGGGTAGTAGTAGTAGGGGTAGTAGTAGCAGCAGTAGTAGTAGTAGGGGTAGTAGTAGTAGTAGGGCAGTAGTAGTAGTAGTAGAGTAGTAGTAGTAGTAGTAGTAGGGTAGTAGTAGTAGTAGTAGGGTAGTAGTAGGATTAGTAGTAGTAGTAGTAGTAGGAGTAGTAGTAGTAGGGGTAGTAGTAGTAGTAGTAGTAGTAGGGTAGTAGTAGTAGTAGTAGTAGTAGTAGTAGTAGTAGGGTAGTAGTAGTAGGAGTAGTAGTAGCAGCAGTAGTAGTAGTAGGGGTAGTAGTAGTAGTAGTAGGGTAGTAGTAGTAGTAGGGTAGCAGTAGTAGTAGTAGTAGTAGTAGTAGTAGGGTAGTAGTAGTAGTAGTAGGGGTAGTAGTAGTAGTATTAGTAGTAGGGTAGTAGTGGTAGTAGTAGGGTAGTAGTAGTAGGAGTAGTAGTAGCAGCAGTAGTAGTAGTAGGGGTAGTAGTAGTAGGGTAGTAGTAGGGTTAGTAGTAGGGGTACTAGTAGGGGTAGTAGTAGCAGCAGTAGTAGTAGTAGAAGAAGTAGTAGGGTAGTAGTAGTAGGGTAGTAGTTGCAACAATAGTAGTAGTAGGGTAGTAGTAGGGGTAGTAGTAGTAGGGGTATTAGTAGGGGTAGTAGTAGGGGTAGTAGTAGTACGGTAGTAGAGGTAGTAGTAGTAGTTGGGGTAGTAGTAGTACGGTAGTAGAGGTAGTAGTAGTAGTAGGGGTAGTAGTAGTAGTAGGGGTAGTAGTAGTAGTAGCAGTGGTAGTAGGGGTAGTAGTAGTAGTAGTAGCAGCAGCAGTAGTAGCAGCAGTAGTAGTAGTAGTAGTAGTAGTAGCAGCAGTAGTAGTAGTAGTGTAGTAAGGTGGTAGTAACAGTGGTAGTAGTAGTAGTAGTATAAGTAGTAGTAGTAGTAGTAGTAGTTGTAGTAGTAGTAGTAGTAGAAGTAGTAGTAGTAAAAGTAGTAGTAGTAGTAGTAGTAGTAGGAGTAGTAGTAGGATCGTAGTAGTAGTAGTAGTAGTGGTAGTAGTTGCAGTAGCAGTAGTAGTAGCAGTTGTGGTAGCAGTAGTGGTAGTAGAACAGTAGTTCTTCCTCTTTTGCGTTTTTTCTCAATCTCCCGCTACCAAGCCCTGAACGTTCTCAATCTCCCGCTACCAAGCCCTGAACGTTCTCAATCTCCCGCTACCAAGCCCTGAACGTTCTAAATCTCCCGCTACCAAGGCCTGAAGTAGCAGGATGTAGTCCAGAGAACGGAATTATTTTTGAACTCCTAATTTTCAGCTTGGCCGCGATATTGGCACTATTCGGTCCGACACATCTGCTTTCGGCAGAGTAGTAGAAGTAAAATCAGAAGAGAATGAAGTGTAAATAAAATATTCAATTATATTTCTGCAGCAATTGGGATTGATATCGCGTAACTGAGGCTGTAGTTGACAGTTCATACACGAATAGTTTTGGTCACCAGAACAAAGAAACACATTAAATTACTTGGAAATGTGTTCCGGTTTCCCTCAAAAGGGAAACAGTATATATTTATTAACCGCTGTAATTACTAACTCACGTTTATAGCTTATGTTGATCTTTACACTCGCATTTTATCTAATACCAAAGAACAAAGCATACACTTGTGACACGTGACCAATATTGACCAACCATAAGGAGTAAAATAAAAATGAAGATCCAGGAGAGAAAGTACTCTATGGATAGATACAACATACCCTCAAAAAAAAACAACTACAAAAAAAAGACGATTTTATGTTGAGTTCTTATTGGTGTTATTATTCCAACAAAATTACACCCTCGCCTGTTCTCAGTTATAATTGGGGGTAAAGAATAACACAATCCCATTGGGGGAATCTAGGTTTATTGGACTATGGCATCATCTCGTTATCTACGCCAAGTGCTTGTAAAGAAATAATTAAATTCTATTTAAGGAAACTCATTTACTATGCAACGTTGAACGGATTCGCTGGCTCAATGAACAGGATACAGCCCTCGTTGAAAGAAGTACGTGATCTATAATATACAATAAACATGTTCTCCACATGATAGCCTTACTTTGGCTAGGTTGTAGAGCCTGCCCGCCCAAACGATCCAGGGAGCTATGCCGGCGGAAGAATTACTCCTGGCAGAGCCACCCAATGATGAGTGCTAGGCAAAACATACGTCCACAAATTGAGATACAATGGGGGAATCTACACTGGGATCCCCATAATGACAGTCTACTGAGACGTTTTACATTGCATTTCAGCGAGAAAAACCCAGGTCAAATGTCCTCCCTCACTACCGATGTAAGAAGAATTACTGCATGCCTATAATCAATGGAAATTCGAGAAAAAGGAAGAGGTAATTATAAGCAGCTTAACTTAACTTAATTCAACATCTTTATACTGGTTTAGAAGACTCTACAGAGGCTGTATATAACCAGTTTCTTGTATGGTGATTTAATCGATGTGCGAGTCCACCTTAATAGACTCAAACACTAGAGCTAAGTAGACCCGCAGCCAGTTGAGCGCCATCTATAGCTGCTTTTAACAAACCACCTGGGGAAAGGAACAAATCACTTGGGAAAGTTAAAGAATACACGCATATACCTTGTGTTAACCAACAAGTGTGAGAAATCGACGTGATCCCCGTAGTTGCGAGCAGATGAAGCCAAGCATAGCACAACTGCATGGAGGACCTCGGTCCACTTTCATCAGCACGCTCGGGATGTGAGGAAAGCTACGACAACCCACCACTTAACGTCTTTATTGGGGTGCACAAAAGAGTAATCCTTCTCATTCTAGGTATTCAACAACAGCAACCAAAAAGTAGAAATCCAGTATGCATGCTGTTTAGTTCTATTATGAGTATGGTTTTAGGCCTATTTTTTCTTGACCACCGGCCCACATCACGTGTGATGTAGTCAGCGTCATGCTGACTGCCTTAACTTCCATAATTTGTTCTGGTAACAAATTTTGGAGGCTGGGTCGACCCGATGGACTATTTACGATCTAAAAAATTTACCTGCGCCAATTGGAATTGAACGAAGATCAAACAGCGGTTGGAACGACAGTGCACTTACCACTGCCCTACCGCGCATATCAGGACAAAATTTATTTACTTTTTTAAAACATATCTTGAATTTTAACTCATTAGGGTTGTTCGTAGGATGTGCAAACTGATCGCGTAATACAGAGCGTTCAGAAACCACCACGGCATTTGTCGTTTCCATCTCGGCCTTTACCCATTTGTGTACTCCAACAACAACATAAACATTTGTGTACTCCAACAACAACATATCCATTTGTGTACTCCAACAAACAACATATCCATTTGTGCACTCCAACAACAACATAAACATTTGTGTACTCCAATAACAACATAAACACTGGTGTACTCCAACAACAACATAAACATTTGTGTACTCCAACAACAACATAAACATTTGTGTACTCCAATAACAACATAAACACTGGTGTACTCCAACAACAACATAAACATTTGTGTACTCCAACAACAACATAAACATTTGCTATATCTGGTGGTGCTCAATTAAGGGGGGAGGGGGTGCTACATTTGGTTGTGCTCAATTAAGGGGGGAGGGGCTGCTATATTTGGTGGTGCTCAATTAAGGGGGGAGGGGGTGCTACATTTGGTGGTGCTCAATTAAGGGGGGAGGGGGTGCTACATTTGGTGGTGCTCAATTAAGGGGGGAGGGGGTGCTACATTTGTTGGTGCTCAATTAAGGGGGGAGGGGGTGCTATAATTGGTGGTGCTCAATTAAGAGCGGAGGGGGTGCTATATTTGATGGTGCTCAATTAAGGGGGGAGGGGGTTTCTATATTTGGTGGTGCTCAATTAAGGGGGGATGGGGTGCTATATTTGATGGTGCTCAATTAAGGGGGGAGGGGGTGCTATATTTGGTGGTGCTCAATTAATGGGGGAGGGGGTGCTAGATCTGGTGGTGCTCAATTAGGGGGGTGCTACATTTGGTGGTGCTCAATTAAGGGGGGAGGGGGTGCTATATTTAGTGGTGCTCAATTAAGGGGGGAGGGGGTGCTACATTTGGTGGTGCTCAATTAAGGGGGGAGGGGTGCTACATTTGGTGGTGCTCAATTAAGGGGGGAGGGGTGCTACATTTGGTGGTGCTCAATTAAGGGGGGAGGGGGTGCTATATTTGGTGGTGCTCAATTAAGGGGGAGGGGGCTATATTTGGTGGTGCTCAATTAAGGGGGGAGGGGGTGCTATATTTGGTGGTGCTCAATTAAGGGGGGAGGGGGTGCTATATTTGGTAGTGCTCAATTAAGGGGGGAGGGGGCTATATTTGGTGGTGCTCAATTAAGGGGGGAGGGGGTGCTATATTTGGTGGTGCTCAATTAAGGGGGGTGGGGCTATATTTGGTGGTGCTCAATTAAGAGGGGAGGGGGTGCTATATTTGGTGGTGCTCAATTTGGTTGTGCTAATATTTGTGGTGCACATATTTCTGGTACTCAATGTGATTGTGCTCAATGTTATAAATACATCTTTATTTTCAAGTAAACGCGACAAACACAGAGACACACGTGGGGAATTGACCAGTGGAGTGCGGGGAGCGGAAGTCGTAGTAAATTAACTAACAAATGTCAGCGACTCATATCTGGCTACTAATTCAATCTGATCAAGACCCTATTCCGTCACAAATGGCGGCCGAGGATGCAGAACGCAAGTGTGCAGCCTGGCTGAGACAATAAGTATTGAAGAAAGATGGCAAATCGTGTCCCCAAAAATGCCGTGCTGAGACCGGATGTACCGTGCACAAAGGCACAAATAGTTAGCTGTAAACTTCGGCACGTCACAAACGCCCATTTCATGACGAACCCCAGAAAAAAAGTAGATGAATAAGGACAAGATATATAGACTTTAATGTATGACTACTAAGCGTGAATTTTCCAGATAACTGGCTATACTTGTATTTGACACCGCTAAGTGACCATGTGAATAACTAATAGATTTATATATAATTATATTACTACTAGATGAATCTCTATCTACGACTGCTACAACTCTGCATGTTGATACCAGATCTACGAAAACTGAGAGCTTGTCTGTGTCTACAACTGCTAGATACTTTTTAAAGACTATGACTACTATACACCTCTCTATCTCTATGGTTACTGGACGTTCGTCTATATCTACAACTATCAGAGACATGCCGTTGTAAACAACTACTAAACGTATGTCTGTTTCTACGACAACTAGATATGTGGTTATACCTAGAAGTACTAGACATGTGTCTATATCTACGACTATTGGACATTTATCTATTCCTAGGACTACTAGACATGGGTCTATACCTCCGAGTGCTAGAAATGGGTCTACACCTACGAGTTCTAGACATGGGTCTATACCTACGAGTTCTAGACATGGATCTATACATTCGACTACTGGACATCTGTTTATACCTTTGATTACTGAACATTTGTCTATACCTACGACTACTAGACATGGGTCTATTTCTACGAGTGCTAGACATGGGTCTATATCTTCGAGTACTAGACATGGGTCTATACCTACGAGTACAAGACATAGGTACATACCTACGAGTTCTAGACTTGTGTCTATACCTAGGAGTGCTAATATGTCTCTTTACCTTCCAGTATTGATTGCTTTCTTGCTTTCCGTGTCCAAGCACCACGTTATATATTCAGCAGGTATTCAGCGAAATGGATTGCCTTGTAATTTACCTCCAGTATGTCGCACCTATTGCATGTTTCCTGGAGGTTGGGGCAGGTCATCAGGTGGTCTGGGTCCTGTATTGCGCCGCAATCGCATGTGTCATCATCTATGTATCCCGATCGTGTCATATTCCTCTTGCACCGTGGTACACCAGTTCGGAGTCTGTTCAGCGACTTCCATGTTGTGTATGGTAGATGATGTCCAGGAGCAGGTTCATTCCGAAGTTCCATCTCTGGGGCCTGCACCAATTCGAGCCACCTCTCGATACGGCGACTTTCAGGGTTTGTCTGTTTGGAGTTTGTTGTCTTTAGAAAGCTATGTCTGGATTTGAGTCTTGTTTTTGTACATGATGTCCAAAGACTGGGTGCTTTGGGTCGTGCTCTGTACATGATGTCCAAACACTGGGAGCTTTGGGTCGTGCTCTGTACCTGATATCCAAACACTGGGAGCTTTGGGTCGTGCTCTGTACCTGATGTCCAAACACTGGGAGCTTTGGGTCGTGCTCTGTACCTGATGTCCAAACACTGGGAGCTGTGGGTCGTGCTCTGTACCTGATCTCCAAACACTGGAAGCTTTCGGTCGTGCTCTGTACTTGATGTCCAAACACTGGGTGCTTTGGGTCGTGCTCTGTACCTGATGTCCAAACACTGGGAGCTTTGGGTCGTGCTCTGTACCTGATCTCCACACACTGGGAACTTTGGGTCGTGCTCTGTACCTGATGTCCAAACACTGGGAGCTTTGGGTCGTGCTCTGTACATGATGTCCAAACACTGGGAGCTTTGGGTCGTGCTCTGTACCTGATGTCCAAACACTGGGAGCTTTGGGTCGTGCTCTGTACCTGATGTCCAAACACTGGGAGCTTTGGGTCGTGCTCTGTACCTGATGTCCAAACACTGGGAGCTTTGGGTCGTGCTCTGTACCTGATGTCCGAACACTGGGTGCTTTGGGTCGTGCTCTGTACCTGATGTCCGAACACTGGGTGCTTTGGGTCGTGCTCCTGTTTTTCTCGTTCGATTTCTGTTGCGACAATTCTTCGGATCTCGGGGAGGGGTGCTATGCCAATTATCGGATATATTTTATCAATGGGGGCGGGTTTTAGGCAGCCTGATACTATCCGACCCGATTCATTTATTGCTGTATCAACTAGTTTCGCATGAGCATAGTTTTTTCCAGACTGGTGCAGCGTATTCAGCTACGGAGAAACACAAGGCAAGTGTAGATGTCCGAAGGACTGATGGCTGTGCCCCCCATGTTTTGCCCGTCAGTTTTCTGATGATATTATTTCTTGCGCGTATCTTACACTTTGTGTCTTGGCAGTGCGTTATGTAAGACAATGTGCGGTCTAAATTCACGCCTAGATATTAGGGAGCCGTGCAGTGTTCAAGCTCCTGCCCTTGCCAC
Source organism: Ariolimax columbianus (assembly GCA_036924085.1). Lineage (NCBI taxonomy): Eukaryota > Metazoa > Mollusca > Gastropoda > Stylommatophora > Arionidae > Ariolimax > Ariolimax columbianus. Next base: position 19,863,268 of record JAVGWX010000013.1, read on the forward strand.
CTAATCTGAAGTTTTCTTTTTGCCTCTCTGTTTCTGATGTGGTAGGCCCATACCTGGGTTTTACTGGGATTTGGTTTAAGGTGATTCTTGTGGTAGTATTCTGCAAGGGTATTGAGAGAACTTGACAGTTTGCTTTCCACTTCCTCGAACCCTTTTCCTTGGACAGCAGCTGCTGTGTCATCAGCATATATGAATTTTCTTGTGTCTGTGTATATGTTATATGGCATGGGTGCTAGGACACTTCTTTGTGCCAGGCCGTTGTTTTGGTTTCGCCATCTGCTGTCTTTTTCCTGCAGAGTTACATAGAATCGCCCATTTTTCAAGAGGCTTTTGATGATATTGGTCAGACGCCAGTATTAGACATAGGTCTATACCTACGAGTGCTAGACATGGGTTTATACCTCCGAGTACTAGACATGGGTCTATACCTACGAGTACTAGACATGTCTCTATACCTACGAGCTCTAGACATGTGTCTATACATTGGAGTACTGGACATCTGTCTACATCTTTGATTACTGAACAGTTGTCTATATCTCCGAGTACTAGACATGGGTCTATACCTCCGAGTACTAGACATCGGTCTATACCTACGAGTACTAGACATGGGTCTATACCTCCGAGTAATAGACATGGGTCTATACCGCCGAGTAATAGACATGGGTCTATACCTCCGAGTACTAGACATGGGTCTATACCTCCGAGTACTAGACATGGGCCTATACCTACGAGTACTAGACATGGGTCTATACCTACGACTATACAACGTATTTCTACACTAGTATATTTCAACGATTGCTAGACACGTTTCTATATCACAACTTAACATGTGCATGTATATCTTCGACTGCTTGCAAAACTAAGTGTACAAAAACAAGCTTGCCCTGTGCCAACGACCACTACCATGTAACTTATGTATCCCCTTATAACTTTCTTTCTCCAGCATCAGCCGAACTCAGTACACTCGACCTTACAGCTGGTGAATGACTCAGCCACTTTCTCAGGCAGGTCAGGTCAAGGGGGACAAAGCTCTGCTGTCTGGGTATCTCTGACTTCCCTCCCTTGTCTGGGTCTGGGTATCACCAAAAATAACCCATCTCCAAGCCCCCATTCGCCATTTTGCTGCACAAACTAGGAGTCTCAGAGATGTGGTCCGTTAGGTGCTACCATGTGGCCCGTGGCTAGCTTAAACACTTGAGTTGTTCTCGTACTGTATGTGTATCGTGGCCCTTGTACTCGTGTCACATCGATCCTGTCCTGATGCTATCCTTGGACTATCAATGCTGTCATTGGGCTATCCTTGGAATATCAGTGTTGTCCTACTGCTATCCTTGAACTATCAATGCTGTCATCATGCTATCCTTAGACTATCAATGTTCTCCTCATGCTATCCCTAGACTATCAGTGCTGTCATCATGTTATCCTTAGACTATCAGTGCTGTCATCATGCTATCCCTAGACTATCAATGCTGTCCTCATATTATCCCTAGACTATCAATGCTGTCCTCGTGATATCCCTAGACTATCAATGCTGTCCTCATGCTATCCTTGGACTATCAATGCTGTCCTCATGCTATCCCTAGGCTATCAATGCTGTCCTCATGCTATCCTTGGACTATCAATGCTGTCGTCGTGCTACCCTTGGACTATCAATGTTGTCCTCATGATATCCTTGGACTATCAATTTTTTCCTCGTGATATCCCTATACTATCAATGATGTCCTCATGCTATCTTTGTAACATCAGTTTTGTTCCCTGGGTCCCTTTGTGTGAATTGAGTTGGAGACACCTACTTGGCTCTCATTCGTGCGACCCACAAATCAGTTTCCCCTGACCCACTGCCTGATTAGCACTGCAAAGTTTAATAATTGATAGTAAAGGTTAGACAAGTCGATGTTTGGAGCTAACGAAGAAAGAAACTGTCGTGCACGCCCCAAGCATCCTACTGCTGAATTATCCAACCTTAATGCAAGTTCTCTGGTAGTAGATTGTCTAATTAGCATAGGGGTAGAGCATCCGGTTTTCACAGTCAAAGTACGGGGTTCAAATCTCGTTACCGGCACGTTCTAGTAAACCCAGCTGAAAATGTGTACCTGGTTTACTCTCAAGGTTGAAGAACAGCGAGAAGGGAAACTGGCCACCCTATTTATAAACAGGATGTGGCCTCAAGTACTAAGGTCGCTAACACGTCACTCATACACGACAGCATTGTATGCTATAGGACTGCCTCTAGATTTACCTTAGTAGCTCTTCTTATATTATGAGGCGTAATTAATAAGGTAGTTCTGCACTATAGTGCAATGCTAGTATTCTCATGTCTCACCCGTACGGGGATATTAGTGACGATCCCCACCTAGTTGGAAGAGCTGCTGTAACACAATTTGTTTTCATGAACGTGTGGTGGGGTCTAAGTCAGTATGTTGTACCTGACCCTGAAGTGTGTTGGGGTATAGATCAGTATGTTGTACCTGACCCTGAAGTGTGGTGGGGTCTTGGTCAGTATGTTGTTCCTGACCCAGGCGTGTGGTGGGGTCTTGGTCAGTATGCTGTACCTGACCCAGACGTGTGGTGGAGTCTTGGTCAGTATGTTGTACCTGACCCAGACGTGTGGCTGGGGTCTTGGTCAGTATGTTGTACCTGACCCTGACGTGTGGTGGGGTCTTGGTCAGTATGTTGTACATGACCCTGACGTGTCGTGGGGTCTAGGTCAGTATGTTGTACCTGATCCTGACGTGTGGTGGAGTCTTAGTCAGTATGTTGTACCTGACCCTGACGTGTCGTGGGGTCTAGGTCAGTATGCTGTACCTGACCCTGAAGTGTGGTGGGGTCTAGGTCAGTATGTTGTACCTGACCCAGACGTGTGGTGGGGTCTTGGTCAGTATGTTGTACCTGACCCTGAAGTGTGGTGGGGTCTTGGTCAGTATGTTGTACCTGACCATGACGTGTCGTGGGGTCTTGGTCAGTATGTTGTACCTGACCCTGACGTGTCGTGGGGTCTTGGTCAGTATGTTGTACCTGACCCTGAAGTGTGGTGGAGTCTTGGTCAGTATGTTATACCTGACCCTGACGTGTCGTGGGGTCTTGGTAAGTATGTTGTACATGCACCTGAGGATTTCGACTTAGCACCCACAAGGACACATTAAAACAACTGGAAAAGGCTCATATGCGTTGAGCACGAGTCGAGATTGGCCGAGTGGTTTATATGTAGGCTTGAAACCACGAGGGCCAGCGTCGAAACATCGACAAGGCAAAGGTTTTTCTCTAGAAGGTAAAATGAAAACTGTTATGGGCAAGCGGCATGTATTTCTCATATGTATAAATCTTCCCAGTGGATCCCCGCAACATGAATGAAGATAGTGGTGATAATTCGTTCGTTAGTATCAGAGCATTGATAACGGAACGTGGATGGTGTATAGAAGAAATAGAGATGAGAGCCGTGCAAGCTATTTGTTGCAAGCGTAGAGCATTATGACCAATTGCAAAGTGTAACCTCAAACTAGTGTCAAAGCATTGCATCTTAGAGGACTGCATGTATATGCGTTGTGGGCACTGTTGTACTTATAACTATAATTCCTTCAAACCCGTCAACTGCATAAACCTATAATACCTACAGCTAAGATTCGAAAGAAGAGAAAGACTAAGAGAAGGGTGTATTGAAGGTGTTAAATAATCTATTTAAATATCTAACTTCATCCCCGATGGCAGTGTCGGCTTTCTGGTTAGCTGTGTACATTTCCTGCTTCTTTTTTGTTCTTTTTGTGCGTTACTAATTTATTGATATTATCATTCTTGCTCTGAGGAAGAAGACTAACGCCTGGTCAGGTAAAACATACTGATCAGACATGTTAGTCAGGGTCAGGTAAAACATACTGATCAGACATGTTAGTCAGGGTCAGGTAAAACATACTGATCAGACATGTTAGTCAGGGTCAGGTAAAACATACTGATCAGACATGTTAGTCAGGGTCAGGTAAAACATACTGATCAGACATGTTAGTCAGGGTCAGGTAAAACATACTGATCAGACATGTTAGTCAGGGTCAGGTAAAACATACTGATCAGACATGTTAGTCAGGGTCAGGTAAAACATACTGATCAGACATGTTAGTCAGGGTCAGGTAAAACATACTGATCAGACATGTTAGTCAGGGTCAGGTAAAACATACTGATCAGACATGTTAGTCAGGGTCAGGTAAAACATACTGATCAGACATGTTAGTCAGGTTCAGGTAAAACATACTGATCAGACATGTTAGTCAGGGTCAGGTAAAACATACTGATCAGACATGTTAGTCAGGGTCAGGTAAAACATACTGATCAGACATGTTAGTCAGGGTCAGGTAAAACATACTGATCAGACATGTTAGTCAGGGTCAGGTAAAACATACTGATCAGACATGTTAGTCAGGGTCAGGTAAAACATACTGATCAGACATGTTAGTCAGGGTCAGGTAAAACATACCGATCAGACATGTTAGTCAGGGCCAGGCAAATTATACTGACTATGACGCCCACTTCGATTCCTCGCAGTTCTCCATAAAAACGGGCTGTCTTTATGGCAGCCTAGTTAACGAGGTGTTGGGGTCAACGTGATCCCTGTAGTAGTGTGCGACACACAGATAAAGTCAAACATAGCACAATCGCCTGAAAACCCCGGCTCATCTCCATCAGCATGCTCCGGATGTGAGAAAAACTACTGCAACCCATCACTTAACGGTCTTTTCAAGGCGCACAAAAGAGTAAACTTTTCAAGGTACACAAAAGAGTAAACCTACTCATTGTGGCCATTCAACAATAACAATCTCGTCATTTCTGTTCCTTCTTATGCCCAGCATTACGGCCTGCCTCTTTGTATGAAACATGTTCTAACGAATGCCTTACTCTTGTAGTCTCCATAACTCTTTTATATAATTAGATGTCTAACCCCATATTTAGTGTACTCACTTCCGAACCGAACTGCCTAGGTTCAATCCCTAATTGGTCAAGGATATCGTTTCGATCGCAAACGGTTTCAGGGGTCGACCCAACCTCAAAAAAGGCGTACTAGAGCAGGTCTGTGAAATGAAAGGGGCGTTCGTGTAGATTACCATATCTTCCCTAATGTACCGCTGGTCAAGACAATAAGGGCCCAGCACCATATCCTCAATATGTCACAGGTCATCTAAATGAAAACTTTACATATTTTCAATTATAAGCACAACCCTCCATTTTTTATCATTTACGACATGAGCAGTAGAGGGCAATGGGCTCAGTGTTCCATCATTAATATAGGAACGTGACAGAATAAGGGAGATATTTCTTGTTATTCATTCTATATCTCTCACATTCACACTCATTTTCTTCTGTTTTTTTTTGTTCTTCTTTTGTATTTCTTCTCTATTTTTCAATCTCTCATACACAAATTATCTTCAAATTTTTCCTTAATCGTTCATATATCCTCTCTCTCTCTCTCTCTCTCTCTTTCTCTCTCTCTCTCTCTCTGTCTCGCGATCTACAACACACTCATTTTCTTCCATATTTTGTATGCTATCGTTTCCTGTTTCTCTCTCTCTTTCTTTTTCATTTCTCACATACACACCCTATTTCTCCCACTATGTCTCTATTTTTCTTTCTCCAACACGTACACACACTCTCTCTCTCTTCCTCTTTCTTTCTCTAACACACTCTCTCTCTCTCTTCCTCCTTCTTTCTCTAACACACTCTCTCTCTCTTCCTCCTTCTTTCTCTAACACACACTCTCTCTCTTCCTCCTTCTTTCTCTAACACACACTCTCTCTCTTCCTCCTTCTTTCTCTAACACACTCTCTCTCTTCCTCCTTCTTTCTCTAACACACACTCTCTCTCTTTCTCCTTCTTTCTCTAACACACTCTCTCTCTTCCTCCTTCTTTCTCATACACACAAACTCTCTCTCTTCCTCCTTCTTTCTCTAACACACACTCTCTCTCTTCCTCCTTCTTACTCTCTCTCACACACACAAACTCTCTCTTCCTCCTTCTTTCTCACACACACAAACTCTCTCTTCCTCATTCTTTCTCACACACACAAACTCTCTCTTCCTCCTTCTTTCTCACACACACAAACTCTCTCTTCCTCCTTCTTTCTCTAACACACTCTCTCTCTCCCTCCTTCTTTCTCTAACACACTCTCTCTCTCTTCCTCCTTCTTTCACACACACACAAACTCTCTCTTCCTCCTTCTTTCTCTAACACACTCTCTCTCTCTTCCTCATTCTTTCTCACACACACAAACTCTCTCTCTCTTCCTCCTTCTTTCTCTAACACACACTCTCTCTCTTCCTCCTTCTTTCTCTCTCTCACACACACAAATTCTCTCTTCCTCCTTCTTTCTCTAACACACTCTCTCTCTTCCTCCTTCTTTCACACACACACAAACTCTCTCTTCCTCCTTCTTTCTCACACACACAAACTCTCTCTTCCTCCTTCTTTCTCACACACACAAACTCTCTCTTCCTCCTTCTTTCTCACACACACACTCTCTCATCCTCCTTCTTTCTCTAACACACACACAAACTCACTCTTCCTCCTTCTTTCTCACACACACAAACTCTCTCTTCCTCCTTCTTTCTCACACACACAAACTCTCTCTTCCTCCTTCTTTCTCACACACACACTCTCTCTTCCTCCTTCTTTCTCTCTCACACACACAAACTCACTCTTCCTCCTTCTTTCTCACACACACAAACTCTCTCTTCCTCCTTCTTTCTCACACACACAAACTCTCTCTTCCTCCTTCTTTTTCACACACACACTCTCTCCTCCTCCTTCTTTCTCTAACACACACACACTCTCTCTCTTCCTCCTTCTTTCTCACTCAAACACACAAACTCACTCTTCCTCCTTCTTTCTCACACACACAAACTCTCTCTTCCTCCTTCTTTCTCTAACACACACTCTCTCTCTCTTCCTCCTTCTTTCTCTAACACACACTCTCTATCTTCCTCCTTCTTTCTCTAACACACTCTCTCTCTTCCTCCTTCTTTCTCTAACACACACACTCTCTCTCTTCCTCCTTCTTTCTCTAACACACTCTTTCTCTTCCTCCTTCTTTTTATAACACACACTCTCTCTCTTCCTCCTTCTTTCTCTCACACACACTCTCTCTCTTCCTCCTTCTTTCTCTCACACACTCTCTCTCTTCCTCCTTCTTTCTCTCACACACACACACACACTCTGTCTTTCTTCCTCCTTCTTTCTCTAACACACACTCTCTCTCTCTCTTCCTCCTTCTTTCTCTCACACACTCTCTCTCTCTTCCTCCTTCTTTCTCTCACACACACTCTCTCTCTTCCTCCTTCTTTCTCTCACACACACTCTCTCTCTTCCTCCTTCTTTCTCTAACACACACACTCTCTCTCTTCCTCCTTCTTTCTCTCACACAAACTCTCTCTCTTCCTCCTTCTTTCTCTAACACACACACACACTCTATCTCTCTTCCTCCTTCTTTCTCTAACACACACTCTCTCTCTTCCTCCTTCTTTCTCTCACACACTCTCTCTCTCTCTTCCTCCTTCTTTCTCTCACACACACTCTCTCTCTTCCTCCTTCTTTCTCTCACACACACTCTCTCTCTTCCTCCTTCTTTCTCTAAAACACACTCTCTCTCTTCCTCCTTCTTTCTCTAACACACACATACTCTCTCTCTTCCTGCTTCTTTCTCTAACACATACTCTCTCTCTTCCTCCTTCTTTCTCTAACACACTCTCTCTCTTCCTGCTTCTTTCTCTAACACACTCTCTCTCTTCCTCCTTCTTTCTCTAACACACTCTCTCTCTTCCTGCTTCATTCTCTAACACATACTCTCTCTCTTCCTCCTTCTTTCTCTAACACACACACACTTTCTCTCTTCCTCCTTTTTTCTCTAACACACTCTCTCTCTCTTCCTCCTTCTTTCTCTAACACACACTCTCTCTCTTCCTCCTTCTTTCTCTAACACACTCTCTCTCTTCCTCCTTCTTTTTCTAACACACACTCTCTCTCTTCCTCCTTCTTTCTCTAACACACTCTCTCTCTTCCTCCTTCTTTCTCACACACACAAACTCTCTCTCTTCCTCCTTCTTTCTCTAACACACACTCTCTCTCTTCCTCCTTCTTACTCTCTCTCACACACACAAACTCTCTCTTCCTCCTTCTTTCTCACACACACAAACTCTCTCTTCCTCATTCTTTCTCACACACACAAACTCTCTCTTCCTCCTTCTTTCTCACACACACAAACTCTCTCTTCCTCCTTCTTTCTCTAACACACTCTCTCTCTTCCTCCTTCTTTCTCACACACACAAACTCTCTCTTCCTCCTTCTTTCTCACACACACAAACTCTCTCTTCCTCCTTCTTTCTCTAACACACTCTCTCTCTCTTCCTCCTTCTTTCTCACACATACAAACTCTCTCTTCCTCCTTCTTTCTCACACACACAAACTCTCTCTTCCTCCTTCTTTCTCTAACACACTCTCTCTCTCTTCCTCCTTCTTTCTCACACACACAAACTCTCTCTTCCTCCTTCTTTCTCTAACACACTCTCTCTCTTCCTCCTTCTTTCTCACACACACAAACTCTCTCTCTTCCTCCTTCTTTCTCTAACACACACTCTCTCTCTTCCTCCTTCTTTCTCTCTCTCACACACACAAATTCTCTCTTCCTCCTTCTTTCTCTAACACACTCTCTCTCTTCCTCCTTCTTTCACACACACACAAACTCTCTCTTCCTCCTTCTTTCTCACACACACAAACTCTCTCTTCCTCCTTCTTTCTCACACACACAAACTCTCTCTTCCTCCTTCTTTCTCACACACACACTCTCTCATCCTCCTTCTTTCTCTAACACACACACACTCTCTCTCTTCCTCCTTCTTTCTCTCTCACACACACAAACTCACTCTTCCTCCTTCTTTCTCACACACACAAACTCTCTCTTCCTCCTTCTTTCTCACACACACAAACTCTCTCTTCCTACTTCTTTCTCACACACACTCTCTCCTCCTCCTTCTTTCTCTAACACACACACTCTCTCTCTTCCTCCTTCTTTCTCTCTCACACACACAAACTCACTCTTCCTCCTTCTTTCTCACACACACAAACTCTCTCTTCCTCCTTCTTTCTCTAACACACACTCTCTCTCTCTTCCTCCTTCTTTCTCTAACACACACTCTCTGTCTTCCTCCTTCTTTCTCTAACACACTCTCTCTCTCTTCCTTCTTCTTTCTCTAACACACACACTCTCTCTCTTCCTCCTTCTTTCTCTAACACACTCTTTCTCTTCCTCCTTCTTTTTCTAACACACACTCTCTCTCTTCCTCCTTCTTTCTCTCACACACACTCTCTCTCTTCCTCCTTCTTTCTCTCACACACTCTCTCTCTTTCTCCTTCTTTCTCTCACACACACACACACTCTGTCTTTCTTCCTCCTTCTTTCTCTAACACACACTCTCTCTCTCTCTTCCTCCTTCTTTCTCTCACACACTCTCTCTTTCTTCCTCCTTCTTTCTCTCACACACACTCTCTCTCTTCCTCCTTCTTTCTCTCACACACACTCTCTCTCTTCCTCCTTCTTTCTCTAACACACACACACACACTCTCTCTCTTCCTCCTTCTTTCTCTCACACAAACTCTCTCTCTTCCTCCTTCTTTCTCTAACACACACACACACTCTATCTCTCTTCCTCCTTCTTTCTCTAACACACACTCTCTCTCTTCCTCCTTCTTTCTCTCACACATTCTCTCGCTCTCTTCCTCCTTCTTTCTCTCACACACACTCTCTCTCTTCCTCCTTCTTTCTCTCACACACACTCTCTCTCTTCCTCCTTCTTTCTCTAACACACACTCTCTCTCTTCCTCCTTCTTTCTCTAACACACACATACTCTCTCTCTTCCTGCTTCTTTCTCTAACACATACTCTCTCTCTTCCTCCTTCTTTCTCTAACACACTCTCTCTCTCTCTTCCTGCTTCTTTCTCTAACACACTCTCTCTCTTCCTCCTTCTTTCTCTAACACACTCTCTCTCTTCCTGCTTCTTTCTCTAACACATACTCTCTCTCTTCCTCCTTCTTTCTCTAACACACACACACTTTCTCTCTTCCTCCTTCTTTCTCTAACACACTCTCTCTCTCTTCCTCCTTCTTTCTCTAACACACAAACTCTCTCTTCCTCCTTCTTTCTCACACACACACTCTCTCATCCTCCTTCTTTCTCTAACACACTCTCTCTCTTCCTGCTTCTTTCTCTAACACATACTCTCTCTCTCTTCCTCCTTCTTTTTCTAACACACACTCTCTCTCTTCCTCCTTCTTTCTCAAACACACTCTCTCTCTCTTCCTCCTTCTTTCTCTAACATACACTCTCTCTCTTCCTCCTTCTTTCTCTAACACACACTCTCTCTCTTCCTCCTTCTTTCTCTCACACACACTCTCTCTCTTCCTCCTTCTTTCTCTCACACACACTCTCTCTCTTCCTCCTTCTTTCTCTCACACACACACACACACTCTGTCTCTCTTCCTCCTTCTTTCTCTAACACACACTCTCTCTCTCTCTTCTTCCTTTTTTCTCTCACACACTATCTCTCTCTCTCTTCCTCCTTCTTTCTCTCACACACACTCTCTCTCTTCCTCCTTCTTTCTCTCACACACACTCTCTCTCTTCCTCCTTCTTTCTCTAACACACACACACACACTCTGTCTCTCTTCATCCTTCTTTCTCTAACACACACTCTCTTTCTCTTCCTCCTTCTTTCTCTCACACACATACTCTCTCTCTTCCTCCTTCTTTCTCTCACACACACACTCTCTCTCTTCCTCCTTCTTTCTCTCACACACACTCTCTCTCTTCCTCCTTCTTTCTCTCACACACACTCTCTCTCTTCCGCCTTCTTTCTCTCACACACACTCTCTCTCTTCCTCCTTCTTTCTCTCACACACACACACACACACTCTATCTCTCTTCCTCCTTCTTTCTCTAACACACACTCTCTATCTCTCTTCCTCCTTCTTTCTCTCACACACTCTCTCTCTCTCTTCCTCCTTCTTTCTCTCACACACACTCTCTCTCTCTTCCTCCTTCTTTCTCTCACACACACTCTCTCTCTTCATCCTTCTTTCTCTAACACACACTCTCTCTCTCTTCCTCCTTCTTTCTCTAACACACTCTCTCTCTTCCTGCTTCTTTCTCTAACACATACTCTCTCTCTTCCTCCTTCTTTCTCTAACACACTCTCTCTCTTCCTGCTTCTTTCTCTAACACACTCTCTCTTTTCCTCCTTCTTTCTCTAACACACTCTCTCTCTCTTCCTGCTTCTTTCTCTAACACATACTCTCTCTCTCTCTTCCTCCTTCTTTCTCTAACACACTCTCTCTCTTCCTCCTTCTTTCTCTAACACATACACACTCTCTCTCTTCCTCCTTCTTTCTCTAACACATACTCTCTCTCTTCCTCCTTCTTTCTCTAACACACTCTCTCTCTTCCTGCTTCTTTCTCTAACACATACTCTCTCTCTTCCTCCTTCTTTCTCTAACACACACACACACTCTCTCTCTCTTCCTCCTTCTTTCTCTAACACATACTCTCTCTCTTCCTCCTTCTTTCTCTAACACACACACACTCTCTCTCTTCCTCCTTCTTTCTCTAACACACTCTCTCTCTCTTCCTCCTTCTTTCTCTAACACACACTCTCTCTCTTCCTCCTTCTTTCTCTAACACACACATACTCTCTCTCTTCCTCCTTCTTTCTCTAACACATACTCTCTCTCTTCCTCCTTCTTTCTCTAACACACACACACTCTCTCTCTTCCTCCTTCTTTCTCTCACACACACTCTCTCTCTTCCTCCTTCTTTCTCTCACACACACACTCTCTCTCTCTTCCTCCTTCTTTCTCTAACACACACACTCTCTCTCTCTTCCTCCTTCTTTCTCTCACACACACTCTCTCTTTTCCTCCTTCTTTCTAAACACACACTCGCTCTCTTCCTCCTTCTTTCTCTAACACACACTCTCTCTCTTCCTCCTTCTTTCTCTAACACACACTCGCTCTCTTCCTCCTTCTTTCTCTAACACACACACTCTCTCATCCTCCTTCTTTCTCTAACACACACTCGCTCTCTTCCTCCTTCTTTCTCTAACACACACACACACACTCTCTCTCTTCCTCCTTCTTTCTCACACACACAAACTCTCTTTTCCTCCTTCTTTCTCACACACACAAACTCTCTCTTCCTCCTTCTTTCTCTAACACATACGCTCTCTCTTCCTCCTTCTTTCTCTAACACATTCTCTCTCTTCCTCCTTCTTTCTCTAACACACACTCTCTCTCTTCCTCCTTCTTTCTCTAACACACACTCTCTCTCTTCCTCCTTCTTTCTCTAACACACACTCTCTCTCTTCCTCCTTCTTTCTCTAACACACACACACTTTCTCTCTTCCTCCTTCTTTCTCTAACACACACTCTCTCTCTTCCTTCTTCTTTCTCTAACACACTCTCTCTCTTCCTCCTTCTGTCTCTAACACTCTCTCTCTTCCTCCTTCTTTCTCTAACACACACACACTCTCTCTCTTCCTCCTTCTTTCTCTAACACACACTCTCTCTCTTCCTCCTTCTTTCTCTAACACACACACACTCTCTCTCTTCCTCCTTCTTTCTCTAACACACACTCTCTCTCTTTCTCCTTCTTTCTCTAACACACACACTCTCTCTCTTCCTCCTTCTTTCTCTAACACACTCTCTCTCTCTTCCTCCTTCTTTCTCTAACACACTCTCTCTCTTCCTCCTTCTTTCTCTAACACACACTCTCTCTCTTCCTCCTTATTTCTCTAACACACACACTCTCTCTCTCTTCCTGCTTCTTTCTCTAACACACTCTCTCTCTCTTCCTCCTTCTTTCTCTAACACACACTCTCTCTCTTCCTCCTTCTTTCTCTAACACACTCTCTCTCTTCCTCCTTCTTTCTCGAGCACACACTCTCTCTCTTCCTCCTTCTTTCTCTAACATACACACACTCTCTCTCTTCCTCCTTCTTTCTCTAACACACTCTCTCTCTCTTCCTCCTTCTTTCTCTAACACACACTCTCTCTCTTCCTCCTTCTTTCTCTAACACACACATACTCTCTCTCTTCCTCCTTCTTTCTCTAACACATACTCTCTCTCTTCCTCCTTCTTTCTCTAACACACACACACTCTCTCTCTTCCTCCTTCTTTCTCTCACACACACTCTCTCTCTTCCTCCTTCTTTCTCTCACACACACACTCTCTCTCTCTTCCTCCTTCTTTCTCTAACACACACACTCTCTCTCTCTTCCTCCTTCTTTCTCTCACACACACTCTCTCTTTTCCTCCCTCTTTCTAAACACACACTCGCTCTCTTCCTCCTTCTTTCTCTAACACACACTCTCTCTCTTCCTCCTTCATTCTCTAACACTCTCTCTCTTCCTCCTTCTTTCTCACACACACACTCTCTCATCCTCCTTCTTTCTCTGACACACACTCGCTCTCTTCCTCCTTCTTTCTCTAACACACACACACACACTCTCTCTCTTCCTCCTTCTTTCTCACACACACAAACTCTCTCTTCCTCCTTCTTTCTCACACACACAAACTCTCTCTTCCTCCTTCTTTCTCTAACACATACGCTCTCTCTTCCTCCTTCTTTCTCTAACACATTCTCTCTCTTCCTCCTTCTTTCTCTAACACACACTCTCTCTCTTCCTCCTTCTTTCTCTAACACACACTCTCTCTCTTCCTCCTTCTTTCTCTAACACACACTCTCTCTCTTCCTCCTTCTTTCTCTAACACACACACACTTTCTCTCTTCCTCCTTCTTTCTCTAACACACACTCTCTCTCTTCCTTCTTCTTTCTCTAACACACTCTCTCTCTTCCTCCTTCTTTCTCTAACACACTCTCTCTCTTCCTCCTTCTGTCTCTAACACACTCTCTCTCTTCCTCCTTCTTTCTCTAACACACACACACTCTCTCTCTTCCTCCTTCTTTCTCTAACACACACTCTCTCTCTTCCTCCTTCTTTCTCTAACACTCTCTCTTCCTCCTTCTTTCTCTAACACACACACACTCTCTCTCTTCCTCCTTCTTTCTCTAACACACACTCTCTCTCTTTCTCCTTCTTTCTCTAACACACACACTCTCTCTCTTCCTCCTTCTTTCTCTAACACACTCTCTCCCTTCCTCCTTCTTTCTCTAACACACTCTCTCTCTTTCTCCTTCTTTCTCTAACACACACTCTCTCTCTTCCTCCTTATTTCTCTAACACACACACTCTCTCTCTCTTCCTGCTTCTTTCTCTAACACACTCTCTCTCTCTTCCTCCTTCTTTCTCTAACACACACTCTCTCTCTTCCTCCTTCTTTCTCTAACACACTCTCTCTCTTCCTCCTTCTTTCTCGAGCACACACTCTCTCTCTTCCTCCTTCTTTCTCTAACATACACACACTCTCTCTCTTCCTCCTTCTTTCTCTAACACACTCTCTCTCTTCCTCCTTCTTTCTCTAACACACTCTCTCTCTTCCTCCTTTTTTCTCTAACACACTCTCTCTCTCTCCTCCTCCTTCTTTCTCTAACACACACACACTCTCTCTCTTCCTTCTTCTTTCTCTAACACACACTCTCTCTCTTCCTTCTTCTTTCTCTAACACACACTCTCTCTCTTCCTCCTTCTTTCTCTAACACACACTCTCTCTCTTCCTCCTTATTTCTCTAACACACTCTCTCTCTTCCTCCTTCTTTCTCTAACACACACACACTCTCTCTCTTCCTCCTTCTTTCTCTAACACTCTCTCTTCCTCCTTCTTTCTCTAACACACACACACTCTCTCTCTTCCTCCTTCTTTCTCTAACACACACTCTCTCTCTTCCTCTTTCTTTCTCTAACACACACACTCTCTCTCTTCCTCCTTCTTTCTCTAACACACTCTCTCTTCCTCCTTCTTTCTCTAACACACTCTCTCTCTTCCTCCTTCTTTCTCTAACACACACTCTCTCTCTTCCTCCTTATTTCTCTAACACACACACTCTCTCTCTCTTCCTGCTTCTTTCTCTAACACACTCTCTCTCTCTTCCTCCTTCTTTCTCTAACACACACTCTCTCTCTTCCTCCTTCTTTCTCTAACACACTCTCTCTCTTCCTCCTTCTTTCTCTAACACACTCTCTCTCTTCCTCCTTCTTTCTCGAGCACACACTCTCTCTCTTCCTCCTTCTTTCTCTAACATACACACACTCTCTCTCTTCCTCCTTCTTTCTCTAACACACTCTCTCTCTTCCTCCTTCTTTCTCTAACACACTCTCTCTCTTCCTCCTTCTTTCTCTAACACACTCTCTCTCTCTTCCTCCTTCTTTCTCTAACACACACACACTCTCTCTATTCCTCCTTCTTTCTCTAACACACACTCTCTCTCTTACTCCTTATTTCTCTAACACACACTCTCTCTCTTCCTCCTTCTTTCTCTAACACACACTCTCTCTCTTCCTCCTTCTTTCTCTAACACACTCTCTCTCTTCCTCCTTCTTTCTCTAACACACACACACTCTCTCTCTTCCTCCTTCTTTCTCTAACACACACTCTCTCTCTTCCTCCTTCTTTCTCTAACACACTCTCTCTCTTCCTCCTTCTTTCTCTAACACACACACACACTCTCTCTCTTCCTCCTTCTTTCTCTAACACACACTCTCTCTCTTCCTCCTTCTTTCTCTAACACACTCTCTCTCTTCCTCCTTCTTTCTCTAACACACTCTTTCTCTTCCTCCTTCTTTCTCTAACACACTCTCTCTCTATCTCCTTATTTCTCTAACACACACTCTCTTTCTCTCTCTTCCTTCTTCTTTCTCTCACACACACTCTCTCTCTTCCTCCTTCTTTCTCTCACACACACTCTCTCTCTTTCTCTTTCTTTCTCTAACACACTCTCTCTCTTCCTCCTTCTTTCTCTCACACACACTCTCTCTCTTCCTCCTTCTTTCTCTAACACTTTCTCTCTTCCTCCTTCTTTCTCACACAAATGTTCACTGTCTTAGACCCCCCACCTTCCCCACCATCTACCACCCCCCTCGCCCCCCACCCCAACCGATTTACTTTTACATTATCTCTTTTCTAAATATTCAATTCCCTCTTAGTCCCTCTTCTTCCCTCCTTATCTCAGTCTTTCTATCTCTCAACCACTCTTTCTTTATCTCCCTCTTCCATGCTCTATCCCCCATCTCTCTCACTCACTCTCTCTCTCTTTCTCTCTCTTTCACAACACACTCTCACCTACGTGCAGATTCCTGGCACTGTACCTCAAATTGTCTATTCCTAATTGTTTTGCAATCTTCTCAGAATCAACACTTCCTGATCTCTCTAGGTCACACTCGACCAGTCGTTGTTCACAGTTTACCCTCAAATAAAACCCTTTGAATCTCATTTCCTTTCCCCGACTCCCTCGAATAAAGCATTTCCTCGTTCAGACGTTTCCATTTCCTTACACCTCCAAATCAGAGTCGTCTTCTGTGAGATGAAAGGAGGTCAGTGGGTCAGATCTGTGAGGGAATTTCCTGTCCGGACAAAGAATCAGCTGAAAACGAGGCAAAAATATGAACCAGATGTTTAAACGTCATCGCTCGTGCGCTCTGTAGAGAACGATACAGTAATTGTGATATTTTAGCATTGATGCATAGGAAGATTTTGTTTTTATTTATTTAAAGAAAAGTGCGCTCCGCCATATTGGAACCGACATTAGACACAACTACACGAACTCAACAAAAATAAAGATGTCTTTACCAGACCTAGTGGAAATGTTTGGTTACTCATGAACTGTTTTATCAAATGGGTGGGGTGGGGATTTCGGATGCACGTTATGCACACCCCATTGGTACATGAGGTGGAAATAATAACCACTACTGTAGCCAGTACGGTTGTGCATGAAGCCTAGCAACCTCATCACGGTCGCTGCAGAAAGTACCACTGTAAGTGCTCTGATACGACTGTGTCGTAGATAGGGTGTGTCAACAAAATTCAAGTTATAAATCTACCCAGGAAATGTGTACCTTTCCCCAGGTGGTTTGTTAAGAGCAGCTATAGAACACGCCTATCAGGTTGAGGATCTACTAAGCTCTAGTGTTTAAGTCTATTAAGATGGAATCGCCCATCGGTTAAACCACCCTCCAAAAAAACTGGTTACATACATACTCTGTAGAGTCTTCTAAGCCAATATAAATACGTTAAGTTAAGTTATAATGCTCCAGTGTGTTCCAAATGGTTGCTCTGTCTCTGCTATCAAATACCTTTTAGGGGACGACGTGGGCTGGTGGTTAAGTGACACGGCTCACAATCAGAAGGTGATGGGTTCGATCCCCATCACAGCACCGGCTGTTACCCAGGGGTAGCATATCCTTAGAAAATGCAGGAGGAAGCAGACCCTTACATAAAATGCATGTTGAAGTCGGATGCACTGGGCCGACAAGCGCAAAATACAAATCACAGTGCAACGGGGATTAGAGAAATAAGGCGAACGGGAAAAAAATACATTTTCCAAATCTTTAAGGTTTACATACATATGTGTCTGCCACTTGCTAGATTTCTCTATGATAAATCAGAGCGTTTCTGTTTGATTTGTACAAAAACTTCCTGTTCTGAACCATGGTTTTTCTTCTCTCAGTTTTCTACATAAAGAATATTTTATACGGATCAAGCATTTTTCTGTTCAGGACTTTTCCAGCCACCGCCAGGAGCGTTATCCCACGTCAGTTACTGCAAGAAGCCAGATTTCCTTTCGTTAGTAATGTTATACTCTTCCCACATTTTGAGAATGACCTCTTGATCCCATATCTTCATCAAGAGGTAGTGCAGCATATCTGTGTGGTGGTTGTGATGTCCACTTTCCTGGCTTGGTTGATTGGGTGGGGGGAAGAGAATTGTACTGTCTGGTCCTGCACCTTTCTCATTTGTTAGTAGTTTAAGTGCTTGCGTTATCTCTTGTTTTGTTGGTGGACCTTTATGAACCGTAAACTGTTGTTCTATTAATGTAGATGTTGTTTAATAAAATTACAGAGAAATATTACATCTTGATCTTGGTTATTTTATTAAGTAGATTTCTGTTGGCAACCGTCGCAAAAACTAGTGCTTGTACACTCGGAAAATGTATGTGTACACGAAACAATAAAGAAGAAAGGAACGTAATAGGTAATCTGGAATCGGTCATTCAATCAGTCGCTACAAGAAGTAGAAATGTTAATGCATTGACGGCTATAAGACTGCTAAGTGACCGTTTCCTCTTTTAGCATAATTTGTTTACGATTTGGTAGACTTGATGTTTCCCAACTTAATTAGCTAATCTTGGGTACCCTTTGTTTAGATTTTGTAGTATCGGGAGAACTGAGTTGTTGTTGTTGTTGTTGTTGTTACGGATTCACATCATCCGGCCTCTCGCCCTTCGACCCAATGCCATGTAATGGTATCTGCACGTGTTTATCAGCTGTTGTCTAGTGCCATACAAAGTGTTCCATGTATCTGACCACGGAGGAAGAAGCATTTTCCTAAAATCATCGAGAGATGAGCTCTCAAAGAGATTATCACCAACGGTTTCATATGGATGTGTACACAGGTAGCATTCAGGAGTATGTTGTGGTTGGATTCTGTTCAGGTGTTTGTTTAGTGGGATGTGTTGGGTTCTCAGTCGAATAATGGTGCTCTGATCCTTCCTTGTGAGTTGATTTACACTGTCATTTTGGCTTGGGATTGCCATATATCTGTAGACCTCCCTTCCCATAGCCCATCTGTTCAGCCAAGTTTCTTTGTTTGCTGATCTTATGAGCTGTTTGTAAAGTTGTTGTGTGTGTGGCTGTTCTTGTCTTGATCCCTCCTTTGCTAGTCTGTCTGCCATGTCATTGCCAGGTGTGCTTGAGTGTCCCTGAAGGACCCTGATAGATCCTGAACGACCCTAAGGACCCTGAAGGACCCGTGCCAAATGTTTTCCAACGAGGGAAATGCCCCTATAAGGATTGCAATCTTTCCTGCTGTCCTTGTTTTTCCATATAGGTACCACAACAGCTCTTTGCCAATCACCAGATACCTTCCCTTCAATCCACACCTGCTAAAGATCTTTGTGAATCATCTTACTCCTACATCATAACATGTTTTTAAGGCATCTGCTGATATGTTGTCAACACCTGGTGTATTGTAGTTAAGAATTATTCTAATTACCTCTCTGACTTCTTGCTCGAGTATCAATCTGTCGCTAGGTGACGGAGTGGGCTTGTGGTTACGTCACACGGCTCACAATCTGAAGATGCTGGGTTCGCTCCCTATCACAGCACCGGCCGTTACCCCGGGGAAGCAAACTCTTAGAAAATGCAGGAGGAAGCAGACCCTAACAAACAATACATGCCGAAGTCGGATGTACTAGGCCGACAGCGCGAAATAAAAACATAGTGCAACTCACACCGCCTTGGAGAATAGAGAAATCAGACAAACGCCAAAAAGAACAAAAACAAAAATACGTCGCTACGCGCAATATATTTCGGGATTTATACCAAAGAATGATGTTGCGCATATTTTATACCGTCATCCGCTTGTGATCTTGTGATAAGTAAGTCTGTGAAATACTTATCCCATCTGTCTCTTATCTTTTCAGGTTCATAGAGTGGTTGCCCGTCTTTGCCAATGACCACTGTGTAAGAACTATATTGTTCATCTATCAACCGTAGAGCGCGAATTTGTCTGTAAAAATCTCTGGGAGATGTTTTAACATAGCTTACTCAGCACCTACCCCATACTTTTGCCAAGCACTTTCTTTCTCCTGTTATACAACAACCCTGGAGTTACGTCTAGCCTTCTTATAAAAGTATAGTCTTCTTCTTTTTTTTGAGATCATCGCCATTTCTTAAGACATTTTCTTGTCTTTGACTGCAGCCTTCACACTTTCCTTCCACCAAATCGCCTGTTTCTTTCTGATCCCTTTTCTTATTGCACCACACTCCTTAGTCAAAATACTAGTCATAGCGAACTTGAGATATTGCCGTTGTTCCTCCACTGTACATCTATGTACCATACTTGAATATTTCACTTCCATTTTCTGTTTGGAGTTTTACCATATATTTATAACTATACAACTAAATTAAATAGAACAAAGGCAGACCTAAGAGCAACAATTCTCTTAAAAATAAGGCCAATTTGGAAATAGAAGAACTTGTCTTAGTCTTAGTCGACGTGTACTTCTATAGGGGAAAAAGTTCCTCTGCAGATCCCAGCTCTGATCTGAGCTGGATGTAGCCAGAAGGAGGATTTCCTGCTTAGCGTGCTAGGCTTGAGCAGCTTATTACTCCGTTGCGTTTGGAGGGTGGTTAACTGATGTGCGAGTCCATCTTAATTGGCTCAAACACTAGAGCAAAGTAGACCTGCAGCCTGCTAGGCACCATCTATGCTGCCCTTAACAAACCATCTAACCACGACGGGTGTTAAGCCATGTCCCACAGTTAGTCGCCTTTTACGACATGCTCTCTGTGGGGCAGTGGGACTATTATTGCCATTGTCGTACACAAAGAGCCCGGCGGACCACTCGGACTAGTGGATAAAACAAAGGTCAATTTAATGCCAAGATTTCTTTCCTGTGTAAAACTTTCAGTAAGCGAAACGATATTGAAAGTTGAAATAGATCGAAATCTACTAGCAAAAATAACAAGATGTTTCAGACCGATCTACTATGACGTAACACCCAATGTTTTGTTAGGAAAATATGAATAAAAGATATTGTTAATAAACTAAACAAAATTCAGACAAATCTTGAGTATAATCACATTAAAGATGAAAGATCATGTCTCAAATAAGAATACGAAATAAAACTCATCGGAACCTACACAGACCAATTGACTATAATCGTAAACACACACTAGCTGCAATGGTACAATCATGTGATAAGATTAAAGTGACTGCTCAACGTTATACCGTACTCAAGAATGAAACAGTCCTTGTAGCAAAAGATAGAGTGAACCTAAGATTCCCTGGTTTGATAATCTTCAGAAAGGAGAGGCGATGGAAGGAGGGGGGGGGGGGGTGAGGTAGCGCGTTTGGGGTTAGGGTGAGTAGACATAATATTGTGACTACTTGTGAACAGACAACATAACGGTGCGACTATTTGTGAACGAACAACATATTGATGGGACTACGTGTGAACAGACAACATAATGGTTGGACTACTTGTGAACAGACAACATAATGGTGGGACTACGTGTGAACAGACAACATAATGGTGTGACTACTTGTGAACAGACAACATAATGGATGTATCCTTATTAACAGACAACATAATTGTGATACTATTTATAAACAGACAACATAAAGGAGAAATCTTTGGTAACAGACAACACAATGGTGAGACTACTTGTGAACAGACAACATAATGGTGAGACTGCTTGTGAACAGACAACATAATGGTGAGACTGCTTGTGAACAGACAACATAATGGTGAGACTACTTGTGAACAGACACTATAATGGTGAGACTACTTGTGAACAGACACCATAATGGTGAGACTACTTGTGACCAGACAACATAATGATGTGACTATTTCTGAACAGACAACATAATAATCAGACTACTTGTGAAAAGAGAACATAATCATGTGACTACTTGTGAACAGACAACATAACACAAAGTATTTCCCACAATGGAATTAAGTTATCAACAAATTAAATATGGTGTGGACCCACTCGATACTGGAGTCCCCTTTAAACGTACATTTCTGTTTTTTTAAACTGAAGATGTTGTAGGTACCTTCTATGTGACTGACATTTATTTATGTTCATTGATCTATTTGTTGAGTTTTTATGCATATTTATTGGTTATAATAGTTTGGTGAATGAATAATGGTTCAGTCATTCACTCATAACAATGTTATCGACATTTTCCCAGCATAGCATTTATCGTTCGTTAATCCGGATTTTTCCTCGCGGGAGATCCACCGATAATTAAGTAGTATCCGACCAAATACCAACCAAAATCCAATTAACGAAATGACCAAGTGGCAAGCTGCTTATTCACCGACTGGCTTCGCCCAGTGGTCACTGAGATAGACGGGAACTGACCACAATTACTCGATATTTTCAAAAGGATTATGCCAGACGAGTCCGACCGCAACGAGGGGGCAAAGCCTGTGTCAATGAATCATTTTAACCGTCTCTCGCGCAAATAGTATCTGAATTGGTGACCAAGAAATAATTATCAGTCGAATGAACAACGATGGTCTAAGTAACACATTTATGGTCCGGCATGCGTCATTGGGTTGTCTGTTCTCTGATAGTTTTGTCCATCACAAGTGATGAAGACCACTCTCTTTGTTCAGCCGTGTGGACAGTCGTCTCTCTTGCTGTGTCCGCTGAAATGGGTGACTTGCGCGGAGATTTGGATTAAAGTGAGGAAGAAACTGCGCCTTTTGTCAACCTCACTCACAGAGCCTAAGCTACCTTTTGCCAGTGGCAAGACATTCATCGAGACGACTGGAGATAGCATAGGATGCAGATTTTGTCTCAGGGTTACCACCGAAGCCTTTCCGTAAACATGTAACCCGCAGGGTAGAAAGGTGGGAAGGCATCTAACGCAGTTCGTCGTGCCTTATCGATAACCACAAGAGGTCGTATGGACAACACTCAGCGTGTGAGTGAGTCTGGCATATCTCCCCAGCTGTATTCAGTTCATCATAGTAGCATCTAAAATTCCCACACGCCATATTCGTGAAGGTGAACCGGCAGAACTAACCCGTGAGATACGACAGATATGTCTGTTCTCTATGATTCAAGAAAAAGCCAAAGAATAGTCTTTATCTGGCACACTCTGCAGCTAAAAAAAATATGACCATGACTTTATGAATTCCCTTTCCTCCCCCCCCCCCCCCCCTTTCCACCTTGTATTTGATATTTTTTAAATGGTAGAGCGGTTAGACTGATTGTCTGTCATGACAAAGGGAACGGGTTCAATTATGTTTCGCTTTGATTATTTCTATCTAAAATACATGTCCATTAAGCAGTTTTAGTTCTGCAGAGAACTGTAGCTGTTCACATCAGTTTCCAAAGACATGTTTGTTGTGCAATGGTTTCGCCAACTGTGATCCAGTCTTCTTTGGCATGGTGCAACTAGAAGATGTCAACGTGTACATCTGTCTTGGGCCTCCTCCTCAAAATGGAGAATAACCTGGAACCTGAATTGACAAGACGTCACCGCGCGGGCTGGGCATCCTTCTCGACCATTAGTACTGTCCTGGACGGTTGCCAAGACCAGAACCTACGAGCCTTTCTCTTCCACTCTACTGTGCTCCCTGCGATGACCTATGGAGCTGAGATATAGATACTAACAAAATCACCGGAGTACAAATCGAGAGTAACCCAGACCTCTCTTAAAAAACACTTTGTTGGAATCACTCTCCTGAACTACCTTATGCAAAATCACCAGAGTACAAATCGAGAGTAACCCAGACCTCTCTTAAAAAACACTTTGTTGGAATCACTCTCCTGAACTACCTTATGCAAAATCACCGGAGTACAAATTGAGAGAAACCCAGACCTCTCTTAAAATACACTTGGTTAGAATCACTCTCCAGAACTAACTTATGCAAAATCACAATTCTGACATACTATTACCCTTGTGGAATGATGCGGTAATATATGCAGACAAGGCAAAACATAGACGGACAGGTCACATTTTGCGACGAAATGATGGTCGATGGAACACGGCGACAGTAATCTGGTACCCCAGGGGCAAAAAGAGACATAGGGGAAGATCTCCAATGTGTTGGTTAGACTCCCTTGCTCTTCATAATAACATCCAAGACGCCTCTGGAGAAGGGTTTACCATGAACTGGACTTACGTGGCCTAAGACAGGGTTCACTGGAGACAGTTACGCTGAGGTACGGGTCATCACGATCAGGAATTTTATTGGGTGTTTGTTTTTCGTTCATCTTCTAGAAACCAGTATTATCTTGCGCTATCTTTCGTGTCATTTTTTCCTCCAGCTGGAGTATAAGGCGGCACTACAGTTGACTTACTTTAGGATGGTTGCGAAAAGTAGTTAGCAAGCTTTTGCAGTGATATTTTTCCGTAGCAATCTGTTAGACACGAGAAGGTTACTAGTCAATTCTCTTTAATCACCTTTTATTACGTGCACGGAGGTCATCATCGAGAACAACTCCCGTCGTTCCTTTCGGGGCAAAGACCATAGACAACCCTCCTGCAGCGTTCAATCTTGCGATGCCCATTGCTGCTTGGAGACAGTTAAGGTTCATGGATTAAAGTTTATTTTCACAGTCTTTTTACCAGATGTTTCTTGGTCTACCTCTCTACCTCTTTCCCTGTGAATTCCATGTTAGGCATGTCTGACCACATTTAATGGCGCTTTCCGTAGGGTTTGTTCTATCCAACTTCATTTCCTATGTTTGATGTGTTGCTCCACTGGATGTTCTTGACTCTTTTCGCATAGGACTTCGTTTCTCACCATGTTATGCCAGCCTTCGTGCATTACCATGTTATGCCAGCCTTCGTTCATTACCATGTTATACCAGCCTTCGTTCATTACCATGTTATGCCAGCCTTCGTTCATTACCATGTTATGCCAGCCTTCGTTCATTACCATTATATGCAAGCATATACCCAGTATCCTTCATAGACACTTACTGTCGAACAACTGGGGCTGGATCAGTATTGCTTTCGCTGTACTCCAAGTTTCTGCTCTGTACAGGAGTACTGACTAGACTTTGGAAATCAACAAAATTAGGTTAGGATTGCTTTCTATTTCCTTGGATTTCCATGTATATTTAATCATGCAAATGATATCATTGCCTGTCCTATCCTAGCACTTATATTTGTCTCTGCGTCCCCTGAATTATCAATGGTGCTGCCCTAAATATGTGAAGATGCCTCTGATAGTGTCTCACCCCCAAGCCTGACTGGCTCTTTGCTTACGGTGTTAAGCTTGGTTTTCATGCTTATGTACAGTTGTACAGTTGGCTTATTCGTTCTTACAAGGAAAGAAATCCCCGGATCTACTCGGTGTAACATGCTCTTTGCTATTTATTATTTCTCCTGTACATCCTCCGCTTGTGTTATTACACTTTGCAAGTTTACTTTCTTTTCAGTATTATTTCATATACAGTTTTTAATTACAAATCCCGAGACACGTTGTCTAATGTAATCGCAATAAATGTCATTCGCTTCACAAACTGTCGGTGTTTTTTTTTAACCTCGTTAAAACGTCACGTTTCTAACTATGAATCTGAAAGCTTTCAAAGTAAAATGAAAATGGGTAGGTTTGTGATACTAATTACAACATCTAATTTTACTTACAATACGCTAAAAATCACAGTCCTGCAGTGAACTAAAAATAAAACGTCTATAACTCCATTAACGCGAGTCCATTCCTGACGTCACTTTCCTTTCTTTTTCTTTGCTATCCATTCCGTTGTCCACGTCGGTCATATTATCAGATAATTTAATTTGTGTATTTCTACTCTATTCATCTTTGTCATTCAGATTTAGTTAGTTATTGTCATCTGTGTTGCACGTTGTCCATGAAGAAAACCTTTTGATCGTTTGATTTATTGTTTTGTGTTTGCGTACAGCGGCTGAGCTGACTCACGCTGTTTATGTTATATTCAACGAATGATGTGATACCTAACAAAGATCGATTATTAGTGACTGAGTTTGTTGTTAGAATATACTCTCCAGTTACACCTTTCTTTGTGAAGTCTGTGCCTCTGTTTAATTCTATTCTTTATTCTAACAAATAAATATATGCATGAGAAGCCATATTCTGAGACTGCTCTCGGCTAACTTGAACATGTGCCTTGAGACAAAATAGACAGGTGTGATTGGTTCAAGACTGAGAAAGCGCGCGCTCGACCCATGTGCACCTGGTTGAGGTGAGTAATGGATCACAACAAAGGATCAGATTTAAGGAAGACTCCACAATCATAAACGGGGTCACATCTACGCTCACTCACCCTACGGTTTCTGTCAGTTACAAATATGGCCGTGGTCTGCACATGCCATACTTTGTGTAAATAAATGTCAGATGAACTTATGCTTTTCGGCACCTTAAAAAAATTGCTCATGAAAGTTAGAAACACTAAGAAAAATATATGTTATGTTTCTTCATAAGTTCACCATAATTAATTCGTAACATGTATTTTTACATTCGTGTATGTATTTTACATTATTTATAGAAGCAGTCCACGTAGGTTGTTTTAAAATTATTATTATTATTAGTATTATTATTAGTAGTAGAATTAATTGCAGAAGCATTTTAGTATTATTATTAGTAGCAATAGCAGTAGCATTTCAGTTTTACTAGTAGTAGTAGCAATAATCGTAGTAGCATTTCAGTATTAGTATTAGGAGTAATAGAAGTATTAGGAGTAGTAGTAGTATTAGTAGTAGTAGTAGTAGTAGTATTAGTAGCATTTTATTATGATTCCCATTCCCATTATTATTAGTAGTATTAATATTATTTTTAGCAGTATTTATTAATTAGTATTACTGTTATTAGTATTAGAATTAGTATTTTAAGTACTTTTACTTCTTATAGTTTCTCTATAAGTATTATCACAATTAGTAATTATTATTATTAATATTAGTTTATTATTAGTACAAATAGTATTCTTGTTAAATTCGTATTATTAGTAGTATGTGTACTGTTAGCAGCCGTTTTATTATTATTGTTACGGTAGTATAGTAGTAGAAATAATATTGGTAATAGTATTAGTAGTAGTAGTAATAGTAGTAGTAGTGGTGGTAGTAATAGTAGCATTCTCATTTTTATTAGTTTTAGTAGTAGCAGTAATAGTATTCCTATTATTCATATTATAATTAGTATTAGTAGTAGGAGTAGTAGTAGTAGTAGTAGTAGTAGTAGTATTAGTAGTAGTAATAGTAGTAGTAGTGGTATTAGTAGTAGTAATAGCAGTAGTAGTAATAATAATAATAATAGTAGTAGTAGTAGTGGTATTAGTAGTGGTAGTAGTAGCAGTGATAGTGGCAGTAGTAGTAGAAGTAGTAGTGGTGGTAGTAGTAATAGTGGTAGTAGTAGTGGTAGTTGTAGTAGTAGTAGTAGTTGTAGTAGTAGTAGTAGTAGCAGTAGTAGTAGTAGTAGTAGTAGTAGTAGTAGTAGTAGTAGTTGTATTCTTACTATTATTATTTGTTTTATTTTATTTTGATGGGGGATTCATTTTATTAGCCCATATTCCCAAGAGCAGACCTGACACAACTGTCTGGGCAATAACAGACTGACTGAGAGCAGATTATGGACAGTTCATTATCAATGCAGGACAATATGAGTCTGAATTGTAATTGTAAAAAGTGCACCAGTTATGGACGGAAATAATCGTCAGCGTCAGTCAGCACTTTATGTAAAGATAGCATATGTAAATACGCGTACATGGTGTAAGAATGCACATATTCATGTATGTATGCTACTGTCTGTTCATTCCGTTCAGACCTTCTTTGATAATTAAACATCAGGTTTGTCTGCTATATGTCCTTTGGTTTGTTTATGCTAAACAAAATGTGTATGATTTACAGAATGTCATTTCAAGAAGTCTTTTTTATTCGTATATAGTCTTATTTTTCTTATCTCTGTATCTCTACTCATTTCACATCTTCAATTTGGTCATTGGACGACGCATGGGGGTGTCATTTTATTTCTGGTTCCTTCTTATTTCAAAAACGAGTCAAATACAAATTTAACTTCCCTTGTTCATTCTAATGTACCTGAAGTGTTTACTAAATATCACCAACTGATCTTTTTTCTGAGCCGTCCGCCAGTTGTGTTGTTTTTCGAAGTCACTCGTGCTGGATTGAGTTAAACCTTGACAGGGGTTTTCTGGTAGCTGGTTACAGTTATTATTCTTACATCCCAAGGCATATTTCAGAAGGTGGACCTTCATCATCTTAGCTGTAGTGCACTGTTAAGCTTTTCCGAAAGTTATCCACTGTAGATATTAAATGATAGATCCCCACCTCGGTGACCAGACAACAATGACACAGCCTGTTTTTATGAGCATGAACGAGAATGTGAGATGGGGACGATCAGTATCTTTCACCTGACCCTGATCACTCTTCTCTCCTACCTTGATAAGTCTTTCACCTGACACTCATCACTTTCCTCTCCTACCATGATCAGTATCTTTCACCTGATCACTCTCCTCTCCTACCTTGATCAGTATCTTTCACCTGACCCTGATCACTCTCCTCTCCTACCTTGATCAGTATCTTTCACCTGACCCTCATCACTCTCCTCTCCTACCTTGATCAGTATATTTCACCTGATCACTCTCCTCTCCTACCTTGATCAGTATCTTTCACCTGACCCTGATCACTCTCCTTTCCTACCTTGATCAGTATCTTTCACCTGACCCTGATCACTCTCCTCTCCTACCTTGATCAGTATATTTCACCTGATCACTCTCCTCTCCTACCTTGATCAGTATCTTTCACCTGACCCTGATCACTCTCCTCTCCTACCTTGATCAGTATCTTTCACCTGACCCTGATCACTCTCCTTTCCTACCTTGATCAGTATCTTTCACCTGACCCTGATCACTCTCCTCTCCTACCTTGATCAGTATATTTCACCTGATCACTCTCCTCTCCTACCTTGATCAGTATCTTTCACCTGACCCTGATCACTCTCCTCTCCTACCTTGATCAGTATCTTTCACCTGACCCTGATCACTCTCCTCTCCTACCTTGATCAGTATCTTTCACCTGACCCTGATCACTCTTCTCTCCTACCTTGATCAGTCTTTCACCTGACCCTCATCACTTTCCTCTCCTACCTTGATCAGTATCTTTCACCTGATCACTCTCCTCTCCTACCTTGATCAGTATCTTTCACCTGACCCTGATCACTCTCCTCTCCTACCTTGATCAGTATCTTTCACCTGACCCTCATCACTCTCCTCTCCTACCTTGATCAGTATATTTCACCTGATCACTCTCCTCTCCTACCTTGATCAGTATCTTTCACCTGACCCTGATCACTCTCCTTTCCTACCTTGATCAGTATCTTTCACCTGACCCTGATCACTCTCCTCTCCTACCTTGATCAGTATATTTCACCTGATCACTCTCCTCTCCTACCTTGATCAGTATCTTTCACCTGACCCTGATCACTCTTCTCTCCTACCTTGATCAGTCTTTCACCTGACCCTCATCACTTTCCTCTCCTACCTTGATCAGTATCTTTCACCTGATCACTCTCCTCTCCTACCTTGATCAGTATCTTTCACCTGACCCTGATCACTCTCCTCTCCTACCTTGATCAGTATCTTTCACCTGACCCTCATCACTCTCCTCTCCTACCTTGATCAGTATATTTCACCTGATCACTCTCCTCTCCTACCTTGATCAGTATCTTTCACCTGACCCTGATCACTCTCCTTTCCTACCTTGATCAGTATCTTTCACCTGACCCTGATCACTCTCCTCTCCTACCTTGATCAGTATATTTCACCTGATCACTCTCCTCTCCTACCTTGATCAGTATCTTTCACCTGACCCTGATCACTCTCCTCTCCTACCTTGATCAGTATCTTTCACCTGACCCTGATCACTCTCCTTTCCTACCTTGATCAGTATCTTTCACCTGACCCTGATCACTCTCCTCTCCTACCTTGATCAGTTTATTTCACCTGATCACTCTCCTCTCCTACCTTGATCAGTATCTTTCACCTGACCCTGATCACTCTCCTCTCCTACCTTGATCAGTATCTTTCACCTGACCCTGATCACTCTCCTCTCCTACCTTGATCAGTATATTTCACCTGATCACTCTCCTCTCCTACCTTGATCAGTATCTTTCACCTGACCCTGATCACTCTCCTCTCCTACCTTGATCAGTATCTTTCACCTGACCCTGATCACTCTCCTCTCCTACCTTGATCAGTATCTTTCACCTGACCCTGATCACTCTCCTTTCCTACCTTGATCAGTATCTTTCACCTGACCCTGATCACTCTCCTCTCCTACCTTGATCAGTATCTTTCACCTGACCCTGATCACTCTCCTCTCCCACCTTGATCAGTATCTTTCACCTGACCCTGATCACTGTCCTCTCCTACCTTGATCAGTATGTTTCCCCTGAACCTTGATTTCTCTTTTCTCTTGTCATCCACGTGCTATTTTGAATATGCAAATCACAAATACTTCTATACTGCCTTATTGAGCCATACCCACTGCTATTTGGTCAAGTTCAAAGTTTACTGTTTACGTGTGTGTGTGTGGGTGTGTTTATATATATATATATATATATATATATATATATATATATATATATATATATATATAAATATATACATAACTCATGTAGTATGTAAAGAATACAGCATGAAAATCAATATCTTCCTTGAAAAACAGCAAATCAAACAGGTGAAAGATTTTACATACTTGGGGAGCATGTTATCAGCAGACGGAAGAATTACAGCGGAAATCCAACATTAGGCAAATAAGATCATTTGACAATTAACTCTTTTACTTAATTACAACCAAGTGAAAATAACTACCAAAAGAGCTTTATACAAAACGGTTTTCGTCCTGACAATATGATATAAATGTCAAAACGTGACACTAATATCAAATGCAAAACCACACATCGTAACAGCAAAAATGAAATGCCTGCAAAAATACTGGATGTAATAAGGAGAGAGAGACATGATCAGAAACGAAGACATCAGAAAACTAGTCGAATCAACACCAGTATTAGACATCAAACGAGGCCAACTAAAATGGTTTGGTCACGTAACAAGCGATCATAGCTGACTGCTTGCATCTGGGTCAGCAAAGCAGACTGACCATGACCTCATTCCACTTCCGCGTGGAGAAGTCACTATTGTAGTCAGGCCAAGGGATAGTGCTGTAAGAAGGAAAGCGAACCTGGTCTTCAAAAAAGTCAGCTGATATCGGATGTGTCGGGCTGAAAGGCGTAGATATCGTAGTCGCGTTGTAAGCTACGACACATCGTCAAAACGCTTTTTTTCAGCATGAACCCTGAAGAAGAAGAAGAAGAAGAAGAAGAAGAAGAAGAAGAAGAAGAAGAAGACGAAGAAGTAGAAAAAGAAATAGAGACGAATGATACATCAAGCTATGACTTCATATAATTAACCCTGACACTTAGTCCCTGAATTCGGTGCAATGTCTGCATTGAGGAAATATTTATAATTTATTGTCCAACTACTGCTGTCCTCACTTCATGCATATAACTTTAAATGAATCGACAATGATGTTTATAGCTGTGTGGGAAGTGCACTCTTCTAATCTAGAGATAGATATAGCATATTCCACGTGCTCATATATGAAATTACATCCGCCAAAAAAAAAAAGTGAGCATCAGTTGCAAACAGTAGTAATTTAAATCACGAACACGCCAATCGCTGCAAAGAAAACAAACCAATGGCAACAATAACAACAGGAAACACGTGTGGATGATTTGCCTGGTAAGCTGCGCGGTAGCGCATCCCCGCATTGAAAATAATTCGTCTATACGCAAATCTATGATGCTTTGAGGAAGTATTCCTATATATTCTTTATAAACATTTGTACACTAATTATGTATCATGAATGCTATTACAAACAGTACATGCAATTGTTTTTATGAATTCTGGAAACAGCATCACTGAGTTCAATTTTGTTGTAATGTTTTTATGAAACCAGAACATTGCATGTGAGTGTTTATGTAATATGTATGGAGTAGCAAAATTGTGTTTATATATTTCATTTGTGCTTTAATGTTTACTTTCTTATATGTTTTCGCTTTTGTCCTTTTATGGCGCTGTTTTTTGTTGTTTTTGGGGGGTTTTTTGTGGTTAGTTCTGACAGGCAGCATAACATGGACAAATTAATCTGACGTTACCATCAACACACAAAGACCGGCTGCAGTGCAATCAAGAAGTGAACACACTCTGATATAACCAACAAAAACATATGATTGAAAGTACGGACCTCTCGGAAAGTATTTTCAAGCTCTAACAAATATGTATATCAGAACTTGATGTAATTTATTGATTTATTGAAAGAGTTATTCGCAGTTTTATCACATCAATTTAGCATATTGTCTCTTCTTGGCTTGATTACCTTCGTCCAACTTATTAAATTTTTGATCAAAACAGGGGCGTGGGTGGAAGAGTAGAGGGCCTTCCCTTGTTATGTTCTTATGCGAAGCTGCATTTTTAACTATTTCTGTTTTTCAGACACGAAATCCTTTTGCCCAAGTTCATCATCATTACAGCTTTCTGTCACAGAAATCAACAGCCACCTTTAAGCAACCTATAAGTAACAAACATTTGTATACATTATGTTCGGCGATTTAATTGTCAATATATTGTGATACAATCATGCACAGCGTTACCGAGCATTTGAATGAACCAAATGCACTCTAAACCACTAAACTGAGCATAAACGTGATGACGTTAGCTTAAGCTCTCGAGGTGCACAGTTGGAAACGTCAGAATAAGCGCTTTGACAAATTAAAATCATTTTCTTGTTTCCTGGCTTAGTCATACGTAATACACTAACCAATAATCTCTAGTGCCATTTCCGACAAAGCCGTCAGGTAAAGATGGCGCCAAAATCAAAGGTACAAGGACAACGTGATTGCTGAAATTAGTGCCTGCTTTGATTGGCTGGAAGTTGGTGCAGAAACGTCCCCACCGCGTGCTCTTCTCCCCGTCTGTATTGTCCCTCACCTGACATATCATTAAGAGAGCGTGCATGTGCAAGATTAAGTGCACGTGACACATGATGAGTCAGATACACACAAAAACCAGGTCCCATTCATGGACCGTCCATTCATTTTCCAAACTACAGACTGCCTTACGCCGCCATTTTTATTACTGCACGTTCACCTTCTGACTTCCAAATATGGGCAACGGTGCAGCACGTGACTCTGATGACTAAGATGTCATGTACATGTGATCTAATTTCAAAGAGGTGTCTCCTCTGTTGTTTTGATTTCATTGATTTCATTTCAACGTATTTACATATGCAGAGAATGAAGATTTAAAATAACCAGTTGTTACGGACAAATCAATTAAACTGTTCACGAACAATCTAAAAGTAAAACGAGTATTGGTTTAAATATTGCTTTGGTGCAAGTAAACAGATTACTACTTAATTCTCATATTGAAGTAGTTCAGGGGCGTGATATCCAGGTGGAGATTGTCGTGATCCCGGTAGTAGTGAGCGACAGACATATGAAGCCAATCATAGCACAACAGCCTGGGGATCCTGCGTCCACCTTTACCAACATTCTCCGATGGGAGGAAAACTATTGGAACCCAACCATTTAACTCCCTTTTCAGTGCGCACACAAGAGTAAACCTACTCATAGTGGGAATTCAACAACAACATAAAGGCTTGGTCACTCCTGTCGCCACGTCGTATGGTGGCTGTATTTGTATATTTCACACCCAAGAGAAAAACAATATTTGCCTTTCCTGGGGATTCGATATGTCCCCCTTCTTGACAGCAGACAGACGTTGTAACCATTCGGCCCCACATTTCTGGTAAATTCCATAGATTAAATATAGGGTCAAATACTGATGTTTGAAATGAAGTGTTATATAAGTTATTGAAAAGGGGAGGAGGGGCTTATGGGGTGGTGTGACTTGTCTTTCACGACAAGAAAGCCATGTACCAAATTATATACGGGTAGGCTGAAACTTCACCCAAGTGGTAACTGAGGCTACTGGTTAAGTGACATGGCTCACAACCCGAATGTGCTGGGTTAGCTCCACATCACAGTACCGACCGTTACCCCGGGGAAGCAAACTCTTAGAAAATGCAGGAGGAAGCAGATCCTTACATAAAATGCATGCCAAAGTCGGATGCACTGGGCCGACAGACGCAAAATGAAAACCGTAGTGCAAAGTACACCGCATTTGGGAAATAGAGAAATAAGGAAAACGAAATTTGTTGTTACATTGTACTCGACAATATCAGCAATATAGAAGGAGCATCTTGCGTAATGCTAGTCTACCCCTGGACAAGGGAACCAAGACTTGGACAAGGGTCAGGTGAAATATACTGGGGATCAAGACGCTGAGCAGCGCATGAGCTGCAGTGGTAAGCGACCCATAGCTGACTGCTAGCGTCAGGGCCAGCGAACCAGAGCTGCCAAGACCCTTCTACACCTCCAAGCGGTGATCCTGGATAACAGGCTGCAGCAGGGCAGGAGAAGGGATCGAAGAGGGAATGCTAACCATGTACTCTAAAAATGATTGCTGAAGTCGGATGTGTTGGACCGAAAGGTACAAATATTGCAGTCAAGCTGTAAACTACGACACAACGCATTCCGTTCTCTGGACTACATTTTGCTACTTAAGCCCTTTTAGGGTTTGGTAGCAGGAGATTGAGAACGAACGCAGAAGAAGAAGAAGAAGAAGAAGAAGAAGAAGAAGAATTATACTGATCAAAACCCCACCTCGCTTCCTCGTCCTGGTTCCTAGAGACAGGCTGTGTCGTGGCAGTCTGGACAGCAAGGTGGTAATCTACACTGCTATCTTTAAAATTCTAAGCTTACTGAGGTAGGTCACATTGCACTACAGCTAGGATGACTTGGATCGACATCCTCAAGTACTGTAGTAAGAAGAGCAACTGAAACCAGTCATCAAAGAAACGTCGTCAAGGGTTGAATTGGCTGAGCACGAGTGCCTCCCTTAACAACAACCCCCTGGACAAACGGGTTTGTTAAATAGGTAGTTCTACGACAGACTGGCATGAAGTACTTTGATACTTCAAGATTCTAGGCATCATCTTGTTTTAAGGTAAGGTTGACCAGTTTCCTACCTCGCTGCCTTATCTTCCAAAATTGGGAGTTAGGTACCCATTTTCAAGTGGGTAGCTAGAACATATCAAGGTCATGAACCAAACAAGAAACAAGAATTCAAGCTACTTTGTCACTCACGCGCTCAGCTGGACAATAACTACAACAAATTTAAAAATACTAACAGAAATGATCATTGTTTATGCCCCCGTTACCAACAAAGACAGAAAACGAAATTAGCAAGTAGAAACGAAAGAAAGAAATCGTCCTTGACCTGTAACCCCTTGTCCAACACCTGTCGCTTCCTTGCTTCCCTGACATCAGTGACTCACCTCTGGTAACCTGATAATGAGGGCCATTCTTCCACATGCGCATTATTCATTAGCGAACAAGATCTATGTCGCTGCATATTCATTATGATAGTATCAAAGGTGATCACCTATTTTCACCAGTGCCTTCATAGACCAAGAAAAGGCCTTCGACAGGGTAAATAGGAGTAAGCTGTGGAAGGTAATGAAAGAATATGATATAAAAGGTCAGCTACTTGATAACATTCGGGCTCTGCGTGTTAACAACGAGGGTGATGTGTATGTTAACAGCGAGGGTGCTGTGTGAACAAACGCCGGTTTGACTAACTGGTTCTTGGTGAAGAGTGGTGTACGTCAGGGATGTGTTCTCTCCCCTCTTCTTTCCATCATTTATATG
This sequence comes from Ariolimax columbianus, assembly GCA_036924085.1. Lineage (NCBI taxonomy): Eukaryota > Metazoa > Mollusca > Gastropoda > Stylommatophora > Arionidae > Ariolimax > Ariolimax columbianus. The sequence goes on from JAVGWX010000013.1 coordinate 19,898,757, forward strand.
GATACAATTACCCAGTTAGCAAATCCCCAAGATGAAACCTTAAATGAACTCATGTTCGCTGATGACCAAAGCATCTTCTATTACAACGGGGATGGCCTACAACACCACCTCACCTCCATCAATTCTGCATGTCAAAGATATGACATGAAGATTAACATAGAAAAGACTGTATCTATGACCCAAAAAAAAAAAAAAACAAATGCAGCAACTCTTCCACATCGACCATAAAAATCTCCAACACGTTAGAGAGCTGACGTACCTGGGAAGTGTTTTCACTGATGATGGCAGAGTGGACAAGGAGATAGCACATGGTATTCAGAAAGCAAACAATGTCCACTACCAGCTTGCACCGATTCTAAAACATCCCAGAGTGCAACTTTCAACAAAGAGCAGGTTGATCAACATGCTTTTCATTCCTACTTTGTGTTACCAGTGTCATTCATGGTCCTTATTGGAACGTAACAAGAGTAGGATTCAGAGCTGTGAGATGCGCTGCGTGCGAAGTCCACTTGGCAAGTCCATCCATGACCGTACCCGAAACACCACGTTACGGCAGATGTTAGGAACGAACACAGTAAATGACTACACTGAAGCCTAACAAATCAAGTGGTCTGGCCACTTGGTTCGGATCCATTATGACCAACCAGCAGCAAGAGCCTATCACATGCAGGTATCGGGTCCTCGTACAACTGGGCTGCTCTCGGAACAGATGGATAGAAGGTGTGTCTGAAACACTCGGGAGGTTCCACTTGACGACCACACAAGCTTCTCACCTGGTCCAAACAGGAGATCTACGCACCTCGCCTCTCTGCGACGTCGCATGACAAGAGCAGTAGGACAACAGAAAGAAAAACAGTTCATATATTTCTGTACATATGTCTTCATAACTATAAGTCTCCACATAGCATCATTATGTGGCATAATCTTTCTAGAACGTAGTCTCCGTCACGGCAGATCTGCATGCACCTCAGTTTAAGTTGAGTCAGCACGCGTCATACAAGGACGTCCACAAACTGCCCGTAATGTCCTGACGCCATCTTCGTCGGGGTCGACATTATGTCCTCCTACTAGAAACCCTGCCCTCCTTCTATCACTCTCTCCAGACCGTTATGTTACTTCAGATAACCCAAATATCTAAACTTTTTTTTGTTCTTGCGGTGTTTTCTAGGAGCCAATGTTCTGAAATGTACAGTAATTGCAAACAAAGGTAAAGGCCGCCGTCCATCGTAGACGATGATGGGATAATTAATTTTGCTAGCGCTATTTTTAGTAAGGATTAACTGTGCTACTTTTTATCCTCACTCTCTCGTCTCGTGCCGCCCGACCCCAGTGGCAAGTCAAGGACAAGACGACTAGCAGGCGACTACGACATGCAGGGGACTCCGCATCAAGCACATGTGAGGGATCAAGATGCTGAGCAGCGCATGAGCTGCAGTGGTCAGCGACCCATAGCTGACTGCTAGCGTCAGGACCAGCAAACCAGAGCTTCCAAAACCCTTCTACACCTCCACGCGGTGATCCTGGATAACAGGCTGCAGCAGGACAGACTGGCTAAGGAGATGGGATCGAAGTGGGAATGCTAACCCGGTACTCTAGAAATGCTTGCTGAATTCGGATGTGTTAGACCGAAAGGTGCAAATATCGTAGTCAAGCTGTAAACTACGACACAACGCATTCCGTTTTCTGGACTACATTCTGATACTTAAGCTCTTTCAGTGTTGGTAGCGGGAGATCTGATACGAATATGTGATTGTTTGGAATCACTGCGCTGAATGTCTTCTTGGTCTTAGTCTTAACTGACTATACTCCTGTGTATCCTCTGACGTGAGCTGGATGTAGCCGGGAGGAGAATTTCCTGCTTAGCGAGCTAGGCTCGAGCAGCTTGCCATTCTGCTGCGTTGTGACAAGGGCCGTGGAGGGTGGTTACCCGATGTGCGAGTCCAAATTAATAGACTCAAACACTAGATCAAAGTAGACCTGCATTCTGTTATGTGCCATCTATGCCTCTCTCAACAATCCACTAAACCATAACCGGTTTTATTCCATGTCACACAGTTAGTCCCCTCTTACGACATGCTCTCTATGGGGTAGTGGAGCTTTTCTTGTCATTGTCAAACACAAAGAGCCCGGCAGACCACTATCGTAAAAGGCCTTAATATTATTAATTTATATTTGCACAATTTCTCGATTTGACATTTTAGGCGATATATAAGTTATGGCTGAATGGCCGCACCAAACACAAATAAAACAAAGCCTACGTCACAGTCTGTCGACCTTTGATGTGGACAAAGAAGAAACGAAAACAAATAATATCACATAATAAAAACGAGACATCGTGTATGACAGCGATACAATACGGTTTGAGTTGGAAGCGATTACCAGGAAGTGAGTTGCCAGGAACGTGTGAGTCACTATATGCAAGTTATGAAAAAAGAGTAGACCAGTTCAGAATTTCTCCAGCTTCGATTTATTAATTTACTGGTTTACTGGACTACATGTTCTTCAGCGGCGGTTACACCGTTGCGGGTCCCAAATTCTCTTCTAACGGTTTCTGTCTTGGGCCACGGTGGACCAGTGGATAATGAGTCCTTCATCTGTGCCATCGTAAATGTTGTTGTGGGATGCAATGGAGTCGAACCAACGTATTGGTGGTCGATTCTTATCTCTAGGGTATCATATTGCTGTCGCTGTGCGCCACCGATCGTCTGTTCTTCACAATAAGTGGCCACCGCAGCGATGTTTCATCTTGTCTGCATAAACAACTGCATCTTTCACCAGGGACAATTCTCGTATGTCCGAGTTGTGAAGACTGTTTGCGCGCTGGCTATGAAGTGTGAGGCCGACCATGCATCTCTCGAGGGAGGCCTGATTCACTCTGAATTTGGACTCCATCTCTTTCGTGAATGACCATGTTTCCGCCGCATATAATATTGCAGGTAGTGCTGTGGAGTTGAATAGAAAGGTGCGCCGGCTCTGGTCGTGGATGTTGTCCAGTATGGCTTTATCGAAGAGAAAGCCGCCCAACCCACGTGACGCCATCTTGTCAACTCTGGGCTCAAGTCGTTCTGCATGTTGAGCAGACATCCAAGGGGGATGTACTCGTCCATGTCATCGAGTCTCTCTTCATCCAGAAAAACTGGGTCGCAGGAAGCGAATTAATTGCGCATGGCTTTCGTCTTGGACGTATTCACTTCGAGTCCCGATTTCTTTCCCTCTCGGTGGAGCGCTGCTAGTATTTCATTGGTGTCTGTGGCTGCCTCCGTGATAAGTACTAGATCATCTGCAAGGCGAAGGTCATTTAGCAGCCTGCCATTTATGTTGATGCCAAAGGTATCCCAGTCGCACTGGCTGACGACGGATTCCAGGTATGCGGAAAAAAGACTCGGTGAGATGGGGTCCTTTGATGTACTCGTCTCTGTATGGGTACTACTACCGGTCTTTGGAAGAGGTGGAAGGTAGTCGTGCAAACGGTGTAGCAGTCAGCAAGGATTCTTGTGTTTCCCGGGTCGACTACTTGATCTTTTAGAGATTGCCAAACTAATTTTGGTTCTACCGAGTCAAACGCTTTCTTGTAGTCGATGAAGGTATACATTAGTGGGGTCTGGTACTCTCCGGCTGTTTCGATCAGTCGGCAGCAGGTTGAAATGGGATCCATGGTGCTGTATGCACGACGAAATGTGATCCATGGTGCTGTATGCACGACGAAATGTGATCCATGGTGCTGTATGCACGACGAAATGTGATCCATGGTGCTGTATGCACGACGAAATCCAGCCTGTTCGATCGGTTGCTCCACATCTATTTATTTATGCTTTGAAATTCTAACATCAATAAGGTCAAGGTTGTGTTGTAATAGACACTAAAATCAAGGATGAAGTGTTGAAAACGTCACGATATAAGGTTTCAGCTTTTCATTAGGAGGGGTGGTAGCAGTAACTGAAGTACCTGACTACAGATTGGTTGACTAGATTGTGTTGAAACCGAGGAGCAAACCAGAATTCCGTGCAGTGATAATTGCACGCTCTATCCATTCCCAAACATTCACATTGTCAGTAAACTACAGCTCTTTCTGGCTCCGAAGGTATTTTTAATACTGGAAACAGTTCCGACTAGAAAACTGTCTTATTCTTTGCTTTCAATTAACCAACTGGTCGAAGCACGCTACATTCTACCCGGCTACAGATTTGTACATGACTTACAGATAAGAAGGACAAGGCAGTGAGGAAATGAACAAGTCAACCCATGTCACAAGCAGTTGAAGTCTTGTACAATGAAATCTCTAACACTGTGCATATGACTGTCAGTGGCATGAAATCGCTGTGTTTCAGGCTGTCAGTGGCATGAAATCTGTGTCTCAGACTGTCAGTGGCATGAAATCTCTGTGTCTAAGACTGTCAGTGGCATGAAATCTCTGGTGTCTCAGACTGTCAGTTGCATGAAATCTCTTGTGTCTCGGACTGTCAGTGGCATGACATCTCTGTGTCTCAGACTGTCAGTGGCATGAAATCTCTGTGTCTCAGACTGTCAGGGGCATGAAACCTCTGTCTCGTAGACTGTCAGTGGCTGCTTTATATGAATACCGTCACCTTTTCTGTTGGGGAGTGCAGAATAACATCCGGTCAGGTCACACATACTGATCAGACATGTTAGTCAGGGTCAGGCAAAACTTACTGATCGAACATGTTAGTCGGGGCCAGGCTAAACATACGAATCGGACATGTTAGTCGGGGCGAGGTTATACATACTGATCAGAGATATTAGTCAAGGTCAGACAAAATATATTGATTTGACATGTTAGTCAGTGTCTGTCAACATATAATGATCAGACATGTTAGTCAGGTTCAGACAAAACATATTGATCGAACATAATTGTCAGGGTCTGTCAAAACATACTGATCAGACATGTTAGTCATGATCAGACAAAACATACTGATCAGACATGTTAGTCAGGGTCTGTCAAAACATACTGATCAGACATGTTAGTCAGGGTCAGGCAAAATATCCTGGCCAAGACCCTCCATCTGGATTCCCTTGTAGTTCTCCTTGGAAACGAACTGTGTTCATGACAACTTGGCTAACGAGATGCGGATCTATATGATCCCCATAGTAGTGAGAGACACGGAGATGAATTAAAAAATAGTACAACTACGGGGAGAACCCCGGCCCACCTCCAACCGCACGCTCCGGATGTAAGGAAAGCTACTGCAACCCGTAAGTTAAACGCTCTTTTAAAGGCACACAAAAAAAGTAAATACTTTCTTATTGTGGACACTCAACAACAACAACAACCTTTGCTGGGGTTTTCTAAAGTTCCATTGCAGAGCTGCCGTCAGGGATGAAATATTAGAGACTTCATTCTGCTATGTCACGTCCACAGATTATATGCGTGAAGTTGACAGTTTCCTTCCTTGTTGCCTCTTCTTCCCTAACCGTATATCCTCTACCCATTTTCAACTGATGCAATTTGCAGCTGAGTAGGTTGGTGCGTGCAAGTAGTGAAAGTTGAACTATGTACTTCTGCTGTGATAAGCGAGTGTTCTACTTCATCATTAATCAGAAGTCATTTACCATTAGGACACGAGTACACGTCGTGGCTGCTAGCAAACTCCCCATGTGACTACTGGACTGATTGATTAATTGACAACCTGTCAGTCTCGAGAGACAATGGACTTCACACTAGAGAGGGGACACTTAGTTGTTGTCCCAGCTTTCGCCGCAAACGGTTGTAGTCTGCATCTTGACGCACCGTGTATTCCCTGCCTGCAGACCAACACACAATTCCTGCCTCCAGCCGGGTCTGTCTTTGGCAAGTTCCTCCCAGTTTCAGGTGTCCATATCCTTGAGGTCACGCTTGTAAACATCTTTGTAGCGGAGGAAGGGTCTACCTTTTTCACGCTTGCCCGTGGTCAGTTCTCCGTAAATTATATATTTTGGTATTCGCCCATCCTCCATTCTGAATACGTGACCAAGCTACTGACAGCGGCGCTGGCGGAGGATCGGAACTAAGCTGACAATCTTTGCACGGTCCATCACTTCGTTGTTAGTCACTGTGTCCCTCCATGAAATTCCAAGTGTCCGTCTCAGGCAGCGTATGAAAAGCATTTAGTCTTTTTTTCATGTGAGGCACACAGTCCATGTTTCGCCGCCATAGAGCAGGTTACTGACCACACATGATCTGGACTAGGACCAAATGAAAGGAAACGTCGTTGCTTGTTTGATGTTCTTACTTTGCTGTACGTTTAATCGAGGCCACTTTTTCTTGTATCCATGGATATCGAGAAGCAAATAATAGGATTACTGAGTCATACTATTCATGTAGTAGAAAGTAGCTGATGTAGGTATAGATTGGGAATAGCAATTTCCCTTTCACAAAATATGTGCATACAATAGCTACATTACATAGAACAATAAGACTATATCCCCTTCCTCCCATCTCTCTCTCTCTCTCTCTCTCTCTCTCTCTTTCTCTACTTTCTAATTCTGCTATTATCTATACCTCTCACTTTCTTTAAGAGTGTGAGTGTTTACCGTGAATACCGTGAGCGTGCGTGTGTGTCTATCTGTATGTACACTGTAAGTGATTGTGTGTGCTGTAAGTGGTTGTGTGTGCTGTAAATGTGTTTGTGTGTGTACATACTGTGCGTGGGAGAGTACACGTGTAATGTGTCTGTTAGGGGCGAGATTCTTCAAGGGCTAAAATTGTAATAGTTGATCCATGTACCCGATAGAACGATAAACGGAGAAAGAAATGATAGCCCACCTATATGTTAAAGGTAAATCATTGCATATATTTAGTTTTTTATTAGTTGTTCTGCCATTACCTTTCTCCGGCCATACTCATTTATATGTTTGTTGCTCTCCTAGATTTCAAATTCTATGATCAGACTTTCTGGCAATTACACTCTTCCCAGACATTTGCATCTGCTCTAAGCCACGTCACTGATGCAGAGCAACTACTGTCAACAATGACTGATTAACTCGAGGGTAATTGGCGACTGTGCCCGCAGGCCAGAACAAACAATGAAACACCACTTCAAAGCAGTCGGCGTAGCTTTCAAACTGTCTCTCTTTCATCCAGTCTGATCTCATCCACACAGGTAAATTGCCTAATGAGTGACTAACTATAAAGCAAGGCAGGTATGACTAATGTGTCGCATCTTTCTTCATCCTTTTTGTTTCTGCCACTAGAAATGGACAGTACATTCTTACATCCGATAACAGTGCAACTGTCATTGTACAGTAGTTGGGATATACGTCAGACTGACAAGTAATTTATAAAAGATGGATTGTTTCAAGTGGCGTACGATGGCTTTTCTCAAAGTTGACTTTTTGTGGACACCTTTCAGTATTGGACTAAAAAGGAATACTCTCTATATAATGAACAATATGTAGCTTACCAATGACACTTTTACCCGTCACAGTTCACGTAGTTTAGCTCACTTCAACCAAATCCTTCTTTAGTATATCTAGAGTTGCAAATGCTTCACAGAAGCACAATATTTAGAAATGGAATCAACAGATATATTCTATATTCATTTTCAAAAATCTATTCGGGTTTTCCCGAAAGTTTTAAATTTAGTTATTGTGGACAGGTGCGAGTAAGTCTTTCCGTTGCGCATGGAATGACTGATATCACAAAAGCCTTTATTATTATCCCGGTACACACTCCATGATCTGCTTCGAACAGTACATCAATACAGTCTGTTTCTTGATTAGCATCAGTTATCCATTTTGATGAAGTATAATGCTCTGTTTTGAAATGACGTGTTTAGTTTTTAATTTTCGCTTTAACAGAAATGTCTGGAGTTTGCCTACCTTCCATTAATAATTGCTGTTTTCTACAAAACTGAGGATGCCAAACGAAACTGTGAATCGAGAGCACAACACTAAGACATGTGATCATGTGACATTCCTTTAACCTACTTTTATTAACTTGCCTCTGGCAAACTTTGTTGTTTGGTAACCGTTTTCAAATACGAGTCCACTTCTACATTTCACCCTTTGAATTACTGTCAAACTATATTGACAATCGAACACTTCAACACTTCACAAGATCTTTTTCATTAACCAGAACAATTATATAAGCTTAATAACCACAACACTCCCACCCATAAGAAGCAAACGAAAATTATATTTGTTTATGACCCAGCGCTAAGCAGCTAGCATTTACCCCATTGTACAGAGGGGTATATGGGCTTTGGCTGCTACACTACCTGGAGAGAACCGATAAGAATCGAGCGCTTCCGATACCTGTCATTTTGGCGTGAAAATAGCGGGAATATCGTTGAGTATTGGTGCGGGAATATTGTTGAGTATTGGTGCGGGAATATTGTTGAGTATTTGGGCGGGAATATTGTTGAGTATTTGGGCGGGAATATTGTTGAGTATTTGGGCGGGAATATTGTTGAGTATTGGTGCGGGAATTTTGTTGAGTATTGGTGCGGGAATATTGTTGAGTATTGGGGCGGGAATATTGTTGAGTATTGGGGCGCAAATTAAAATAGATAGTAGGGTTTTAAAAGAAAGTTCGGGACGGCGTGGCCTAGTGGTTAAGTGGCACAGCTCACAACCAGAAGGTGCTGGGTTCGATCCCCATCACAGCACCGGCCGTTACACCAGGGAAGCAAACCCTTAGAAAATGCAGGAAGAAGCGGACCTTTACATAAAATGCATGCTGAAGTCGAATGCACTGGGCCGACGGGCGCAGAATAAAAACGCAGTTCAACGCACACCGCCTTTGGGATTAAAGAAATGAGGCGAACGCAATAAGAAAAACAAATTTTTAAAAGAAAGTTCAGGAAACAAAACCCTTGAACACGGACGGCGTATAAATGAAAAACAGTGCATGATATGCAGCTACCCATACCTATCCCCAAAATGTTGGAGCAGGGGGCTGAAGTACACAGTGTTTAATGGCTTTTGTTCTTTATAATCTAAAAATGAAATCAACATCCCTAACACACATAACCAACAATTTTAGAACAATCATAACAGTATACATCATTGCACACGCCTGGACCAGCATAGAAGGACAAGAGTTTCATGGGTAATTGGGTGCAGAAGAAAAATGCAATACTGACAACATTATAATGCTTCAGGGTCCCTCACCCGTACCACCACACGTACATAGTCAGGTGGTAAACATGCAGGTCAGACCTGACCTCACCATCATCTCTGCAAATATACATAACAAATGTGTACTGAGAGGCCCGGATGACATTGGTAACAACCACACTGAGGGGCACTGATGGTATAAGCAGCGACCACACTGAAAGCCCCCACCCACTTAATGACATAGGTAGCGACTACACTGAAAGCCCCCACCTACTTAATGCCATAGGTAGCGACCACAGTGAAAGCACCCCCCCCCCCATATGGCATAGGTACCGACGACACTGAAAGCCCCCCCCCCCCTCCCATATGGCATAGGTAGCGACGATATTGAAAGCCCCCCCCCCCCTCCCATATGGCATAGGTAGCGACGACACTGAAAGCCTCCCCCCTCCAATATGGCATAGGTAGCGACCACACTGAAACCCCACCCCACCCCGCCCCTTCCCCCCCCCCCCCCCCCCCCCCCGATGACATAGGTAGCGGCGACATTGAGAACCAGATTAAGACATGCAATCGAACAAACAATTACACAGTGACAGTCAACCATGCACCAAACTGCAAGCACAGACCATGCTCCAAACTGCAAGCACAGACTATACACCATACTGCAAGCACAGACCATACACCATACTGCAATCACAGACCATACACCATACTGCAGGCACTGCGGCGAACAAGAGGAAATAGTCAGGCACTGCGGCGAACAAGAGGAAATAGTCAGGCACTGCGGCGAACAAGAGGAAATAGTCAAACACTGTCTTCTGGTTTGCCCTCATTGTCAGAATTGTGGAAGTAACTACTACCCCTTCTCTCGTCTATTATCAACATCATGTATGAAGACTCGAAACAACGGAATACATGGTCCACTAACTGCCACCGGGAACAAACGAATGGAAACTAGTTATAATAGGAACCAGAAATTTCAAACAGATTCTCATTTTCACCAGCAGTTATATGCCAAAAATGCGTCCTTGTAATATACTTTCATTGGATGTGTAGGTGTCGTTAACATGAGCAACCAGAAAACATTGCGAACCAGATTTTTGTCGTTACAGGTCATGTTTCTGTTTGTGCTTTAATTATTTATACCCAGAAATCAATATCAGTTCTAAACAACACTGCAACACCATCATACAGACACACATACGCGCACACACACTCAACACGCACGCATCCATATATACGTTGCATGAGATTGCTTCTAGGTTTCTGTATTCTGGAAAGCTTAAATTGTTTCTCATTATTTGGTGTAGGCTTTAAGATGTAACCTTTGAACTAGTCAGTGGTCATTCTGAGGCCATGAGCATCTCCAAAGAGTGTGTACATGAATGGTATTAGTCACGGTCATGTGTGATTTCTCTGTTTCACGTTGATGTTGTTGCTGTTGTTGTTGTTGTTGCTGTTGTTGTTATCCCATGGCTGCTAAGGGAACCTGCTCTTGGAAGTCCAATACCATTCTTAAATAGATACATGTCTTCTTCCGTTGTTTCACTGCTCCGTACAGTGTGTTGGCAATTGTCGGTAGTTCTTGTATGTTGTACATCTTTGTAATGCCGAAGACACATTTATTGGCAGCTCCTTTCATTTTATCATTATTAAATAGATGGTATACCATTCTGTTGTGGCGTGAACAGTGTCTAAAGATTAGCACATAGATGCCCACTTCTGTTGAGCTGTAGCATGTATACTTTTGTTGTTGATTTCTACTCCCGACTTCTTTGTGTGTTTTTTTGTCTGCTAATATCTTCACTTTTTTTACAAGCTACTGTTAAATCAGGCAAAACTAGTTCAAAACTAGAGCTCAAAACTACAGTTCTAAACTATAGCTCAAAACTCGAGCTCAAAACTAGAGCTCCAAAGTCGAGCTCAAAACTAGAACTCAAAACTAGAACTCAAAACTCGAGCTCAAAACTAAAGTTCAAAACTAGAGCTCAAAACTAGAGTTCCAAAGTCGAGCTCAAAACTGGAGCTCAAAAGTCGAGCTCAAAACTAGAACTCCAAAGTCGAGCTCAAAACTACAGTTCAAAACTAGCTCAAAACTATAACTCAAAACTCGAGCTCAAAACTATAACTCAAAACTATAACTCAAAACTAGCTCAAAACTAGAGCTCCAAACTCGAGCTCAAAACTACAGTTCAAAACTAGAATTCAAAACTAGAGCTCAAAACTCGAGCTCAAAACTACAGTTCAAAACTAGAATTCAAAACTAGAGCTCAAAACTAGAATTCAAAACTAGAGCTCAAAACTAGAGCTCAAAAATAGAGCTCAAAACTAGAGCTCAAAACGTGCAATAACATTATAGTTTTAATGCAGGTCCCCTCGTTTCCGATTTATTGGTGCGGCTGGATCCAGGGGCCCCTTGCTAAGGAAGAAACAATACAACCACTGCACCACCGTGCATGCTGTACTAGTCGACTAGCGAGAGTTGTGCATAGAACTAGCAACCGCGTCGTGTAAAATAAATTGCTACAGCAACCACCATACAAAGCAGTGCCTTGTAGCAGGTTTCCTAAAGGATGTTAACTATAGTGAACGGAGTTAACAAGGAAAAAGACAAGACAATATACGCGCTGAAAGAGAAACACAAAGTCTCTAATAATAAAAATAAGGTTGTTTTTTTATGAGGGACAGATTGGTGCATTTATTCTTGTAATTTTAGCAGAAGAAAAAATAAACATCAAGTCCAGTGACAACTGAAATCTTTCTTTGTCAAGTCCAGTGACAACTGAAATCTTTCTTTGTCAAGTCCAGTGACAACTGAAATCTTTCTTTGTCAAGTCCAGTGACAACTAAAATCTTTCTTTGTCAAGTCCAGTGACAACTGAAATCTTTCTTTGTCAAGTCCAGTGACAACTGAAATCTTTCTTTGTCAAATCCAGTGACAACTGAAATCTTTCTTTGTCAAGTCCAGTGACAACTAAAATCTTTCTTTGTCAAGTCCAGTGACAACTAATATCTTTCTTTGTCAAGTCCAGCGACAACTGAAATCTTTCTTTGTCAAGTCCAGTGACAACTGAAATCTTTCTTTGTCAAGTCCAGTGACAACTAAAATCTTTCTTTGTCAAGTCCAGTGACAACTAATATCTTTCTTTGTCAAGTCCAGCGACAACTGAAATCTTTCTTTGTCAAGTCCAGTGACAACTGAAATCTTTCTTTGTCAAGTCCAGTGACAACTAAAATCTTTCTTTGTCAAGTGACTACTAGAATCTGTCTTTGTCAAGGTAAATTGTCATTTTATATGTTGGGGATAGTTCACTCACAACCACTGACAATTGTCATCTTTTATGTTTTGGTGAATTTACTCACAACCACTGACCATTATCATCTTTTATGTTTTGGTGAATTTACTCACAACCACTGACCATTGTCATCTTTTATGTTTTGGTGAATTTACTCACAACCACTGACCATTATCATCTTTTATGTTTTGGTGAATTTACTCACAACCACTGACCATTGTCATCTTTTATGTTTTGGTGAATTTTCTCACAATCACTGACCATTATCATCTTTTTGGGGGGAATTTACTCACAACCACTGACCATTGTCATCTTTTATGTTTTGGTGAATTTACTCACAACCACTGACCATTATCATCTTTTTGGGGGGAATTTACTCACAACCACTGACCATTGTCATTTTTTATGTTTTGGTGAATTTACTCACAACCACTGACCATTGTCATCTTTTATGTTTTGGTGAATTTACTCACAACCACTGACCATTATCATCTTTTATGTTTTGGTGAATTTACTCACAACCACTGACCATTGTCATCTTTTATGTTTTGGTGAATTTACTCACAACCACTGACCATTATCATCTTTTTGGGGGGAATTTACTCACAACCACTGACCATTGTCATCTTTTATGTTTTGGTGAATTTACTCACAACCACTGACCATTATCATCTTTTTGGGGGGAATTTACTCACAACCACTGACCATTGTCATTTTTTATGTTTCGGTGAATTTACTCAGAACCACTGACCATTATCATCTTTTATGTTTTGGTGAATTTACTCACAACCACTGACCATTGTCATCTTTTATGTTTTGGTGAATTTTCTCACAATCACTGACCATTATCATCTTTTTGGGGGGAATTTACTCACAACCACTGACCATTGTCATCTTTTATGTTTTGGTGAATTTACTCACAACCACTGACCATTATCATCTTTTTGGGGGGAATTTACTCACAACCACTGACCATTGTCATTTTTTATGTTTTGGTGAATTTACTCACAACCACTGACCATTGTCATTTTTTATGTTTTGGTGAATTTACTCACAACCACTGACCATTGTCATCTTTTATGTTTTGGTGAATTTACTCACAACCACTGACCATTATCATCTTTTATGTTTTGGTGAATTTACTCACAACCACTGACCATTGTCATCTTTTATGTTTTGGTGAATTTACTCACAACCACTGACCATTATCATCTTTTTGGGGGGAATTTACTCACAACCACTGACCATTGTCATCTTTTATGTTTTGGTGAATTTACTCACAACCACTGACCATTATCATCTTTTTGGGGGGAATTTACTCACAACCACTGACCATTGTCATTTTTTATGTTTTGGTGAATTTACTCAGAACCACTGACCATTATCATCTTTTATGTTTTGGTGAATTTACTCACAACCACTGACCATTGTCATCTTTTATGTTTTGGTGAATTTTCTCACAATCACTGACCATTATCATCTTTTTGGGGGGAATTTACTCACAACCACTGACCATTGTCATCTTTTATGTTTTGGTGAATTTACTCACAACCACTGACCATTATCATCTTTTTGGGGGGAATTTACTCACAACCACTGACCATTGTCATTTTTTATGTTTTGGTGAATTTACTCACAACCACTGACCATTGTCATTTTTTATGTTTTGGTGAATTTACTCACAACCACTGACCATTGTCATCTTTTATGTTTTGGTGAATTTACTCACAATCACTGACCTATTATCTTCGTTATGTTTCGCTGTGAAATTACTAATTAGCACACGCCATTAGCATAAGCATCCCTTTTTTTTTGGTAAGTTTACTCCAATGAGTATATTTATCCCTGTGTTTTGCTCATATACTAGTATGGGCGAGCCCATTATTAGTATATTGGTGTAGTGGTAGAGCCTTTGCTTAACACGGCATATGTAGCGGACTCCACTCCCGCTACTGTGAAGCTCCAGTCAACTAGCTGTAATTTGGTTCATGACATATGATTAGGGAAGGAAAAGCAGCGAGAAAGGGAACTAGCCAGACAACATCCTAAAAGCTGTGACTTAATTACAATTAATTATTTAACACTTCACCCTGGCCGGCAGTTTCTTCTTCTTCTTCTTTTTCATCGTACGCAGTCAGACATCAACCTTTATTTTTTCGAAAAAAGCAGCGATCATCCTGAGGCTGTCGACACTGCCATAGAGCTTGTCTAGTGTTGCCATTGGTGATGGACACATCTGCTCTCTCTGATCTTCGTATGTCGGGCAGTTTTGCAGCAAATGCTCAGCGGTCATTTTCCCTGTACCACAAGAGCATTCGTCAGTGCCACCTATCTTCAATTTGTTAAATAGGTGGTACCTCAGTCTGTTGTGGCCAGTGCGAAGTCTGAAGACCACGACCTGCTCTCTTCTGTTCAACTGGTAATAGGCATCGTTTTTTTGTGTAGCCAGTATGTTCGGTTTCCCATTTGGTCATGTATCTAGCTCTAATAAGCCGTTTTGACTCTTCGTATGTCATACTAGTATCTGGTTGTGGTAGTCTTGCACTTTCTTTTGCCAGTCTGTCTGCCTCCTCGTTGCCTTGGATGTTGCAGTGGGATGGAACCCACTGTACCACTACCCTTTTTGGTGCGGACTGCTGGCATAGTTGACAGAGTACTGCTCTTAAATCATTAAGTTCAGTATTTTTCTGGCTTTTTAGTGCTGTGACTACGGCCAAGGCATCTGTAAACAGGACTAAATGGCTTTCATTCCTTTTACCTGTCACCATTTCTTCTACTGCCGCCCTCAGTGCCTCTGCCTCCGCTCTGAAATTGCTCGTGTATTTTCCAGTAGCGAATGACAGTGTTATTTTTCTGCCATTTGGTAGGTTCAGAAATGCTCCTGCTTCTCCGTTCTGTGTTGTGTTTGTTACAGAACCGTCGGTGTATGCATGGGTCCAGTCCATGCTTAGGTAGTTTTTCGTTATGTACCTCAGGGTAGTATCTCTTCTTTTGTTTTCAGTCTGGCAGTTTTTGTTTCCAATACCTGGTATATTTTCTACCACCTCTGGAAACATATGCTGCCTCCAGGTAGGTTTTCGTACAGTAGGGATGGGCTTTGGTGTTGTTAGTGCGTTCATGTGGTCTTCGTGCATCTTTGCTTTGGCTATTTCTGTAAAGTTTCTCCGCTTTAGTTTCCCATTTCAGAAATAGTTTAGTCTCTGGTGCATTGGATGGTCAGTCAGTCTTCTGAGTTTCTCTGATTGCTGCTGGGCTCTGCAGTCTCTTCTGTCAGTCATGGATTGCAGGTTTGTAATCTTTTCAAGCTCTACAATTGGCGTTGACTTCATGCCTCCTGTTATAACTCTCATGGCTTGGTTTTGGAGTTTGCTAATTTTATCGAGTTCGCCTTTGCTGCTGTTGTCCATGCCGCAATGCCATACTTGAGAACCGGTCTCACTCTTCCAGTGTACAGTTTCTTTAGTATACTTTCGTCTGCTCCTCAGCTTGTGCCAGCCAGTTTCCTCAAGATTGCCATCCTTTCTCTGGCTCTCATTCGGTTTCTGTCGATCTGACTTTTCCATGTCATGTGCCGATCAAATGTGACTCCCAGGTAGTTTGGGTTGTCGTTTGGCTGCAGGTATTTGTGGTTAAGACTTAATTTGGTGTTTTGGGGTTTGTTTGATAGCGAGAATATGTACATGTTGTTTTTTCCTCGTTTATTTTGACCAGCCATGAGTTCGCCCACTCTTCCAGCGATGTTAGGGCCGATTTCTTGCTATGGTGAGATTCTTTTCAGAGGTCTACATAGCCAGATCGTCTGCAAACATTGAGCTATAGACTCTTCTTGGTATATTCTCTGTTATTTATATACACTAGGAAGAGTGTGGGTGACAGTACCCCCCCCCCCCCCCTTGGGGTACTCCCTGCTGAAGTGTCACCTTTTTGCTCATCCGGCAGTTTCTTATATGTGACTTTTTTTTTTAGGAGCGTATGATTGAAAGTATTTACGTTCTTGCCTGGATAGTTTCTGTAGACCACTGTTTTTACAAGACGATGTTCTATGCAGAACCCTCTACATCCGCCTTTATGTAATATGCACAGTACGTCGTAGGAGGCGTATTCTTTATTTCCTACTCCGAAGTCATGAAGCCAACTTGGCGGATATGAACTGAAAGTAGTGCGCGGAAGTTTGCAGAGTTCAGTGCGTCCAATGGTATTGTCAAAGGGAAATAACAAATTTAAAAAAAACAATCTGCAGTCATAGTCAGGAACATTGTTCAGATGACTAATCATCGATTTTGTGTTTGTTAACGCTGAGCTCAAACACTTAAAGCGTCTATGTTTAAGCAGCAGCCATACCGGATCTTATTAAATACAAGAGATATTAATTTCCCATTCTTTTTTGTAGTTAATTAGAAGGTTGTTTAATTGCTGCTAAACTCGAGAAGCGATATATCAGGCGTGAACTTTAATTATGTGTCGTTCTGAAGAGAAGGTTTTGTCAAACTGCAGCAGGGCAGACTGGCTAAGGAAAAGGGGTCGTAGAGGGAATAACCCGGTACTCAAAAAATGCTTGCCAAAGTCGGATGTGTTGGACCGAAAGGTGCAAATATCACATTGAAGCTGTAAACTACGACACAACGCATTCCGTTCTCTCGACTACATTCTGCTACTTAAACCCTTTCAGGGTTTGGTAGCGGGAGATTGAGAACGAACGAAGCCAAGCCAAAGCAAACTGGTTTGAATTCACATTTCAGCACCTAGATTGAATTCATTAGATACAAATAAAATTAATTCAATTAGCTATAAAAATGTATATATGTAATGGGTCAGTAAAGCACCAGAACAAAAACAAAATGACACTTACGTTACAGCCACAAAGCATTCGTCAGGTACAAAGAACGAAAGGTTACAACAAATAATCACAACAAACGACAAGGCATGATGTAATAATGAGCGGTTTAATCGAACAGCCTTACCTGGAAGTGGCCAGGAACGTGTGAGTCATGGTATGCCAGTTATGAAAGAGAGAAGACCAAACAATGAATGGTCAAAATGATAACACGTAGCTCGGCATCAATTGAAAGTTGAAAACACTAACAAATCAAATAAATATCAACATTCACACATATACAAGTATATGTGGAGTTTTTAAAAGTGATAAAACACAGAGATAAACAAACATGAAAAGGGTACCAAACAAAATAAGTACTTAAAAATTATAATATAAATCACTTTTCCTCTCATAAACAGTATACTCTATTAGCTCTCTTAGGTAGCCCAGTGGTTAGCGAGCTGGCTTTGCATATGAGTGGTCCTGTGTTCATTCCCCAGTTGAGGGGGAAATGTCTTTTCAGAGCGCAATGGCTCTACGGTCGACCCAGCCTTAAATGGGTACCCGTTCAGTCCGGAAGTAAAAGCGGCGAGGGATAGGAGATGGCTACCGTCCTCATATAGCCGAGCGTTTGAAATGTTAGATCGCTAACACCTCACACCCGGCAGTAGTGCTATGGGCTTACTTTACTTGACTATTAGCTCCAATATAAGCTGGGGGGGGGGGGGGGTACTGCGATTGTCCTTCTTGCAGAAAACCTGCGCCAAAGTATTTTTACTCTTGTGGGGGGGGGGGGAGGGGAGATTTCTCCCCTCTTTTTTTTTTAATTCTCAAGAAAAATCCACATAATCATGGAAATGTCATGTTTGTAGTGAACAGTTTTACTCGCTCATTACAAGCAATGTCCGTAAGAACCTTTTTTTACCAGCAGAAAAATCAAGTTTCTTCTTCTTCATTTGTTCTCAATCTCCCACTACCAAACCCTGAAAGGGCTTAAGTAGCAGAATGTAGTCCAGAAAAATCAAGTTTGATTCCTTGATGGAAGCCTGCTTTCATGTATTTATGTACTTCTGGCTGGTCGACTTCTGTAACATTGTGCTTTACATAAAAAGGTGTACAGTCACGTGCACAACTCCAACTTGTATCCCGGCAAAGTATGTTTCACTGGACATATTCGTTCGACCACAATAAGTAATGTCCCGATGCGCTTGAAAACTAAGCAATTTAATGATGATGCCGTTTTTATGCAAGAAGAATCAATGACAGCTAATTTATAGTGCAGTTAATGAGGGCACGCGTTGTATGTACACGTCAAAATATTTAAGGTTATAATTTTTAAAAAACATAACTACATTGATAGAAATAATTAAGATGAAGATAATGACAGCAGCGATCATATGGTCCGTTAATCGGCCTGCCGCGGCAAATTTATGTTTGAGAAATACCGGATACAGTTTCACAGCGTGGGTCAAATGTCATAATTACTGTACATAAAAGTGTGACATTGGGCTATACGGTGCAGCATAAAAATGTGGTATAATGTTTATCAAACAAAATGTCTTTGTTCTGGCGCCTAGAGGTATAAGTTATTTTTGGTTGAGCAACAACAAATAATAATGGCGAGGACTATGTCGATAACAATATACGATCGCTAAAATAAAATTGAATCAATTAATTGATGAAAGACGTAGTACACATTTAAACAAAGTAGTTAATTAATAAAAGTCTTTCAAACAGACACGCAGGAACATTATAATCGGATAAGAAAGAGATTAGTAAATAATGTGGAATAGTGTGTTGGATGTTAAGTCGCTCGAGCGGTCAGAGGCAGACGAACATACTGACAAAGACTTCCCCTCACATGTGTCTGCATTCAGAGTGTATTATAACAACCTGTCTAACCTGGTAAGTATAGATCGTCACTGAGATACCAGTAGCCGTGAACTTGTCGAAGAGCCTTGCATTGCACTTCAGTCAGGAGGGCGCATGCCCACCTTCTTCAGTACGACCGGGGACATATTAAATGCGACTAAAACCAGCTATTAGAGAAAATCTACCAAGTCTCCAGAAGTCAACACGAGTAGCTTCTTCGTCTTCTTATTATTAATATTATTATTATTATTATTCATCGTTTGTCTTGAAAAAAACGTTTTGTTGCGTTTGTCGTAGCTCACTGCGAAGCTGCGATATCCCGACCTTTCGGTCCGACACATCCAAATTCAGAATGGCATTTTTGGGACCAGGTTTGCCTTCCGTCTTCGATTCTAAGTCTCTGAGCCTTACTGCACTAGTGCAGCCTCTTTCTATAGTCGCTGTCTGTAGCAGGATAGGATCTCGTCCAGTTATGACTCGCAGACTTTGACGCAAGCCACCAGCTATAAGCCGCTGGACGTAGACCATGAAGTAAGCCACCAGCTATAAGCCGCTGGATGAAGACCCTGACGCAAGCCACCAGCTATAAGCCGCTGGATGCAGACCGTGACTGAAGCCACCAGCTATAAGCCGCTGAACGCAGACCCTGACGCAAACCACAAGCTATAAGCCGCTGGATGCTCTAAGCTCATTCGCTGCTACTTCCTATGCACCACAAGCAGCTCCAAACAAACAAAAAACGACAGAGAGCTCTGCGCCAAAAATATGGCACAATATACAGTTCACGAACTAGAGAATGGAGTTAATAACTTTCTCGTAATGGGAAATGTATTTTACCTTTTGTATAATAAAAATGGGAATTGTCAGGTGTTATGTATACTCATCATTACTATGTGGCACACAAACATGGACACTGAATAACAAGTTGGAAAAGAGTATTGAAGCCTTCGAAATGTTAGTATATAGCAGATTAGGCCGCGTTTCTTGGAAAGATGGGTAAACAAATGTAGATTTATTGAAAATGTAGAGGGGAGGAGGGGGGGGGGGAGAGAAATATTGACACAAATCAAGGTCGGACAGTTAAGATATTTTGGCCATGTAACAAGACATATCTCCTCGTTGAAGGCCATACTAGAGGATAGGGTGGAAGGTGATCGTCCAAGATGTAGGAAGCGTTATAAGTGGGTGGATAACATCAGGAGATGGGCTGGGAAAAGTATGCCAGATTGCATGATTGCGACAAGAGTACACTGGAGAACAGCGGACCTTCGATACGGAGATGGCATATGAACTAAACTGAATAATCAAATGCTTACATCTTTAGAAATATATTTTTTTTGTAACGCAACTCTCATTACGATTATCCGTAACTGTATGCTCCAGTATGAGCATGAGGCCGTACGTGAGTTCAGCCTTCTTGCAGCGTTTATGAAGGGTTGCTGGTAAAGTAACGTCCCGCAATTTTTTGTTTATACAAATTGTTCAAAATGTGCAACATTCACGTACAGTAGAACTGAATGTCTCCTCTGCACAAAATTTGCTACATTCAAGCACAGTAGAACTAAATGTCTCCTCTACACAAAATGTGCTACATTCACGTACAGTGAACTGAATGTATCCTCTACACAAAATGTGCTACATTCACGTACAGTAGAACGGAATGTCTCCTCTACACAAAATGTGCTACATCCACATACAGTAGAACGGAATGTCTCCTCTACACAAAATGTGCTACATTCACGCACAGTAGAACTGAATGTCTGTGTCACATTCTATTTTTCCCCTTAATGTTCCACGCCTACAGCTTTACGCTGGCGCGAAACAAGGACATGCATGTCTCTCCTGTACCCGCTGGTTTCCTTTTGACCTAGCCAGGTTTCCAGATTTCCAGTGTCCCATCTTGCGCAGAACTTCGAAAATCGAAGCTCGTAGAAAGTTACCATCGCTCTTCAATTGCTGACTGAAAGCTGTAGGACCGGACCAATTGTTGACTTGTGATGGAATGGTCATCATGAATAATGGCATGCTTCTGTGGCACTTTGTTGTCTACGGGAAATAATTGTCAGTACAATACACCTCTCTCCTTTATAGTATTCTACGACATACAAAGTACAGCACAGTGTTGTTTGCTTC
Organism: Ariolimax columbianus; assembly: GCA_036924085.1. NCBI lineage: Eukaryota > Metazoa > Mollusca > Gastropoda > Stylommatophora > Arionidae > Ariolimax > Ariolimax columbianus. The sequence goes on from JAVGWX010000013.1 coordinate 19,919,931, forward strand.
ACAGAAATTGAGCCCTCGTGCGAGTGTTACCCTATCCCGAAAAAAAGCAAATAAAGATAATATTGTAAACGGCGAGGCAAGTCGGAAAGGCGACTAAGGAGGGTTTGTGAAGCTAAGCTGACTAGCTTATCCTGTAGGACCTTGAGCCACAAATATGTCAAACAGATGAGAACAAGTTAACCTTTAATGTACCGCGGTGAGCTGAACACGATCTTGGCTTGGCTTTGTTCATTCTCAATCTCCCACTACCAAACCCTAAAAGGGTTTAAGTAGCAGAATATAGTCCAGAGGACGGAATGCGTTGTATCGTAGTTTACAACTTGACTGCGATATTTGCACCTTTCGGTCCTTCACATCCGACTTCAGCAAGCATTTTTTTAGTACCGGGTTAGCATTCCCTCTTCGATCCCTTCTCCTTAGCCAGTCTGCCCTGCTTCAGTCTGTTATCCAGGATCACCGCGTGGAGGTGTAGAAGGGTCTTGGGAGCTTTGGTTCGCTGGCCCTGACACTAGCAGTCAGCTATGGGTCGCTGACCACTGCAGCTCATGCGCTACTCGGCATCTTGATCCCTGAACAAGATCTGATTGAATTGAGTCCTACGTGGAATATATGTGCATAGAATGGGGAATACGTTACATTGACTTATAATAGTTGCAGCGGTCATCAGGCTAACAGTTTCGTCTTCTACGTCTTCCTTGTTCGTTTTGTCAACTCGACTTCAAAAACTCTAACGAAGGCAGCAGTCGACTTGAGGTTCCGTGCAGCTTCTTGTTGAGGGACACTGCCAAAGTCAAGTGGAAATTCAGCAGTATTAACAGCTGGATGGAAATGGGGTTTTCTGAAGACTCCATTGTACTAAGCCGCAGCATGTGAGAAGTGTGGTGTCAGTGCCCTTCCTTGCTGGTTTTACATTCCTAACTCATGCGTCATGTACCCATTTACAGCTAGGTTGACTGGAGAAGCGGTACCCTATTAAAATCACGATCCAGATTTTTTGTAGTGTCCAGACGCGATTCGCACCGAGGCACGCTGTTACCACAGAAAATAGCGAATTACTGGCTATGAACTGGGCTAACGTGTCCCTCAGGATGCTGCGAAATGCTACTTATATTGTCGGTATACAGTGGGCAGGACTGCAAAATAATTTCTGCCGTTACTGGGGCTATGCCGAAAGTACAAAGGTCCGTAGTGCAAATCTTGAACTTGTTGTACAGATGACCTCTCAGTATCTTGTGTCCTGTGCGTAAACGGAGAATGAGAAGGCTAGCAGAATCATTTTATGTGTTAGAAAAGGGTGGCACGGATATTCGGCCAATGAAATGACAGTTTCCGAAAAATCCACCACTATAATTTCAGAACCGTTGGAAAGTGTCGTAAAATGTGCTAACCATTACCTGCTGGAACAAACAACTCACGTGGCCGAATCAGCCCAGCTAAATCAAGTTTACTTTTGTTTAACTAATTGTAACATTTCGACTTAATTACAGGCGTTATACCAAAGACGACAGCTTTGTTAGCTGCGCCAGAATCAGGGACATAAAACATTTGATGATTCATGCGTGGTGCGAGAAAAAAAAATTGCTCACTTGACATTAAAGCAGCTGCAAACTGATTGTAAGAATGGCCGACTTATCTCGAGAGAAATCAATCGCGTGCAAAGTTGCATGCCGAAAACGATATAATCTGTGTTATAAATTAAGGCACGTGAACTAAATATTACACGAACTATAAAAGTTATGGTGGGCGTGCTATCTCACCTTTCTTTTTTCTAAATGTTTTCTAAAGTGAAATCTGTCGGGCGTGAGAATATAGAGGGCCACTTTAATCAGCGATGTACATGTTATATATATATATATATATATATATATATATATATATATATATATATACATACAACACACACAACAAACACACACACACAAACACACACACACACACACACACACACACACGCACACCCGAGTGTCACCGGAATAGAAAAGAATATGAGATGCCGACTAACCTTTTAAATATGTCGTATAAGGCACCTAAAGTAAAGTAAAGTAAATCATAGCATTACTGCCGTTGGGGTGTGAGGTGTTGTCGATCTCACATTTCAAAGTTCTGAGCTCTACCTTAAGTTTTAGTTTTGAGCTAAATTTTTTAGTTCTAGTTTTCAGCTCTAGTTTTAAACTAGTTTTGCCTGATATAACAGTAAGTAAAAGTAAAAGTAAAGTAACCCATAGCATTATTGCCGTAGGAGTGTGAGGTGTTAGCTATCTCACATTTAAAAGTCTCGGCTATATGAGGGCGGAAGCCATCTCCTCTCCCTCGCCGCTTTTACTTCTCAGACTGAACCTCTTTGCTCAGCCATTTAAGGCTGGGTCGTCCCGGGAGCCATTGTGGTCTGAAAAAAACATTACCGCCTCAAATGGGGAATGAACCCAGGACCACTTAGATGCGAAGCCAGCGCGATAACCCCTGCGCTACGCGGCTCCACTAATGCCACTAAAGAGTGTATATTGGACTACAAACCTTCTCATTGTAGAACTATTGCTATAGACACCAACGCTTCAGACTCGGAACGGAACATTGTAGACTCAAGGCCCACCTCCACAGAATCGGTCTTAGAAACACCGGCGCGTGCGATTACGGAGCACCCTAGCAACACCAGAACATAACTGCAGGACTGCCCACGGCCATCTAGATAAATATTTATCCTGATGGCCGTGACCTCACTTGTGCATACCAAAGAGAGGCAGTCTGGCCCGGAGGAGCGACTATGCATGAAAAGCCGTGGTGGACGGAGGAATATCTGCTTATTTTTTCTTTCTTTATTTTGTTAAAGGTTAGCCTGTGTATTCTACTGCCGAAGGCCCGCATTTCCACTACAGACCGTAGTCTTTTAGACGATATCAGGGCATATTAACCAGTGCATGGATGCATGTGTGCGTTAATATATATATATATATATATATATATATATATATATATATATATATATATATATATATATATATATATATATATATATATATATATCATGTAGCATGTCCTTTGTAGAACGTCGCTCCCATCACAGTCTGTCTGAAAGAAACTTGTCCCCTTGCCAAAACTCCAGCCACCGCCACAGTCATACTCGGGCATTCCTGGATATCTTGGTGCCATCGTCTTCTTGGTCTACCCCTTCCTCTTTTGCCTGGCACCATACCTTCCATCATCGTTCTTTCAAGACCGTTGTGTCTCTTGATGTGACCAAAGTATTTGCATTTTCTAGCCAAAATGGAATTGATAAACCAGTTCTCCTCTTTGCTCAACTCTTGCCGAATGTCTACATTTGTTCTTTTCTCTGTCCAGGGTATTCTGAGGATCTTTCTGTTGCATTTTGACTCGAAGGATTCGATTCTTTGTCTAGAAGTTTTGGTAATCGTCCATGCTTCACAGCCATAAGCTGCCACAGGAAAAACACAGGCTCTCAAGACTTTTACTTTTATCGTTTTGTTGGTGCCATGCCATAATTTCTTCAGGCTGTTCAGTCTCTGCATTGCCATAGCTAGTCTTCTTCTGATTTCTTTCGAGCAGTCACCATTTTTGTCGATTCTGGAGCCCAGATATTCAAAATGTGTAACCTGATCTATTTCCTCACCACCCACTGTAAATGTATGCTGACATTGTGTTTTATCGGTGGTCATTCTCTTTGTTTTGTTTATGTTTATGAACAGATTTTGATCTTTACTATATTTACTAAATATTCAATGAGATTGACTATATGCAAAGGAAACCCCATTTCCTTCATGATTCTCCACATATTTTGATGTTTTACCGTGTCGAAGGCCTTAGTGTAATTAATGAAACATGTGTACATGTCTACATTAAACTCTCTACATTTTTCATAGATGTTCCTTAAATTGAATGTGTGGTCCCGGGTCCCTCTGTCTTTCCTAAAAACCTGCCTGGACTACGTGAATTTCAGATTCAAACCTTTTCTCTATCCTTCTTAATAGGATTCGCAAGAGTATATTGCTAGCATGGCTGATCAGTGCGATAGTTCGGTAGTTCGTGCACAGCTTCGGGTTGGCTGTTTTGGGGAGGGGAATATAAATTGGTTTCTTCCATGCTTCTGGCCACTCTGCACTGTGCCATATCTGTTTACACAGCTTGTGATAGACTCGAGCACATGCCTCTCCTCCTGCTTGTATTAGGTCTGCTGGGATATCATCGCATCCTGGGGACTTTCCCTTTTTCAGGCTTTTAATTGCAGAGCGTACTTCTTCCAATGTTGGTTCAGGTTCTTTCTCATCCTTTGGTAGGATTGTAACTGAGCGCTTTGTGCTATCTCCATACATGGTTTTGCAGTACTCTCTCCATCTATTCAGTATGTCTTTGGTTTCTGTTAATGTGTTATCCTCTTTGTAATTAATGACACGTGGAACCGGACGGAATTCCCTTGTCAGTGTTCTTATTGCTTTGAATGTATCTTTTTCTCTGCCTTGTTGTTGTAGGTTTTCTATATCCTTACATGTTTCTACTATGTATCTTCTTTTTTCTTTTCTTATTTCTCTTCTAAATTTTCTTGCGCAGTTTTTATATGCTGTGTTGGTCCCCTTACTTCCCATTTGTTTTAATTGTTGCCTTTCTGCAATGAGTTTATATGTTTCCTCTGTTATATAGCTCTGTGTCCTGTGCAATATCTTTGGAATCATTTCTTTTGCTGTCGAGATCAAAATATCCATTGCGTACGATGTCAACTCCTCAGATGTCATCTCTTCCTGTATAACAAGCAACGCCTCAAATTTGTTTTCTACTTTGATGTTGTATTCAGTAGGTATTGCTGATACATCGAAGTAGAAAACAAATTTTTAGGCTGGCAACCTTTGTTGATCCTGCGTAGTCTTGTTGGCTGGCAACCTTTGTTGATCCTACGCAGTCTTGTTGGCTGGCAACCTTTGTTGATCCTGCGTAGTCTTGTTGGCTGGCAACCTTTGTTGATCCTGCGTAGTCTTGTTGCCTGGCAACCTTTGTTGATCCTGCGTAGTCTTGTTTGGAAAACTGCAAACAATAATTCGTGGTTCGTATCGCAGTCCGCTCCTGGCAGTGTTTTTGTCGCTAGCACATTTGGTCTCCATCTTTGTTGCACTAGGATGTAGTCTATTTGGTTTCTGCTGATGCCATCAGGGGAGGTCCACGTGTACAGTCTTCGTGGATGTTGTTTGAAGAAGGTGTTGGCAATATATATATATATATCACTCTTTTCCCTTAACATGTGACCTTGAGCGCACTTACAAGAAAGTTCATTTTCTATTTAAATAATAGCCAGATTGGATAGCCTATAATTATTGATCATAGAATTACGCAAATGTGTTTTAAATCTTTTCAAGGTAGCCGTTGAACGTTCTGCAATACCCGAGCTCATTGGAATACTGAGAGTTAATGGCAGCAACTTGCCCGTCTGTTCACGCAATGTTTGGAGGTCGTTATCTACAATGAAACCCAATAATCCAATTCAAGAAATGGCTTTGTCTTCTGAACTGTAAATATTTACCAATTTATTGTGTAGTGCTATAAAGTTGAACACCTTAGGGTATGTGCTTTCAAGTTTTTTTTAAATTGACTGTCAGAAAAAGATTTTTTTGAACTGCACAAATTTCGCATGGTATTTTTCCTTTTAGGTGCATTTTTGTGTGCAACAAAATAATTTGTTTCACAAAAAGTATATTTCTTTGAGACATTTCATTAATTTTCTTCATATTGGACTCTGTCAAAAACCTTCTGGTAGTCTATAAAGCAAATATAAATGGTTTATTGAATTTCTATATATTTTTCTGTCAAAGTTCGCAAACAGAAAATTGCTTCCCTTGTTCCATTAAACTCCGAGAACCAAATTGTTGTTCTGAAACTTCCCTCTCTATTTTACTTCTTATTCTTTCTTGTATGATCTTGAGTAGTATTTTAATTGTGTGACTCATTAGACTTATTGTTCTAAAGTCTGAACATGCCTGTTGCATGAGGTTTTTTCTGGAGTGTTATAAACGTAGATGTTTTCAGATCTGTTGGTATGCATCCAGTATTGTATATGTCATTACACAAATCAGTAAGTATATCTATACCAAATTCCTCTATGATTTTTATGTTTATAGAGTCCGGCCATGTTGCTTTCCATTGTCTCATAGTTTTTATAACAATCACTACCTCTAATCTTAGGATGCTGGGTCCTTCATTATCATATGTTGATGGTTTGACTCCGCGACTGTCTTCAAAAAGCTCCCTTGTAAATTCAGGTCACCTGTTCTATATGTCAGTCTCATCCATCAAAATGACACCATTCTTATCTCGGATGCATATCCCCAAAAGTCAAGAGAAAAGCACTGGGATTCGAACCATGGACATGCTAGTTTTTAAAGCGCTTTGCTGAGAGAAAAAAACTTGAATCGGACAACTAGACACCACATAAACAATATTAAAACAAAATCGTTACAAAATTAACACGGAGCACGGCAATAATCTGGCCGTTCTAATAGCCGGAAGTGGAATTCTCCTCCATACGAGATAAACGCTCGAAAATGGTGAGTTGTGTGAATTGTCTGCACATTGGTCAGTGGCTGCAAATGTTATATTATTTCTCCCTGTCACAGATATATAAATGTATAGAAATATATATATATATATAAAGCAACTCATTCTAGTTTGCTTAAAAATGGTTTTTGATCAGTACTACTAACTCAGTAGCAATGTTAGAATCTCTGGTGGCAATTGTAGTGAATATCTCATTAAATTACTAATTTAGATTTGTTAGACTAATTTTTAAATTATGTTATTATGAATAATTGATCAATAATACTAATAGCAATATAATATGATACATTTTCAATTGAATGTTCATGATTCATTGTTCAACATTGGTAATTGGTTGGATTATTTATTTAATCTAAAAGAAAGCTTCATAAGACTCAAGTTAACGTGATATATAACTTTATAGTTCGGCTTACCGGGAGTGGATACACACGGGGACCGAGAAAGACAGTAATCATAGTATTAGTAATGAGTAAGCCAATAAAGTAGTAAACTGATTATACAGGCAAACAGAATTACGCAGAATAACACTAACAGAACTGAACAAATAGTAACTGTTACTTATGTTACGTTACTCACTCAGACTATGTACAATACAACAGTAGGACAACAATCAACATGCATTTTATAACTCATTAACTGTCGTACTAGTAAAATGACAGTTGAACATCTACACTGCAAAAGTACCTAACAGGGGCGCCGAAAATGCACATAGGCTGAGTGATAACCAGTGTAGTGTGTGCACAATTCCTGTACAAGCATGATTTTGTCATTTTTTATCTCATATTCTCATTTTACATTTAATCTATCTACATATAAAGTTGACATTTGAAAGTATGTGAAGAAGTCATATTATTAGATGAGAACGTAATTGATCAGCTTGTTAACGTCATTATTAACATCGTAACTATTCTTAATATCATAATTTCATAATTATTTTTAAATAACTAAGGGGGGGGGGGGGGGGGGGGGGGTTGAAATTATTAAAAACCTTTTTCAGGCTGTCATAGATCATGACTATGCTTATACCATATTTTTATATCCATTGGCACTCATATTGTACACACATCCCCTCATATTTATGTCTGATATAACCAAAAATATCGACTCATAATAAGGCATTGTTAGTTGACAACTAGTGTTATATTTACAATGTTGGAATGGTGGTTAACTATTGATTAAGTAATAAGGTTCCAGAAACCAAATCAATCAAATGTTATACATTCTCTATCAGTGAGCATTAGATCTAAATTTCAAAACATGTATGTCTTCATTCACTACCAAGTCATTCAAAGAAATTGTATTGTTTACTTTTGAATTGATATTTCTTGCAATTTCAATTTCTAGTTTATTTAATATAAATTTATAAATTCTCAAGTTCTATTAACGTGCTAGCAGTCGATAACTTTATTCAAAATTGATGAAGACATCGAAGTATTGTCGTTGGAATATGTTTTTATAGCTATGTCTTGGCTTGGCTTAGTTCGTTCTCAATCTGCCGCTACAAAACCCTGAAAGGGCTTAAGTAACAGAATGTAGTCCAGAGAACGGAATACGTTGTGTCGAAGTTTACAGCTTGACTGCGATATTTGCACCTTTCGGTCCAACACATCCAACTTCAGCAAGCATTTTTTGAGTACTGGGTTAGCATTCCCTCTTCGATCCCTTCTCCTTAGCCAGTCTGCCCTGTTGCAGCCTGTTATCAAGGATCACCACGTGGAGGTGTAGAAGGGTCTTGGCAGCTCTGAATCGCTGGCCCTGACGCTAGCAGTCAGCTATGAGTCGCTCACCACTGCAGCTCATGCGCTGCTCAGTATCTTGATCCCAAAAGCTATGTCTAACTGTTATATAAATTTGTAGTGTTAAGAAACAATTTTGACATGCTGCCATTGTTTTATGCTTCAGTCACAGCATACCTTTCGACATCATTTTATTCTTAAGTCATAGACCATTTGTTTTATGCTTCAGTCACATGCCCTTTGTTTTATACTTCAGACACAGCATATCATTTGTTTTTTCTTCAATCTCGTCATACCATTTGACATTTGTTTTTTTCTCAGATCACATACCATTTGTTTTATGCTTAAGTCACAGCATATCACTTGTTTTAGGCTTCAGTCACATCATACCATTTGTATTTTTGCTTTTATCACATCATATTTGTTATCATGTAATGAAAATATGTCTTTTATCTCATTTCAGCTATTTTACTCATTCTTCAAATCACTGGTGGGCAAGGAAGTGGTAGTGGAGCTGAAGAATGACCTGTGGTAGGTTGTGTTTGATGTGCATCTAGCTTCATACTTGTCTTGCACTTCTTCATTTATCTGAACCTGTTTAGTCCCGTACTGATACAAAAGGCTGACAAATGTATTCCATTTGTCATGTCTTAAGCAACGCAGCATGTGACGGAGATAATGTACTGATGGTCCAGGGCACATGAAACTACTGAATCAGATAGTTTGTTGTAATCATTAGTAATTGATTTATTTTACATATAGGTTATTCGCTAATTGCTCTTGTTTTAATTTTCCTTAAAAGTTCTCCTACTTCACATATACAAGATTTTCTGGCACGAACATTAAAGCACATAAATCCCGCTTTGTTTTATACATTTTATCATAGCCCAGCCAGTGATTATCAAGTTGCAATATTATCATATTATCTTATTAATTTTTTGTTTAAACTATCACTACGCCATTTATTACCATAACTGAGGTCTGCTGGGAGGATTATAGTACTGAGGAATAAAGGCCACTTGTTCTTGTAGTCACCACTCACGAGATAAGTTTTTATTTTGTACCTGCAATAAAAAGAACCTTAGACCATATTGGAGTATCATAACCGTTTCAGCAAACACTTCTCTGATCTTATAAAGATCTTCAAATGTGTCTCTGTGTCCAGATAAATATTCTATGCTGCAGTTATTATTCGCTTGTATCTGCAGGCTATTAGCAACTTGAATATCATTATCAGCAGGCTATTAGCAACTTGAATATCACTATCAGCAGGCTGTGTAGAACTATCATCTAATGCCTCTGCTTAAAATCAGTTTGTTTGGGCTGTTGCATTACCTGTCGTAGATAGACTTACATGCTAGTTCTATGTATTTACAAAAATATGCCAGTCTAGCATGAGTATAAATGGTTCCTACTGCTGAGACATGAAGGAATTTTGATTCTGGCACTGACAGCATGCCTGCTTCCTTTTTTATAAAGAGGTAAGAATTCTCTCATAGTCACCCCAGTGTGGAACTGAGGATCACACTAATGGAATGCTCCTAAGACATGCAAAACAATACTTGTGTCTGCAAAAACTTCAGGCTTTCTCAGGGCAGGACTGTTCCCACTAGCAGAAGGGGTGAGATACATACATTTTTGGAACTCTTAAACCAGAATGTTCAGAGTAGATTATGTTGTGAACCAGAAAAGGTGGAAGGGGAAGACTACGGTGTTAGTGACATGGCTCACAGCCCAGACTTGCCAGGTTTGGATTAAGCAGCAAGGCCAAATCCATATGACAAGTAACCCCAATAAAAAAAAATGTGTTCCGATGTTGGATGGAGTAGACTATTCTGCACAAAATAAAACGCAGCACAACACACACCACCTTATGATAACATATGAATGCAAAAACAATTTTGTCAGGAAACTCACTTCAATCGACCTGCTGCTTAGAAGATTATATGTTGACAGCCAAAGACTAGGCAGATTAATAAAAGGACCTGCTAAAAGTGAATGTACTAAGCCAGATATTGAAGTCAAATTTTAAAATGTGGCACCTCTGGCCTAGTGTTCTAAAAAAAGTAAGTGAACAAAAATCATAACATTAACATTTTGTAATTATTTGTTCTCATCCAACAGCATCTGTGGAACACTACATTCTGTTGACCAGTTCCTCAACATCAAGCTAACAGACATCAGCGTGACTGACCCAGAAAAGTACCCACACATGGTAAGAGGCACTAGCTGGATAACACTGAATCTGTCAATATTTCATGATTGTATGAACTTCATACTTTGTTGTTTAACTCATTACATCATACGGGCTGAAGGAATCTTTTCTACCAATGATCCCACTTGTATCAGAGTGTATGTCGGGGATCAAAATACTGAGCAGTGACTGTAGTGGTCAGCGAACCAGAGCTGCCAAGGCTCTTCTACACCTCCACGTGGTGATCCTGGATAACAATCTGCAACAGAGCAGACTGGCGGGATAGAAGAGGGAAGGTTAACATTAACCCGGTACTAAAAAGTGTCAGACCAAAAGGTTTAAAAATCTGTCAAGCTGTAAACTACAATACAATGCATTTCATTCTCAAGATCACATCCTGCTACTGCAAAGCCCTTTTCAGGGCTTGGTAGCGGGAGATAGAGAACGTAGAAAAAAGTATGTCTCATTCATGCTCACTTTCTTCATCAAAGACTTCATTTGCGTTACATTTTTTGCCCATCTGCCCTGGCTGGTGGGTTAAATTAAGAGTGCATTCATCTTTAAGCTGGCAGTGTTAGGTTGTAAAGTGTTAAAGAGAAGTCCTACCTGCCATTTTATGATTATCATCTTTCTATTATAAATGCTTGATTGAAAGATTTTATCACAAGTGATGGTCAATAAATACATTTTTAGTAATGTCAATCCCATGGTGGAGCTGAAGATACAGCACAGTGAATGAGCTGACATAACCTCTACACCTCATGGTAGAAGAGGAGCGACTAAGTAAGTAAGTAAGAATGAGCTGACAGCAGCCAGTGACTCATACTGGACTGCTTGTATCGAGGTCAGCAAACCAGAGCTGACCAAGACCCTATGCTGCCTCAGAGCGGCATCCCTGGAAACAGGCTGCACTAGTATTAGTCTGGCTAAGAGAATAGGGAGCACAGTGGGACAGCAAGCCCTGTACCCAAAAAGCCAGCTGAAACTGGAAGTTTCTCACTGAAAGGCACAAATATTACTGTAAACTACATTATGTCCTATTCAGGACAAACACCAAAGAAGTCCAATGATGATAAAACTTTTATCACACTGCCGGCGTGCTGATCCTGCTGTACTCCGCTTTCATGTTTTAGTCTTGAATGATCAGACACGGAGACTGTAGAAATAGACATTTTTTTATGTTGAATACGTCACGTTCATCTACGCAGGTTTCTAGCCGGTTAAAATATATGTTAGATACAAATAGTTTTTAAACTATTTATCTTCTTATTACACGGATTGGAGACAGTCCGTTTTTTTAGAATGGTGAAGTAAGCTGTTGTAAAAGATCTTTATAAGGTGGATCTGTTTATTTAGATGTAATAAATACGTTTAAAGCGGAAACAGCCGTGCTGATGTTATAAACACACTATCGATACTTTGTTGCGATTTCAATGGATCTATAGAGGAGGGATGTCCCCTGCTTTGTTTTTAGAAATTTGTATTTTAGAAACTAACAAACACACAACAAAAACAATAACACCAAGTGCTTTATTCATTTATGTCTCTGCGCACAACAAAATCATATTTATTGACCAACAAACAGAAAGGTTACACGCTCTCAAAGCCAACAACCATAGTAAAATAGTAAATTATGACATATATTGTGGTGTGGTAAAGGTTATGTCAGGTACACGTTTTCAAATTCTGGATTTGGTTATGAGCAGGACACGAATGTGATAACTGTTGTAAGAAACAAGCACTAACTATTCCACCGCTAAAAAATAATTCCTTCCTTGGGGAGACAAATCAATATTACTACGTGTTTTAGCTTTTTGTTTTATGCTCAAGCTCTTTCATTCCCCCATGTAGTGCCTCACATTGGGAGCAAATCAATACATTTACCTCACACTGTAGGGGACAAAATACTGACCAGGGTGTCCGTCAGGGTCAATATACTGACCAATACCACAATCTCTCTTCCGTGTAGCCTTCCCTGGGAACAGGCTGTTTTCAAGGCAGCCTGGCTGGCGAGATGTGTATAAATGTTATCCCCGTAGTAGTGAGCACCACACAGATGAAGCCAAGCATAGCACAACCGCCTGGAGGGGTCCACCTTTATTGGGATGTGAGGAAAGCTACTGTGTTCTTTACCGATTCAAGTAGTGCTTTACAATCTGTGAAGATCACTATCCTCGCTTGTGTTTGAGCTTCCAATTTGGTGACAATTTTCAGTTTTTGGAGAAGTGACATTGATTCTGTCCTCAGGCTAGAAGAAATTTTCCCTGCCGAAAAGGACTTATGGGCTATCTTTCCATTATTTTGTCTTATAAAGATTCCTCTACCACCATTTTTTGTCGCCCCTTCTGCAGATACACCTATGTATATTTATATCCATTCTGTGGGACTGTATTTGCCTTCAGTCATCTCTTGAGCCTTGGCTCTTATGTGGGGAGTGGCCTGATGATCTTTCTGTTCTATTCCGGGCACCTCTGTTAATTGAAACTTTACCTAGATAGTGGTTGGGACCAAGTCTTTTAATACTTGACTGTATATTTTGTTTGTTAGGTAGACTATGGCATCAATTTGTTTACTTAATTCTGAGTTTAGTTATAATTTGATTTATTTTGCAGTTGTCAGTCAAGACTTGCTTCATCAGAGGGTCAGTTGTGCGCTATGTTCAGTTGCCAGCTGATGAATGTGACACGCAACTGCTGCAGGATGCAACACGGAAAGAGGCCGCCCAGAACAAACAAAGATAGATTAATGTGCTGTGCGAGTGGGGATGGATATGCTTGTTTTTGCATGTTAGATGTGTGTTAGATTTATTGAAGTGATTCTTGCTGTGTGACCTGTGGGTGATTATATCAGGTATTTGTGTATTAGATGCGCATGTTATTGAAGTGACAACATGTTATTGTTCTTGTGAGTGAGTGGATGGATATATGGTTTTTGCAAGTTAGATATGTTTGTTCAATTTTATTTTAGTTGAAAATTGGATGTGTTGTTTTGTCTGTGAATGTTTTTACAAGCATTGTATTTCATGTTCATTATTATTCATTCTTACTTTCCCTATGAATCATATTATAGTGACTGCAACCAGTTTTATCAAGGAGAAAAGTATAGGAAAAATGTACATGTATGATACCAGAATGAGCTGATGGACGTGGAGGTTTATGAAGTGAGTGAGTTTTATATTGAAGAAGAAATATTCATGACTTTGAATATTACCAATGTTAACCCTTTACCGTCTAACCACATACAAGACCAGTAACTCTTTTTCTTAGTCTGTTGGTTTTTTAAAAAACTAATTGAACTGTCTTAGTTGACTCGTAATTCTACAAGGGCAGAATCTCCTGTGCAGGTCCCAGCTCTGGATATATCCAGGAGGAGGATTTCCTGTTTAATGCACTAGACTCAAGCAGCTAATTACTCTGCTGTGGTGGGACAAGTGTCACGCAGGGTGGTTAACCAATGTGCTAGTCCATCTTAATAAACACAAAAGCAGAGTTTACTCGTAGCCTGTTAGACGTTATATATAATGGTCTTAACAAACCACCTAACTATAACCAGTGTTATGCCATGTCACACAGTGACCTCTTATGACATAATCTCTGTGGAACATTGGTGCTGTTCTTGTCCTTGTCATACACAAAGACCCTGGTGGACCATTCAGTAACTGTAGTTATGGTTAATTAATTTTAAGACAATTTAATAATTTATTACATAAAGCATAAATTAGAAAAAAACATATTGGTATGACTCATTAAAATATATTTAAATGCCAAGGGAGATTAAAGCCTTAATTTGTCTCAAGTACATTCAAATTGGTTGTGTTAGCTGGTCATTTATCATTACTACTTTCTCTTTCATCAATTTTACTTCTTCTGCGTTCATTCTCAATCTCCTGCTACCAAGTCCTGAACAGGGCTTTGCAACTAGCAGGATGTAGTCCAGAGAACGGAATGTGTTGTGTTAGTTACAGCTTGACTGCGATATTTGCACCTTTCAATTCGATCCGACATATCGGTCTTTGGCAGATCAATTTTACTAAAGTGTAAACCAAACTTGTCTTCAACATTGAAATCTAATTTAGACGTACCATCTTTGTCCTTATAATATGTTAGTCATTTCTTTGGCTATTGAAAAGCTCACCAAAAATTGTAATATTCCGCACTTTCCAAATACTTATCAGAAACTGTATATAGAGAGCCAGCCCGTTTACAAATTAGTTTAGCTAATTAATGTTATTTTGCTGCTATGTGGCGTAAACCAAAATGGCGATTCATCTGGTAGCATCCAACATAACACTATGCTGGAGGTCAAACAGGACGGTCAAGGGTTAATTATGAACTAATTTTGTGATGACTTTGAAGCTATGACCAATGTTTGAAAGTTGAATAAAGAACTTTCCAAAATATCAACTACACTTCCCAAAGGGAAACGATCAGGTTTTGTTGTTAAAATAATTTCTGTATTGTGAGAGCTCTGCCAGTTATTGTATTTAAGTATATTTTACAGAGGCATCATTTTAATTGAAAAACTGTATTTGTTATCAAGTTTTTTCAGCAGGTTGGGGAACAGAGGACAGACAAAATTTGATAATCAACAGGAAAGTCCAAGCATTGGCTTTATTTAGCTTGCAACTGCATTAACGCTAAAAAAAAAACCTAAGTAATTATATCACAGCAGGGCGTCTCACCCTGAGGGCAACCCTTCCCCTTCTCTCCCCTCCCCCCTCACTCTGTTTCATTTGACTCTGTCCCACAGTCACACTCTTGCACAACTTTCACACACGCCCTCATGGTGAGTCCCTTCCATTGCACTTTGGTTGGGCTAGCTTCTGAGGGTGCACAAACCTAGCATAGGTACATACAGACGCACACATGCATCCAAGCACTGGTTTATGCGTCCTGATATCGCCCAATGGACTACGGTCTGGGGTGGAAAATGGCGCGCCTCCGCCAGTAGAAACTAGTGAGGCAAACATTTAAGCAACAAAAAAAATAAATTATATCACACCTGTGAATGCAAGCAGCACTAAAATAAACATGAATACAATTAAGATAGTCACAAATAAACAATGCGTAAATAAAATCTTGCCTTCAAATTGTTATTGAGTAAGTAGAACATGTACAGTTTTTAATGTTGGTGATTTACCAGGAATCTAGACATAGAACTCCTGATTGAGATAATTGAAGGGGTCTATCCTCACAACTGGGGGGATTCTTTTAAGTGACTGGGACTTTGATGGAGTTCTAACAGGGCTCATATTGGTGGCTCAGAATCTGAAGTGTTGGGAATGACTGCAGTTAATTGTGGTGGTTGCACCTTGAAAAGGGGGAGCATGGATGTTTACCTGATTGATGTCATCTTTGACACACTCTCTGTAAATAATTTTGTTTATAAGTTGCAGCTTTTTATGATGAAATTTTGACTTAAGACCCTTCTTCTTCGTTCTCAAACTCTTGCTGTCAAGCCCTGAAAGGGGCTTTGCAAGTAGTAGGTTGTAGTTCAGAAAATGAAATGCGTTGTCGTAGTTAACAGCTTGGCTGTGATATTTCCACATTTCAGTCTGAAACATCCGACTTCCCCGTGGCATTTTTGGGTACCGTGTTAGTATTCCCTCTTTAGCCAGTCTGCCCTGTTGCAGCCTGTTATCTAGAATCACCATGTTGGAGGGGAGGAGGAGTCTTGGCAGCTCTGGGTCGCTGACACTAGCAGTCAGTTTTACATCACTGACCTCTACAGCTCAAGCACTGCTCAGCATTTTGATCCCGACTTCAGAACCAAGAGATGGCTTATTATTTGATCTGGCCAATGATCTTGCAACTAAATTAATTATGTGGATATTCAATACTTGGCCTGTTAAACACTTTCCCTTTCATCATGTATCATAGGATGAAATCAGGTTTGGAAAGGTCAGGCCACCTTGGTTGTCAGCGCCTTAGAAATGACACGATCTTCAAAGAAGGAAGCAATTTTAGCCATGCTGACATTTGAGGCGGGACATGTGGTTCCATTCTGTTGAAAATAGCAAGTATATAGTTCCTGATCATCTAGCTGGCTCACAGTGTGTCCATGTCAAAATATATTGAATTATGTGCATTAGCTTAAAAATTATAGGGAAAAACCAGGGGTCGACAGCAAGTGGCACACCCTGTATATAGATTTATTATTCTGCCAAAGACAGATGTGTCGGGACAATATGCGCAAATATCACAATCAAGCTGTAAACTAGCGACACATCACAGTCCGATCTCCGGACTACATTATGCTTCTTGCAAATCCCTGGTCAGGGTTTGGAAGTAGCTGGAGATTCAGAAGGAGAAGATTTATTAGGAGTACTTCATGTGGTCTTTAGATCTATTAATCACAATCTTTAGCTACTTGTCTAGTATTAAATCATTTTATTGGGGAAAAAAGTCGACATACTGATCTGCAGATCTTACATTGCATGTTAAGACACAAATCTAATATATATTGCTACACAATGAGCAACTCATTTTTGTCCTAAAGCATTCCATAAAACTGAGTACCCAACAAACAAGGTATTGAAAATTATACTCATTATTTGAAACAAAGCTGCTAATACCCTTCTTACCCTCTATGTGATCATTTTTGACAAAACAGCAGACTGGCTAAAGAGGGAAGGCTAACCCAGTACCAAAAAATGTCACGCTGAAGTCGAACTGAAGGGTGCAAATATCGCAGTCAAGCTGCAACAATTCATTCCGTTCTCTGAACTACATCCTGCTACTTGTAAAGCCCTTTTCAGGGCTTGACAGCAAGAGTTTGAGAATGAAGAACAAGATTCTTAAGCCAAAATTTCATCATAAAAAGCTGCAACTTACAAACAATTATACAAAATAGAAACACCAAATAGCCCTTTACAGAGAGTGTCTCAAAGATGACATTGAGGTAAACGTCCTTGCTCTGCTTTTTCAAAAAGCAACCACCACAACCAACTGTAGTCACTCCCACCCTTCAGGTTCAGAACCATCAACATCAGTCCCTGTTAGAACTCTGTCAGTCCACTTCTCTTTAGTTCCTCCAGTTCTGAGAATGGGCTGGCCATCTCAATTTTCTCCAATAGGAGTTCTATGTCTAAAATCCCCTTAAATCAGCAATATTAAAAACTGTAGATAATGTATATATTCATGGTCTACTTACTCAATAACAATGTTAAGGCAAGATTTTATTTATGCATTGTTTATTTACGACTATCTTAATTGTATTCTTATGTTTATTTTAGTGCTGCTTGAATTCACAAGTGTTATATAGTTACTTATTTAAGTTTTTATTTCATATCAAACTATGAACATTAAATTTGGTTTTTAAAAAATGGTATCCTTACCCATCTGGTTTGGGAAGCCTCATATCACATACAAATTTCATAAACTGTTCTGCATAAGGGACGAAATAAAAATAATATTAAACAATTTTTTTTCAATGCGGAACAAAACACTTCAATGTATCGTCATTGGGAAAGTGATTCTTTCTGCACTTATATTATTCTCAAACTTCTTGGCATGTCACACAAAGCATTATTAGAGATCACTGTAAGCCTATAGTAAGTATCTCTACAATTATCATTAACTTTTATTCTGAGTCATCACGTTAATCTGAACACGTATTGTACATATGTTGGTAATATGCAATAATATTTTTGAATTGTTTGTACAAAATCTAAATGAAAATTGTTAGAATCCACAAACATAGAAAAATATTTCTTATATGGCAATTAATACATATCTTTATCCCCATTTCACCTGGGGTAGTTGTCTCGCCGCAGCGACTCAATTTCAACCAGTGTTCGTAAAGCGATCTCAGTCCCGCCAGGCGGAGCGATAGCGGGGGCTTGCGGAAAACGCTCGCCTGCCTTTCCCCGTAGTGCGAATTGGGTGCGGTTTGTTGTAGTGGCTCCTCCACCGAGGTGCGCTAGTCTGGTCCGTATCAGGAAACGTGGTCCGTCCGTGGTGATTTATCTAAGGCTTATAGCAGAGCTCGACAGTACGTCTCGCTGGTGGTCCGACTCTCGCAAAGAGCTTATGACCGGCAAATGGAAAGCAGGAATCGTTGCCTCGAGGCCCTGCGTTCTCCTACGGAGAAGGGCAGGCCAAATTGTCTCCAGTCCCAGTGAAATTCATCGCCGAGGTCGTTGGGATCCGTTCTGCACAGAGCGCTGCCATCCCTCCTCGAGCGAGCCCGGACGGTCGGTCGTCTGGTGCGTGTGGGAGGCCCCTGTCAGGCGGTCCTAGGTCGACGGAGTGAGGGACGGGTGGAACAAACCGTCCCGTCAGTCGGTCCCTGCGGCCGTCGTCCCAGCGAGGCTTTTTACAAAAACACACTCTTCCTCCGCCGACCGGTGTGTGCTGTACACAGTACGTCTCCGACAGATATCTGGTTGATCCTGCCAGTAGTCATATGCTTGTCTCAAAGATTAAGCCATGCATGTCTAAGTTCACACTGTCTCACGGTGAAACCGCGAATGGCTCATTGAATCAGTCGAGGTTCCTTAGATGACACGATCCTACTTCGATAACTGTGGCAATTCTAGAGCTAATACATGCTTACCAAGCTCCGACCCTCGCGGAAAGAGCGCTTTTATTAGTTCAAAACCAATCGTCGTTTCCCCTCGCGGGGTTGCGGCGTCCCCACTGGTGACTCTGGATAACTTTGTGCTGATCGCATGGCCTCATGTGCCGGCGACGCATCTTTCAAATGTCTGCCCTATCAAATGTCGATGGTACGTGACATGCCTACCATGTTTGTAACGGGTAACGGGGAATCAGGGTTCGATTCCGGAGAGGGAGCATGAGAAACGGCTACCACATCCAAGGAAGGCAGCAGGCGCGCAACTTACCCACTCCCGGCACGGGGAGGTAGTGACGAAAAATAACAATACGGGACTCTTTCGAGGCCCCGTAATTGGAATGAGTACACTTTAAACCCTTTAACGAGGATCTATTGGAGGGCAAGTCTGGTGCCAGCAGCCGCGGTAATTCCAGCTCCAATAGCGTATATTAAAGTTGTTGCAGTTAAAAAGCTCGTAGTTGGATCTCAGGCGCAGGCGGGCGGTCCGGCTCGCGCCGGTTCACTGCCCGTTGTCTCCTGCCCTACCGTCTGCCGGCTCTCTCCCACGGGTGCTCTTCGCTGAGCGTCCTGGGTGGCCGGCGCGTTTACTTTGAAAAAATTAGAGTGTTCAAAGCAGGCCTCGGCTGCCTGAATAATGGTGCATGGAATAATGGAATAGGACCTCGGTTCTATTTTGTTGGTTTTCGGAACTGGAGGTAATGATTAACAGGGACAAACGGGGGCATTCGTATTGCGGCGTTAGAGGTGAAATTCTTGGATCGCCGCAAGACGAGCTACTGCGAAAGCATTTGTCAAGAATGTTTTCATTAATCAAGAACGAAAGTCAGAGGCACGAAGACGATCCAATACCGTCGTAGTTCTGACCATAAACGATGCCGACTAGCGATCCGCAGGAGTTGCTTCGATGACTCTGCGGGCAGCTTCCGGGAAACCAAAGTGTTTGGGTTCCGGGGGAAGTATGGTTGCAAAGCTGAAACTTAAAGGAATTGACGGAAGGGCACCACCAGGAGTGGAGCCTGCGGCTTAATTTGACTCAACACGGCCAACACTGAAATGATTGACATGCCGAGACCACTCTTCTGGGGTCTAATATTGAACTGGTGCTGGACTTAGACCCCCAGAAACCTGGGGTTATGCCCCCTGTGGCCCGGTTTTGTCTGCATCCAGTGTTTGATAAAGGAATTGACGGAAGAGCACTATCAGGAGTGGAGCCTGAGACCTAAGTTAATTTAACACGCCAATACTGCAGAATGACTATCAAAAAGTACACCTTCGTGGGGTCTAATAGAGAACATGTGCTGGAATTAGACCCTCGAAAATCTGGGACTACCCCCTAAGAAACTTGATTGTCTCGCTAAGGGAATTGACGGAAGGGCACCACCAGGTGTGGAACCTGCGGCTTAACTTGACTGAACACGCCAATACTGTAGAACAACTGACAAATCGAGAGCACTGCCGTTTGGGTCTAATAATGAACGTACGCTGGTATTAGACTCACGGATGACAAGTCAGCTCTCAAACACTCAAATGAAAGAACGCTACGGAAATCGTGTTTAACTCCGCAGAAACCTCAGATTTCAAATACCTGGTCATTGACAAACAAAAGCCCTCAATAAATTCGTCTGACCAAATAGTGAACGGGTGCTGGAAATAGATCATCTGAAGACAGGTCAGTTTTACCCTACAAATGACAGGGCGTTGCTACGGAAAACCAGCTCAAATCGAGAGGAGCCGCAGACACTTTGGTTCACGTACCAGGCTGATAAGCCAAGGGCGCGAGGCTACCATGTGGGGGATTACGGCCGAACCCTTGTAAGCCGCAATCCCGCCCAAAATCTCAGCACCACTGCAATGGGAGGCTCCTACATGCTCGGGACCTGGGGCTTGCGCCCCAGCCCTATCAGGTAGAGCCACAGTAAGAGGTCCTTGCCGCCCGCCAATCAAAGCGGGCGGACAACTGCTTGATACTCACCCTAAACGGCGATGGGGTGCGAAAACACCAACCAAAGACTTAGTACCTGGTCGGGGTGTCGAAAACAGTAGAGCAGCCACCTCACTGTGAACTGTCAAGACTCAACCACTGACCATGAGAGTTGTCCGCACACCAGGCGAACAACATCTCTGTGACATTACCAGGCTTGTCCTCTGGCTGAATGCACTCCGGCTACGATATCTACCTCTGTACGTTATCAGCCATATAACTATCATACTGGACGCAGAAGAGATGCAGACCAGCGGACATTGCACACCTGCCCCACTGTGTCAACACCCTAGGTGGCGGGGAATGCTAGGCGTACCATCCCTGCATAGAAGCCAAGAAAATAAAGGGAAAAAGAGATACCCCACTCACATGCAAATTCTACGTTCCTGGCAGGACGTGACGATCCTGGGACACAGACACACTGGACTGCCTCTCTTCCGGGAAAACCAGTCCATCTCATATATCATCACATATCATCATTGCACCCTATAGACACGAGTAGTGAAGACTCGATAGTCTGGTAAGACAACTTCCATAAGAGAGAAAACTCTGATCGTAAACAACTGCTGCCTTGCAGATAGGCTGGGGACAGCCAAAGGCTAAGGAGGGCATCCCTACAGAAACGCCTGTTGAAATCGGATGCACGGGGCCGCAAGCCTAACAAAACAGTGCAACGTAAATCACAGTATGATGGCAGTACAACCTATTAGAAAAACGTATGGCGCTCATCCTGCGGAGTCCCGCCAGGCAGCGATAGTGCCGGGCCTCACGCCTCGAAGGGGCCCACCCTTGACTACTGGTGGTCACCCACCCATGTGTCGTGGAGTCAAGGCACATGGCTATGGGGCAACGTCTATTGGCCAAAACCTCAAGACCCTCAAAATACTACAGTGGAATGCGGAGGGAGTCATTAACAAAAAACTTTCCCTAACACATCACCTGCATGAAGGTAAGATTGACGTGGCATGTATCCAGGAAACGCACCTCAACAATAATCACAAATTCTCAATCAGAGGATACCAGACCTTCCGTCTAGATAGAGAAGGCCACAAAGGAGGGGTCCTGATACTGACCAGAAACAGCATACCGAGTAGCGCGGTACCTGTCAATCACACCGGACAAGCAGAAATTGTAGGAGTTGACATAATGGCTCAAGAGACGAAGCTCCGCATTTTCAATCTGTACGGACCACCAAACAGAGACCTATCGCTCTCGAGTATGGAGGTCAGAGACTCCAACTGCATAGTAGTTGGAGATTTCAACAGCCACTCGGAGAGATGGGGATACTCTGACACAGACAGCAGAGGTGACGAAGTGGAAGATTGGGAGATAGATGCAAATCTCTCCCTAATCAATAGGCCGGAGGATAGCCCTAGCTTCTATTCAAGAACATGGCATACCACCTCGACTCCAGATTTGGCCTTCTCCACACAGGACATACACTATAAAATAGACCGCCAGGTGCTAAACCAATTGGCAGATAGCGACCACAGGCCGATCAGGCTAAGCATTGACATGGAAGTAGGCCCACAGGAAACAAAACCGCTCCCACGTTGGAATTACAAACGAGCCGACTGGGACAGATTTGCAATCCTGACAGATGGGCTGTGTGAAACCATCAACACACGAAACACCAAAATGAAGCCCATGGTAGAGAGCCTAAGCAAGGCAATAATGCAAGCCGCCACTGAAACCATCCCAAGAGGAGCTAGGAAAAACTATAAGCCCTACTGGAATGATGAGTTACAGAAAGTGGAAGATGCAGTAACAAATGCTAGGAACATGGCAGAACGAGAAAAATCCATGGAGGCAAACATCGCCCTCAAAGCCGCCGCGGCGAAGTACAAACACACTCTCAAGCAAACAGCAAGAGAAAGCTGGAAAAATAAAACGGAAATTCTAAACCTGGACAAAGAAGGGAACAAGCTATGGAAGCTAGTCAGAGCCATGAATGACGAAACCCCGTCAAATAAACAAATTACTATCAAGCAAGGCGAGAACTTGATCACAGGTAAGAAAGCCGCAAACGCCTTTGTCGATCACTATGCCAGAGCAAACCACATCGAGGTCCCTGCAGATAAGCATACAGACATTAGCGAAGAGCTAAAGGGACACGAAAACATAAATACGGCTCCTGAAGAGCACATGATGGCCAAACTAACAATGCGCGAAATGGAAGAGGCTATGAGAACACTAAAGAAAAGGAAATCTCCCGGAAAAGACGGGATAACAAACGAAATGCTGATGGGGCTGGGCCAAACAGCGAAGAAGAAACTGCTATCGGTCCTAAACCAAAGCTGGAAAAGGGGAATTGTACCACAGGCATGGAAAGATGCAATACTGGTACCAGTACCAAAAACAGGAAAGGACAAAACAGATCCAAATGGATACAGGCCCATAAGCCTACTGAGCTGTGTCGGCAAGCTGATGGAACGGATGATAAACACCAGACTGATGTGGCATCTGGAAGAAAAACGAATACTAATTCCACAGCAAGCCGGCTTTAGACAGCACAGATCCACTGAGGACCAGGTCATCCTCATAGCCCAGGAGATAGAAGATGCCTACCAGGCACAGAAACACACAATAGCTGTTTGGGTGGATCTGGAAAAGGCATTTGACAAAGTCTGGAAGGATGGACTTAGAGTCAAGCTAAGAAGAAGTGATGTCTGTGGGAAGATGTACAAGTGGATCAACCACTACCTCAAACAAAGAACGGCCAGAGTCCAAGTACAAGGGCAGATGAGCAAAAAGGTGACACTCGAGCAGGGAGTACCCCAAGGGGGAGTATTGTCACCCACACTCTTCCTGGTATATATAAACGATATTACAGAGAATATACCAAGAAGAGTCCATAGCTCAATGTTTGCAGACGATCTGGCTATGTGGACCTCTGAAAAGAATCTCACCATAGCAAGAAATCGGATGCAGACGGCCCTAACATCGCTGGAAGAGTGGGTGAACTCATGGCTGGTCAAAATAAACGAGGAGAAAACCACGTGCACAATATTCTCGCTCTCATTAAAACCCCAAAGTACCAAATTAAGTCTAAATGGCAAAATCCTGCAGCCAAACGACAACCCAACCTATCTGGGAGTCACATTTGATCGGCGCATGACATGGAAAAGTCAGATTGAGAGAAACCGAATGAAAGCCAGAGAAAGAATGGCGATCATGAGGAAACTTGCTGGCACAAGCTGGGGAGCAGACGAAGGCATACTAAAGAAACTGTACACTGGAAGAGTGAGACCAGTTCTCGAGTATGGCATTGCGGCATGGACAACAGCAGCGAAGGCGAACTTCGATAAAGTTAACAAACTTCAAAACCAAGCCATGAGAATTATAACAGGTGGCATGAAGTCAACGCCAATTGTAGAACTTGAAAAGATTACAAAACTGCAATCCATGACCGATAGAAGAGACTGCAGAGCCCAGCTGCAGTCAGAGAAACTCAGAAGACTGACGGACCATCCAATGTACCAGAGACTAAACAATCTGGGAAATGGGAAACTAAAGCGGAGAAACTTTGCAGAAATAGCCAAAGCAAAGATGCACGAAGATCCCATAAACGCACTAACAACACCAAAACCCATCACTACTGTACGAAAACCTACTTGGAGGCAGGATATATTTCCAGAGGTGGTAGAAAATATACCAGGTATTGCAAACAAAAACTGCCAGACTGAAAAAGAAAGGAGAGACACTACCCTAAGCTTCATAACGAAAAGCTACCCAAGCATGGACTGGACCCATGCATACACCGACGGCTCTGTAACAAACACTACACAGAACGGAGGGGCAGGAGCATTCCTG
The DNA here is from genome assembly GCA_036924085.1 of Ariolimax columbianus. Taxonomy (NCBI): domain Eukaryota; kingdom Metazoa; phylum Mollusca; class Gastropoda; order Stylommatophora; family Arionidae; genus Ariolimax; species Ariolimax columbianus. The sequence continues at coordinate 19,944,784 of JAVGWX010000013.1, forward strand.
AACCTACCAAATGGCAGAAAAATAACACTGTCATTCGCTACTGGTAAGTACACAAGCAATTTCAGAGCGGAGGCAGAGGCACTGAGGGCGGCAGTGGAAGAAATGGTAACACACAGTGAAAATGAGAGCCATATAGTCCTGCTGACAGATGCTCTCGCCGTAGTCACAGCGCTAAAAAGCCAGAAAAACACTGAGCTTAATGACTTAAGAGCAGCACTCTGCAAACTGTGCCAGCAGTCCGCACCAAAAAGGGTAGTGGTACAGTGGGTTCCGTCACACTGCAACATCCAAGGCAACGAGGAGGCAGACAGACTGGCAAAAGAAGGTGCAAGGCTACCACAAACAGATACCAGTATGACGTACGAAGAGTCAAAACGGCTTATCAAAGCCAGATACATGACCAAATGGGAAACCGAACATACTGGTTACACCAAAAACGATGCCTATTACCAGTTGAACCGAAGAGAGCAGTTCGTTGTCTTCAGACTTCGCACTGGCCACAACAGACTGAGGTACCACCTATTCAACAAATTGAAGATAGGGTGTACCGACGAATGCCCGTGCGGTACTGGTAAAATGACCACTGAACATCTGCTGCAGAACTGCCCGACATACGAGGATCAGAGAGAGCAGATGTGGCCATTGCCAGTGGAACTGCAAGACAAGCTCTATGGTAGTGGCGAGAGTCTCAGGATGACCGCCGCTTTTTTCGAAAAAATAATGGTTACTGTCTGACTGTGTACGCAGAAGAAGAAGAAGATCCCCATTTCATTGTTATAAATATGTAAAATTTTCATAAATTATATTCCCCTATATTCAATTGAAAATGAATACATTATTTAGCCTGCGCTATAAGAAGCAATATATAATAGAGATATTATGCATCCCGGAGGATAAAATGATAAAACATGCTCACTTTTACAGTATTCCCATTTTATTATTTTACGGTACATTTTTCTTCCTTCTTTTTCCTCGTTCATCATAGGACCTCATGGCTGTGTTCTCCTCTATGGGGCTGTGCAGCAGGTTCAAAGGTCCTTGTGCCAATCTTGAACATTGCTTTTCCTTCCAATCCCCATGAAAACCAGATATTCACTCATTTATTTGTTTTGTATAATATGGGGGCCATTGTTTGTTGAGCTTGCTTTGAAGCCCATGTGACTACCCCAAACTCTGCAAGCATTTGGCATGTGTTAATCCTTATGTGTGCAATGCCATGAACTGGAGTCTTTTACCTTATGACCATTGCCTCATACATGTTCTCTGTGTAGCCATGGTCCATCATCATAAATATCATATCCAGAGGCCTCATAGAAACCACTGAGAGATTATGTTAAATCTGGATTGTGATCTGTGCCTTTATTTTTTATTTTTTTTCATCAGGCAAACGTCAGAGAATTAATTGAGTCCTTATAGCTGTACTAGTTGATATTAATAGATATAAATATGATGTTTTGTCACATGCAGGTAACCCATTACAGTCCACCCAAATTTACAAGCTGTTGGTCTTAATATCCAAGACAAGAACAATAATTTTATGATACATGGTTAACCGAAAAAGGCATTAAAACTACAATTATGATTTTTAAATTTAAAGATACAGCTTCTGTTTATATATCAAATTTTGTTAAATAACGTGACATGTGATAATTAGGTCTGTAAGTGGTGCTACTCTAGTTGACTGCAATGGCCAATTAAGTCTGTAGAGAGTTAATAACTTATGTAAACTTATCATTTCAACATAATACATGTGTTTATAGACACTTTGGAATGTTAAATGAAGAAAACAATCTGACTAACAAACATTTATCTGAACATATTGAAAGTGTAGCACATTATACTGGCAATAATTCTTGAATTGAATAATAAGCTGTATCTAGATTGGGCTACTTTCAAACACTCTGTAATGCAAACTTCGCAGAGGCTGGAAGTCTCGCTGGCTTTAAAATAAACCTCTAGGAACACCACTTTAATATATGATACAGAGAATAGTCCCATTGCAGACACTGCTGTTGGGAATGAAGTGGTGGAGACTTTCTCTTACATTAAGCCAGGTACACATTTACAGCTGGATCAACTGGATTGTTAATGAAGATCAAATGATAACATTTATTATGAGAACCGATTGTTCTGCTACTTGTACAAATTACAGTAAGTAAAAAAATGAAAAGCTATCTTTCCCCATCATTTGCTAAAGAAGACGACAAAGTCAGTAATAATAATTAGACATAAAATCAGGAAACGCACCTCAACAATAACCATAAATTCTCAATCAGAGGATATCAGACCTTCCGTCTAGATAGAGAAGGCCACAAAGGATGGGTCCTGATACTGACCAGAAACAGCATACCGAGTAGCGCGGTACCTGTCAATCACACCGGACAAGCAGAAATTGTAGGAGTTGACATAATGGCTAAAGAGACGAAGCTCCGCATTTTCAATCTGTACGGACCACCAAACAGAGACCTATCGCTCTCGAGTATGGAGGTCAGAGACTCCAACTGCATAGTAGTTGGAGATTTCAACAGCCACTCGGAGAGATGGGGATACTCTGACACAGACAGTAGAGGTGACGAAGTGGAAGATTGGGAGATAGATGCAAATCTCTCCCTAATCAATAGGCCAGAGGATAGCCCTAGCTTCTATTCAAGAACATGGGATACCACCTCGACTCCAGATTTGGCCTTCTCCACACAGGACATACACTATAAAATAGACCGCCAGGTGCTAAACCAATTGGCAGGTAGCGACCACAGGCCGATCAGGCTAAGCATTGACACGGAAGTAGGCCCACAGGAAACAAAACCGCTCCCACGTTGGAATTACAAACGAGCCGACTGGGACAGATTTGCAATCCTGACAGATGGGCTGTGTGAAACCATCAACACACGAAACACAAAAATTAAGCCCATGGTAGAGAGCCTAAGCAAGGCAATAATGCAAGCCGCCACTGAAACCATCCCAAGAGGAGCTAGGAAAAACTATAAGCCCTACTGGAATGATGAGTTACAGAAAGTGGAAGATGCAGTAACAAATGCTAGGAACATGGCAGAACGAGAAAAATCCATGGAGGCAAACATCGCCCTCAAAGCCGCCGCGGCGAAGTACAAACACACTCTCAAGCAAACAGCAAGAGAAAGCTGGAAAAATAAAACGGAAAGTCTAAACCTGGACAAAGAAGGGAACAAGCTATGGAAGCTAGTCAGAGCCATGAATGACGAAACCCCGTCAAATAAACAAATTACTATCAAGCAAGGCGAGAACTTGATCACAGGTAAGAAAGCCGCAAACGCCTTTGTCGATCACTATGCCAGAGCAAACCACATCGAGGTCCCTGCAGATAAGCATACAGACATTAGCGAAGAGCTAAAGGGACACGAAAACATAAATACGGCTCCTGAAAAGCACATGATGGCCAAACTAACAATGCGCGAAATGGAAGAGGCTATGAGAACACTAAAGAAAAGGAAATCTCCCGGAAAAGACGGGATAACAAACGAAATGCTGATGGGGCTGGGCCAAACAGCGAAGAAGAAACTGCTATCGGTCCTAAACCAAAGCTGGAAAAGGGGAATTGTACCACAGGCATGGAAAGATGCAATACTGGTACCAGTACCAAAAACAGGAAAGGACAAAACAGATCCAAATGGATACAGGCCCATAAGCCTACTGAGCTGTGTCGGCAAGCTGATGGAACGGATGATAAACACCAGACTGATGTGGCATCTGGAAGAAAAACGAATACTAATTCCACAGCAAGCCGGCTTTAGACAGCACAGATCCACTGAGGACCAGGTCATCCTCATAGCCCAGGAGATAGAAGATGCCTACCAGGCACAGAAACACACAGTAGCTGTTTGGGTGGATCTGGAAAAGGCATTTGACAAAGTCTGGAAGGATGGACTTAGAGTCAAGCTAAGAAGAAGTGATGTCTGTGGGAAGATGTACAAGTGGATCAACCACTACCTCAAACAAAGAACGGCCAGAGTCCAAGTACAAGGGCAGATGAGCAAAAAGGTGACACTCGAGCAGGGAGTACCCCAAGGGGGAGTATTGTCACCCACACTCTTCCTGGTATATATAAACGATATTACAGAGAATATACCAAGAAGAGTCCATAGCTCAATGTTTGCAGACGATCTGGCTATGTGGACCTCTGAAAAGAATCTCACCATAGCAAGAAATCGGATGCAGACGGCCCTAACATCGCTGGAAGAGTGGGTGAACTCATGGCTGGTCAAAATAAACGAGGAGAAAACCACATGCACAATATTCTCGCTCTCATTAAAACCCCAAAGTACCAAATTAAGTCTAAATGGCAAAATCCTGCAGCCAAACGACAACATAACCTATCTGGGAGTCACATTTGATCGGCGCATGACATGGAAAAGTCAGATTGAGAGAAACCGAATGAAAGCCAGGGAAAGAATGGCGATCATGAGGAAACTTGCTGGCACAAGCTGGGGAGCAGACGAAGGCATACTAAAGAAACTGTACACTGGAAGAGTGAGACCAGTTCTCGAGTATGGCATTGCGGCATGGACAACAGCAGCGAAGGCGAACTTCGATAAAGTTAACAAACTTCAAAACCAAGCCATGAGAATTATAACAGGTGGCATGAAGTCAACGCCAATTGTAGAACTTGAAAAGATTACAAAACTGCAATCCATGACCGATAGAAGAGACTGCAGAGCCCAGCTGCAGTCAGAGAAACTCAGAAGACTGACGGACCATCCAATGTACCAGAGACTAAACAATCTGGGAAATGGGAAACTAAAGCGGAGAAACTTTGCAGAAATAGCCAAAGCAAAGATGCACGAAGATCCCATAAACGCACTAACAACACCAAAACCCATCACTACTGTACGAAAACCTACTTGGAGGCAGGATATATTTCCAGAGGTGGTAGAAAATATACCAGGTATTGCAAACAAAAACTGCCAGAGTGAAAAAGAAAGGAGAGACACTACCCTAAGCTTCATAACGAAAAGCTACCCAAGCATGGACTGGACCCATGCATACACCGACGGCTCTGTAACAAACACTACACAGAACGGAGGGGCAGGAGCATTCCTGAACCTACCAAATGGCAGAAAAATAACACTGTCATTCGCTACTGGTAAGTACACAAGCAATTTCAGAGCGGAGGCAGAGGCACTGAGGGCGGCAGTGGAAGAAATGGTAACACACAGTGAAAATGAGAGCCATATAGTCTGCTGACAGATGCTCTCGCCGTAGTCACAGCGCTAAAAAGCCAGAAAAACACTGAGCTTAATGACTTAAGAGCAGCACTCTGCAAACTGTGCCAGCAGTCCGCACCAAAAAGGGTAGTGGTACAGTGGGTTCCGTCACACTGCAACATCCAAGGCAACGAGGAGGCAGACAGACTGGCAAAAGAAGGTGCAAGGCTACCACAAACAGATACCAGTATGACGTACGAAGAGTCAAAACGGCTTATCAAAGCCAGATACATGACCAAATGGGAAACCGAACATACTGGTTACACCAAAAACGATGCCTATTACCAGTTGAACCGAAGAGAGCAGGTCGTTGTCTTCAGACTTCGCACTGGCCACAACAGACTGAGGTACCACCTATTCAACAAATTGAAGATAGGGTGTACCGACGAATGCCCGTGCGGTACTGGTAAAATGACCACTGAACATCTGCTGCAGAACTGCCCGACATACGAGGATCAGAGAGAGCAGATGTGGCCATTGCCAGTGGAACTGCAAGACAAGCTCTATGGTAGTGGCGAGAGTCTCAGGATGACCGCCGCTTTTTTCGAAAAAATAATGGTTACTGTCTGACTGTGTACGCAGAAGAAGAAGAAGATCCCCATTTCATTGTTATAAATATGTAAAATTTTCATAAATTATATTCCCCTATATTCAATTGAAAATGAATACATTATTTAGCCTGCGCTATAAGAAGCAATATATAATAGAGATATTATGCATCCCGGAGGATAAAATGATAAAACATGCTCACTTTTACAGTATTCCCATTTTATTATTTTACGGTACATTTTTCTTCCTTCTTTTTCCTCGTTCATCATAGGACCTCATGGCTGTGTTCTCCTCTATGGGGCTGTGCAGCAGGTTCAAAGGTCCTTGTGCCAATCTTGAACATTGCTTTTCCTTCCAATCCCCATGAAAACCAGATATTCACTCATTTATTTGTTTTGTATAATATGGGGGCCATTGTTTGTTGAGCTTGCTTTGAAGCCCATGTGACTACCCCAAACTCTGCAAGCATTTGGCATGTGTTAATCCTTATGTGTGCAATGCCATGAACTGGAGTCTTTTACCTTATGACCATTGCCTCATACATGTTCTCTGTGTAGCCATGGTCCATCATCATAAATATCATATCCAGAGGCCTCATAGAAACCACTGAGAGATTATGTTAAATCTGGATTGTGATCTGTGCCTTTATTTTTTATTTTTTTTCATCAGGCAAACGTCAGAGAATTAATTGAGTCCTTATAGCTGTACTAGTTGATATTAATAGATATAAATATGATGTTTTGTCACATGCAGGTAACCCATTACAGTCCACCCAAATTTACAAGCTGTTGGTCTTAATATCCAAGACAAGAACAATAATTTTATGATACATGGTTAACCGAAAAAGGCATTAAAACTACAATTATGATTTTTAAATTTAAAGATACAGCTTCTGTTTATATATCAAATTTTGTTAAATAACGTGACATGTGATAATTAGGTCTGTAAGTGGTGCTACTCTAGTTGACTGCAATGGCCAATTAAGTCTGTAGAGAGTTAATAACTTATGTAAACTTATCATTTCAACATAATACATGTGTTTATAGACACTTTGGAATGTTAAATGAAGAAAACAATCTGACTAACAAACATTTATCTGAACATATTGAAAGTGTAGCACATTATACTGGCAATAATTCTTGAATTGAATAATAAGCTGTATCTAGATTGGGCTACTTTCAAACACTCTGTAATGCAAACTTCGCAGAGGCTGGAAGTCTCGCTGGCTTTAAAATAAACCTCTAGGAACACCACTTTAATATATGATACAGAGAATAGTCCCATTGCAGACACTGCTGTTGGGAATGAAGTGGTGGAGACTTTCTCTTACATTAAGCCAGGTACACATTTACAGCTGGATCAACTGGATTGTTAATGAAGATCAAATGATAACATTTATTATGAGAACCGATTGTTCTGCTACTTGTACAAATTACAGTAAGTAAAAAAATGAAAAGCTATCTTTCCCCATCATTTGCTAAAGAAGACGACAAAGTCAGTAATAATAATTAGACATAAAATCAGGAAACGCACCTCAACAATAACCATAAATTCTCAATCAGAGGATATCAGACCTTCCGTCTAGATAGAGAAGGCCACAAAGGAGGGGTCCTGATACTGACCAGAAACAGCATACCGAGTAGCGCGGTACCTGTCAATCACACCGGACAAGCAGAAATTGTAGGAGTTGACATAATGGCTAAAGAGACGAAGCTCCGCATTTTCAATCTGTACGGACCACCAAACAGAGACCTATCGCTCTCGAGTATGGAGGTCAGAGACTCCAACTGCATAGTAGTTGGAGATTTCAACAGCCACTCGGAGAGATGGGGATACTCTGACACAGACAGTAGAGGTGACGAAGTGGAAGATTGGGAGATAGATGCAAATCTCTCCCTAATCAATAGGCCGGAGGATAGCCCTAGCTTCTATTCAAGAACATGGGATACCACCTCGACTCCAGATTTGGCCTTCTCCACACAGGACATACACTATAAAATAGACCGCCAGGTGCTAAACCAACTGGCAGGTAGCGACCACAGGCCGATCAGGCTAACCATTGACATGGAAGTAGGCCCACAGGAAACAAAACCGCTCCCACGTTGGAATTACAAACGAGCCGACTGGGACAGATTTGCAATCCTGACAGATGGGCTGTGTGAAACCATCAACACACGAAACACCAAAATGAAGCCCATGGTGGAGAGCCTAAGCAAGGCAATAATGCAAGCCGCCACTGAAACCATCCCAAGAGGAGCTAGGAAAAACTATAAGCCCTACTGGAATGATGAGTTACAGAAAGTGGAAGATGCAGTAACAAATGCTAGGAACATGGCAGAACGAGAAAAATCCATGGAGGCAAACATCGCCCTCAAAGCCGCCGCGGCGAAGTACAAACACACTCTCAAGAAACAGCAAGAGAAAGTTGGAAAAATAAAACGGAAAGTCTAAACCTGGACAAAGAAGGGAACAAGCTATGGAAGCTAGTCAGAGCCATGAATGACGAAACCCCGTCAAATAAACAAATTACTATCAAGCAGGGCGAGAACTTGATCACAGGTAAGAAAGCCGCAAACGCCTTTGTCGATCACTATGCCAGAGCAAACCACATCGAGGTCCCTGCAGATAAGCATACAGACATTAGCGAAGAGCTAAAGGGACACGAAAACATAAATACGGCTCCTGAAGAGCACATGATGGCCAAACTAACAATGCGCGAAATGGAAGAGGCTATGAGAACACTAAAGAAAAGGAAATCTCCCGGAAAAGACGGGATAACAAACGAAATGCTGATGGGGCTGGGCCAAACAGCGAAGAAGAAACTACTATCAGTCCTGAACCAAAGCTGGAAAAGGGGTATTGTACCCCAGGCATGGAAAGATGCAATACTGGTACCAGTACCAAAAACAGGGAAGGACAAAACAGATCCAAATGGATACAGGCCCATTAGCCTACTGAGCTGTGTCGGCAAGCTGATGGAACGGATGATAAACACCCGACTGATGTGGCATCTGGAAGAAAAACGAATACTAATTCCACAGCAAGCCGGCTTTAGACAGCACAGATCCACTGAGGACCAGGTCATCCTCATAGCCCAGGAGATAGAAGATGCCTACCAGGCACAGAAACACACAGTAGCTGTTTGGGTGGATCTGGAAAAGGCATTTGACAAAGTCTGGAAGGATGGACTTAGAGTCAAGCTAAGAAGAAGCGATGTCTGTGGGAAGATGTACAAGTGGATCAACCACTACCTCAAACAAAGAACGGCCAGAGTCCAAGTACAAGGGCAGATGAGCAAAAAGGTGACACTCGAGCAGGGAGTACCCCAAGGGGGAGTATTGTCACCCACACTCTTCCTGGTATATATAAACGATATTACAGAGAATATACCAAGAAGAGTCCATAGCTCAATGTTTGCAGACGATCTGGCTATGTGGACCTCTGAAAAGAATCTCACCATAGCAAGAAATCGGATGCAGACGGCCCTAACATCGCTGGAAGAGTGGGTGAACTCATGGCTGGTCAAAATAAACGAGGAGAAAACCACGTGCACAATATTCTCGCTCTCATTAAAACCCCAAAGTACCAAATTAAGTCTAAATGGCAAAATCCTGCAGCCAAACGACAACCCAACCTATCTGGGAGTCACATTTGATCGGCGCATGACATGGAAAAGTCAGATTGAGAGAAACCGAATGAAAGCCAGAGAAAGAATGGCGATCATGAGGAAACTTGCTGGCACAAGCTGGGGAGCAGACGAAGGCATACTAAAGAAACTGTACACTGGAAGAGTGAGACCAGTTCTCGAGTATGGCATTGCGGCATGGACAACAGCAGCGAAGGCGAACTTCGATAAAGTTAACAAACTTCAAAACCAAGCCATGAGAATTATAACAGGTGGCATGAAGTCAACGCCAATTGTAGAACTTGAAAAGATTACAAAACTGCAATCCATGACCGATAGAAGAGACTGCAGAGCCCAGCTGCAGTCAGAGAAACTCAGAAGACTGACGGACCATCCAATGTACCAGAGACTAAACAATTTGGGAAATGGGAAACTAAAGCGGAGAAACTTTGCAGAAATAGCCAAAGCAAAGATGCACGAAGATCCCATAAACGCACAAACAACACCAAAACCCATCACTACTGTACGAAAACCTACTTGGAGGCAGGATATATTTCCAGAGGTGGTAGAAAATATACCAGGTATTGCAAACAAAAACTGCCAGAGTGAAAAAGAAAGGAGAGACACTACCCTAAGCTTCATAACGAAAAGCTACCCAAGCATGGACTGGACCCATGCATACACCGACGGCTCTGTAACAAACACTACACAGAACGGAGGGGCAGGAGCATTCCTGAACCTACCAAATGGCAGAAAAATAACACTGTCATTCGCTACTGGTAAGTACACAAGCAATTTCAGAGCAGAGGCAGAGGCACTGAGGGCGGCAGTGGAAGAAATGGTAACACACAGTGAAAATGAGAGCCATATAGTCTGCTGACAGATGCTCTCGCCGTAGTCACAGCGCTAAAAAGCCAGAAAAACACTGAGCTTAATGACTTAAGAGCAGCACTCTGCAAACTGTGCCAGCAGTCCGCACCAAAAAGGGTAGTGGTACAGTGGGTTCCGTCACACTGCAACATCCAAGGCAACGAGGAGGCAGACAGACTGGCAAAAGAAGGTGCAAGGCTACCACAAACAGATACCAGTATGACGTACGAAGAGTCAAAACGGCTTATCAAAGCCAGATACATGACCAAATGGGAAACCGAACATACTGGTTACACCAAAAACGATGCCTATTACCAGTTGAACCGAAGAGAGCAGGTCGTTGTCTTCAGACTTCGCACTGGCCACAACAGACTGAGGTACCACCTATTCAACAAATTGAAGATAGGGTGTACCGACGAATGCCCGTGCGGTACTGGTAAAATGACCACTGAACATCTGCTGCAGAACTGCCCGACATACGAGGATCAGAGAGAGCAGATGTGGCCATTGCCAGTGGAACTGCAAGACAAGCTCTATGGTAGTGGCGAGAGTCTCAGGATGACCGCCGCTTTTTTCGAAAAAATAATGGTTACTGTCTGACTGTGTACGCAGAAGAAGAAGAAGATCCCCATTTCATTGTTATAAATATGTAAAATTTTCATAAATTATATTCCCCTATATTCAATTGAAAATGAATACATTATTTAGCCTGCGCTATAAGAAGCAATATATAATAGAGATATTATGCATCCCGGAGGATAAAATGATAAAACATGCTCACTTTTACAGTATTCCCATTTTATTATTTTACGGTACATTTTTCTTCCTTCTTTTTCCTCGTTCATCATAGGACCTCATGGCTGTGTTCTCCTCTATGGGGCTGTGCAGCAGGTTCAAAGGTCCTTGTGCCAATCTTGAACATTGCTTTTCCTTCCAATCCCCATGAAAACCAGATATTCACTCATTTATTTGTTTTGTATAATATGGGGGCCATTGTTTGTTGAGCTTGCTTTGAAGCCCATGTGACTACCCCAAACTCTGCAAGCATTTGGCATGTGTTAATCCTTATGTGTGCAATGCCATGAACTGGAGTCTTTTACCTTATGACCATTGCCTCATACATGTTCTCTGTGTAGCCATGGTCCATCATCATAAATATCATATCCAGAGGCCTCATAGAAACCACTGAGAGATTATGTTAAATCTGGATTGTGATCTGTGCCTTTATTTTTTATTTTTTTTCATCAGGCAAACGTCAGAGAATTAATTGAGTCCTTATAGCTGTACTAGTTGATATTAATAGATATAAATATGATGTTTTGTCACATGCAGGTAACCCATTACAGTCCACCCAAATTTACAAGCTGTTGGTCTTAATATCCAAGACAAGAACAATAATTTTATGATACATGGTTAACCGAAAAAGGCATTAAAACTACAATTATGATTTTTAAATTTAAAGATACAGCTTCTGTTTATATATCAAATTTTGTTAAATAACGTGACATGTGATAATTAGGTCTGTAAGTGGTGCTACTCTAGTTGACTGCAATGGCCAATTAAGTCTGTAGAGAGTTAATAACTTATGTAAACTTATCATTTCAACATAATACATGTGTTTATAGACACTTTGGAATGTTAAATGAAGAAAACAATCTGACTAACAAACATTTATCTGAACATATTGAAAGTGTAGCACATTATACTGGCAATAATTCTTGAATTGAATAATAAGCTGTATCTAGATTGGGCTACTTTCAAACACTCTGTAATGCAAACTTCGCAGAGGCTGGAAGTCTCGCTGGCTTTAAAATAAACCTCTAGGAACACCACTTTAATATATGATACAGAGAATAGTCCCATTGCAGACACTGCTGTTGGGAATGAAGTGGTGGAGACTTTCTCTTACATTAAGCCAGGTACACATTTACAGCTGGATCAACTGGATTGTTAATGAAGATCAAATGATAACATTTATTATGAGAACCGATTGTTCTGCTACTTGTACAAATTACAGTAAGTAAAAAAATGAAAAGCTATCTTTCCCCATCATTTGCTAAAGAAGACGACAAAGTCAGTAATAATAATTAGACATAAAATCAGGAAACGCACCTCAACAATAACCATAAATTCTCAATCAGAGGATATCAGACCTTCCGTCTAGATAGAGAAGGCCACAAAGGAGGGGTCCTGATACTGACCAGAAACAGCATACCGAGTAGCGCGGTACCTGTCAATCACACCGGACAAGCAGAAATTGTAGGAGTTGACATAATGGCTAAAGAGACGAAGCTCCGCATTTTCAATCTGTACGGACCACCAAACAGAGACCTATCGCTCTCGAGTATGGAGGTCAGAGACTCCAACTGCATAGTAGTTGGAGATTTCAACAGCCACTCGGAGAGATGGGGATACTCTGACACAGACAGTAGAGGTGACGAAGTGGAAGATTGGGAAATAGATGCAAATCTCTCCCTAATCAATAGGCCGGAGGATAGCCCTAGCTTCTATTCAAGAACATGGCATACCACCTCGACTCCAGATTTGGCCTTCTCCACACAGGACATACACTATAAAATAGACCGCCAGGTGCTAAACCAATTGGCAGGTAGCGACCACAGGCCGATCAGGCTAAGCATTGACATGGAAGTAGGCCCACAGGAAACAAAACCGCTCCCACGTTGGAATTACAAACGAGCCGACTGGGACAGATTTGCAATCCTGACAGATGGGCTGTGTGAAACCATCAACACACGAAACACCAAAATTAAGCCCATGGTAGAGAGCCTAAGCAAGGCAATAATGCAAGCCGCCACTGAAACCATCCCAAGAGGAGCTAGGAAAAACTATAAGCCCTACTGGAATGATGAGTTACAGAAAGTGGAAGATGCAGTAACAAATGCTAGGAACATGGCAGAACGAGAAAAATCCATGGAGGCAAACATCGCCCTCAAAGCCGCCGCGGCGAAGTACAAACACACTCTCAAGCAAACAGCAAGAGAAAGCTGGAAAAATAAAACGGAAAGTCTAAACCTGGACAAAGAAGGGAACAAGCTATGGAAGCTAGTCAGAGCCATGAATGACGAAACCCCGTCAAATAAACAAATTACTATCAAGCAAGGCGAGAACTTGATCACAGGTAAGAAAGCCGCAAACGCCTTTGTCGATCACTATGCCAGAGCAAACCACATCGAGGTCCCTGCAGATAAGCATACAGACATTAGCGAAGAGCTAAAGGGACACGAAAACATAAATACGGCTCCTGAAAAGCACATGATGGCCAAACTAACAATGCGCGAAATGGAAGAGGCTATGAGAACACTAAAGAAATAGAAATCTCCCGGAAAAGACGGGATAACAAACGAAATGCTGATGGGGCTGGGCCAAACAGCGAAGAAGAAACTGCTATCGGTCCTAAACCAAAGCTGGAAAAGGGGAATTGTACCACAGGCATGGAAAGATGCAATACTGGTACCAGTACCAAAAACAGGAAAGGACAAAACAGATCCAAATGGATACAGGCCCATAAGCCTACTGAGCTGTGTCGGCAAGCTGATGGAACGGATGATAAACACCAGACTGATGTGGCATCTGGAAGAAAAACGAATACTAATTCCACAGCAAGCCGGCTTTAGACAGCACAGATCCACTGAGGACCAGGTCATCCTCATAGCCCAGGAGATAGAAGATGCCTACCAGGCACAGAAACACACAGTAGCTGTTTGGGTGGATCTGGAAAAGGCATTTGACAAAGTCTGGAAGGATGGACTTAGAGTCAAGCTAAGAAGAAGTGATGTCTGTGGGAAGATGTACAAGTGGATCAACCACTACCTCAAACAAAGAACGGCCAGAGTCCAAGTACAAGGGCAGATGAGCAAAAAGGTGACACTCGAGCAGGGAGTACCCCAAGGGGGAGTATTGTCACCCACACTCTTCCTGGTATATATAAACGATATTACAGAGAATATACCAAGAAGAGTCCATAGCTCAATGTTTGCAGACGATCTGGCTATGTGGACCTCTGAAAAGAATCTCACCATAGCAAGAAATCGGATGCAGACGGCCCTAACATCGCTGGAAGAGTGGGTGAACTCATGGCTGGTCAAAATAAACGAGGAGAAAACCACATGCACAATATTCTCGCTCTCATTAAAACCCCAAAGTACCAAATTAAGTCTAAATGGCAAAATCCTGCAGCCAAACGACAACATAACATATCTGGGAGTCACATTTGATCGGCGCATGACATGGAAAAGTCAGATTGAGAGAAACCGAATGAAAGCCAGGGAAAGAATGGCGATCATGAGGAAACTTGCTGGCACAAGCTGGGGAGCAGACGAAGGCATACTAAAGAAACTGTACACTGGAAGAGTGAGACCAGTTCTCGAGTATGGCATTGCGGCATGGACAACAGCAGCGAAGGCGAACTTCGATAAAGTTAACAAACTTCAAAACCAAGCCATGAGAATTATAACAGGTGGCATGAAGTCAACGCCAATTGTAGAACTTGAAAAGATTACAAAACTGCAATCCATGACCGATAGAAGAGACTGCAGAGCCCAGCTGCAGTCAGAGAAACTCCGAAGACTGACGGACCATCCAATGTACCAGAGACTAAACAATCTGGGAAATGGGAAACTAAAGCGGAGAAACTTTGCAGAAATAGCCAAAGCAAAGATGCACGAAGATCCCATAAACGCACTAACAACACCAAAACCCATCACTACTGTACGAAAACCTACTTGGAGGCAGGATATATTTCCAGAGGTGGTAGAAAATATACCAGGTATTGCAAACAAAAACTGCCAGACTGAAAAAGAAAGGAGAGACACTACCCTAAGCTTCATAACGAAAAGCTACCCAAGCATGGACTGGACCCATGCATACACCGACGGCTCTGTAACAAACACTACACAGAACGGAGGGGCAGGAGCATTCCTGAACCTACCAAATGGCAGAAAAATAACACTGTCATTCGCTACTGGTAAGTACACAAGCAATTTCAGAGCGGAGGCAGAGGCACTGAGGGCGGCAGTGGAAGAAATGGTAACACACAGTGAAAATGAGAGCCATATAGTCCTGCTGACAGATGCTCTCGCCGTAGTCACAGCGCTAAAAAGCCAGAAAAACACTGAGCTTAATGACTTAAGAGCAGCACTCTGCAAACTGTGCCAGCAGTCCGCACCAAAAAGGGTAGTGGTACAGTGGGTTCCGTCACACTGCAACATCCAAGGCAACGAGGAGGCAGACAGACTGGCAAAAGAAGGTGCAAGGCTACCACAAACAGATACCAGTATGACGTACGAAGAGTCAAAACGGCTTATCAAAGCCAGATACATGACCAAATGGGAAACCGAACATACTGGTTACACCAAAAACGATGCCTATTACCAGTTGAACCGAAGAGAGCAGGTCGTTGTCTTCAGACTTCGCACTGGCCACAACAGACTGAGGTACCACCTATTCAACAAATTGAAGATAGGGTGTACCGACGAATGCCCGTGCGGTACTGGTAAAATGACCACTGAACATCTGCTGCAGAACTGCCCGACATACGAGGATCAGAGAGAGCAGATGTGGCCATTGCCAGTGGAACTGCAAGACAAGCTCTATGGTAGTGGCGAGAGTCTCAGGATGACCGCCGCTTTTTTCGAAAAAATAATGGTTACTGTCTGACTGTGTACGCAGAAGAAGAAGAAGATCCCCATTTCATTGTTATAAATATGTAAAATTTTCATAAATTATATTCCCCTATATTCAATTGAAAATGAATACATTATTTAGCCTGCGCTATAAGAAGCAATATATAATAGAGATATTATGCATCCCGGAGGATAAAATGATAAAACATGCTCACTTTTACAGTATTCCCATTTTATTATTTTACGGTACATTTTTCTTCCTTCTTTTTCCTCGTTCATCATAGGACCTCATGGCTGTGTTCTCCTCTATGGGGCTGTGCAGCAGGTTCAAAGGTCCTTGTGCCAATCTTGAACATTGCTTTTCCTTCCAATCCCCATGAAAACCAGATATTCACTCATTTATTTGTTTTGTATAATATGGGGGCCATTGTTTGTTGAGCTTGCTTTGAAGCCCATGTGACTACCCCAAACTCTGCAAGCATTTGGCATGTGTTAATCCTTATGTGTGCAATGCCATGAACTGGAGTCTTTTACCTTATGACCATTGCCTCATACATGTTCTCTGTGTAGCCATGGTCCATCATCATAAATATCATATCCAGAGGCCTCATAGAAACCACTGAGAGATTATGTTAAATCTGGATTGTGATCTGTGCCTTTATTTTTTATTTTTTTTCATCAGGCAAACGTCAGAGAATTAATTGAGTCCTTATAGCTGTACTAGTTGATATTAATAGATATAAATATGATGTTTTGTCACATGCAGGTAACCCATTACAGTCCACCCAAATTTACAAGCTGTTGGTCTTAATATCCAAGACAAGAACAATAATTTTATGATACATGGTTAACCGAAAAAGGCATTAAAACTACAATTATGATTTTTAAATTTAAAGATACAGCTTCTGTTTATATATCAAATTTTGTTAAATAACGTGACATGTGATAATTAGGTCTGTAAGTGGTGCTACTCTAGTTGACTGCAATGGCCAATTAAGTCTGTAGAGAGTTAATAACTTATGTAAACTTATCATTTCAACATAATACATGTGTTTATAGACACTTTGGAATGTTAAATGAAGAAAACAATCTGACTAACAAACATTTATCTGAACATATTGAAAGTGTAGCACATTATACTGGCAATAATTCTTGAATTGAATAATAAGCTGTATCTAGATTGGGCTACTTTCAAACACTCTGTAATGCAAACTTCGCAGAGGCTGGAAGTCTCGCTGGCTTTAAAATAAACCTCTAGGAACACCACTTTAATATATGATACAGAGAATAGTCCCATTGCAGACACTGCTGTTGGGAATGAAGTGGTGGAGACTTTCTCTTACATTAAGCCAGGTACACATTTACAGCTGGATCAACTGGATTGTTAATGAAGATCAAATGATAACATTTATTATGAGAACCGATTGTTCTGCTACTTGTACAAATTACAGTAAGTAAAAAAATGAAAAGCTATCTTTCCCCATCATTTGCTAAAGAAGACGACAAAGTCAGTAATAATAATTAGACATAAAATCAGGAAACGCACCTCAACAATAACCATAAATTCTCAATCAGAGGATATCAGACCTTCCGTCTAGATAGAGAAGGCCACAAAGGAGGGGTCCTGATACTGACCAGAAACAGCATACCGAGTAGCGCTGTACCTGTCAATCACACCGGACAAGCAGAAATTGTAGGAGTTGACATAATGGCTAAAGAGACGAAGCTCCGCATTTTCAATCTGTACGGACCACCAAACAGAGACCTATCGCTCTCGAGTATGGAGGTCAGAGACTCCAACTGCATAGTAGTTGGAGATTTCAACAGCCACTCGGAGAGATGGGGATACTCTGACACAGACAGTAGAGGTGACGAAGTGGAAGATTGGGAGATAGATGCAAATCTCTCCCTAATCAATAGGCCGGAGGATAGCCCTAGCTTCTATTCAAGAACATGGGATACCACCTCGACTCCAGATTTGGCCTTCTCCACACAGGACATACACTATAAAATAGACCGCCAGGTGCTAAACCAACTGGCAGGTAGCGACCACAGGCCGATCAGGCTAACCATTGACATGGAAGTAGGCCCACAGGAAACAAAACCGCTCCCACGTTGGAATTACAAACGAGCCGACTGGGACAGATTTGCAATCCTGACAGATGGGCTGTGTGAAACCATCAACACACGAAACACCAAAATGAAGCCCATGGTGGAGAGCCTAAGCAAGGCAATAATGCAAGCCGCCACTGAAACCATCCCAAGAGGAGCTAGGAAAAACTATAAGCCCTACTGGAATGATGAGTTACAGAAAGTGGAAGATGCAGTAACAAATGCTAGGAACATGGCAGAACGAGAAAAATCCATGGAGGCAAACATCGCCCTCAAAGCCGCCGCGGCGAAGTACAAACACACTCTCAAGAAACAGCAAGAGAAAGTTGGAAAAATAAAACGGAAAGTCTGAACCTGGACAAAGAAGGGAACAAGCTATGGAAGCTAGTCAGAGCCATGAATGACGAAACCCCGTCAAATAAACAAATTACTATCAAGCAGGGCGAGAACTTGATCACAGGTAAGAAAGCCGCAAACGCCTTTGTCGATCACTATGCCAGAGCAAACCACATCGAGGTCCCTGCAGATAAGCATACAGACATTAGCGAAGAGCTAAAGGGACACGAAAACATAAATACGGCTCCTGAAGAGCACATGATGGCCAAACTAACAATGCGCGAAATGGAAGAGGCTATGAGAACACTAAAGAAAAGGAAATCTCCCGGAAAAGACGGGATAACAAACGAAATGCTGATGGGGCTGGGCCAAACAGCGAAGAAGAAACTACTATCAGTCCTGAACCAAAGCTGGAAAAGGGGTATTGTACCCCAGGCATGGAAAGATGCAATACTGGTACCAGTACCAAAAACAGGGAAGGACAAAACAGATCCAAATGGATACAGGCCCATTAGCCTACTGAGCTGTGTCGGCAAGCTGATGGAACGGATGATAAACACCCGACTGATGTGGCATCTGGAAGAAAAACGAATACTAATTCCACAGCAAGCCGGCTTTAGACAGCACAGATCCACTGAGGACCAGGTCATCCTCATAGCCCAGGAGATAGAAGATGCCTACCAGGCACAGAAACACACAGTAGCTGTTTGGGTGGATCTGGAAAAGGCATTTGACAAAGTCTGGAAGGATGGACTTAGAGTCAAGCTAAGAAGAAGCGATGTCTGTGGGAAGATGTACAAGTGGATCAACCACTACCTCAAACAAAGAACGGCCAGAGTCCAAGTACAAGGGCAGATGAGCAAAAAGGTGACACTCGAGCAGGGAGTACCCCAAGGGGGAGTATTGTCACCCACACTCTTCCTGGTATATATAAACGATATTACAGAGAATATACCAAGAAGAGTCCATAGCTCAATGTTTGCAGACGATCTGGCTATGTGGACCTCTGAAAAGAATCTCACCATAGCAAGAAATCGGATGCAGACGGCCCTAACATCGCTGGAAGAGTGGGCGAACTCATGGCTGGTCAAAATAAACGAGGAGAAAACCACGTGCACAATATTCTCGCTCTCATTAAAACCCCAAAGTACCAAATTAAGTCTAAATGGCAAAATCCTGCAGCCAAACGACAACCCAACCTATCTGGGAGTCACATTTGATCGGCGCATGACAGGGAAAAGTCAGATTGAGAGAAACCGAATGAAAGCCAGAGAAAGAATGGCGATCATGAGGAAACTTGCTGGCACAAGCTGGGGAGCAGACGAAGGCATACTAAAGAAACTGTACACTGGAAGAGTGAGACCAGTTCTCGAGTATGGCATTGCGGCATGGACAACCGCAGCGAAGGCGAACTTCGATAAAGTTAACAAACTTCAAAACCAAGCCATGAGAATTATAACAGGTGGCATGAAGTCAACGCCAATTGTAGAACTTGAAAAGATTACAAAATTGCAGTCCATGACCGATAGAAGAGACTGCAGAGCCCAGCTGCAGTCAGAGAAACTCAGAAGACTGACGGACCATCCAATGTACCAGAGACTAAACAATTTGGGAAATGGGAAACTAAAGCGGAGAAACTTTGCAGAAATAGCCAAAGCAAAGATGCACGAAGATCCCATAAACGCACAAACAACACCAAAACCCATCACTACTGTACGAAAACCTACTTGGAGGCAGGATATATTTCCAGAGGTGGTAGAAAATATACCAGGTATTGCAAACAAAAACTGCCAGAGTGAAAAAGAAAGGAGAGACACTACCCTAAGCTTCATAACGAAAAGCTACCCAAGCATGGACTGGACCCATGCATACACCGACGGTTCTGTAACAAACACTACACAGAACGGAGGGGCAGGAGCATTCCTGAACCTACCAAATGGCAGAAAAATAACACTGTCATTCGCTACTGGTAAGTACACAAGCAATTTCAGAGCAGAGGCAGAGGCACTGAGGGCGGCAGTGGAAGAAATGGTAACACACAGTGAAAATGAGAGCCATATAGTCCTGCTGACAGATGCTCTCGAAGTAGTCACAGCGCTAAAAAGCCAGAAAAACACTGAGCTTAATGACTTAAGAGCAGCACTCTGCAAACTGTGCCAGCAGTCCGCACCAAAAAGGGTAGTGGTACAGTGGGTTCCGTCACACTGCAACATCCAAGGCAACGAGGAGGCAGACAGACTGGCAAAAGAAGGTGCAAGGCTACCACAAACAGATACCAGTATGACGTACGAAGAGTCAAAACGGCTTATCAAAGCCAGATACATGACCAAATGGGAAACCGAACATACTGGTTACAGCAAAAACGATGCCTATTACCAGTTGAACCGAAGAGAGCAGGTCGTTGTCTTCAGACTTCGCACTGGCCACAACAGACTGAGGTACCACCTATTCAACAAATTGAAGATAGGGTGTACCGACGAATGCCCGTGCGGTACTGGTAAAATGACCACTGAACATCTGCTGCAGAACTGCCCGACATACGAGGATCAGAGAGAGCAGATGTGGCCATTGCCAGTGGAACTGCAAGACAAGCTCTATGGTAGTGGCGAGAGTCTCAGGATGACCGCCGTTTTTTTCGAGAAAATAATGGTTACTGTCTGACTGTGTACGCAGAAGAAGAAGAAGAAGACATAAAATCAACAGAATCAAATATGTACAGGGAGTAGGCTCTCAGTCTGCACTGGTTAGAAAAGAAAATACAGATTTGTTAGTCAGCCTTGTGGTCCGAAATTTGTTCTATCTTCAACATACAGGCAAAAAGTTTAATAGTTGAGTTACTTACAGCTGAAAACCTGGCATGCACTACTAGCAATGCCAAAATTTTGTCATTTCAGTTGTGAATAATGTCAGCTTCTTTTCTTCTTTGTTCGTTCTCAAACTCCCGCTACCTAGCCCTGAAAAGGGCTTTGCAATTAGCAGAATGTGGTCCGGAATGTGTGGTGTTGTAGTTTACAACTTGGCTGCGATATTTGCACCTTTTGATGCAACACATATGACAACTTCAGCAGGCATTTTTGTGTACCAGGTAAGCCTTCCCTTTTCGATCCATTCTAACTTAGTCTGCTCTGTTGCAGCCTATTATCCAGGATCACTGCGTAGAAGTGTCTTGGCGGTTGCCGACCGCTGCAGCTCATGTGCTGCTCGGCATCTTGATCCCAGCTTCTTTTCCATCTGCTCTTCAGACTTTTCTCCAGATCCGACTGATTGTTTCACATATTTTCTGGAAAATAGTAACATCTTACAATCTTGATTCAATTAATGTCAATTCATTTCTACATTAGAAACTGGTGTGATATCATGGAGGAATGCTCAGTGGATCCTAAGTCCCTTATTGTGGAAGAAATAATAGGACTTTTACATTCTACTGTGTATGGTGTTGTAAAAGTGAGTTATACATAAAGATGTGATATTAAACAAAGGAGCGAATATGTAGCCAACATTACCACTAAAATGTCCCTGTCAGGTTTTCATTAGCGTTATACTTTGTGCCCAATAATGGTTATTTGGTTGGCTAAGTATTATGCCCAAGTTTTCTTCGTCGTTCATCCTGAAAATGGCGTTTTGTTACACTGTATCGTGTTTTAGAGTGAGGCTGCGATATCTGCGTCTTTTGTCCCAACACATCCGGTTTCAACAGGACACATTTTTGAAACCAGGTTTGCTTTCTCGCTTTGATCCTTATTCATTAAGTCATCCTGTAGGTTAAATAAGGCCTTGGATAGTTCTGGTTCTGACACGCAAGCAGCCTGCTATAAGTAACTGACTGCTTGTCATCTTGTTCACTGTGTCTTTAACCCTTTGTACCCTAGTAACACTTTCAGCTATTTTTTTTTTTCAGCTGGACTTTTATATGTCTGAAAATCTAACTTGCAATGCCTCTAGTTCCTCTGTTTTGATTTCAACTTAATTCTACTAAAATAGCAAATTTTTATTTAACGGAACATGTATTCATTTTTTAGGAGGATGTTATTTATTAACTATATTTCTTCATAATTTCTTGTTCTTCTGCATTTGTCTGATTTCAGCTAGTATTTTTTGGGTCCCATGTTCGCCATCCCACCGCAACTCCTATTCTTTTAGCCAGACTACATTAGTGTAGCCTGTTTCCATAGCCGCTGTTTGGAAGTGGAATATTCAGCTTTGGTTCGATGACCATCAGGCAAGTAACCAGCTATGAGTCTCCGCCAGCTGTCAGCTCATTCACTGTGCTGCATCTTCATCCTCTTTTTCCAGTTGTCCAGCTACAGCTAAACTACCTACTCAAAGAGATAGTCATAGAGGAAGGGTAGAATACAATCTGCTATTTGGGCTCTTGACATGACTACCTACTCAAAGAGAGTCACAGAGGAAGGGTAGAATAGAATCTGCTATTTGGGCTCTTGATGTGCTATCCAGCTAAGTACCTTTTTCCTTTTTTTTTACTCCTTTATGTGTTAGTCTTTATTTCATATATTCTTCCTTTCTTCTCTCGCTGAAATATTTTTGCTCTTGTCTCTGATGACCTTTTGGTTATAATGTAAGTTTTGAATTTATTTTGGTCTTTGCACGGTCTCTGACCATACCTATTTGGGTTGTGTGTTGTTGTTTTTTTTGTGTTTTTTTTTAAAACTGTACACCTTGTTCATTTTAAGAATGTTAGGCATTTCTGTTATTCCCTTGCTGGCTTTCTAGGATGGTGTAAATAAACTCAAATAATCTCTCTCCATTGGATTCCTAGTTCCTTATTGTGAGCCTTCATGTTTTGCTATTTCATGTGTAATGAGTTTTCTATATCTTCTTCACTGATCGTTCCCTGTTACACATGATCTCTCGTATAGTATGGACAATGTCTGTCAAGTCTGTGCTTTTGTCTAATTATCTGCATTTCCATTAGCTCTTGGAGTATATTTATCCACATCATATCAGGTCTGTTACTCCCATACCTTTTTAGTTTTTCTTTTTGAGAAGCCTTTGTGTGCCTTGCTATGTTAGTTTGGATTTAATGGGAAGCCTTTGTGTGCCTTGCTATGTTAGTTTGGATTTAATGGGAAGCCTTTGTGTGCCTTGCTATGTTAGTTTGGATTTAATGGGAAGCCTTTGTGTGCCTTGCTATGTTAGTTTGGATTTAATGGGAAGCCTTTGTGTGCCTTGCTATGTTAGTTTGGATTTAATGGGAAGCCTTTGTGTGCCTTGCTATGTTAGTTTGGATTTAATGGGAAGCCTTTGTGTGCCTTGCTATGTTAGTTTGGATTTAATGGGAAGCCTTTGTGTGCCTTGCTATGTTAGTTTGGATTTAATGGGAAGCCTTTGTGTGCCTTGCTATGTTAGTTTGGATTTAATGGGAAGCCTTTGTGTGCCTTGCTATGTTAGTTTGGATTTAATGGGAAGCCTTTGTGTGCCTTGCTATGTTAGTTTGGATTTAATGGGAAGCCTTTGTGTGCCTTGCTATGTTAGTTTGGATTTAATGGGAAGCCTTTGTGTGCCTTGCTATGTTAGTTTGGATTTAATGGGAAGCCTTTGTGTGCCTTGCTATGTTAGTTTGGATTTAATGGGAAGCCTTTGTGTGCCTTGCTATGTTAGTTTGGATTTAATGGGAAGCCTTTGTGTGCCTTGATATGTTAGACAGTTTGGATTTAATGAGAGGTCTTTATGTCTTGCTGGATGGTTATTCCAGCACAACTCTTGGGGTCACAGAGACACTCAATATCGTGCACCACGATAAAGAGCAGACGTCAGAGATGTCTGGCCTTTTGGATCATGTCCTCTGTCTTATCTTGAGAAACTCTGAAGCCGTTGATCTAGGAATCCTTAGAACAAGAGACAGGTGCAGACCGAAACACACATGGAGAAGTTAGATTGAGACAAACATAACGGAAAAAAGGAATACGTGGACAGAGCTGGAGAGGGTTCCGAGAACAGAAGATCTTGGTGTGTAGTTGTTGATGGGCTGTGCTCTATGTGGAGCTGAACAGGTTTTAATTGATGACTATCAAATGCTGACGACTGCACATGTCAGGTGCCTGTCGAGTGTTCTGTAGCTGTCCGAGTGTAAAAGAAAATGGTACGCCCCAAAAACTGAGACATGCCTGAGCTAACTTTCTGTTGACAATTTGCAGAGAATTATCGCCCATTTTCTGTGGGAAACACCTTCCTCCTTGCATGTTCGTTCTCAACTGACATTGGTTAATTATAAACAAAAATCGTTGCTATAATTTCGTGCCCCACTCTATGAACATGTCCGATCATTTATTCAATTATTTAGCCCAAATCCACCAGTAGTATCTTCCACAGAGGGACAGATAACGACACAGAAAGACATGACTGGGCGGGTAATTATAATTGGACTCAAAGCTGGTAAAATAGAATTGATAAATAACACTTGGAACAGAACATTAGAGAAATCCATGATCGACTACGCTAGTAGTGGTGGCACATGATGATGATTGTAAGTGATAACCACAGTGTTTCATGATTAGACTCCCGTTTCTTTCTTGTATCAACAGCTCGTGGCATAAAGGATTGCATGATCAATTATTGATTTCAGATCCAATACCTGTTATTGGACACGGTGTGCTGTATTGTGTGTCCCGTTGTTGTTTTTTTTAAACAAGTAAATTTATTTTTTTCAATCCGATTTTTTCGGAACACGCTTTTATTTATACTAAAACTTGCTTTGAAGACTATAGTGGTGTAATTTTTTTACTTCAAATTGTTTATTTTTATGCATTAGTGGATTTCTTTTAATTATTGGTGTTGGTCGCGGGTGGTTCCGTGATTTTCCACTGAATGGTCGCGTGTGCATATTCTGCTTCTCCGCTCGTTCTCAATCTCCTGCTACCAAGCCCTGAGAATGGCTTAGTAGCAGGATGTTGTCCAGAGAACGGAGTGTGTTGTTTCGTAGTTTACAGCTTGACTGCGATATTTGCACCTTTCGGTCCGACTTAAGCAGACATTTTTGAGTACCGGGTTAGCCTTCCCTCTTCTATCCCTTCTCCTTAGCCAGTCTGCTCTGTTGCAGTCTATTATCCAGGATCACCGTGTGGAGGTGTAGAAGGGTCTTGGCAGCTCTGGTTCCCCTTCCCTGACGCTATCGGTCAACTATGTGTCACTGACCGCTGCAGCTCATGCACTGCTCAGCATCTTGATCCAGGACTCGTGTGCATATTCGAATGTTGCTGATCTAGCTGTCGATGCAAGTCAATATGATAGACGTATTTTGGTCCAAGTTTCTCCTGTCCTGGATCTGTCAAAAAATGGGTATATAAACAGGGCTCCGTTGTAGAGGCTGGGTACAAGATGTTAGCTTTCTGAGTTATTGCTATATTCTTTCCTGCTTTCTATTCCTGGAGACTTCCTCTATCGGGCATTTGCTGTTGGTTGGTCAGAAAACGTTAAAAGTTCATAAAAACATAATTAGTGTAGTGGCAGAGCACTCGCTTTTCAATGCAAAGGTATGGGGTTCAACTCCCTCAACAGGCACGCTTGAGTCAATGGTGATTTGTCAAAGGGTAGATGACTTACAGTTAGGGGAAGAACCACAGCGAGGAAGAGAACTGGCCACTCCATCTCACACAAGCTGTGGCTTAGTGTAATGAAATCTGTAACACTTCATCCCTTACGACAGTTTCTGCTGTTGGACTTACTGAAAACATGTTATTGTTTTATATTCCTATTTCGGTCTTTTTCCCAACAACGTCGCTGATAACTTCATCGTTTGACTGTTCCTGGTTTGCAGCCAACATCACTGCACTCCAGTAAAATCAATAGGTGTACGGTTTCTTACGGCAGATGGTGAATGGTATAAATAGATGGCCCCTTCAGATCACTGATTATACACACGGCTCTTGCGTCCTCTTTGGTTTCCCTTCCTTCTCGTTCCACGCTTAATTATATATCCTTGCATATCACAATCATCCATTTATCGATTGCCTTCCCATACTACCCGAGCGCATGCTTTTCCAGGCGAATGTAGCGACACACTTAAAGATTTGTTGCTGTATATTGGTAACTTACTTATGGTAACGAAGTTAGGGCGCAGATGAAGGGGAATAGTCATTGAAGATTTTAATTTCTCACCTAGCAACGCAAACTTTCGAGAGGCGTTCAAGCCAAA
The DNA here is from genome assembly GCA_036924085.1 of Ariolimax columbianus. Taxonomy (NCBI): domain Eukaryota; kingdom Metazoa; phylum Mollusca; class Gastropoda; order Stylommatophora; family Arionidae; genus Ariolimax; species Ariolimax columbianus. The sequence goes on from JAVGWX010000013.1 coordinate 19,971,310, forward strand.
CCGGAACTCTTTTTTTTTTTGGTAGTCAAAATGCTATTTATGTGTCGATATAATCTCTTGCAACGTTTATGTACTTATCCCAGTGTTTAAGTAATGTCTGAAAAGCTTCAGCGTAGACAGATTTGTCAGCATGTCTGAACCAATCCATGACAGCCTGTTTCACGTCACCATCAGTGCTGAAATGCTGACCTCTCAGGTGGCGATTGCGTATGCTTCAACTGCTTTGATGCTCGTTTCGATTCAGAAGTATAATGATGCGCCCAGGATTCGTTACATGTAATAATAGTAGTTACATCGCGCTATAACCCATTCAGGTAGACCTAGAACTAACCTTACCTAATGATAGTTACATCGCCCTGTAACCCATTCAGGTAGACCTAGAACTAACCTTACCTAATGATAGTTACATCGCCCTATAACTCATTCAGGTAGACCTAGAACTAACCCTACCCAATAATAGTAGTTACATCGCCCTGTAACCCATTCAGGTAGACCTAGAACTAACCCTACCCAATAATAGTAGTTACATCGCCCTGTAACCCATTCAGGTAGACCTAGAACTAACCCTACCCAATAATAGTAGTTACATCGCCCTGTAACCAATTCAGGTAGACCTAGAACTAACCTTACCTAATGATAGTTATATCGCGCTATAACCCATTCAGGTAGACCTAGAAATCTTCTTCTTCGTTCGTTCTCAATCTCCCACCACCAAACCCCGAAAGGGTTCAAGCAGCAGAATGTAATCCAGAGAACGGAATGCATTGTGTAGTAGTTTTACAGCTTGGCTGCCATATTTGCATCTTTCGGTCCAACACATCCGACTTCAGCAAGCATTTTTTTAGTACCGGGTTAGCATTCCCTCTTCGATCTCTTCTTCTTAGCCAGTCTGCCCTACTGTAGCCTGTTATCCAGGATCACCGCGTGGAGGTGTAGAAGGGTCTTGGTAGCTATGGGTCGCTGACCACTGCAGCTTATGCGCTGCTCGGCATCTTGATCCCAGACCAAGAACTAAACCTACCCAATAATAGTAGTTACATCGCCCTATAACCCATTCAGGTAGACCTAGAACTAACCCTACCCAATAATAGTAGTTACATCGCCCTGTAACCCATTCAGGTAGACCTAGAACTAACCCTACCCAATAATAGTAGTTACATCGCCCTATAACCCATTCAGGTAGACCTAGAACTAACCTTACCTAATGATAGTTATATCGCCCTATAACCCATTCAGATAGACCTAGAACTAACCCTACCCAATAATAGCAGTTACATCGCCCTATAACCCATTCAGGTAGACCTAGAACTAACCCTACCCAATAATAGCAGTTACATCGCCCTATAACCCATTCAGGTAGACCTAGAACTAAGCCTACCCAATAATAGCAGTTACATCGCCCTATAACCCATTCAGGTAGACCTATAACTAACCCTACCCAATAATAGCAGTTACATCGCCCTATAACCCATTCAGGTAGACCTAAAACTAACCCTACTCAATAATAGCAGTTACATCGCCCTATAACCCATTCAGGTAGACCTAGAACTAACCCTACCCAAATATAGCAGTTACATCGCCCTATAACCCATTCAGATAGACCTAGAACAAAAAGTCCTGATCTGGTTTAAACGCCCCTCTTATCATTGCATGCGATATCATTCTTCTAGTCGTTATCATTTCAAAATCTGCATTGCCTGCCAAAGACTGTTGACTGCAGTTCTTCTGCATCTTCATCGATCAACTGATGCAATTCTTCTAGTCCGGTCAGGCTCACGAAGGAGTGTGCGAATCAGGTCTTCACCTGTCCCCCACAGCTTTTCGAGAATGGTCGGAGGCCGGACTGTCTCTCTTTGGTCTGTATAAGTAGGGCAGTTCTGCACTTTATGTTCCGGTGTTTGCTTGGGTGCTCTGCAATTGCACGTGGCTATGTCTCTGAGACCCATTCTGTTGAGGTGGACCTTGAGCCTGCAATGTTCCGTTCTGAGTCTGAAGTCTGCCAAGTTTGTCATTTCCTGTCTTGTATTCATTGTGCTGGTCTCTCCATTCCGTCCTCGTGGATCGTTTGATGAGTGTCTTTGCTTCTTTGTAGCTCTGTGGATGATTAGTCTGCGTGCCGCCACTTCCGGCTTTTGCGAGCTCAATTGCTTTCTCGTTTCCAAGAATCCCACAGTCGAACTAGATTTGTTATTTTGGGACATCAATCCTATGTTGCATTTTACTTCATGTGAGAATATATCTTGTTTGAGGTTTGAGATGGCTTGGAGTACGCTCCTTGAGTCTGTTAGAATGACTGTTTACCTAGCAGTTGTGTTTTGGTTAATAAGAATCCTCGTTGATGCAGGAACAGCTCTTGCTTCAGCTCTGAAATCGGTACAGGTATCTCCTGCTGGTATGGACTGATTTTCTATGTCGCCGTTGGTGTGTGCTTTGTAGATTCCACTGCCTCCCATTTTTTCGCTCACTGTGTACACATTTGTCTAGGAGTTGCTATAGTACTGTTTCTTGAGCTCCTGTAGAACATGGATTTTTTGTTCTGTTGCTGACTGCTCACTTTTCTTCATTATCCCTTGAACCTCCAAGACTATTTTGGACCGGTCCTGGCTCTGTAGCTATGGTTTTGGAATGAGTGCTTCGCACTTTTAGATTTCGACTTCAAGAATTTATGTATGTTTTCAATAGTTGCTTGGTTGGTTATTGATCCAGCGGCCTATGGACTCCTACCCTGTGATCCAATGCCATATAGTAACATGTTTTCTATAGATTTCTCTGGCCAGATGGTTGTGGCTTTTTCTTAGTAGTCTGTTTTTAGTTTTCTCTTGGAACTTCTGGTGTAGAGGATGATCAGGTAGCTTCTTTGGTTTTTCAAACCGAGTAAGGGCTTTGTATTTTCTCCTTAGTTCAAGGACTCATTTGTTGCTGTTTTCCTTAGCTCTGTAACAAGAGTGCTTCTCAAAGCCCGAAGGATATGTCTGAGACCCATATTTTGGACTCGATCTAGTTTTCCTATGTTTGTTTTGACCGCTGTTGCACAAGTACTAGAGAAGAGGCATATTCCATGATTGGTCTGATTGCGCCAGTGTAGACTTGCTTGAGGATTGTTTTTATGTTTGCCCTCCACGATGTACCAGCCATTTGTGTCATCACTGAGAGTCTTTTTATGGTCATTGATCTGGAGTTTCTCTATATTTGGCTTCCAGGTGAGTCAAATGTGACTCCAAGGAATGTGGCTGTGTTCAACTAGGGTATTTGTTGGTTTTCTATCTTTATTGTTATTGTCTCTTTTTTATGGGAGAGTGGTGGAGATTTTGGTCTGGTTTATTTTCTGTCCCTACTATTGTGTCAAGTTCTCCACCATCTCTACTGTCCTGATTGCTCTTATCGTCCCGCCCTTAGGCATACATACTATCCATATTTAATGTGACAGGGAAACTAACACGTGTATGTCTAATTTGATCATTATTTGGCTAAAGTGTGTAAGGAAAAATGTTCTATTAACACAACTATCATTATGTCAATTTTCCTACAGGGGAGGGGGAGAGATATATTTATAGCGATGAGGAGTATATGCCGCTTGTAGCCGCAGTGTAGTGTGCATTAACTATTTATTTCGCTCCCAATATTTAAAAAAACCTAGATCTTTCCTGAGGTTAGAAACTAAGTCATTCTGACTCCAAAACCATCCTCCTAACTGCTGAGCCACCCGTCATTTCATGTATAATGAGATACACATGTATAATTAATATTTAATTATAAAAGCTAGGTATCATAAGTACACATTCTATCACAAACCTCCTCTTCGCTGAGGACATTGATCCTTTGACTGGTGTTGAAAGCGATTTGCAACTAGGAAATTTGGTATTTTAATCATCACATGCAAGACCAACGGGGGGGGGGGGGGGGGGGGGGGGCGGTCCAGTGACAGTTCGACTTTTGATGGCCAGACACTTAATTTACTCAATTCAAATATGTGGGGTCTGGCGATGTGAGTACCAAAGCGGAACTACGAACGTGCATTGCTTGCGTTATGACACGTGGTATCTCTCATCACTCAAATGAATGCAGATATTGATCTTCTTAATGTACCTGAATGCTTGTGAACCATAGACGTGAAATGCTGCACTTAAGCTACAAATTATAGGCCACTGGGATGCGGTGTTTCAGAGAGATCCTTGTGATATCACATGGAGATCACGTCAGGATTGTCAGTGTACGCAATACTGCCCGATAGTCTATTGGACCGTATCTGGGCATCTTTCAATTGTCAAATCGCGAAAGCATTACAGGTAGGGCCAACTGACACATTCTCATGGTTTGCCCAAATGTGATACTACGAGGTGTCGTTAACGTTACTGGACAAAGGAGGAGGAGGGGTTGTGCTATGATTCTCTGTACAAATCATATTAGTTGAAACCGCAACTCACGCGATGGAAATAAACAGCTCTTCCTTTGATTCCAGATCAGCTAGCGTGGCATAATGTAGATCAGTGTTTCTCAACCTGTTTACCCTTTGTGAACCCTTGCAACAATAATGTGTCTCGGGGAACGCCTGCATACCAATTGTTATATATCATTATTATCTTTCTTTTTCTTTTATAAGCTTAGTTCATAAAGAAAACATATATGTTTTATGATAGCTATTTTAAGCAAAAAATACTTGACGCTTTAATCAAATCTAAACAACACACCAACGAAAATGAAATCAAACTGCCTGTGCAAGAAACCTTACATTAACCCCATACCTGAACACACACAATCAAAATAACCAATATCATATTAAACACATACAAACAGAACGAAAACATAACTTTTGCAATAACTGAATCGGTTATTGACCATTCTGAAAAGTCATAAAATAAACCAAGATCAAAATTCATATATGTCTATATGTGGCAAGAAAATTGTATTTCTGAAGCCAATTTATATAATAAAATTTGCTTTTCTAATATGAAACGTGTGCTGTCTTTCGGTACACAAATACTTAATTCAGGGTTGATTATACTTCTAAATGATATAACAGGTTGAAGACTTTTATTATAATACGCAATAATTTTCCGCAGTATGCGTGTAGTAAACTCACGAATATAAATTCAAACACACAAATGACTCAAAAATACATTTACATTTGATTGGTCTATGTATCAATATTTCTCGCGGAATCCTAATGTTCCGGAGGGACCCTTGTTGAGAAACGCTGGTATATATTATCATAATCATCTTGTCTTCTGCGTTTATTTATTAAATATATATTCCTTGCTGTCAACTGAAACGTATATATATTCTACAGCCGAAGTACTGTACGTCAGTGTGTAGTTAGTATAAATGACTGTAATAATATAGTTATTTAATTATGTTTTTATTCTTGTTTTATTACATGGAATGCACCTAAAACGAAAAACTCATCTTAACATGAATTCTATTATGCAATATCTTCAGATGTGCATCTTCGATAACATGGGATTACCATTTTTTAAAAAATTGTAATGACAAAACATATGTACCGTACTTAATTTGTAAAAAGTAGTACTGATAAAACAAGCGAATCAGGCCTACCAGAAGCTTCAATGTACACATAATACAGATACTATATTATATGTTTTTGAGCTGACACGTATAATGATTTAGATAATAAATCGGGAAACGCTAAAGTCGAAATGTAAAGCACTCGCCCCTCAAAGCGATGAACGGAAACGGTGGGCGATCGAATCTCGCAAGTTTCGAGCGAGAACTGGTCTCAAGGGAAATAAAACCAAAGTTCCTGCATCCTGAGTTACCTCCACTCGTCCCGACTGATAGTCTCGCCACTGGTCCAATGTAGTACGGGATCAGAGAGCGAAGCTGATGACCAGCGTAGTTTCTTCATCACTATAATCCAAGTACATCGCAAGTTAAATTAACAAAACAAAAACCGTCTGATGATGTCGCCATCATCGCTTGCAATGGGCAAAAGGCAAAGGCCGCCGTCCATCCTAGACGATGAAGGCATAATTCATTTTGCTATCGCTATTTTTAGTAAGGATTAACTGCGCTACTTTTTATCCTCACTCTCTCGTCTCGTACCGCCCGACCCCAGTGGCAAGTCAAGGACAAGACGACTAGGGGCGACTACGAGATGCAGGGGACTCCGATCAAGCACCCGTGAAAAAAACGCCGGAGTCGAACCCACACCACCTGATCACGAGGCTGACGGCTTAACCACTTCGCCACGGAACCTCTATGGGTAACTAACTTAGATAATAAGCCATGAGGCCAAAGATGCAACCAATTGCATGTACATCGACAGCAGCCAATGGCTCCTACCTTCATACTAGGGTCAGCGAACTAGGGCTGACCAAGACCTTGTTCATCTCCAACTGGAGGCTCTGGAAACAGGTTGCACTATTGTAGTCTAGCCAAGACAGTAGGAATCGCAGTTGGAAGGCAAACCCGGTACCAACAAATGTCAGTTGAAACCGAATGTGTTAGACCGTAAACTACAACACAGCTAATTTTCAGGACGAACGCGAAGAAGAAGAAGAGTACATAGGCAGAGTTGACCAATATCTTTTTTAACTCCTCCGCCGTTGCACTGCAATGGCTTATTTGCCATGATGGAATCACAGAGGATGAGACTGATGATACTTGGCTGTTGACTTGAGCGAAAATGGAGCAGCTCAACTACACACTACAGCACATAGAGGCTAACATCTTTATGTGCAATTGATATACATCCAAATGGAGAGAACAAATATATAAAGACGGCAGATCTGACCCAGTTTAACCAGTCATCATATTTCATCTAAGAATGTAACAATGCAGACGATTCAGAAAGTTTCAACTTTTTATACCGACACTCTCAGTCGACACACCTATAAATGGGTATCTGCCTTGCTGATGTGGAAGTAAATGCAGCTAGGAAGGGAACTGGTCTTTTCGACTTACAAACAAGCTGTGACATCGAACGATGAAGTCTCTAACACATTATCTTTTACTTTTGTTATCCTTTACTTTTGTCAATCCCCTTTTCATTTATGTCAAAGCTGCAATCATTCGTTAATATTGGCGAGCACAAAAGAGTGCTATTCAAAGGCGTGAGCATCCATTGGAACGAACAGTAAATATAGTTCATAATTAACAGCCCTGGTGCAGATGCCTGTGCTCTCTTACCAGGCTTGTCAGTTGGGTGATGGATAGCTGAATACCCTCTATATTTGGATGCTAGTTGTCAATATCTCATTTATAGTCAAGAAAAAGAAAATGTTGCATGCGTGGAGGCCGTACACCACACAAAGACAGGGCCGTTAGGCAGCCCTTACATCACATAACAGGCTAATCAGACAGCCCTTACACCACGCAAAGACAGGCCAGTCAGACAGCCCTTTCCCCACACAATAGGCTAATCAGATAGCCCTTACACCACGCAAAGACACATCAGGCCAGTCAGACAGCCCTTGCAACAGGCCAGTCAGACAGTCCTTACACCACATAGACACATCAGGCCAGTCAGACAGCCCTTATTCCACGCAACAGGCCAGTCAGGCAGCCCTTACACCACGCAACAGGCCAGTCAGACAGCCCTTACATCACACAGAGACATCAGGCCAGTCAGGCAGCCCTTACACCACACAGAGACATCAGGCCAGTCAGACAGCCCTTACACCACGCAACAGGCCAGTCAGACAGCCCTTACACCACACAGAGACATCAGGCCAGTCAGACAGCCCTTACACCACGCAACAGGCCAGTCAGACAGCCCTTACACCACACAGAGACATCAGGCCAGTCAGACAGCCCTTACACCACGCAACAGGCCAGTCAGACAGCCCTTACACCACACAGAGACATCAGGCCAGTCAGACAGCCCTTACACCACGCAACAGGCCAGTCAGACAGCCCTTACACCACGCAACAGGCCAGTCAGACAGCCCTTACACCACACAGAGACATCAGGCCAGTCAGACAGCCCTTACACCACGCAACAGGCCAGTCAGACAGCCCTTACATCACACAGAGACATCAGGCCAGTCAGACAGCCCTTACACCACGCAACAGGCCAGTCAGGCAGCCCTTACACCACACAGGCACGCCAGTTAAATTCCCAACATTTGATATAGATTACAAACATGTACAGAAATGCAACCGGATGGACTTTCATGGCGACGAACTGGCACAGATTACGGACTGTGATTTATCTAATATGGAACATTAGACGAATCAGCTGGAAGAAACACGAGCTTATGGTAGCAATTATACCATCAAAACGGGGACGGCGTGGCCTAGTGCTTAAGTGGCACGGCTCACAACCCTAAGGTGCTGGGTTCGATCCCCATCACAGCATCGGCCCTTACCCCGGGGAAGCAATCCCTTAGAAAACGCAGGAGGAAGCAGACCCTTACATAAAATACATTCTGAAGTCGGATGTACCCGACAGGTGCAAAATAAAAACCACAGTGCAACGTACAACGCCTTGGGGATTAGAGAAATAAGGCGAACGCAAAACAAAAACAAACCCAAAAAAATACCATCAAAACTAGAATTCCTGACAGTCACAATAATAAAGTTGCCTCTCCTGTTTTTGTTGGCTATAGATCTTCAGAATGAAGACATCAATCGAGGAAGAAAGATCTGGTATTCAGTAGACACGATAGCAAATGCAGGACCTGGAATACACAGATGATCTGATACTTTTGTCACATAGTCATAGGCAAATGAAAGAGAAACTTGGAAGGGTGAAAGAACAATCAGCCAAACTGGGACTGAATATCAACATGAAGAAAATGAAGCTCCTTAAACTCAACACATTTAACAGCAAACAATTCATGCTGGAGGGAGAGCATTTGGAAGAAAAGTATTTCTCTATATATTTGACCATCACAATTGGCACATCAGGATGTATAGGCGTAGGGATCAGAATAGGAAAGGCAAGAGGGACATTCCTGACACTAAATAACATGGAGATCCAGAGAAATCAAGATGCACGGCAAAGTTATAATATGCAACGCCAGGGTCAAATATGTGCCGCTGTATGGAGCGGAGACATGGAGAACGACAAAAATCGTGCAACAAAGACTAGGCTTTCGTTAAGATGTCTACGAAGGATAGTGAGCATAAAGGGGCAGGACATGGTGAGGAAAGTAGACCTATGGGAAAGGAGCCAATAACAACCACTGGAACTACAAAGTACGTGAAGAAAATGGGGCTGGATATGACGGAAGGAACCGTCCAACATAGCCAGGCAGGCTTTTACATGGAATCTTTAAGGAGGAGAGTGAGAGAGAGAGAGAGGTATACCCAAACAATACACGAAGAGGAGAATGTGAGAAGAAACTAAGATTAAAATATTACACCTGGAGATAGGCAGAAAGAGCAGTAAAGGACCATGTATGCTGGCGGGATGTTGGCAATGGCCTGTGCAACGAGACGAGCGTAGGGCTTGATTGATTGAGTCATAGGTCGTGATGGTAGCATACCTTTATACATCAGAGTTCCCATTACCGACAGAGCCAAACGGAAAGTGGGATTAATTATACCAAGGAATCGAGGAAACAACATCAATGCTTGGACATTTTTCTCTGAACGTTTTGTGGTTCTGGACATCGAATGGGAAGGCTCGATAGTTGACGTCGTCATTGTTTATGCACATAATGAGATTGATAAGAGTGGGTGTCAAAGACAAATTCTTTGAGCTGCAAAGATAAGAGTGGGTGTCATAGACAAATTCTTTGAGCTGCTCGATGCAAAGATAAGAGTGGGTGTCAAAGACAAATTCTTTGAGCTGCAAAGATAAGAGTGGGTATCAAAGACAAATTCTTTGAGCTGCTCGATGCAAAGATAAGAGTGGGTGTCATAGGCAAATTCTTTGAGCTTCTCGTTGCAAAGAAGAGTGGGTGTCAAAGACAAATTCTTTGAGCTTCTCGTTGCAAAGAAGAGTGGGTGTCAAAGACAAATTCTTTGAGCTGCAAAGATAAGAGTGGGTGTCAAAGACAAATTCTTTGAGCTGCTCGATGCAAAATTGTCGCGACTAAATTGTAATTCTTATAGATGTCAATGTGATTACTGTTACTTGTATTACTGTCATACGACAGGGGTTTTGACGGCTGAGGACTACAGACTGCATCGCCAGTGCTGTCGTCAATGCGATAATGGGGAATTATCATTGTAGATAGGTTAGAGAGATTAAGAGATGCGGTAAAGATACTTGGAAGCCAAGAAAACAGCACAAATACCGAGGAAATATAAAGAACACGTAGTACTCAGACCGAAAGCAAAGAAGGCTAACAGCAAAACAAATAAAAACCGGGAAGGATTTGGGAGAAAGATGAATAAAATGGCGGAGAATGCCAGAACCTGTTCTTAAAGACCCTAACGAGCATGAGATAAGAAAATTTATGTCCTCTGACAAAAAGTGTGAACTGATACCTGCTCCCGGGAAAATAATTGACAGATGAAAAGAATATTATTCGGAATAGAGGAAGATGAAGCGCCAAAATCTTTAAAAGAGGGAACTGCAGACGGAGAAGACAAAATTAAGATGGATGAATTATAGACTGCTTTGGATAAATGTACGCTGGTAAAGTAGCACCAGAACACGACGGTATAACACCAGACTTGGTCAAGCACATGGACATTGCTAGTTTGCAACTATTCTGAAGACGTACAAGAAGTGCTTGCGAATTAATTGAGATAATATTTTACTAATAACTGGCTGCGAGTCTAAGTTTCTCTACTGTTTTGGATCATTATGGATGCCGCCAGACCACGGATTTGCCTGGAATTCACACTAGTCGACGACTTACACTTGTGTTCACGGAAACATGGAGTTGTTTTCCGTCTGGACTTGTTATTTCGTTTTCTTTTTTTGTGATTTATTCCATCCGTTTATCCTGGTCTGGACGCCGGCTGAATGGCGCTACGCTTATACCTGTGTCGTATTTCACGGGTTAGTTCTGCCGGTTCACCTTCACGAATATGGCGTGTGGGAATTTTATATGCTACTATGATGAGCTGAATACAGCTGGGGAGAGATGCCAGAGTCACTCATACGCTGAGTGTTGTCTATACGGCCTCTTGTGGTTATCGAAAAGGCACGACAAGCTGGGTTAGATGATTTCCCACCTTTCTACCCTGCGGGTTACATGTTTACGGAAAAGCTTCGGTGGTAACCCTGAGGCAAAATCTGCATCCTATGCTATCTCCAGTCGTCTCGATGAATGTCTTGCCACTGGCAAAATGTAGCTTAGGCTCTGTGAGTGAGGTTGACAAAAGGCGCAGTTTCTTCCTCACTTTAATCCAAATCACCGCGCAAGTCACCCATTTCAGCGGACACAGCAAGAGATACGACTGTCCACACGACTGAACAAAGAGAGTGGTCTTCATCATTTGTGATGGACAACTATTCAACTATTCATAATAGGGAGGTGAGAGCTTATAGTTAAAAGATTTAGCTATGAGACTGACTCCCAAGTGGTACCCGAGATGGAAAGAATAGGGCATCTGTAACGTTCCAAGCATGTTGTAAAATTGGCTAAAGAAGTCTGTGCACGAAGTTAGCAACCTCGCTATTGCTGTTGGAACCGTCACTACAAGTTCTTGTACACAGGTTTCCTGTAAGCGAGCCAGCTGTAGCCGAGTCCTATGATTTGCATGGAATGGAAAAGGGAAAATGGTAATCCTAAAAAGAAACCTTTTCATAACCTGACGCTGAAAGGTACAAGCAGAACACAAGCGAAAAAAAGAAAGAATAAGTTAATTTGCTAGAACTTCTTCTTCGGCGTTCGTCCAGAAATTAAAGACGCTGTGTCGTTGTTTACAGCAATGCTGCGATATCTGCGGCTTTAGGTCCGACACATCCGGTGTCAGCTGGTCTATTTGGATACCGGATGTGTCTTCCTACTGTTATCTCTATTCTCTTAGCCAAACTGCGATAGTGCAGCCTGTTTCCAGGGTCGCCGTTTAGAGACGGTATAGGGTGTTGGTCAGCACTGGTTTACTACTTACTTTGAAGCTTTCAGTTCATTCACTGTATCGCATCTTCGGTCCTGTTTGTTAGAACGGCATTAAACATTCACATAAAACAATATGGGCGCAGATTAATAATGCTTGATGGATTTACGTTCAGAAAACAAAGTAATTAATGATAAAAACATCCTTGAGGATGAACAGTATACATCACGTTCAAAAGAATGCAAAATGTTGTCGACAATGGTGTACTACCCACAAAAATCACAACAAAACAGTCGCATCACTTATGTTTATTATGAGCAGAGTTTGGGAACCATTCTGCGGTTGATTCTATTCAAAGTTTGAAGGCAGGACACCTGGAACAATACCCTCTGGTCGTAGAATGTGCACGGTAAAGGTAGTTTCATAACAGGCACTGCAGTCAGGGATGAACTGTTGGAGACTTTATTGTATCATGGCTCACCTATTTTGTGAGGTAGAGTTGGCAGTTCCCTTCCTGACTCTCTTTCCGTCCTTACAGCACGCTGTCACCATCTATAGCTGGGCCAACTGGTGCGTATTTAACACCGCTGATCGAACCCATTAGCTATGCCGTGAGAAGCGAGCACTGAAACTATGTGCAACTCGTCCACTCATGCTTAGAATGTCAAGGTCAAATTGTTAGACCACTTATTCGACCCACATTTTCTACCAATCATATTGCTTTATGTCGCTACATCCGGTTGAGTCTTCTAGCAGCATTTTATTTTCTCACCTTATTTCTCTATTCCCCAAAGCAGCGTGCGTTGCATTGTTTATGTAAGGGCCTACTTCTTTCTGCAATTTCTAAATGGTTAGCGTCCCTGGGCTACGGCCGGTGCTGTGATGGGGAGAGAACCCAGCACCTTTCCGTTGCGAGCTGTGTGAGCACTTTACAACTAGCCAACACTGTCCCCCTATCAGCATATAATTACAACATTACGGAAACGTGCCGTTGTTTTCCATTTGGACTAGTTAATTTGTTGTTGTTGTTTTTTCCGATTATCCTAGCATGGACATCGTCTATATAAATTATTACTACGGTTAAACGTGTGACGTATTTTTACGGTCTAGTGCACGCGGCTGGACTCATGAGATTGGTGCCCATCGCCCTAGCTGCAGACAGCGTTGAGTTTTGGTGTGACTGTGAAATATGGACACGTGACTATAATGAACTAGACCAGGTCGCTAGGGAGAGATGCCCACCACATCACTCACACGATTTGCCACTGACCAAAGGTAGCTCAGAACGAGAGAGTGAGGATGACAAAATACGCAGTTATTCGTGACCTTAATCAAAATCATCGCGGACACAGCAGTAGAAGATACTATCCACACGACTGAACAAAGAGAGTGGTCTTCATCACACGTGATGGATAAACCTCAATTACAACATTGTTGCTTTTTCCATCTCACCCTCTTTTGAAACGACGCACTATTTAATACGTCTTACGTTCACAGATCGAACCTTTTTCTTCATCTGCTTTCTCTTCGCCCTGTGTTCGTTCATTGTTTATGTAAACCGTTTAACGAGTTCCAGTGGCGAACTCGACCGTTGTCTACAGCTCCTGACACTGGCCAAAAGTCTGGATTGGAAACAGAAGATGTAATCGGAGTAAACTTGGACTTAATTTTTTTTTTAAAGTGCTATTCAGCTAATTAACATAAAATTGCACCAAGAATAAATAAAGGAATCATTTTGTTTTTGTATGTTCTTGTGCTGGTGTTTTTTTTTCTAAAGCCGCTTGCGTTTTACTGTGCATTGCTCCTAATGACTCCGTGCATCCGACTTCAGCACACATTGTAATGTGTTTACTTCCCATAGGGATACGAACTTGTTTCAAGAATCCAAACCGTGCAAGTTTGGGTAGCCGTAATACTAACCGTTTCGCCTATGACTATGACAACCCCCATTTTCATTAAATAAAGTAAATTCAGACGTGCCACGATCTACGGCACTTTGCGAAAGCGGCACTCCTTACTTAGCCCAAACTCAGCTTACCGATTCTGCTAAGCTGTGAATGTAAAATTAAGTTACGAATGTAAAAGTAAGCTACGAATGTAAATACAATGCTAAACTGTGTATAGTATTACAGAAACAATTGAAATGTAGAACTGTATAGCTATTAAACTAATGTTTACCACTCTAATAAGTCACTTTCATACAGATTAACTTAACAATTTTCATCCTAGATTAGACACAGGCTAGTATTCTACCTACGTTCGCTAAAAAAAGTAAGTCGCATGTCCTTTTACAGAACGTAGCTTCTTACAACCGCCACCTATTTGGCTGTTATAAGTTTCTTGGCAAGTGTGCAGTACGGTAGGTTGCCATTACTTTCCGTACGTGAAGGAGCATTCGCCCGAGAAAAAACCCAGTGTCTGTCAAACTGGACACACGTGGGAATCGAACCCGGAACGTTGGGATTGTAAACAAGTAATAATTATTATGTAAATATTTGTTTTCTTAATGAAAGATTTGACTTTCAGGATTCTACTGGCGAAGGAACGGCTCTTTCCACCCCAGACCGTAGTCCTTTTGGGCGATATTAGGACGTACTGGCCAATATATGGATGCATATGTGTATGATTGTAAGGTGTTCTACTATTTAACACTAATACTTGTTATTATATATAACTAATAAAACGCGATTAACGGTGTTCACCCCCAAACACATCCATGAACAGCAGCATCACATCCTGAGCAGCTGAAGATGTCTCTTAAATCATTACTTTTCATGATCAGCCTTTAACATATGGAGATTTTCTTTTCTTAAATAGAACAAAGAAGGTTCCAGATTGAGTCTACTAATGATGATCAAGTTACCGTCTCGGAAATGTCTACAAAGAATTAAATTACAAAAAATTGCATTTTTAATATTTAAAAGGGATTGAAATGTTTTGTTTGAGTGAATTGGCTTGAATTCAGAAAGTTTTATTAATGAAATGAAGTGTCGTACACAGCATTCCATGTTTCACGGACATTGTTCAAGAAAATAAGCGCTAATCTATGAAGCAATCTTCGTTGTTGTACTGTTATAATGTGCCAACTCCTCACCAGCTTCGGCAGTATGTGGGCTTAGTTTTGAGCTCTCTTCAAGGCTGGGACAGAACACAGTACTATCTTTTATCATTCAATTCTTCACATCAAATCGAATAAGATTCTTTGAAGACTCAAATGATCAATCTCCGCCATCTAATGGAATAAGATAGATTAAAGGCACAGATGAGAAATCTCCACCCTTAAATCGAATAAGATTCGTCGAAGGCTCAGATGATGAATTTCCACCATTTCTCTCTCTCTCTCTCTCTCTCTCTCTCTTTCTCTCTCTCTCTCTCTCTCTCTCTTTCTCTCTCTCTCTCTCTCTCTCACTCTCTCTCTCTCTCTCTCTCTCTCTCTCTCTCTCTCTCTCTCTCTCTTAGCCATTCTTCTGTAAAACAAACTTGAGTTTCAAATTAACACTCATCTCTCACTATAACTAAAAGACACCAATATTTTGAGGTAAGCAAGCAATCTCAAATTCAGGTTACCATCATGTCCGTTTTGTATATAATTTGTTAATCTTGTTGTTGCCCACAAAGAGTCAGTTGACTCTTTTGTGCGCCATAAAAAGTGCGTTAGATGGCGGGTTGTAGTAGCTTTTCTGACATCCCGGGGGCACTGATGAAGGTGAACCACCGTCCTCCGGGTGGTTGTGCTGTGCTTGATTTCATCTACGTGGCGCCCACTACTATGGCGATCACGTCGATCCACATCAGGTCAGCCAAACTGCCTTGAAACCATCCCATTCGTAGGGAGCCTTACATGGAAAAGAGATTGTGATCTTGGTCAGTTGGTTGTGCCTGACGTGACGTTCTGGTCAGTATGTTGTGCCTGACGCGACGTCCTGGTCCGTAGGTTGTGCCTGACGCCACGTCCTGGTCAGTAGGTTGTGCCTGACGCGACGTTCTGGTCAGTATGTTGTGCCTGACGCGACGTCCTGGTCCGTAGGTTGTGCCTGACACCACGTCCTGGTCAGTAGGTTGTGCCTGACGCGACGTTCTGGTCAGTATGTTGTGCCTGACGCGACGTCCTGGTCAGTATGTTGTGGTGCCTGACGCGACGTTCTGGTCAGTATGTTGTTTCTGACCCTAACGCGACGTCCTGGTCAGTATGTTGTGCCTGACGCGACGTCCTGGTCAGTAGGTTGTGCCTGACGCAACGTTTTGGTCAGTATGTTGGGCCTGACGCGACGTTCTGCTCAGTATGTATTGCCTGACGCGACGTCCTGGTCAGTATATTGTGGTGCCTGACGCGACGTTCTGGTCAGTATGTTGTTTCTGATCCTAACGCGACGTCCTGGTCAGTATTTTGTGCCTGACGCGACGTCCTGGTCAGTATATTGTGCCTGACGCGACGTCCTGATCAATATGTTGTGCCTGACGCGACGTCCTGGTCAGTATGTTGTGCCTGTCGCAACGTCCTGGTCAGTATGTTGTGCCTGACGCGACGTCCTGGTCAGTATGTTGTGACTGACGCGATGTCCTGGTCAATATGTTGTGCCTGACGCGACGTCCTGGTCAGTATGTTCTGCCTGACGCGACGTCCTGGCCAGTATGTTGTGCCTGACGCGACGTCCTGGTCAGTATGTTGTGCCTGGCGCGACGTCCTGGTCAGTATGTTGTGCCTGACGCGACGTCCTGATCAGTATGTTGTGCCTGACGCGACGTTCTGGTCAGTATGTTGTTTCTGACCCTAATGCGACGTCCTGGTCAGTATGTTGTGCCTGACGCGACGTCCTGGTCAGTATGTTCTGCCTGACTCGACGTCCTGGTCAGTATGTTGTGCCTGACGCGACGTCCTGGTCAGTATGTTATGCGGGACGCGACTTCCTGGCCAGTATGTTGTGCCTGACGCGACGTCCTGATCAATATGTTGTGCCTGACGTGACGTCCTGGTCAGTATGTTGTGCCTGTCGCGACGTCCTGGTCAGTATGTTGTGTCTGACGCGACGTCCTGGTCAGTATGTCGTGACTGACGCGATGTCCTGGTCAATATGTTGTGCCTGACGCGACGTCCTGGTCAGTATGTTCTGCCTGACGCGACGTCCTGGCCAGTATGTTGTGCCTGACGCGACGTCCTGATCAGTATGTTGTGCCTGACGCGACGTTCTGGTCAGTATGTTGTTTCTGACCTTAATGCGACGTCCTGGTCAGTATGTTGTGCCTGACGCGACGTCCTGGTCAGTATGTTCTGCCTGACTCGACGTCCTGGTCAGTATGTTGTGCCTGACGCGACGTCCTGGTCAGTATGTTGTGCCTGACGCGACGTCCTGGTCAGTATTTTGTGGTGCCTGACGCGACGTCCTGGTCAGTATGTTGTACCTCACGCGACGTCCTGGCAAGAATGTTGTTTCTGACCCTGACGCGACGCCCCTGGTTTGTACGTTGTGCCTGATCTGACTAGCGCCTCAGTTCCCGTTTTTTTAAATTGGATATGTATTAGACCAAACAAGGAAGAAAATTGGAGCGTTAGAAACAAAATGTTGCAGACGAATCTAAAAATTCCTTGGATAAAAAAAAGTGAAAAATAAAACCATCCTAGAAGACATGAATTTGAAGAAAACTGGCTCATAAACAATATTATGTTCCGGAAATTGATTTTTTTCCGCCACGTCAAACGCCATGACGGACTGGAAAGAACGGTCATGGAGGGCATGGGACCTGGAAGGCGACGCAGGGGTCGACCAAGGCGAAGGTGGATACAATATATCAAGGATACTATGAACATGGAGCAGGCGGGAAGATTGACTGCAGACCGAGATTCATATCGGCTGACTGTGAAGAGAGCGACGTTCTACAAAGAGCATGCTACACGATGACGGATCTAACATTATTGTGCATTTCATAAATGACAATGGAAGCATGTATTTAGGCTAATATATGCACTGACAACGGGGGAAAAGGCAATGATATTCTATCTGCTGGGGTTGTCCGACACCGCTCCGTCGGTTATAGCAGGGAGCACTAGTAGACATATCGTTTCTCACATTACACGAGAATGTGAATGTTCTTGAACGTGACACGATTACAAAATAAGTCCACAGGAAACACGGCCCTGATCTCAGTAAAACGTTTCGCTAAATATAAATATAAACATAATCCGTAAATAAGGACATATTTAACTAGTGCTAGAAAAGTGACATTTACGAGGTGCCGAGCGAGAGTCTCAAACTCGTGTTCCGACAAATCCTATTTTGCAGCATACCTTGAGACAAGAGAAAATACAGGTTGGACAAGAATATAGGAAATAAATAACTCGGAAAGCCTAAATATTTCAATGAAGGAATGGATTAACAAAAGAGAAAAGATCAATTTAATGATAGGAATAAGGTAACATGTTCCCGGTGTGGATCTCCAGGCTCGTTTCTGAGGAGAACAGCAGAGAGACACTACACCTTCAAGGTCGCCGTTATAGCGGCTCAAGAGAGTTGTGCGTGGAGCTACAAACCTCAAAGTGTAAAACAAATTGCTACACAAACCACCATTTTCTAGCATGTGTTATCCAAGGACTACATAACGTGTAACACGTCATCATCATGTAGCATTCCCTTTATAGAATGTCACTCCTATCACAGTCTGACTTAAAGAAACTCTTCGCCTTGCCAAAACTCCAGCCTCCGACACAGTCATACCCAGGCATTCCTGGATATCTTGGTGCCATCGCCTTCCTGGTCTACCCCTGCCTCTTTTGCCTGGCACCATACCTTCAATCACTGTTCTCTCAAAACCGCTGTGTCTCTTGGTGTGACCAAAGTATTTACATTTTCTGACCATTATAGAATTGATAAACCAGTTCTCCTCTATGCTCAACTCTTGCCGAATGTCTACATTTGACCTTTTCTCCGTCCAGAGTAATATACCTTTAAATAATATAGTATCAATTAAGACGCTTTGGAATTCTCTTAAAAGAAGATATACGTACGTTCTGCTGCTTTCGTCGTCGATGGGAACCGCTGAAATCACTCACATCACAATTCACTCATCACTTTTGTGTTTATTGGTGTGTGTATGTGTGTGTATGTGTGTGTGGCTGGCGAGGCCAATGCGATCACTACATGGACTTCCACACGACTGCCACTCGTTTCCTGCCGGTAGTGTATGTTTGCTCTGCATCCAGGACTTTCATATTCGTCGTTTATCCTGCGATGCCTGCAAACAGTGCTCATCGCTGACCAACGCCTTTTAACCGCATCGCAAACTAATCGGCAAATTTGGCGCCACATGTTTCCAGTCGGTAGCTCTTCATTGAATCCCACATAGCGCCACCCTCTTTAGGGCAATCTTCAATCCTTCTCTCAGCTCACTGTACAGGACCTCCTTTAGAAGTCGCTCGTTGGCTATTTTACGAGAACAGCTGTGATTGTTTTATGGAAAAAATAAAAACAAAAAAATTAACATAAAAGCTCTCGTCAAATGGGAATGTCATATGATTCGACTTTTGGGCCATTCAAATTGTCCTCATGCGGTCCATGTATAATCAAACCTGTCCAGATGTGGCCCTTTTATCATAAACCAGTCCTCATTTGGTCCACGTATAATTAAACATGTCCGGATGTGGCTCTTGGATCATAAACCAGTCCTCATGCGGTCCATATATAATCAAACTTGTCCGACCCTTCTACACCTCCACGCGGTGATCCTGGATAACAGACTGTAGTAGGGCAGACTGGCTAAGGAGAAGGGATCGAAGAGGGAATGCTAACGCGGTACTCAAAAAATGCTTGCTGAAGTCGGATGTGTTGGACCAAAAGGTGCAAATATCGCAGTGAAGCTGTAAACTACGACACAACGCATTCCGTTCTGTGGACTACATTCTGCTACTTAAGCCATTTCAGGGTTTGGTAGCGGGAGATTGAAAACGAAGCCAAGCAAAGCCAAACTTGTCCACGTGTGGCCCTTGGATCATAAGCCAGTCCTTATGCGGTCCATGTATAATCAAACTTGTCCAGAGGGGGACGGCGTGGCCTAATGGTTAAGTGGCACGGCTCACAACACGAAGGTGCTGGGTTCAATCCCCATCACAGCACCGGCCGTTACCCCGGGGAAGCAAACCCTTAGAAAATGCAGGAGGAAGCAGACCCTTACATAAAATGCATGCTGAAGTCGGATGCACTGGGTCGACATGCGCAAATTAAAAACAGTGCAACGCACACCGCCTTGTGGATTTGAGAAAATAAGGCGAACGCAAAACAAAAACAACAACAACAAAAAAAAGAACTTGTCCAGATGTGGCCCTTGGATCATAAGCCCGTCCTCATGTGGTCCTTGGATAGTTACACTGCTACACATGCGGTCTTCGGCTCATAAACTTTGCCTCATGCGACCCTTTGATTATTAAAAGTGTCAATGTGCAGCCATTGTATGCAACATATCTTTTCATGGATTCCTTGGATTATTAAACTTGTGCTGCCATTGGATCATAAACTTATCCTTATACAGGCTTTTAATAATTGTCTACATGCAGTTTTTTTTATAATTAAACTTCTCCTAATGTAGTCATTCCATAATTAAACTTCTCCTAATGCAGACATTTCATAATTAAACTTCTCCTAATGCTGTCATTCCATAATTGAACTTCTCCTAATGCAGTCATTCAACAATTAAACTTCTCCCAATGCAGTCATTCCATAATTTAACTTCTCCCAATGCAGTCATTCCATAATTAAACTTCTCCTAATGCTGTCATTGCATAACTAAACTTCTTCTAATGCTGTCATTGCATAACTAAACTTCTTCTAATGCTGCCCTTGCATCATAAACTTCTCCTAACGCAGCTACTGAAAAATTAAACGTCTCCTGCAGCCATTGCATTTTAACTTCTCCTTTGCGGCCCTTTAACGTGGAATAAGTTTGAATCCCCTTGATAAGGAGACTGTAAACTGCTTCTTCTGTTTTGGCGTGTGTGTGTGCACGCTCGTGATCTCTGTGCACTTAAAGTACTTCCCTTAATTTCACGCTTATTAGCTACGTTCGAACCGTAACGTCGACCTTTGAACGTCCGGAAACGCTCTTCATTGAAACAGCCACCTCTTTGTTGGTCTCCTTTAAGGAATAGAAACCTCCTTTTTATACTGTTGCAGAACGGCTAGAGCAAAAGGGCTGGGTTCAGTCCTTGGTCTTACACATTACAGCCTAGCAAGTTGTCAATGGGGATACAAGGAAGTGAGGAGGAGAATTATCAAACCATGCTCGGAAGTAACTCCTAGCTATCACAATGAAGCCCATATACGTGTGTCCCCAACACCAGTCTCTTATTATACATGTGTCCCCAACACCAGTCTCTTATTATACATGTGTCCCCAACACCAGTCTCTTATTATACATGTGTCCCCAACACCAGTCTCTTATTATACATGTGTCCCCAACACCAGTCTCTTATTATACATGTGTCCCCAACACCAGTCTCTTATTATACATGTGTCCCCAACACCAGTCTCTTATTATACATGTGTCCCCAACACCAGTCTCTTATTATACATGTGTCCCCAACACCAGTCTCTTATTATACATGTGTCCCCAACACCAGTCTCTTATTATACATGTGTCCCCAACACCAGTCTCTTATTATGCATGTGTCCCCAACACCAGTCTCTTATTATACATGTGTCCCCAACACCAGTCTCTTATTATGCATGTGTCCCCAACACCAGTCTCTTATTATGCATGTGTCCCCAACACCAGTCTCTTATTATACATGTGTCCCCAACACCAGTCTCTTATTATACATGTGTCCCCAACACCAGTCTCTTATTGGTCTAGCTTTATATTATCGTTGTCGCAATCTTTTTCAATCGAATTACCCTTGAGGAACTCCTGAAAGTATTGTCATGTGTCATTAAACGCTTAAAATCAGTGTTATGTCTTATGGAACCCCTAAAATCAGTGTGAGATCATGAAACCCCTAAAATCAGTGTGAGATCATGAGACCCCTATAATCAGTGTGAGATCATGAAACCCCTAAAATCAGTGTCAGGTCTCATGAAACCCCCAAAATCAGGGCCAGGTCTCATGAAACCCCTAAAATCAGCGTCAGGTCTCATGAAACCCCTAAAATCAGCGCCAGGTCTCATGAAACCCCTAAAATCAGCGTCAGGTCTCATGAAACCCCTAAACTCAGCGTCAGGTCTCATGAAACCCCTAAAATCAGTGTGAGATCATGAGACCCCTATAATTAGTGTGAGATCATGAAACCCCTAAAATCAGTGTCAGGTCTTATGAAACCCCTAAAATCAGTGTCAGGTCTCATGATACCCCTAAAATTCATGGTCAGGTCTCATGAAACCCCTATAATCAGTGTCAGGTCTCATAAAATCCCTAAAATCAGGGCCAGGTCTCATAAAACCCCTAAAATCAGTGTCAGCTCCCATGAAAACAATAAAATCAGCGTCAGGTCTCATGAAACCCCTAAAATCAGTGTCAGGTCCCATGAAACCCCTAAAATCAGTGTCATGTCCCATGAAACCCCTAAAATCAGCGTCAGTTCTCATGAAACCCCTAAAATCAGTGTCAGGTCTCATGAAACCCCTAAAATCAGTGTCAGGTCTCATGAAACCCCTAAAATCAGTGTCAGGTCTCATGAAACCTCTAAAATCAGTGTCAGATCTCATAAAACTCCTAAAATCAGTGTCAGGCTCATGTAATTCCAGGACATAAATGATTATATCTATAGATCAATGTATGCCACAATAATGAGCAAGCCGGAAGTGTAGAATATAACAATACGTGCCTGTGATCATAAAGTTGTAACAATGGTGGATGCCGGATGTTTTATTTTTGTGTGGTGAATTCTTGGAATTTTAATTATTGTTTGTTTTTTTCGTCACGCTATGGTGGCTTATTGAATAATATCACTTCTTTGTCTGGCTGTTGCTACAACATAGTAGGAGAGAGACACGAGAGAGGGAGAAAGAGAGGGCTGAAATGCGTTGAAAATGTGGCTCTTCCTTCCTTGACAACCAAAGATTTATGTGTTTATCTGTGAGGTCATCTGATCCAAGGCTTTAGGTGTTTCTACCGCCTGGAATGATTTGGGTTCAGCCTGGTTAGCAACTGTCTGTGACAGATCTAGCAAGCCGACATGCAGTATACCTTTGTTACGCATACATTGAAGGATTTGTTTATATTGTTTGAATTGTTCGAATGTTGTTCGTATTGAGTTTGCTCTTAGCGACATTGTGTTGTTGTAATATACCTTATTTAAATATAACAAGTTGGAAATATTGCGGGAATTGCCAGAATACGTTACGAAGGCACAAAGCGTGAAAGCCGATAGTAAAATTGTGCAGATCGACTCGTCCAATGCGATGTTCCCGCCAACATTTATCAAACGAAGAATGCACGCTCTAATAAGTGAACATGAATAATTTGCAGAAAAAAGCGCAACATTTGAAGTGTACACGAAACAAAGAGAAGTGTCAATGGCAGCTACGTGTGTGTGGGTGTGTACATGGGTGTGTGTGTGTGTGTGCATGTTTCCCTGTGTGTGTCCGTTTGTGCGCGTGTTTCTGTGTATGTCTGTGTGTGTATGTGTGCGTGGGTCTGTGTATGTGTCTGTGCGTGTTTGTGTGTGTGTATGTCTGTGTGTTCGTGTGTTTCTGTATGGGTGTCGTATATGTGTGTACGTGTGTGTGCGCGTGTGTCCCTGTGTATGTGGGTGCGTTTGTGCGTGAGTCTGTGTATGTGTCTGTGTGTGTTTCTGTATCTTTGTGTGTGTGTGTGTGTGTGCGTGTCTTTCTGTGTGGGTGTCTATGTATCTGTGTGTGCGTGTGTCTTTATGTGTGTTTGTGTTTATGTGTGTGAGTGTAGCTATGTGTATGTGTGTCTTTGTGTGTATATTTGTGAGCGGGTGTATATGTGTAAGTGTCTCTTTGTATGTATTTGTGTATGTGTCTGTGTGTGTGTCAATATGTATGTGTGTGTCTGTGCTGCATATGTCTGTATATATGTGTTTGTGTCTCTGTGTATGTGTTTCTGTATGTGTATGTAAAACATGTGTGTGCATTATTCTAGCAGCCTCATCATGTACAGCAATTTCTGTTGATGTTACAACTATAACTACTCCGACACATGTCTCATTAAAGGTGGTAGCCCTATGCTTCAGCTGGAGCGGAAAGCGAATCATCATATGCATTGTTGATTTGTTTGTTTGTTTTACTTGTTTACCTTTATTTGGCCAAAGGTGCGTTTCTGTCACCCACATACGTAGTTATGTTTATTGTATATGTATGAACGTATGCATATTGTTTTGGTTCGGGAAAAAATAGCATTTCGTGTACCTTATCAAGGAGTGCTCTACGTGCTGTTGAATAGACATTAACACCTGAGAAAACCTGGCTCAAAATAGTTCAAACTGGAAAGGTGTGGACAAAAAGGGAGTTGCAGTCAACGAGGGTCTATTAGGTAGGCCGTCTGACTCATCCAGGAAAATCCACTGACATTCCATCGACGACTTAATGACGGAACACATATTGTGCCAGGGTTTATAATCAATCCATGTTCTACACAGATAAATACAACAAATTCACGGTAACAAACACAACAAATTACCTTTGACAGGGATCCTTTCACAAAACCCTGCCTATGAAACCAACTGCATATCCATCTTGGTTTCCCGAAGACGCTATTATAGTTGCACTGATAGTTGACACATGAAAGTTCCGTCATTTAGTTAGCCTTGAAATGTAACGTTTCAAATGGGTTTCACCGTGAGTCAGAAAGCCTGTATCAACAATATGATGTGGTCTAGTCCATAGGCGACAGAAGAAAGAAAGAAAGAATACCAGAGACAACAGTAGACAATGTTTGCAGTCATGCCATATAACGTTCCGCTCCCCCATTGACTCGATCAATCATAAGCGCGCCCAAAGACTCAACAATGCAAACTGACATGTAATGATGTTGACGGTCGTCATTAACTACGATCGCCAAATTATTATTATGATTATTATTATTATATTGTTGTTAATGTTGTTTATACCCGCATGATTTGCTGGGGTTTATCACTTTCTTGCCATTAAAGCTGTATCATCCGCATATTTAAGATTATTCATTGCCACTCCTCCAATGACAAGCCCTGGCATCCACTCTATCGGTTTGAATAGTTGTTACAAAAAACGATGCCTATTACCAGTTGAAGAGATGAGAGCAGGTCGTGGTCTTCAGACTTCGCACAGGCCACAATAGACTGAGGTACCACCTATTCAATAAATTGAAGATTAGTGACACTGACAAATGCACGTGCGGTACCGGGAAAATGACCGCTGAACATCTGCTGCAAAACTGTCCGACATACGAGGACCAGAGAAAGCAGATGTGGCCATCACCAGTGGCAACACTAGACAAGCTCTATGGCAGTGTCGACAGCCTCAGGATAACCGCTGCTTTTTTTCGAAAAAATAAAGGTTGACGTCTGACAGCGTACGAAGAAGAAGAAGAATAGTTGTTATGTGTAGATATTAAAAAGACAAAGCGATAATACACATCCATGTCTCACTCCTCTTTTTACTTTGAGAGCACAACTTTCCTTGAATTTACTGCAGCAGTTTGTTCCCAGAACAGATTACGGAGCAGTCTAATGTTTTACATTATTAGTATTGGTATTATCATTATTCTTTTATTATTACCATTGTCATTTTTATTATTATTATTGTAAATGTTGTTGCAGTGGGGGGTGGGGTTGAGGATGAACTCTCAACACCAACTAAATGCTCCCATTGCGTGCGTCTCATATAGCCTCTGACAACAAAGTCCATATCCTGGCTTTCCTGCGGTAGAACTGTTTTGACTAACAGGAGAAGGGGCGGAAGGCGAGCCACTGGCGCCTTAAAACCAGTAGTCTTGGGCAGATAGGGCTCAAAAGCCTAGGAAGCCAGCTCATCTAGGAGAAGGAAAACTCTAATGTCAAACCACCTGAAGCATTGCAGATAAGATACGGGAGTACCTTGTCGGGTTTTGTCAGATATGGTTGTGCAACCTGTTTTCTGATATTTCTAAAAGTTGGTCAGCATCTACCAAACCAGACAACAGACGATATACGAAGAAGGACACGCAAGAAGATACAATGCCTTATCCTAGAACGAGGAAAGACAACCTCATCTGGGTGTTGTGGCAGGGTAGACCTGACTCTTAGCCTTGGTTGGCGGCTGATCTAGGAGGGAAGCCAGGACTGACGAACAGATAGAGCATTGCTCTGTTGATCCGGCAGCTTCTGCAGCTTGCCTTGTTCCAAATGTATTTGTATCACCTTTCCCTTGGAGCAAACAAGGCAGACCGAGAGAGGGACCATACTGCATGGGCAACACATGGTCTCTATATTTCTGCCCGGGATTTGTGATAAAAGCATAATTACTATCGTCTGACAAAACGAAAAGAGCCAATGATGATTATTTGTGTTATTATTATTGTTGTTGTTATTAGCATTATCATTATTGTTATTATTGTTGTTACTATTATTATTATTATTTTTACTAGTCTTGCTAGGCTCAAAGCAAAAACAATCAGGTAAATTACTGGCAGGGATTTGTTATTTGCTGGTGAGCTGCAATTGTCGCTCACAGTCACCAGGAACTTCAGAGCTTGATAGATAACTTTTCACAGACGTGCAAAGATTGTGGCCTCACAATAAGTCTGAATAAAACAAATGTGCAAGACGTAAAAGGCACCTTAACGAATAATATCCACACCTGAGAATTTACAGCTCTGAACCAGTTCACTTACCTGGGGTCCCTCATCAACGATAGCTCACCCTAGATCTCGAAATAGGTAATCGTATTGGCAAAGCTGCTGCCATATTTTTCCGCCTAACAACGCGTATCTTGAACCACACGATACTTGCGGCTAAGACCAAGGTCATGGTGTGCGAGGCCTGTGTCGTCAGTAAGTGGGGGCAACCTTCGTCAAACAAGAGGAAAGATCAACACTTTTCACCTATGACGCTTTAAATCAATCCGTATCGTCTCTTGGAGGGACACGATGACACACGCAGAGGTATTTTCTCGCACCGGTCTCCAAAGAATGCTCACTCTCTTTAGATAGCGAAGACTGCGATGGTTTGATTATGCACGTCACGTGGAAGACAGGCGCATCCCCAGAGATACTCTATGTGGACAGTTGGCGTGTGGGGAAAAAAACAGCCAGCTGACCCCAGGTGAGGTTCAAAGACGCATGTAAGCGGGACATGAAAGCACTAGATATGGAATTGATATATTGGACAGACACAGCTGCAGACCGAACAAATGGAGATGTAACCTGAGGAGCCACATTAGACTGAAAGAAAATAAGCTCTATGCAACACAGAGAAGTAAAAAGACAACGCGTGTGTGTACGTACGTACGTATGTACGTACGTACGTATGTATGTATGAATGTATGTATGTAAATATGGTTGAGGTAAACTAAGAAATACAAGATGGAAGCCTATCAGTATGTTAACATCCATAAAGTTCAAGAAGGTATATAGAAATAATGACATCACACCACCACCACCACCCCACACCCACCCGGTTGGGGACCCAGAACACATTACTGGTGAAGAACTAAAGTGGCCACTGCGACCTACTATTCGTGTAGTAAAAGTCAACCACAAAGGGCTGCTAAAGGTGCTGGCATCCTCACCTTGTAAAATGAATTGCTGTAGAAATCCCCATTGCAAGAGCTCGTACCTGTTTTGGAGCCGGCTTCTGACAAGGAAACTAATTGTTGTGGAAGTCTTATACTCCTACTGGAACCAAACAGTAAAATAAGTAAGCATCATATTCGAAAGAAATCTTGAACTAAACATCGCAATGATTTCCCAAATGCTTCCGAAGTCAGATAGGGAACTGACAATGAGCTATTTATTCTAACTAAATACTCCCACAGCATGTTCAACATTTTGCCTCTGACAACAATAGCTCAGCTTGTGGTCTTGGTGTCACTATCCGTTACTCGTTAGTTAGTTACCCATCGCAAGCGATGATGGCGGCATCATCAGACGGGTCTGTCTTGACATAACTTGGGCTGTATTTGGATTATAGTGAGGAAGGATGGTCCTGAGCTGCCTTGGACCAATGGCAAGACATAAACCAAGACGACGACTGGAGATAGCTCAGGATACAGACACTCTGGTCTCATTCTCATTGAGACCAGTGGTCGGTTAAGCCTGCAGGACTCGATAGCCACCGATCTTCGCTTTGAGGGGTGAGTGCCTTACCTATCGGCCACAGCGACATTCCAGGAAAAATAAATTAGTTCCGAGTCTCGATGAAAAAATCACGGTCTCCACCGTGATTCGAACCCGTGACCTTTTTATATTTGTCTTTAGGGTGGTTTAGTTGTGAATTATGTTCACCCTAAAGCTCCGTAGGGCTCGCAACGATGAATTAGCATATTTGTAGGTGTCCATTTCTTTCCCGTGTGTCTTAGAACCAAAATGGCGTTGTTCGTCCCCCACAGGTGATGGAGAGTACTCTCTCTGTTCATGTATTTGAAACATGCCAGGTTAGCACGTGGGCACGGGGTACTGAGACGCTAGTTCGGTCAAGTACAACATAGGACGGCACATCAAGGTTGGGTCAGATACACTGACCATCTCTTTCATGTAGCGTTTCATGAAACAGGCTGTTTTCAAAGCAGTCTCGCTAAAGAGATGTGGATCGACGCAGATGGAGTCAATCATAGCACAACAGCTTGAAGGACCAGATCCACCTTCATCAGCACTCTCGAAATTTGAGGAAAGCTACGGCAACCGCCACTTAACGCCATTTTCTGAGCGCATGAAAGAACATACTCATCGTGTGCATTAAACAACAACAACAACAACAACAGCACGTGGGCACGACGGTGACACGGGGCAATGAATGGCCTACTTTAGATGTATAGTTGGTTTTGGGCAATGAATGTTCACAGCTCGTGCGAATGTTTCATTCGTGGGTCCGCGCTGCTCAGCTTCCACCTTTCTGGATTCTTTGCTGACGCTTCAACGTTACCAAGAATTGTGCACCAAGTGACTCGGTCTTGTGCAGCAGCTGCCAAAGTGTAGGGCAGAGCTCGACACATCCTGGACGTCGTGTCGCCTTGGCGCCTCAGAACCATTGTCGTATTTACTCGAATAATTTCCTCTATTGTTCTATTTCCTTTTCATCCATTGCTTTGCTTGACTCATATATTTTATACACGGCTGTTCCTAGATCCTAAACAAATTTGTCGTCCCCCGGTGTGAGAGACACTACCAGAGGTTTCATGTGCCGTCTGAAGCGTTCCTTTATTGCGTTTCTTTTGGCCACATTGGCAGCGTTTATCCTTCTGCGTCCAACCGAAAAAAGAGTATTTCTGGTAGTCGATGATCTGGCACGTGGACTACATGACCTGATCAGGAAACCTGTGATTGCATCAAAATAGTATTGATGCTAGGGAAACATGTTCTGTTATGAACGGCTGTATCCTGAACCCCTGAGTAGTAGAGTGTTCGTCTCTCATAACACAAGTACAGATATATTCCAGTGCACCCGGCTGTAAATAGGTACATGTCGAACAGTTAGATAAAGAATGGTAATAAGAAAGCAAATTGTATGAGGCCAAGCACTAAGGTATCTAGCACTTTTCCCCCGACATCAATGTCAGCTATGGACAACCTTGACCTTTATCTCGACATTATTGATGCAGTGACATAAACAGACACTTGTCTTAACGTTAAACTAGCGGCGTACCTGAAGTATTATGTACCTGGAGTTGATTCATTTTTGGCAGCCCCACAGAAACATGTACCTCGATAAATAATAATGACAGTGACATATCACAAGAGACTTTGCCTTCGACGAGGGCAGGCACACAGTGACTCGTTTCTATAAATCTTCTAATTAGTTAAGCTTCACCTCTATTATAAGTATCGTATCGCTTTCCGGCTGGATCACCTTTATATAGATATGAACTGTACATCATTTTAAGATTTGAAATCAAATATTGTACGGAAATATCTTTTATAGCTGAATCGCCTTGTCGTAAATTAAACACCAATCAGTAGCCTCACAGCTGGCCATCAGTATATTGATCTACAAAAGCACATTGTTATACTATAATGGAAGAAAATGACCAAAAACATCGCGAATGCAGGCATACACAGATTGATCAACAACAGACGTTGTAAACAAATGGCAGGGTCTCATTTCACAATAACCATTGGGAGACAATGAGTATTTATGCTGTTCAAACTATACACCTGAGGTTCAAGCATGTGAACCAGTTGAGAATATCATTTAGTTGATAAAAACATGTACAGGTAATCACTCGCTCAGTGACTGCACGAGGACAAAAACATGTACAGGTAATCGCTCAGTGACTGCACCAGAACAAAAACATATACACGTAATCGATCAGTCACTGCACCAGAACAAAAACATGTACAGGTAATCGATAAGTGACTGCACCAGAACAAAAACATATACACGTAATCGATCAGTCACTGCACCAGAACAAAAACATGTACAGGTAATCGATAAGTGACTGCACCAGAACAAAAACATGTACAGGTAATCGATCAGTGACTGTACCAGAACAAAACAAATGTACAGGTAATCGATCAGTGACTACACCAGAACAAAAACAAAATGACATGCACATCACGGTCACAAGGCAAAAGACAAATTATAACAACTAACAAATCACAACAACAAAACAGGACATTATGTAACGCAGCGATTTGAGTCAGTGCTCGACACATCGCTTCATCTTCTTTTCTTTGTCTGATTTTTTTTTATCACCAATAACGCTAATGGTCATGTAAGTAGCAAAATAGCACGATTCAAAACCGCCGCAGTTTTGAGTTGTGCTATTTTCCTACTTACAGAACCAGTAGCGTTATTTATACCCTACTTCATATGCTTGACATTCCATGATTGAGCTGTAGTCTGGATGTTTTTACTAAGCTATAGCCAGTACTCAATTGCCCAATGAACATGGCTTCTGGTAGACTTGAAGGTGTTCAGAGTAACTGCATTTGGAAGATGCGTGTATATCATCTGAGCAGGGTGCTTGGCGTCAATGGCGCGTGTCATATCATTCACTTTCGCTTCAAACCAGTTATCTGATTTAACAGTTCTTCTTCCAAAGGTAAAAGTGTAATATTATGGATGCCATTTCGGAGATGTTCCAATGTCTTCTGACAAGAATCTAGTCCAACTGGTGCCAGTACTTTGATCGTGACTGCATCCACGATTTCATTGTTGGGATCTTGGCTAAGCACAGGAGTTGGGCATACAGAGCTCATGATAGACACATAACTCTAGCAGGCAATGATTATTTTCATCAATTTTGCCGACTTCAAAATGTCCAAGACATGAAGGACTCGAATCAATATCATCGCTCACTCTACCATTGAAGTCACATAGTAGAGCAAGCTGTTCTTGGCTGTGAATACCTCTAATGACTGCTAGCAAATCCTTTTAGAACTCACCTTTTGCGTCAGGTGTATATTACAAGATAGGTGTAAATGCACTGACAAAGGCGATTTGACCTACTGTGACATGAAGACAAAGTGTAAATAGGCGCCGTGATCAATTTTCGCCTGCTTCAGCCGTACATGTTAAATACTTTTTCAATGCAAATTCTACACCATGCTTTCCCGTTTCGTTGGCGTGTTTAGCCCAATACCCATTTACCTAGACAGACTGCAATAGTGCAGTCTGTTTCCAGGGCCATCACTTGGAAACGGAATAGGATTTTCGTTAACTGTGGTTCGCTGACCCTGATTCAAGCAACCAGATTTGAGGTCCCTGACCCCTGTCACCTCATTCCCTGTGCTGTATCTTCGGCCCCAGATCTCCTGGTATAGCGTACAGAATCCCATATTTTGTTGTCCACCACATCATTATTTTTATGCTTTTACGTGATTCTAAAGTATCTCAATATTTCTTAACGGGAACAATGTTGCTGTCTACCTCTGTCTTACGTGTTATTACTATCATTATTGCCCCTTCTGATGCTGCTATACAACTGTCTACAAGATACTACATGGCATGTTTTGAGAACCCAGCTTACAATGTATTTATAGAATGTATGTATTAAATAAATAAATATATTATTACTATTTCCTCAAGTGAAACCCGAGTTAACAAGAATTGGACTATGGTCGCTGTAGTTTTCTAACTATGTGGTAAAATGCGACTGAATGGAATTGTGCATTCAACTAGCACCTTTATCATGTAAAACCGCTGCTATTGAACCCTTCACTGCAAATGCTTGTCATCTGCTTCCTACAACGAGCCTTGGTTTAGTCGTGACCCTAGATTTAATTGCAGGGAAAAGGTGAGCCTGTAGTGTTCCCACAAAAAGTTGTTATTGTAATGAAAAGAGTTCATCCGATAATCTAAAATCCTAATATTTTTCTCATGTGATGTTCCACTTTGTCTGCTACGGAAAGCTATTCCAAGATATATAATTGTGTATCAGAATAAGTGTAAAGCATGCTTCGGATTTATTCAAAACGTATCGCTCATGTGCGGGCAGGCGTGAAAGACCTTTATCAATGAACTTTCTTTGTACTTGCTGGTTTAAAGGCTGGATAGTTTTCATGTTCTGCTTGACAGAATTCTGTGGCTAGTCATTTGCTTCGTCATTGTTTTGGTTAAAGTGGTTACTAAATGAAACTCTGATATCAGTTCGAGAATCCATTCACTTTTCTTATGGGAAATTTATTTTCATATCCTTGTATATGTGTGTTTGTTGTTGGTGCATATATGTTTATTTGTATATTTACGTATATATATATATATATATATATATATATATATATATATATATATATATATATATATATATATATAAATATTCTTCTTAGTTCTTAATCAACCTGTACGTCAACAGTGGTAGATGCCCCTATGCAGGTCCCAGCTCTAGTTTGAGCTGGATGTAGCCGGGAGAAGGGTTTGCTGCTTAACGGGCTATGCTCGAGCAGCTTATTACTCCGCTACGTTTGGACAAGTGCCGCTAGGGTGGTTAACCGATGTGTGAGTTCATCTTAACAGACTAAAAAAACTAGAGCAAAGTAGACCCGCAGTCTGTTAGGCGCCATCTATGCTGCTCTAAACAAGCCACTTAACCATGGTCGGTGCTATGCCATGTGACACAATTAGTCGCCTCATACAACATGCATTCTGTGTGGCAGTGTTGCTATTCTTGTCCTTGTCATACACAAGGACCCCGGTGGGCAACACGGGAAATATATATATATAAAACCTAGAACTTACAAGACGTCGCAACGCGGGCTGGGCGGCTTTCTCGTCCATAAAGACGGCACTAGACCATACCCACGACCAGAGTCTGCTCCCTATTCAACTCCAGTTCGACCTACAATGTGTTATGCCTCAGAAACATGGGCTCTTACAAAAGAAACGGATTCCAAATTCAGAGTGACCCAAGCCTCCCTCGTGAGACGTATATGATCGGCCTCACGCTCCAGAACCAACGTTTGAAAGGTCTTCACAACACTGACGTACGGCAGATGTCATTGGTGAAGGATGCGGTTACCCACGCAGACAAGGCAAAGCATTGTTAGGCTGGGCACCTGCTTCTGAGAACTGATGACCGTTGGAGTACAGCGACAGCCGTCTGGTACCCACGAGACAGATCCCGACCACGGGAAAGACCACCTACGCGCTGGACTGACTCCCTCGAACACAAAAACAATATATACGATGCTTAAGACGGGAAACATATCACCCACTGGTCCACCATGGTCCAAGACAGAAGCCAAAGGAAACGAAGATGGCACGCGCAGCGGCTTAACCGCCGCTAAAGAACGGGTCGTCCAGTAGTCCAGTAATATATAACTATACTTACAAATGTATGAATGTGTGTATATGTGTGCATGTGTGAATCGATATGCATACTTATTACTTATGGTGCCTGATACACAATTCATATCTCTACTTATATATATTTATATATACTTACTTACTTTCCGTGTACAAGCACCGCGTCATATGGTATGCATCCAGTATTCACCGACATGGATTTTATATATGTACGTATAAGTATACATGTGAGATGATATGCCTCTGAAAAATAATCAACGTAACTAGGAGAGACAGAATGAGCAATGAAGATGTGAGAAGAATTGTTGAAGCAAGACCTTGCTCTGAATATATTGATGAAGAGAGAATCAAGTAGTTCGGCCCACCTAAGGAGAATGCATCCTGACCAACTACCTCTGTGCGACTATAACGCACGACGCATGGGTTTTCGCAACCGTGGCAGACCGAGCACTAGTTGGATAGGAAATGTTGCGGATATTCTAAATCGTCATGGGATGACGACCATTTCAGCGACGCGTCTGGCCCTGGACAGAAAACTACGGTTCCCCACGACGCCGCACTGCACAAGTGAATAAGACAAGACAAGACAAGTATGCATGCAATACACGTTATTAATACATGTATGCACCCATCAGCGTCTGTTTGGGAAACGTCTGGCCAAATATACGTTCCTGGTCCCATAAGGTCCACAACCCCATCGAAGAACGGGACGTAGCGGACGTAACAAAACGAAGAGTACCAAAACGTATCTGGCGTAACAGAGCCGTACCAGAACGAAGCGGACGTAATAGAACGAAGTGGACGTAACAGAACGAAGTGGACGTAACAGAATGAAGCGGAGACACAGAACGAAACAAACGTAACAGAACGAAGTGGACGTAACAGAACGAAGCTGATGTAAAAGAACGAAGCGGACGTAGCAAAACGAAGTGGACGTAACAGAACGAAGCGGACGTAACAGAACAAAGTAGACGTAACAGAACGAAGCGGACGTAACAGAACAAAGTAGACGTAACAGAACGAAGCGGACGTAACAGAACAAAGTAGACGTAACAGAACAAAGCGGACGTAACAGAACAAAGTAGACGTAACAGAACAAAGGAGACGTAACAGAACAAAGTAGACGTAACAGAACAAAGTAGACGTAACAGCTTTCCGTACTCAACACGGTCTGGTCATTTCTCTTTAATATAGTACAATTTAACTGTTAGGTCACGCGTATAATAGTACAGTATATATATCGTGATAATTATAATAAACATTAATTATACTGGCCTATGGAAACAATGTACTGTACTTTCCAAGACTGTGTAAACGTGAACTGTCCAACTTACAAATACCCTATTTGCTGTATAAACAGCGTATGCTTCGAATTGTGTACAAAGAAAGAAAAAGATAGAACATATCCGAATGGATACAGGCCCGTCAGTCTACTGAGCTGTGTAGGTAAACTGATGGAGCGTTTGATAAACACCAGACTGATGTGGCATCTGGAAGAAAAACACATACTAATTCCACAGCAAGCAGGATTTAGACAGCACAGATCCACTGAGGACTAGATCACTCTCATAGCACAGGAAATAGAGGATGCTTGCCAAGAGAAAAAGCATACAGTAGCGGTTTGGGTGGATCTAGAGAAGGCATTTGACAAGGTGTGGAAAGAGGGACTTAAAGTAAAGCTACGAAGAAGTGAAGTATGTGGGAAAATGTACAGATGGATCAGCCACTGCCTCGAAAACAGAACAGCCAGAGTTCAAGTACAAGGGCAGATGAGCAAAAAGGTGACACTGGAGCAAGGAGTACCCCAAGGAGGGGGGAGGGTACTGTCACCCACACTTTTCCTGGTGTATATAAACAACATCACAGAGAATATACCAAGAAGAGTCCACAGCTCAATGTTTGCAGACGATCTGGCTATGTGGACCTCTGAAAAAAATCTCACCGTAGCAAACAATCGGATGCAGCAGGCCCTAACATCGTTGGAGGAGTGGGCGAACTCATGGCTGGTCAAAATAAATGAGGAACAAACAACATGTACGATATTCTCGCTTTCAAATAAACCCCAGAACACCAAAATAAGTCTTAACGGCAAATACCTGCCGCCAAACGACAACCCAAACTACTTGGGAGTCACATTTGATCGGCGCATGACATGGAAAAGTCAGATCGAGAGAAACCGAATGACAGCCAGACAAAGAATGGCAATCATGAGGAAACTTGCTGGCACAAGCTGGGGAGCAGACGAAAGAATACTAAAGAAACTGTACACTGGAAGAGTGAGACCAGTTCTCGAGTATGGCATTGCGGCATGGACAACGGCAGCAAAGGCGAACTTTGATAAAATTATCAAACTTCAAAACCAAGCCATGATAGTTATAACAGGAGACATGAAGTCAACGCCAATTGGAGAACTTGAAAAGATTACAAATCTGCAATATATGACCGACAGAAGAGACTGCAGAGCCCAGCAGCAAGCAGAGACACTCAGAAGACTAACAGACCATCCAATGCATCATAGACTAAATACATTTGGAAATGGGAAACTAAAGCGGAGAAACTTTGCAGAAATAGCCAAAGCAAAGATGAGCGAAGACCCTATGAACACCGTAACAATACCAAAGCCCATCCCTACTGTACGCAAACCTACCTGGAAGCAGCATATCATTCCGGAGGTGGTAGAAAATTTACCAGGTATTGGAAACAAGAACAGCCAGATTGAAAAAGAAAGAAGAGACATAACATTGAGGTACATAACGGAAAACTACCCAAGCATGGAATGGACTCATGCATACACCGACTGTTCTGTAACAAACACAACACAGAACGGAGGGGCAGGGGTATTCCTGAGCCTAACAAATGGTAGAAAAATAACACTGTCAGTGGCAACTGGAAAATACTCAAGCAATTTCAGAGCGGAGGCAGAGGCACTGAGGGCTGCAGTAGAAGCAATGCTGACAGGAGAAAGCAATGAAAGCCAGATAATCCTGTTTACAGATGCCCTGGCTGTAGTCACAGCACTAAAAAGCCAGAAAAATACTGAACTTAATGATTTAAGTGCAGTACTCTGTCAACTATGCCAGCAGTTTGCACCAAAATGAGTACTGGTACAGTGGGTTCCATCCCACTGTAACATCCAAGGCAACGAGGAGGCAGACAGACTGGCAAAAGAAGGTGCAAGACTACCACAACCAGATTCTAGTGTGACCTACGAAGAGTCCAAAAGACTTATTAGGGCCACATTTTATGGCCAAATGGGAAACAAAACATACTGGCTACACAAAAAACGATGCCTATTACCAGTTGAACAGAAGAGAGCAGGTCGTGGTCTTCAGACTCCGCACAGGCCACAACAGACTGAGGTACCACCTATTCAATAAACTGAAGATAGGTGGCACTGACGAATGCACGTGTGGTACCGGGAAAATGACCGCTGAACATCTGCTGCAAAACTGCCCGACATACGAGGACCAGAGAAAGTACATGTGGCCATCACCAGTGGCAACACTAGACAAGCTCTGTGGCAGTGTCGACAGCCTCAGGATGACAGCTGCTTTCTTCGAAAAAATACAGGTTGACGTTTGACAGCGTACGAAGAAGAAGAAGAAGAAGAAGAAGAAGAAGAAGAAGAAGAAGAAGAAGAAAAAGAAGAAGAAGAAGAAGAAGCAGAAGAAGAAGAAGAAGAAGAAGAAGAAGAAGAAGAAGAAGACGAAGAAGAAGAAGACGAAGAAGAAGAAGAAGAAGAAGAGCAAGAAGAAAAATTGTGTGCGATATAAAGAATCGAGTTCCTAAATCATGGAAATCACATAACGTCCTATTTAACAGAACGTCGTGTGGACACTAAGCAACGCTTATCTGTACACGTGGTTTTCTGTAATCACATTTATTGGAATACCGTTATTAATATGTATCCAACATTCCCGACTCCTTTTGGTTTCTTTTTAGTAAATGGCCGTCCAATATTCGTATTTTAAGTCAAGCATCTGTTAATTGTGATTATTGCGATTATTTTGCTGTTTTGTTGTGTTCCAAATCCCTGATGAAGGTCAGGTCTTGTGAAAGTAACGGGAGTTATGTTTTCTATCTGCCCCGACGTGATAACTGATTCAAATATGTTTATGTTATTTTCAAATTTTGACATTTTGCAGTATGATAAATATATATACATATACATGTCTATCTGTATATGAATGTATGTGGGTAGGTGTGTATGACATTCTTGTGGATTGTGACGTCATGGATCTCCCTAGCAACGTACGATAACGAGGAAAAATTGCTGTATTTCACAACAAAACTAAATACGTATATAAGCATCAAGCAAGATAATTTTTTCTTTTTCTGCGTTCGTTCTCAATCTCCCTCTACCAAACCGTGAAAGGGCTTAAGTAGCAGAATGTAGTCCAGAAAAAGGAATGCGTTGTGTTGTAGTTTACATCATGACTGCGATATTTGCACCTTTCGGTCCAACACATCCGACTTCAGCAAGCATTTTTTTATTACCAGGTTAGCATTCCCTCTTCGATCCCTTCTCCTTAGCCGGTCTGCCCTGCTGCAGCCTTTTATCCAGGATCACCGCGTGGAGGTGTAGAAGGGTCTTGGCAGCTCTGGTCTCGCTGGCCCTGACCCTAGCAGTCAGCAATGGGTCGCTGACCACTGCAGCTCATGCGCTGCTCAGCGTCTTGATCCTAAGCAAGAGAATGACGAAGGATGTAGTTTAAAATGCGTGCCATACTGTTACCATGCGTGGGTCAATATTTGTAGTGAAAAATCCTGCATGAATCAGCTTATGGCTGGATTGGAAAGCGTGTAGCCATGTTGAACTAGACAATACTAAAATGTGAAACAAATTAATCACAAAGCAAATAATTATTTAAAAATACTATTACCAGACGATGCACTCGTATGTATAATGTTATTTTTGGTCCTCATGTAGACATCTGACGAGAATGGAGCTTGATCGTATAACAGGGGTCTTAGATAGAACTCAGAGAGAAGAACAGGCAGGATTTCATGCAGGTTGTTCTTGCACATATCAAATAACAATGCTCAATGTTATCATATAGCAATTTAGGAAGTGTCAGTCATATCTAGATGTGAACTTTATCGGTTTTTTTAAAGACATTTTATAGTACAGACCGAAAAGTTATTTGGAAAATATGGAAGCATTATGGAATACTTTATAAATTTATAAGAATTGTACAAAATGTATATAAAGAGGCCACATACAGAATGATTCACAAAGGCAAATTGTTAGACCCATTAACAGTTCAAACTGAGGTCAGAAAGGGATGTGTACTATATCATGCAATCTATCTCCTCATCCCGAACTTGCCGATGAGACAAACAACACAGAAGGCAGAGAAACATAAATACGGTGGACATTTGATAAGCAGCTGAAAAGACTTCGACTTCGCATATGATATAATCATATTGTCACATAAGCAGCAAGACATACAAGGTAAGATAGGCAGACTAACATATGAAGCAGCAAGACATACAGGGTAAGATAGGCAGACTAACATATGAAGCAGCAAGACATACAAGGTAAGATAGGCAGACTAACATATGAAGCAGCAAGACATACAAGGTAAGATAGGCAGACTAACATATGAAGCAGCAAGACATACAAGGTAAGATAGGCAGACTAACATATGAAGCAGCAAGACATACAAGGTAAGATAGGCAGACTAACATATGAAGCAGCAAAGATGGGATTGCAGTTTAGTGTGAACGAAACAGCGGAAATGAGAATAAATAACAAGCAAATAGACCCAATAGAGATAAATGGTCAGCTAATTTAAGAAGTGCAAAATTGTACCTACTCAGGAAGCAGCATTGATAAAGGTGAAGGAACAAACCAAGACGTTAAAGGCAAGATTAGCAAGGCCAGATATGATTCCAACTCTCTTCGCCCAATATGAAACTCGACAGCATTCTCCATCGAGATTAAGATTAGCCTGTTTAACACGAGCTCGGAGAAATGGCATGTGGTTAAGGGTATCACATCCAGACTGCAGACCTTTGTTAGCCAGTCGCTCCGTCACATACTTCATGTTAGATAACTAGACGTAATGGGAAACTCATATCTGTGGAAAAGGACACGGCAACAATCAACAGAGCAGAAGAGAAAGTGTGGATGGATAGGGCACACTTTAAGAAGGAAACTGAACTGTATAACCTCACAGGGCATGCGCTGGATTGGAGCCTAAAGGAAAAGAGACGAGTGAAAAGGCCAAGAAATACCTGACGGCGAACGAACAAGGGGAAGGACAGTTCAATCTGAGTCTCGGGGGCGAAACTCAATAAGCATATAAACAGATGAAGAGCATCTGTTTGGGCCTTATGTTCCAATGGGAACCAGACAGATAAATGATGACGATGTCCAGATGTTCTATCCTTAATAGATATCAGTGTCTTCTTTATTACAATTATGAATTTCCATATCGTATTTATTATATATGACGTCTCTTCTCTGTTTGTAGTTGTTTTTCCATTAAAACGTGTCCAGGAGCCAGTCACGTAAAAAACAGTGCATCAGTCATTATTCAGATTTATAGGAGATGGGCAATTAAATCAAAATATAAAAACCACATAAAAAGGTAAGTCACCTTCACAGGGTCAATAACAACGTGAAAGGTCAAATATAAAGATATAAATATCTTCAATATAAGTTAAGACATTTAGTGTCTGCTATATTTACACGTGTTCATCGATTTAATGTTTGATACAAAGACAAGTGACACAGTTATACACCCAACCCTGCATGCCGTCACGGATCAAGTCCACCATGTGACTGACCTAAACTCCCTTACATTCAATGGGAATTCCTGAGTGAAGACTTTACATCAGCGGTGGCACAGCTAAGGTTGGCCGAGGGCCAGATTATGGTAACACCAGTGGGCCAGACATAACATCCTTAAAAACGCACATACTGGGATTTAGCTTTTTTTGTATGAGAGAGAGAGAGAGTGAGAGAGAGAGAGAGAGAGAGATAGAAAGAGAGAGTTTTTAGTTTTGTGGGAGTTGGGGAGATAGTAATCTTTCATTTTTGGTCTTTTTCGGTTTGTTCCTGGTGTCCTCGCGTGCTATTTTGTAATATTTTGTTAGCGGAGTATACAGTAATTTTCAATCAACAATAAGAGACCTGTCCAAAACTGGGTGACTGGCCGGTAAAATCTAGTCGGCGGGCCGGATCCGGCCGTAGTTTGGCCACCTCTGCTTTACACAATAGTCACACCAATCGAATAGCAGCTCTAAGGGAAAGTGGGATATAAAAGTATAGTCTGCGCCGGTTTGTATATCTGCCTAGAGGCCGTAGTAACCAAATGTAGAATACGCTTTTGTAGCAACACACTTTCTTACTACGGGTTCAGTAGGTGTGTTATCATGCATGATAATCTGTTACATTATCCGTATCCAAATCCCCTTTCATACGGGCAACGCAGAGGATAATGTTTTTTTTTTTTAATGTAAACTTTCGTTGTGACTTTTGAACTATTCTTTAGTTTATTTTTGCTTGATGCATTCGTCATAAAAATAAATCATAATAGTTGACGACCAGGTCTTTTCTTCATCGAATCTGCAGTGTAATATTCTTCTGCTTTGGCCTTTGTCCTCTAAAAGGGGTTGTAATGCTGTATCGTAATTTACAGCGAGAATGCGATATCTACGACTTTCGGTCCGACACAACCGATTCCTGCTGCCTTCTTTTTAGTGGTGTGTCGGGTTTGCCTGTCTTCTGCGATCCAT
The DNA here is from genome assembly GCA_036924085.1 of Ariolimax columbianus. Classification (NCBI taxonomy): domain Eukaryota; kingdom Metazoa; phylum Mollusca; class Gastropoda; order Stylommatophora; family Arionidae; genus Ariolimax; species Ariolimax columbianus. Next base: position 20,012,840 of record JAVGWX010000013.1, read on the forward strand.
ATTCGCTTAGCTAGACTACACTAGTGCAGCCTGTTTCCAGGTCTGCAGATACGGTCTTGGTTCGCTGACATTGACGCAAGCAGCCAGAAATGAGTCGTTGACAGCTGTCAGCTTATTCACAATACTGCTATACATAAACTTGTTTTGCCTGTATCATACACTGTATTTGGCTCTTTCTAATTCTGTTTATGCCCTGTGGCACATGAGGATCCTACAAGAACTTCCCCTGCTTTCCTGTCTTGGACAACCTTTCTCATAGCTCCCATGTCGGAGCTACACAGCACAGCTCATCCCACGTCGTGTTCCTGGTCTTTCTTTCTTTCTTTCTCTTGCTCTCCGGTGTCCACATAAGCACTATTTTTGGGGACATATCCGGACTCATTCTCATGACATGTTTCAGCCATTTCCATCTTCTCTCTCTTATAATGCTATACATACCTCCTTTGTTAGTGTCCTGTAAAAGTTTTATCATTTACACGGCTCTTAGCCAGTGAAAATAGTGAGGGGAACAATGCAACAGAGAGCCTCCCATCCTAGAAGGTGTACGTTTCAAGGCCAAAGCTCGTGAACTCCGCTGAAAGGCACTTGGTCAACACCATACATCACTCAGGTTGTTTCCCCTTGGATATAGGCCTCCAATGGATACTCTCTGTCTGTTCATAATCTGAGCCAACTTCTTGAGTTTCGCCCGCTAGATTCCAGCTTCACCGTTCTACTACCACATCCTCTTCTTCAACCGGTCTTCTTTGTGTCTCAGTTTTCTCTGCCGACATGTTTGCAACTGCTATTCTTACATCCCGGGATTATGCTAAAGAAGGTGGATTTGCGATTTTCTCGCTGTATTGCAATGCAATGGGGCACGTGACACATTTGAGCCATTCTACTAAGACAACATATTTCAAATGGATGAATAGAGAGAGTGGTCTTCATCACCTGTGAAGGGCAAACAATGCAATGCAAGACTTCTCATCAAGTTTCCTGCTACAGATATCAATGTCGATATCCACCTCGTTGGCTAGGCTTCTATAAGTAATATTTTTTCCATATGCAGGACGTAGACGTGAGGCCGGGTCTTTTCAGTATTGCTGCATACGACCCGGAAGTTTCCCTTGGCACATCCCTTGCTCATAAACAAGAACCTTACTTAGAGTAAACGCCAGAAAATCACATGTTGCAGTAACTACAGATCACATGCTGCAGTAATCACACATCACATGCTGCAATAATCACACATCACATGCTGCAGTAATCACACATCACATGCTGCAGTAATCACACATCACTTGTTATAGTGACCACACAACAGCACTTGATACATTGACACGTACTGCTATAATCACTGAATCAATAGCCATGGGTCACGACTATGCACGTGAACGAACACCCAATATTTCTCAATTGTAATCGAATCGTGTATTTAACAAAGTTAGATGCACGGTGAAGTGTGTCAATATCGCCCTTGATACAGGTCTCTTTGTTGTTCGTTTTTTATTGATTATCCCCATTATTCTCGCTGATAACCATCTGTGGTGTGCTGATAATTGCATGTACGTATTTATTTCGAACTGTCCTGCGATTCTTGATCGTAAGTTTTGTAGCAATTTACACCTGGGTTGACGGTATGGTCCGTGCGTCCGGTGTCGAGAAATACCTCCATTTGCAGTGAAATCAGATTTTTTTAAATCGTTTATCCACATTTTAAAAATTAATTTGAATTTTTAAAAATTGATTCAAATCGGTTGTCAATTTATTTTAATTTTGGTTACAAATGCAAAGAGCTAGTTGTGAACTTTCATCTAAGTCCAAGATTCTATCTTGGTTGTTGTGTATATGTATAATCAAAAGAACAAACAATTAACAACAACTATATGTTTAATTGGAGTACCTTGTGTTGGCGCAAGTAGTTTTGTTATTGATTTAGTTATTTTTGGTTTGTGTGACGTCTTATGGCCAACACAAAGCAGCTAGTAGTAGCTGTGTAGAAGGATCCCGTAGCTAAAGTACCTAATACATTCCTTTAATTGAACCTGAAAATGCAGTTGCCTGGAAAAGAATATGTGAGCATACCTAAATATAAATTAACTATAATGAACAGGCTTTCATGTTAGTTGCAATTATAAATGAATAAATAAATGTATTTCATAGTTTCCAACAGACAACTTTAAGTGCATCGAAGTGTCAAGGTCAATTGCATGTAAACAACATGCGTTAGCTGTTTGCTTATTCCTTTCTCTATCTTGTCTTCTTCAAATAATTATTTTGATGAAATGTAATTGTGCTGTTTTGTGGGGAGGGGGGGGGGGGGTAAGCCGGACAAAATAGGTCAAATCGGAGTGACAGCATCGGGGTTTGTCTCTTGAACATTGCTCGCGCTGTTGTTTCCCATCATTTACATTTCTAAGTGGCAGACCCACGTGGTTGGCGATTGGCCCAAGCTATTTAAATTCGAATATTCCAAATATAATGTAAGTCTAAATAATCTCTCAATCAAACATTAACTGTCGACAATCCCATAGTTCGCTCACTTAGCTTTTATTTCATTTCAGAGCTAAGTGCTTTTCTATCTCTACTCAAGAATTGATTATTTTGCGGGGACAATATCATGCCCGACATACCCTCATGGGGCGTGAAAGCGGAGTGTCTCACCAAAAGAGAGCATTAAGTTAGATAAGGGGTGGGGGGAGGGTGGGGGGGGGGTCGGCATTGCTTTTTCTTTGAGGTCCGGCACCAGAATGATTTCGGTAACAAATTTCCATCTCTTGAGGTTGTACCTTTAACTTCTGAACAACAATACACGCCCTCTTTCTTCGGCTCGGTAGAGCTTCCCAAGACACGAACGAACGAGCGGCAGTTTGGGTTCATTAGCCTTGACTGCCAGCCAATCTAAGAGAAGCTAAACTCTTACATATAAACCCAGATAGACGAAGCTAAGCTCGTGTGTTCAAATCCTACAAGTTTCAAGCGGGTCCTGATCTCAACGGAAGTGGTACCGGCGCCATTTCGGTCGGAAAGGAAAGATAACTCCTAGGTCCCTTGTTCACGCTGATAACACTAAAGTACCGCGGCCGTTTAAAATCGAAAAGAGCAGGTATTTTGAAGTTGTCCAGACAAAAATTGTAAAGGGAAATGGAAGTCCTACCCAAAGTGCCCTGTTTGAAGGTAACTGCCGAAAGGAAACATCTCCTCCAGCATGCAGAGCTAGAACAGGCCAAAACACATGCGTATCTGCACATTCTATTGCAAGTATAGTTATAGTTAGACCAAACCGAGTACCCGGCGGTATAACTGGGCGGGCAGATTTGGCTCATTAGCCTTGGCTGCTAGCCAATCTAAGAGAAGCTAAACTCTGACACTAAACCCAGGTAGACGAAGCTCGTTAGTCTGTTCAGGCAGTTTGCCTGGGAGAGGGGGAACTCATTATAAACCGACAAGTGCCAGAGAGTGATGGCTAGTCCTGGAACGGTGAGAGTATCATCGGATGTCTCGAGCAACTGGCATCTACGGGCAACTACTCCGCTGTCTTGTGAAAATCTCGGGAGAGGGTAGAGCTACGGAAGTAAATCCAGACAGCAATTCGGAGTGGTAGCATTTAAGGCGGATGGTTTACAAATTGTGAGCTCATTCCGGCAGCTCCTACAGCTGAGATGGTGCCAAATTGTCATGCTTTGCATTCCTTTGGATCATACCAGTGATGCCGAGAAAGTGATCCGGCAGTTTGGGCAGCCCAGGGTCTCCATATTCAGCGCCAAGACTTGCGCCTGGAGAATCTACTCACAAGGCGCTATGTGCTACAGAGATTGAGACGCCTATGCATGAATGAATAATTATACGCCATATCCTGTCCGTTCCACCAGCGTTGGACCGGATATATGCGCAGTGAGGCCATAAGGTAATATGAGTTCAGGAATCCTGATTGGAGAACGGGATGTAGCGAGCGCAACCCGACCTAGCGAGCGCAACATCTTTTCGGGCATAGAACTCTTATATTTCGTGTATCTTGTATACAGTTCAGAGTAATTGTGATGTCAGGCGTATAATGGTACAGCACATAAACAACTAAAAAAGGGTAATACGTCATGATATTGACAATAAAAGTCTACGTTACTGGCCTCCTGAAGAGTAGCCGGACATCTTACAGTGTGCGTCGGTTGAGTGATGGATAGATTAATGGTCTTTATATTTGGAGGTTATCTGTAAATACCAAATAAACAGCCGTGAACCATACATAGTGGCATGCATGGAGGCCAATCAGACACACCTCCTCCATCATGCAAAGACACACCAGGCCAATCACATCTGTGTCTACCCAGCTGATAACAAGTCAACAAAGGAAGAAAGCCTAACAGACCTTGAAGATGACGAACTGGGGGTGGATGACAGAATGCGATGTTTTTGGAACATGGAATATTAGAAGTATAAACGAAAAGAAGAAAGAGCTCATGGATGAAATGAAGAAGTCCAATGTGGAAATCCTAGCCCTCACAGAAACTAAGGAAAAAGAACAGATAGTTGTGGATCTTGGTGGTAATATGCTTCTCTTCATCGGAGTTCTCACTACCGAGAGGGGCAAAGGAAGAAGGGGATGTATTATGTCCAGGAATCAAAGGGACAACATCAAGGGATGGCAATTTGTCTCAGAACACATTATGGTACTGGCCCTAAAAGAGAAGGAAATCTTTCTCAGAACACATTATGGTACTGGCCCAAAAAGAGAAGGAAATCTGTCTCAGAACACATTATGGTACTGGCCCTAAAAGAGAAGGAAATTTGTCTCAGAACACATTATAGTACTGGCCCTAAAAGAGAAGGAAATCTGTCTCAGAACACATTATGGTACTGGCCCTAAAAGAGAAAGAAATTTGTCTCAGAACACATTATAGTACTGGCCCTAAAAGAGAAGGAAATTTGTCTCAGAACACATTATGGTACTGGCCCTAAAAGAGAAAGAAATTTGTCTCAGAACACATTATGGTACTGGCCCTAAAAGAGAAGGAAATTTGTCTCAGAACACATTATAGTACTGGCCCTAAAAGAGAAGGAAATTTGTCTCAGAACACATTATGGTACTGGACCTAATAGAAAAAGGCAAGTTAGTCAACATCACCTCTGTTTATGCCCCGAATGAAGGTAATAGAGCAAATGTCAAAGACTTCTTTAAACTGCTTGAAAAGACACTGGACGATTGTTCCAAGCATCCGAAATTCGATATTTAGGAAAGTTGGTCTAAGTAACAAGAGGCAAGTTCCACAACCAGACAATACAACAAAATCTCGGAGACCTTCCTTTGTGAAATCGAGTGGAAGAATCTGAACTTCTGCGAGTTGACCATGTCTGTAGAATGAAAGAAGATCGGCTACCACGAGAGTAACTGGAAGCAGAGTCAAGAACCCAGGCTCCTAGGACGATCCAGAGTCCGCCAAGATGACAACATCAGACAGTCTATAAGACTATAAGTGGACTAGCCTGGAACATGGACAAAGGTAAGACAGCGTATAGATAGGTCTGTCCTTTTTCTGACAAATCTCTACACCCCAGAGTAGAAGAGGTGTGGCTAAGTAAGTTAGTTACTGGCCTGTGTTTGGACTGTACTCTTTAACGTTATTTTAATGTGAACTGCCCCAACATCCAAATGCAAGTACTCCGTACAATATTGTATGAAGTATTCCGTACAATAATGTATGCTTCGAAACGAAGGGAGCAGAATCAAATCTAGTGAATCTCGGATCTCTTACGGGTTGTAGATTATCTGTGCGTAACTGTCTTTCGGATATACATTTCCGAATAATGCACAATGCTACTTTGCTAGATACAGAATATTCGCCGAAATATAAACCCATTTAATAACTTATTTGAAATACAGTACTGTTTCTGTACATTATCTTGGCTATTTAGGTAATACAGCCACACTTCAGAATTGCATATACATTTGGCAAGTACATAGTATGGTGTTCGCACAACGTCCAAATCATATAACGTCCAATTTCAAAGAACGTACAGTTGACGCTAAGCAACACATACATGTATATACAAAGTCCTCTACATCCCCTGGGTAGACGAGGAGAGACTAAGGGAGATAATGTTATAGAACAACAAACACACTCCCCGATTGATAACAATCTTTCTCCGAATAAACAAAAACGGACTCGGCCCAGTTCACTGTTAAATCGCTCTTAATTATTATTATTATATTACTCAAACTTTTGTTCTTCGGCCCATACCAAGTAATGGTATTAGCACGAGTTTGTTAGTTGCTGATGAGTTTCATTCAAAGTGTTACATGAATCTGGCCTCCGACGAAGGAGACTTTCTCTACTATTGTTGAGTGCTAGTCATTCAAAGAGCTGGTGATCAACATTTCTTAATTGATGTGTATAAATCTGATTCGCTGGAACATTGTGTGACTACATTATGTTCCAGTGATTGTTACGTGGGATATGTTGTGTCCCTAGTCTGAATGTAGTACTCAGATCCCTCCCTCTTTGTAAGTTTGCAGATTTAGTCGTTAGAATTAGGCATCGCAAAATGTTTGCAGATCTTTTTCTCTCTCTCTCTCTCTCTCTCTCTCTCTCTCCCACTCTCTCTCTCTCTTTCACTCTCTCTATCTAAATATCTATCGATCTATCTATCTTTCTCTCTGTCTGTCTATCGATCTATCTATCTTTCTCTCTCTCTCTCTCTCTCTCTCTTTCTCTCAGTGTTCTTCATTATCCATCTGTTCAGCCAAGTAAAGCGCTGCTAATGGTGTTGACATACTCATTATTAATCAGCAACATCTAGATTAGTGCCGTCTGTTGTAGCCGCAGGCCTAGTAAGTCGCAGGAAGTTTTAAATATCTGCTACTGATAGCCTTCTGCTACCAGGCAACAGACATTAACATCATGCCTGTTTGAACACTAGGATTCCACGTATTCCAAGTAGTAGCTGTAGTGTGTTTGTGTGAGCTCATATCGACATCTATGTTAGTGCCGTCTGCAGTAATATTCCTGTGTGCTATTGTGTAAAATGATTCCTGGGATGAATATTTCGTCAGGCTAGACAATATACAGACACAAAACAGCTGACAAAATCAAGCACCTTCCACTGCCATATCACATGGAAGATTAGAACTAGGTCAAGTCAGGTTATCCCGTGACCCGTGAGGTCGCTTGGGCATTCATGAAGACACGTCATTTACTGACGTCCCCCCCCCCCCCCCCTCTCTCTCTCTCTCTGTTAGGGACCGCCGCCTGTGTTTCCTCTGGTCGGAGATTGGTCTTTTCTTTTATGTTGTTCTCCCACCTTTTTTTTGTGGGGGTGGGAGGGATCTCTTCGTCAACTGCCTTGCACCTTTCTGTGCAGGATCGTATTTGCAAGACCGTTTGATCGCCATATGGGGACGTACCACATAATAACTCGTTATTTAAGGAATCAATAACGCCGAGGATCATTCGACAGGAGTGACTTGATCTGTGGGCCACATGCCAGACAGGAGTGGCTTGATCAGTGGGCCACATCCCAGACAGGAGTGGCTTGATCAGTGGGCCACATCCCAGACAGGAGTGGCTTGATCAGTGGGCCACATCCCAGACATGAGTGGCTTGATCAGTGGGCCACATCACAGACAGGAGTGGCTTGATCAGTGGGCCACATCCCAGACAGGAGTGGCTTGATCAGTGGGCCACATCCCAGACAAGAGTGGCTTGATCAGTGGGCCACATCCCAGACAGGAGTGGCTTGATCAGTGGGCCACATCCCAGACAGGAGTGGCTTGATCAGTGGGCCACATCCCAGACAGGAGTGGCTTGATCAGTGGGCCACATCCCAGACAGGAGTGGCTTGATCAGTGGGCCACATCACAGACAGGGGTGGCTTGATCATTGGGCCACATCCCAGACAGGAGTGGCTTGATCAGTGGGCCACATCCCAGACATGGGTGGCTTGATCAGTGGGTCACATCCCAGACAGGAGTGGCTTGATCAGTGGGCCACATCCCAGACAGGAGTGGCTTGATCAGTGGGTCACATCCCAGACCAGCCGAATATATTTTAAAAAAAAAAAAAGCAAAACCAGATCCCCAGGACCCAGCCAAGAAACTGAAACGAAGAGACCAGAGTTTGATCTTCAAGCTGAGAACAGGTCATGCCCCTCTCAACGAACATCTGAATAGATTAGACTCACTATGTGAACCAATCTGCAGATTCTGCCATGACTACGAGGAATCAGTCGAGCACCTCCTGATATTGTGCTCAGGACTGGCCGATCTGCAAAACCTGCTGCTACCACCACACATCACCATAGACAACACACTCTACACTTACTACAACAATTAAAGAGGACGTGTGTTTTCCTCCTGGAGGCATTGGCATGTTAAGAGCTGCAAGCTCACAGCTAAGGGGATTATATTATTATCATCATCAGTCGACATGATATTTTCTCTTAGAAACTACAGGAAAAGACATCACCAGAATAATCTTTTATATCGTCCTCGTTGACATGGCAAAGTATTTGATTTGGTTATTATTTTCAACAACAAAATATATTGTCATAGAAAATTGATGTTTTCTATAGTATCGTTCCATGAGGACACGAAAGAAATAGTCTAATTTGATGGTAGTACGCGTGTTTCATTTATTACACCCAGGCCTTCGATGCGGTAAAACATCAAAATATGTGGAACATCATGTAAGAAATGGGGTGTCTTGTGCACTATCTCATTGAAACATTATACCAAGAACAACGAGCCGCTGTCCGAGTGTCTGGGCAAACATCAGATTGGTTCGCAGTACAAAAGGGAGTACGACAGGCATGTATCCTCTCACCTTATCTATATAACATCTATGCGGAATTTATAATGAGAATTGTTAGAGAAGACGAGAACATTGAAAGTTTCGATACATTCACTATTGGCGGTTATGAAATTCCAGAGTTACGATAGGCAGACGACACAGTGATACTATCAAGAAGTGCAGAATGGCTAGAGCAGCTAATTTCAGCCTTAAATGGACACAGTAATGATCGATACCTGTTAATAAACATAAACAAAAAAAAAAGATAATGACCACCGACAAAACACGATGTCAACATAAATTAACAGTGGGTGATGAAGAAATAGATCAGGTCACACATTCTGAATATTTGAGCTCCAGAATTGACAAAAATGGCGACTGCTCGAAAGAAATCAGAAGAAGACTAGCCATGGCAACGCAGAGACTGAACAGCCTAAAAAATTATGGCAGATCACCAACAAAACGACAAAAGTGAAAGTCTTGAGAGCCTGTGTTTTTCCTGTGGCAGTATATTGCTGCGAATCATGGACAATTACCATAACTTCTAGACAAAGAATCGAATCATTCGAGTCAAAATGTTACAGAAAGATCCTCAGATCACTCTGGACAGAGAAAAAGACAAATATAGACATTCGGCAAGAGTTGAACATAGAGGAGAACTGGTTTATCAATTCCATTTTGGCCAGAAAATGTAAATACTTTGGTCACATCAAGAGACACAACGGTCTTAAGAGAACGGTGATGGAAGGTATGGTGCCAGGCAAAAGAGGCAGGGGTAGAACAAGAAGACGATGCATCAAGATATCCAGGAATGCCTGGGTATGACTGCCGGAGGCTGGAGTTTTGGCAAGGAAAAAAGTTTCTTTCAGACAAACTGGGATGTGAGCGTCGTTCTATAAAGGGCATGTTACATGATGATGATGAATAAAATATAACACAATTATTTTAGGAACAGTCTTACTAGAGTGAAACGTAAAAGGAAAATGTACAAAAGGCAGATAGGGTGATTGATATAGGCAAACGTGCCAGAAGCAGACCAGACATACGATAAAGAGCAAATGTCTACGAGACAGACAAGAATATGGATAAAGTGCAAACGTAGAAGAAGCAGATAATAATAATAATAGCTGTCCATCGTTGTCGATGAGGACCGCCGACATCATCCTTGTCACAGATTTCCCTGATCGTTGTCGATGAGGACCGCCGACATCATCCTTGTCACAGATTTCCCTGTTGGGTGTGGGTGCGCATGTGGCTGAACAGGCCAATGCGAGCACGAAAACATCTGCTACATATCGGGCACACGAGGTTTGTAGAAGGGGATGGTGTTCCCGCTGCTCGGGATTTCCGCGTCTCTCGTCTGTTCTGGGCTTTCACAACACGGTCATCTTCACCGGCAGCTACACCCGATTTGACTGCGCTTCTCCAGTCAGATCTGTTTTTCGCAAGACATTCCCAGGTGTCGAAGTCTATCTGGCTAACATTTTAGTGAGTCCTTCAGACCGTCTTTAAAACGGTTCTTTGGGCGCCCTCTCTCGCGCCATCCGTCTCTCAGCTCGCCGTAGAGAAGCAGATAAGATAATTGATAAAGGACACTCGTGTCAGAGGCAGACAAGACAATTGATAAATAAAAAATGTAAAGAGATGGTAAGATTACTTCATCAAGGCCAAAGACATGGGACACAGTACATCCATTGCAGAAGGCCTTCGATGTCTAGATTGCGTCTGTTCTGATCTTATTGTGTGCATTTGTTTTTGTTTTTTTAAATAATTTGCACAGAAGCTGCCATGAAACATTCTCCTCCTGGCTTGAATTATTTTTCGTAATTACCTTCTGTTCTTTTCCTTTTCATTTGACATGAGCGGTTGAGTGGTAGAATGGTTAGTTCGCTTGAGTTTCACTGCAAAGATACCGGTTCACTCTCCGGTAGCGAAACACACCAGTTCACTCGGCTGTAAATGAGTATTGTTTTAAGCCAGCAGGCAGCGAGGAAGGAGAAAATGCCATCTTACAAACATATTTGGCATAGTACAAGTTTCTAACACTTCACCCTCAACAACGGCATAAACTGTTACATGACTTCCCGTACCTAGTTTAGAACAAAGAGCTGAAATGTTTTCTTGACCTAGTTGAGAAAACAGTCTTAGTTTATAATCAAACTCTTAACTGTGCTGCAGTGATTTTCTATTGTAAACTTCGCGGTCCTTTACTGGGGAAGAAACAATACATGTTTTAAAGAACACAAATTGCAAAGAACATATGAGTAAAGAACACATGTCGTAAAGAACACGTGTCGTAAAGAACACATGTCGTAACAGCGGGATTAGGATCAATCTGTATTACAGAGAAAATGGTTTTTTTAAAATTGGAGGGGTTGAAAGTGAATAAATGTCCAGGCCAAGATGGTATTCATCCAAAATTGTTGTATGAAATTAGAGACCAACTAGCAAACCTATTGGCTATATTATGTTCTCAATCACTTACAAAAGGGATTGTTCCACGGGATTGGAAAGATGCAGGAGTGATCCCCTTATTCAAAAAAGGCAAAAAATCAGATCCAGCAAATTATAGACCGGTGAGTTTAACGAGCATAGTCTGTAAATTGTTAGAGTCAATAATCAAAGAAAACATTATCATGCATTTAGACAAGTTTAATCTAATCAGAAATAGTCAGCATGGGTTTACTAGAGGGAGATCATGTTTAACAAATCTATTAGAATTCATGGAGGAGGTTACTAAAATCATAGATAAAGGGGAGCCAGTGGACGTTATTTATCTAGACTTTGCAAAGGCCTTTGATAGAGTACCTCATCAAAGATTATTTCGAAAGTTAAAATCACATGGAATAGGTGGGGAAGTTGCCAAATGGATTGAAAATTGGTTAACGGGAAGAAGGCAGAGGGTGTGCATAAATAAGGAGTACTCTGAGGGGTGTGAAGTAAAAAGTGGTGTGCCCCAGGGCTCGGTTTTGGGACCAATTTTGTTGTTGATATATATAAATGATTTGGACATTGATATGGGATCCATGATTGCAAAATTTGCAGATGACACAAAACTATGCAGTAGTGTCTCATCTAAAGCGGAAGTGGATATATTGATGTCGGATTGAGATAAAATTCAAGAATGGTCTGTAAGCTGGCAAATGGAGTTTAATGTAGATAAATGTACAGTCATCCACTTGGGCAGATCCAATAGGGAACATAATTACAGAATGGGAGAAAACAATTTTAGAAAGATAGATAAGGAAATGGGCCTAGGGGTTATAATAGATCAAACAGGAAAGGTGAGTGAGCAAGTTAAGGTAGCAGTGAAAAAGGCAAATGCAATGTTAGGTATGATAAAAGAAATATTAAACATAGGAGCAAGGAAGTGATCGTCAAACTGTATAAAGCTTTAGTTAGACCTAGATTGGAGTACTGTGTACGGGTGTGGAGTCCTTATCATAGAGGGGATATAAACATGCTGGAAAGAATTTAAAAAACAGCGACAAAGATGATAGTGGGATTCCAGAATTACAGTTATGAGGAACGCCTACAGTGTCTCGAAGAGAGAAGAATTCGTGGTGACTTAATACAGGTTTATAAGATGATCAGAGGAATGGATAAATTAGACTATAACAAGTTTTTTTAAAATACAGCCACCTACAATAACACGAGGGCATAGTTACAAGCTGACTAAAGAGAGGTGCAGATTAGATATTAGGAATGGAAATAGATCTGAAGACAGGTCAGTTTTACCCTACAAATGACAGGGCGTTGCTACGGAAAACCAGCTCAAATCGAGAGGAGCCGCAGACACTTTGGTTCACGTACCAGGCTGATAAGCCAAGGGCGCGAGGCTACCATGTGGGGGATTACGGCCGAACCCTTGAAAGCCGCAATCCCGCCCAAAATCTCAGCACCACTGCAATGGGAGGCTCCTACATGCTCGGGACCTGGGGCTTGCGCCTCAGCCCTATCAGGTAGAGCCACAGTAAGAGGTCCTTGCCGCCCGCAAATCAAAGCGGGCGGAAAACTGCTTGATACTCACCCTATACGGCGATGGGGTGCGAAAAACACCAACCAAAGACTTAGAACCTGGTCGGGGTGTCGAAAACAGTAGAGCAGCCACCACACTGTGAACTGTCAAGACTCAACCACTGACCATGAGAGTTGTCCGCACACCAGGCGATCAACATCTCTGTGACATTACCAGGCTTGTCCTCTGGCTAAATGCACTCCGGTTACGATATCTACCTCTGTACGTTATCAGCCATAACTATCATGCTGGACGCAGAAGAGATGCAGACCAGCGGACATTGCACACCTGCCCCACTGTGTCAACACCCCAGGTGGCGGGGAATGCTAGGCGTACCATCCCTGCATAGAAGCCAAGAAAATAAAGGGAAAAAGAGATACCCCACTCACATGCAAATGCTACGTTTCTGGCAGGACGTGACGATCCTGGGATACAGACACACTGGACTGCCTCTCTTCCGGGTAAACCAGTCCATCTCATATATCACATACCATCATTGCACCCTATAGACACGAGTAGTGAAGACTCGATAGTCTGGTAAGACAACTTCCATAGGAGAGAAAACTCTGATCGTAAACAACTGCTGCCTTGCAGATAGGCTGGGGACAGCCAAAGGCTAAGGAGGGCATCCCTACAGAAACGCCTGTTGAAATCGGATGCACGGGGCCGCAAGCCTAACAAAACAGTGCAACGTAAATCACAGTATGATGGCAGCACAACCTATTCGAAAAACGTATGGCGCTCATCCTGAGGAGACCCGCCAGGCAGCGATAGCGCCGGGCCCCACGCCTCGAAGGGGCCCACCCTTAACTACTGGTGGTCACCCACCCATGTGTCGTGGAGTCAAGGCACATGGCTATGGGGAAACGACTATTGGCCAAAACCTTAAGACCCTCAGAATATTACAGTGGAATGCGGAGGGAGTCATTAACAAAAAACTTTCCCTAACACATCACCTGCATGAAGGTAAGATTGACGTGGCATGTATCCAGGAAACGCACCTCAACAATAACCATAAATTCTCAATCAGAGGATACCAGACTTTCCGTCTAGATAGAGAAGGCCACAAAGGAGGGGTCCTGATACTGACCAGAAACAGCATACCGAGTAGCGCGGTACCTGTCAATCACACCGGACAAGCAGAAATTGTAGGAGTTGACATAATGGCTCAAGAGACGAAGCTCCGCATTTTCAATCTGTACGGACCACCAAACAGAGACCTATCGCTCTCGAGTATGGAGGTCAGAGACTCCAACTGCATAGTGGTTGGAGATTTCAACAGCCACTCGGAGAGATGGGGATACTCTGACACAGACAGCAGAGGTGACGAAGTGGAAGATTGGGAGATAGATGCAAATCTCTCCCTAATCAATAGGCCGGAGGATAGCCCTAGCTTCTATTCAAGAACATGGCATACCACCTCGACTCCAGATTTGGCCTTCTCCACACAGGACATACACTATAAAATAGACCGCCAGGTGCTAAACCAACTGGCAGGTAGCGACCACAGGCCGATCAGGCTAACCATTGACATGGAAGTAGGCCCACAGGAAACAAAACCGCTCCCACGTTGGAATTACAAACGAGCAGACTGGGACAGATTTGCAATCCTGACAGATGGGCTGTGTGAAACCATCAACACACGAAACACCAAAATGAAGCCCATGGTAGAGAGCCTAAGCAAGGCAATAATGCAAGCCGCCACTGAAACCATCCCAAGAGGAGCTAGGAAAAACTATAAGCCCTACTGGAATGATGAGTTACAGAAAGTGGAAGATGCAGTAACAAATGCTAGGAACATGGCAGAACGAGAAAAATCCGTGGAGGCAAACATCGCCCTCAAAGCCGCCGCGGCGAAGTACAAACACACTCTCTAGCAAACAGCAAGAGAAAGTTGGAAAAATAAAACGGAAAGTTTAAACCTGGACAAAGAAGGGAACAAGCTATGGAAGCTAGTCAGAGCCATGAACGACGAAACCCCGTCAAATAAACAAATTACTATCAAGCAAGGCGAGAACTTGATCACAGGTAAGAAAGCCGCAAACGCCTTTGTCGATCACTATGCCAGAGCAAACCACATCGAGGTCCCTGCAGATAAGCATACAGACATTAGCGAAGAGCTAAAGGGGCACGAAAACATAAATACGGCTCCTGAAGAGCACATGATGGCCAAACTAACAATGCGCGAAATGGAAGAGGCTATGAGAACACTAAAGAGAAGGAAATCTCCCGGAAAAGACGGGATAACAAACGAAATGCTGATGGGGCTGGGCCAAACAGCGAAGAAAAAACTACTA
This sequence comes from Ariolimax columbianus, assembly GCA_036924085.1. Classification (NCBI taxonomy): domain Eukaryota; kingdom Metazoa; phylum Mollusca; class Gastropoda; order Stylommatophora; family Arionidae; genus Ariolimax; species Ariolimax columbianus. The sequence continues at coordinate 20,027,920 of JAVGWX010000013.1, forward strand.
TCAGTCCTGAACCAAAGCTGGAAAAGGGGTATTGTACCCCAGGCATGGAAAGATGCAATACTGGTACCAGTACCAAAAACAGGAAAGGACAAAACAGATCCGAATGGATACAGGCCCATAAGCCTACTGAGCTGTGTCGGCAAGCTGATGGAACGGATGATAAACACCAGACTGATGTGGCATCTGGAAGAAAAACGAATACTAATTCCACAGCAAGCCGGCTTTAGACAGCACAGATCCACTGAGGACCAGGTCATCCTCATAGCCCAAGAGATAGAAGATGCCTACCAGGCACAGAAACACACAGTAGCTGTTTGGGTGGATCTGGGAAAGGCATTTGACAAAGTCTGGAAGGATGGACTTAGAGTCAAGCTAAGAAGAAGTGATGTTTGTGGGAAGATGTACAAGTGGATCAACCACTACCTCAAACAAAGAACGGCCAGAGTCCAAGTACAAGGGCAGATGAGCAAAAAGGTGACACTCGAGCAGGGAGTACCCCAAGGGGGAGTACTGTCACCCACACTCTTCCTGGTATATATAAACGATATTACAGAGAATATACCAAGAAGAGTCCATAGCTCAATGTTTGCAGACGATCTGGCTATGTGGACCTCTGAAAAGAATCTCACCATAGCAAGAAATCGGATGCAAACGGCCCTAACATCGCTGGAAGAGTGGGCGAACTCATGGCTGGTCAAAATAAACGAGGAGAAAACCACGTGCACAATATTCTCGCTCTCATTAAAACCCCAAAGTACCAAACTAAGCCTAAATGGCAAAATCCTGCAGCCAAACGACAACCCAACCTATCTGGGAGTCACATTTGATCGGCGCATGACATGGAAAAGTCAGATTGAGAGAAACCGAATGAAAGCCAGAGAAAGAATGGCGATCATGAGGAAACTTGCTGGCACAAGCTGGGGAGCAGACGAAGGCATACTAAAGAAACTGTACACTGGAAGAGTGAGACCAGTTCTCGAGTATGGCATCGCGGCATGGACAACAGCAGCGAAGGCGAACTTCGATAAAGTTAACAAACTTCAAAACCAAGCCATGAGAATCATAACAGGTGGCATGAAGTCAACGCCAATTGTAGAACTTGAAAAGATTACAAAACTGCAATCCATGACCGACAGAAGAGACTGCAGAGCCCAGCTGCAGTCAGAGAAACTCCGAAGACTGACGGACCATCCAATGTACCAGAGGCTAAACAATCTGGGAACTGGGAAACTAAAGCGGAGAAACTTTGCAGAAATAGCCAAAGCAAAGATGCACGAAGATCCCATAAACGCACTAACAACACCAAAACCCATCAATACTGTACGAAAACCTACTTGGAGGCAGGATATATTTCCAGAGGTGGTAGAAAATATACCAGGTATTGCAAACAAAAACTGCCAGACCGAAAAAGAAAGGAGAGACACTACCCTAAGCTTCATAACGAAAAGCTACCCAAGCATGGACTGGACCCATGCATACACCGACGGTTCTGTAACAAACACTACACAGAACGGAGGGGCAGGAGCATTCCTGAACCTACCAAATGGCAGAAAAATAACACTGTCATTCGCTACTGGTAAGTACACGAGCAATTTCAGAGCAGAGGCAGAGGCACTGAGGGCGGCAGTGGAAGAAATGGCAACACACAGTGAAAATGAGAGCCATATAGTCCTGCTGACAGATGCTCTCGAAGTAGTCACAGCGCTAAAAAGCCAGAAAAACACTGAGCTTAATGACTTAAGAGCAGCACTCTGCAAACTGTGCCAACAGTCCGCACCAAAAAGGGTAGTGGTACAGTGGGTTCCGTCACACTGCAACATCCAAGGCAACGAGGAGGCAGACAGACTGGCAAAAGAAGGTGCAAGGCTATCACAAATAGATACCAGTATGACGTACGAAGAGTCAAAACGGCTTATCAAAGCCAGGTACATGTCCAAATGGGAAACCGAACATACTGGTTACACCAAAAACGATGCCTATTACCAGTTGAACCGAAGAGAGCAGGTCGTTGTCTTCAGACTTCGCACTGGCCACAACAGACTGAGGTACCACCTCTTCAACAAATTGAAGATAGGGTGTACCGACGAATGCCCGTGCGGTACTGGTAAAATGACCACTGAACATCTGCTTCAGAACTGCCCGACATACGAGGATCAGAGAGAGCAGATGTGGCCATTGCCAGTGGAACTGCAAGACAAGCTCTATGGTAGTGGCGAGAGTCTCAGGATGACCGCCGCTTTTTTCGAAAAAATAATGGTTACTGTCTGACTGTGTACGCAGAAGAAGAAGAAGAAGATATTAGGAAATATTTTTTTAGTCAGAGAGTGGTGTCTGCTTGGAATGCATTGCCATGGGAGGTAGTGGAGGCAGGGACAGTTAATGCATTTAAGAATAAACTGGATGCGCATAGCTTTTAGAGCAAGGTCATGTAAATGTAACTGGTTGTATACAGACTGCAGGGTCTTATAAACCAGTATAAAGACGTTAAGTTAAGTTAAGTTAAGTTAAAGAACATATGTCGTAAAGATCACGTGTCGTAAAGAACACATGTCGTAAGGAACACAAGTCGCAAAGAACGCATGTCGTAAAGAATACATATCGTGAAGAATATATGCCGTAATTAATGTATGGCATAACGTGACGAAAGAGGACAGTGTATGGGGCTTGCAACCACATCATGTAAAACGTATGTGTACATAAACTACAACTACAAGAGCACAAACAATACATTGAAGGATACTTCTTGTAAGAACGTATCCAGAGTGTTGATCCTAAGCTTTATAAAGAACAAAAGTGAGAAAACGTGGTCTCGATCTGAACAACATGGCATCTCCTCTGCTCTCTCTCTCTCTCTCGATCAGTACTATTGTCTATCATACGTCTTCCTGATGAGCCATAAATCTTAACATATCCACGCTTTCCGCACTCATTATGTGCCTGTTGTTTGCCATTGATTAGTTTCTAGAGTTACCATTCAAAAGTTCACCACCAGATCGAGTCAAGGTCAAGGCCGGTAGTAATGGTTGTCATTCTCATGAATAATTAAACTGGAAACATACGTTATGACAAAGCAAAAGTTGGAACGGGGAGTTATAATATTTCTTTGTGATGGCTAGTCGTTTTCTTAATAGCGCCCGTGTTTTTCACGGGGAAGATACGTGGTTCAATTCACGTCACCCGACCGCAGCAGTTCATCCAGTTGTTAATGTGTACCTGACTTACTCTAAGGGAAAGAAAGGCAGACCGAATGGGAACTGACTGGCCAGACTACCTCATGAACAAAATGCGGTCTCGAACAATGTAATCTCTAAAACTTGATGGACGACAGCAGTGAATGCAATGGGACAAACTTTCCACTTGTCCCTCGCTGGAAAGGGACAGGGATCAATGCCATGTTGTGACACGCATTAGTGTATCCAGCTGTAAATGGGTACATTACTTTCAGCTAGAGAAGGCAAGGAGGGTAACAGGTAAGTGCCTACAAAAAATAAATAAGAAATCTAGTACAATGAAGACTCTAGCACGCTATCCACGACGGCAGTGTATGTTGTACGACGAATACATTTGTCGTTACTATTTAGGGATCTGAGACGCTAGTCTGGTCAGGCACAACATGCCGACAAAGTACTACGCGTCAGGGTAAGTCACAATACTCTGATAAAAACCATACCTCTCTTCCAAGTAACGTTCCCTGAAAACATGCTGTTTTCCAATCAGTCTGGCTAACGAGATGTGGCTATACATGATCCCCGTAGTAGTGAGCGACATTCAGATGGAGCCAAGCATAACACAACAGCCTGAAGGACCTCACTACACTTTCGTCAGCACGCTCGGGATGTGAGAAAATCTACTGCAACATACCACCTTTAATGGCGCACAGAAGAGTAAACATACTCATTGTGGGCATTCAACAACAACAGTAATAACAAAAACAACAGCAACAACAACAACCAGCAACAACAACAACAACAACATCAGCAGCAACAACAGCAACAACAACAACAGCAACAATAACATCAGCAACAACAACATCAGCAACAGCAACAACAACAGCAACAACAACAACATCAGCAACAACAACAACAGCAATAACAACAACAGCAACAGCAACAACAGCAACAACAACAACAACATCAGCAACAACAACAACAGCAACAACAACAGCAACAGCAACAACATCAACAACAACAGCAACAACAACAACATCAGCAACAACAACAACAGCAACAACAACAACAGCAACAACAACAGCAACAACAACAACATCAGCAACAACAACAACAACAATAATAATAACAGCAACACCAACAGCAACATCAGCAACAACAACAACAGCAACAACAGCAACAACAACAACAGCAACAAAAGCAACAACAACAACCACAACAACAACAACAGCAACAAAAGCAACAACAACAACTGTTTGAAATAGTGTGTTAAATACGTTATTGACAAATGTGTCCAGCGCTGGTTGAACATGTGTGTGCAGCACTGGGTGAACATGTGTGGGCAGCACTGGGTGAACATGTGTGCAGTACTGGGTGAACATGTGTGTGCAGTACTGGGTGAACATGTGTGTGCAGCACTGGGTGAACATGTGTGCAGCACTGGGTGAACACGTGTGCAGCACTGGGTGAACATGTGTGCAGCACTGGGTGAACATGCAAATTGTTTTCTATTCTCAATGGCCGTCGCCGTATAAAGCTGGCCGTGCAAACAAACGCGTGCATACACAATAGATGTCCGTGTATGAACGAAACAAAAGCTTTAGATAAAGAATTCATTTCGCATGTGATTAAATATTTGGTGATAGCCAACCTCTATACTGTAAAGAAATCGTTATTGAAGCCAGCTATAGTTAATCAATGTCGGAAACCGTCCTGTGGCTATGCAATAATAGAATAGCGGTTACCAGTACCGCCAAAGGCACAGTATATTTTCTATACGGCTGGCTAGGGTAAATGTGAACAGAGCCTGGAGGCTAGACACACCAACCCACAGGCTTACCACTAATACGACGAGAGAGAGGTTGACAGCACATCTTCCTCAGTTTAATTCAAACCATTGCACAAGTGACATTTTTTCCACGGCAGAGTAACTGTAAAAGATTGTCCAAACGACTGAACAGAGAGTGTGGTCTTCACATGTGTTGACGAATATCGTTAATAGTCAAATATGAGAGGCTGCGTGGTGTTGTGGTGAAGCGTCCGTTTCGCAATCACAACGCATCCGGTTCGAATCACTCTTGTGTCCAGTTTGGCAGACATGGTTTTTGTTTCCCTCCTCCACCTACAGAAGCCAATGGCAACCTACCGTACTGAACACCTGCCAAGAAACTTACAACAGCCAAATAGGTTGGCGGTTTTTGCCATCTTTTAACTTTTGTAGGGCAGACGTTAGATTACGTCACAGGCATGGACACACCCCAGTCGCTGTTGCCCACGCGTCCACTGAGGACCACCATCCAGACCAGAAGGACAATTTCTCCCCCAAGCTCGTTCTAACCTTCTAGACCTTGTATTCCCACAACGAGCTAGGTGATTCCAACGCATCCCCTGAAACTGACACGAATGGCATCTAACAATTCTGGACCCTTATCAAAGTGAAACCTTAAAAGGATAACTCGGCTAGATCCCCCCCCCCTCCCTCTCTCTTTCTCTCTCTCTCTCTCTCTCTCTCTATATATATATATATATATATATATATATATATATATATATATATATATATCTTTGCGCCACGTCTCGGGATTGCAGGCACATGGTTTCAACGGAAGAATGTTCCCCGATATATGTGGATTCCAAGCGGCCATAAGGACCAATTTGCTTATCAGTGCAGGCCTAGTGGCTCGGTAAATTCAAACGTTCTATAGTCTCTCTGTTAGCTCCGTAATTTAAAAGTTCTTTTGTCACTTTCTTGGCACCGTAACTCAAACGTTCTCTTGTCACTCTGTTGGCACCGTAATTCAAACGTTCTTTTTGGCACTAAGTTGGTACCGTAATTAAAACGTTCTTTTGTCACACTTTTGGTACTGTATTTCAAAGGGTCTTTAGTCACTCTCTGTGTGATTTATGGCGCTTTACGTATTGTTTTTACAAAACGTAAGTTTCGTAATTTTTTTTTCTAACCCGGTGCGTTAACTGAGCCATATTTATTTATGTTTTTATCGATTTTTTATCTTCAGGACATTTCCAACTCTCAATTATTTTCTTTAAATGATGGTCTTTCGGGCATGTACCTTGATTGGGGTTCATGTCAGAAACTGAAAACTACGAATTGGTCAGGGTGCATGTCCGACACGGATAACAGGGAATTGGTCAGGGTTCATGTCTGATATTAATAAAAGAAAATTGGTCATGGCTCATGTCTGACACTGATAACAGAGCGCTGACCAGGGTTCATGTCTGACGCTGATAACAGGGAATTGGTCAGGGTGCATGTCTGGCATTGATAACAGAGAGCTGACCAGGGTTCATTTCTGACGCTGATAACAGGGAATTGGTCAAGGTTCATGTCTTATGCTGATAACAGGGAATTGGTCAGGGTGCATGTCCGACACGGATAACAGGGAATTGGTCAAGGTTCATGTCTGACGCTGATAACAGGGAATTGGTCATGGTTCATGTCTGACACGGATAACAGGGAATTGGTCATGGTTCATGTCTGATACTGATAACAGATTATTGATACATTTAATCATTTGCCTTGTAATCTTCATTGAATTGTTTGGATATCTTAGTCAATGTGAGAGATGTGATGTTGTTACATTTACTTTTTAAGTTCTTGCTTCTATCTCTCTGACCATTCGTTCATCATCTCTGAGCATGCTTCCAAGATATCTCATTTTTCTAACTTAATGAAGAGGAGTGCGTGGCCGAATGATTTCGATGCATGCCTGCCGACAAGGAAAACAGCGGTTTGAATTCCCGTTGTAGCAAATGTTGTTTTTTTGTTGGGAGTGAAATAAACTAACATAGCCAGCACACGATGTGACGACACCAATGGCGAAGCTGTCTGTAGTCTTCAGACTTAAAACCTCTCGACTACCCCAGCAATTGGAAAAATCCGTAGGACAGTTACAGAAGAAGTTCTGTTTCTGATCGGAACAAGGAGTAGATGTTCGATTCTAATGACTTTCATTACCTCGATTTTTATTTGTTTATTTTTATAGTACATTTCATGCGTGCTTCTTTTATGAGATTTTAAAAAAAATTGTATTCTATTGGCGTTCACCTTATTTCTCTAGTCCCCGAGACGGTGTGCGTTGCACTATGTTTTTATTTTGCGCCTGTCAGCCCAGTGCATCCAATTTCGGCATGCATTTTATGTAAGGGTCTGCTCGCTTCTGCATTTCCTAAGCGATTGATTCCATCTGCATTTTCTAAGGGTTTACTTCCCCCGGGTAACGGCCGGTGCTGTGATTGGGAGCTTCTTCTTCTTCGTTCATCCTCAGATCAAGGTCCCTGTTTCTCTTACAAAGGACACCGAGATTGGGAGCGAACCCAGGACCTTCGGGTTGTGAACAGTGTCACTTTAACACTAGCCCACCCCGTCCCGTGGTTATGGGATTCAGATGCTTTTGAAGCATGATTCCTGCTGGGTCCTTAACTGCAAATACAAGTAATTAAGTTAACACATGTCCTTTGCAGAACGTCGCTTACAACTGCCAGCCAATTTGGCTGTTAGAAGTTTCTAGGCAGGTGGGCAGTACAGTAAGCTGCCATTACGTTATGTGCTTCTCCGTATCAAGAAAAACTCCCGTGACTGTGTGATTCGTGCAAGACGTGTTGGGTTTGTGAAACAAACGTTTCATCCCTAGACCACGCTACCTCCAATGCATAACGCAAATAGAAAGTGAATACAACAAAACATTAAACAAATCGAACATTTAGTTAAAAAAAGTCCTGTTGATAGCTCACGAGTTCTCTTGTAGCAACAAGGTAGCGCAAATGAATAACATAAAAAAAAGGAAAGATGACAATCAATAGATGAAGTAAAAACATAGAACCAGAAATAATAGTTATAAACATTGATTCTCCAGTTTTACTACAGTCTTTGTTTATATTAAACAATAAAAGGAAAGAACAGTGAGCAACTCTTCAGACCCAGACCCATTCACCCAGACCACGACATTGATTCGTTGCTAGAGATATATTTGGATTTGTGCAAATAAACGCACAAAAACATTAACATAAAGATGGTTAACCTTTTCATACTAGTTCAGTTTAAAAATACCCTCTCTAGACACAATTTATGTCTAACTATGCATTAAAACATTCACCAACCCATCCGTTGCAACCTAATGGAGTATATTCAAATATGCATAACAACACACAATTGGTACGCACACTATTAATGTTCGTCTGCAGTTATTGACGTTAAGCGACATCATGCCGGGGGCACAAGCCATCGATCTACCGTTTCCACACACCGACAACGACATACTATTCAGTTTTATGTCAACGATTTAAAATGACATAAAAGTACCCGTCTTGGCATGTATTTTAAGCAGAATCAAGGAAGAAGCTAGTGTCAATATCCTTTAGTTGATGAGTGGTGACGATGATTTCCTTCCTGCTTAATTTGTTTGTCAATGTTGTAGAATAGTACGCCTATTAAAAAAATGTTATTTTGGTGTGCTTTTTTTAAAGTTTGTTGATGTTGTTGATAATGATGGTGTTGTTGTTCTGAGATATTCGTACAGAGCAGCTTACTCTTGTTTCTTTTGTAACATATTTGAGTGGTTTTTCCTTTGTTTAGAAGAAGGTAGACGTGTCACTCCTGGAAGTAGTGCTATACTAGGTTTTTATGGCCTTCTCGTCATTACGGGGATCTAATGTCGATCCACACCTTGTTGGTCAGACTGCTGAATGACAACCTGTTTCCATGGGCACGGCGAGGACCTGGAGTAATGTCTTAGTCAATATGATGTACCAGACCCTGATGAGATCGACTGAGCACTCTCTAGAAAAAAGCCAAAGTAGTCTCACGCAGACACTGCCCTCAGATATTAGTTTTAGAGACTGCACTCGTCGTCAGTTTATTTGTGTGAGGACATTACCTTTGACATCCTTAACACTAAATTATAAATCCATTCCCAATTGAATATACTGAAGGACGTCGAAGCAAGGAATTGAACTTGTCAATAGAGGCAGGTGCTCTAACCGATCTGCCACGCAGTTTCTCTTAACTAAATATTCCTCGTTTCTGTAGGCTTTTTTTTCTTTTCATTTATAGGTGATTAAATTAATATTGGTACAAAACTGTGAGTCGCAGAAGGCATATATTCATGAACTTTTAAGATACGCTAGAATGAAAGTACAAGGGTACATGCGTCACATATTAGTTAGTTGTTCGCAAACAATGATTCGACATCACCAGACAGTTTGTTTGTCTTGATGATGTAACTTGTGTTTTATTTGGTGTATAGTAAAAAAGCAACTGCGCTAGTGGTCAACCTCACTTCCTGGTCCTGTGCTACCTTGGACCAGTGGCAAGACCATCAGTCGATACGACTGGATGTAACAGGATGCAGGCACTGCGATCTTACCTCCTTTGACACCAGTGGTCGCTTGAAACTTGCAGGATTCGATCGCTTATATATGTGTATACAGGGACTTGACCTTGAGCCTACCGAGGCAGAGGTCAGGAAAATATCAACTCGATGTCCAAAGGCAAGGCTTTCGGTCCCGATTCCATTTCGGCAGAGAATTATCAAACAGTAGATCATGTGCTATATGAGAAACTTACTACACTGTTTCATTGTGTTTGGAAAGCCCAAAAAGTTCCACATGAGATGAAATATTTCACAATTCAATTGTACACCTGTACAAACAATAGGGCAACCGTCAATCATGTGACAACTACAGGGGCATTTCCCTGCTGTCATCACAGGCAAAATTCTTGCACGAGTCCTGCTCAACCGTCTAACTTACTTAACTTAACATCTTTGTACTGGCTTAGAAGACTCTGCAGAGTCTGTTTACAACCAGTTTCATTTACATTACGTCGCTCTAAACGCTATGCGCATCTAATTAATTCTTAAATGCATTAACTGTCCCTACCTCCACTACCTCCTGTGGTAATGCATTCCAAGCATTCACCACTCTCTGACTAAAAAAAATGTCCTTTTATCAAATCTGGACTAATTTTAGTTAATTTGTAACTATGCCCTCTTGTTCTTGTAGGTGGTTGCATTTTTTTTTAAACTTGTTATAGTCTAATTTATCAGTTCCTTTGATCATCTTATTAACCTGTAATGTCACCTCAAATGTGTCTCTTTTCTAGATACTGTAGGTCGTTTTTCTTTACCTCATAACTGTAATTATAGAATCCCACTATCAGCTTTGTCGATCTTTTTTTTTAAAAATCCTTTCCAACATGTTTAAATCCCCTATGATAAGGACTCCACACCTGTACACAGTACTTCAATCTAGGTCTAACTAAAGCTTTATACAGTTTGACCTTCATTTCCTTGCTCCTATATTTTAATATTTCTTTTTATCATACCTAACATTGCATTTGCCTTTTTCATTGCTATCTGGACTTGCTCACTCGCCTTGCCTGTGAGATCTATTATAACCCCTAGGTCCCTTTGCTTTTCTATCTTTCTAATATTGTTCTCGTCCGTCTATTTGGTCACCTTGAGCAGGGTTTACTCCCAGAGAGCCAGATTGAAGAGAGATGTCAAGAACAGAATTGTGACCTGTACACAGTTTTTGTCGATCATGGCGAGGTTTGTCTGTCCCTGCAGATTCATTGCGATTGTTCGCCAATTTCATGATAGTTCGTGTAATGCACGAAGAGGAATTATCTGTAGCCTTCTCAAATTACCAACCGTGTCAAACAGGACTGTGAGCTGGCACCGTCATTCTTTAGCAGAGTCTTTGCCGAAATGATCACTGATGATGTACATGGCGCTACTACCGGCATGGATTTCACGTACAGGACGCAAAGTCAGCTGTTCATCCCGCGGCACATGAAATCCTACACCAAAGGCGCGTGAGACCATTATCTCGGATCTCCTGTTCATGGACGATTGTGCCATTAACACTTGCTCAGAACAAGATATGCGGTCCATCGTGACGGAGTTTTCGGCAGTATGTACGCTCGTAGTTGGTCTCTTGATCAACACTGGGAAAACGGAAGTACTCTTCCAGCTTGCTCCTAGTGAGCCGTACATAGAACCAAACATTACAGTACAGAGCTGACGTCTCCAGATAGTCGCTAGCTTCACTTACCAGTACCTTGGAAGTACCCTCTACAGAGTCGACAATCGACTGTGAGGTCAGCAACAGGATGGCTAAATCGAGCTCTGTGATTGGGAGGTTCCAAGCAAACGCCTGAACCCGACAATACATCAGTGTCGCCACCAAGGTAAAGGTGTATCCTTCTGTAGTGATATTCACTTTGCTATATATCTGTGAAACATGGACAGTGTATAGCATACATGCCAGAAAACTTGACCGTTTTAACTTGAGCTGGCTACGCAGACTGCTCAGGCTCAAGACAAAGTGCCTAACTCTGAACTCTTTATTAAGTCTAACATGTTGAGCATCCATAACCTTCTACAAATAGTTCAGCTAAGATGAACGGGACATGTTGTTCACATGCCCGATGAGCGCATCCCTAAGCAGCTGTTAGACGGTGAGCTCACAACAGACAGACGCTCACCAGGAGGACAAAAGAAACGCTACAGAGACTCATTGAAAGTGTCTCTGAAATGCTTCAATATTGATGTCACCTTCTGGAAGTTTCTTGCACAAAGTCGTACCACCTGGCGCGCTATTATCATCAAAGGTGCTCAGATCGTAGAAAGTAAAACCATGGCGTAGGTCCTGCGAAAGCGTGCTGCCTGAAGAAGAAAAAACAGCCGGCTCCCCGCATGCGTGCCCCGAATAATGCAGGATTGATCTTTACACACGTTGTGAAGGGGAAGACTAATCATTTCAAAAGACTGGTTTCATTGGGAGTGCTGGATTTTGCATATCATAAATTAATAAAATTGTATACCCTATGTTTGTGGTCGAGAAAAAATATTCGCACTTGGGTCATTGTGATCTGCAGGTTATATGCAAATTGTGAATTATTTTGTTCAATTGGTTGCTGAGATATCGCGTGTTAAACAGCGGCAAACATTTTGAAACGCACTATAGCTGCAATTTGATTAGTTTTTACATCATTCTTTCAGCCTTAATGTCAAATTTAATAAATCATATTGGTCACAAGCACTATTGCAAATAAGCTGCTTTATGCTTTGTTTGATCGTCTGATTAGCGTAGTGTCAGAGCACTCGTTTAACACGGACAGATGTACGATGTTCAACTCCCGCTAATGGTACGCTACAGGCGATCCCGTTGTAAATGGGTTCCTGGCTGACTGTTATAGAAGAAAAGACAATCAAGAAGGTGACTTGTCAGCCAATCTGGCAAAAAAACTGTGGACACGTACTTCTTTCGTGTTCGTCCTGAACAGGACATTGTGTTGTAGTTACAGCGAGGTTGTGATACCTGCACCTTTCTACCCGACATATCCGGCTATAGGACGACATTTTTGAGTACCGGGTTTGCCCTTCACCTACGATCCAAACTCTCTTAGTCAGACAACATTAGTACAACCTGTTTCCAGTGCCATAATATGAAGGCAGAATATAGTCTTGGTCAGCTCTGGTTCGTTGACCCTCATGCAAACAGTCCACTATGAGTCTATAACTGCTGTCAGTTCATTCGTGGTCTTATACAATGAACTCAAGTCTTGAACACGTCAGTGTCTGCTTTACTTTTGTATTTTGTGCTTTATTAAATTACCAGTTTTCCTATTTAATCTTAAATGCTCAACGGCCAATTCAAAAATGGTACGGACCAGGTGAATCCGACTGTCTAATTGAAACAAACACTGTGGGAAAACTCTGCTAATGCGAAACTAGTTGACGCAGCAATAAATGAGGTGGGTCGGATATTATCAGGGACCCTAAAATCCACCTCAATCGAGAAAATATACCCCATAATTGGCATAGCACCACCAGAGATCCAAAGAAGCGTCGGAGCAGAAATCGAATGAGAAAAACAGGAGCATGACCCAAGACACCCAGTGTTTCGATATCAGGTTCAGAGCACAAGACTCAAACCCAGACATAGCTTCATAAAATCAACAAACGCGATACGGATGAGCCATGAAAGCCGCCGTATCGAGAGGTGGTACACATTGATGCAGGTTGTAGAGATGGAACTTCGGGAGGAACCTGCCCCCGGACATCATCTACCATACACAACATGGAAGTCGCTGAACAGACTCCGAACTGGTGTACTACGGTGCAAGAGAAATAGGAAACGATGTGGATACACAGATGATGACACATGTGACTGTGCGCAATACAGACCCAGACCACCTGATGTCCTGTCCTAACCTCCAAGAAACATGCAATAGATGCGACATGCTGGAGGCAAATAACAATCCATGTCGTAGACTACTGGATGCATGTATGACGTGGTACTTGAACACCGATATATATATGTGTGTGTGTGTGTGTGTGTTCTTTGCGCGCTAAATACGGCGCATAAGTCAGAAACAAAAGATCTCCAGTTGGAACGGTGTGACGCCACTGTTTTTAGATCTTGTATGCTGCTGAGGCCAATATTATTCTGAGTGTTTCCTTGGGTCTCCCTTTTTTTCCGAACGCCCCTTCGTGTCCGTTCGAGTGCTTGCAATAGAAGACGGCTGTTGTTCATTCTAAGGACATGTCCGATGTATGCCCATCGTTTTTTTCGGCATGATGGTCGACACATATAGTTGGTTTGTCTCTGTTCTTATCGAGTCATTAGTTATGAACTGGTCCCATCGTATATTCAATAATTGTCTTAAACATTTATTTTCAAAGATATTGAGTTTGTTCTCTATCGCTTTTGTTATCTTCCAGCTTTCACAACCATATGTCAAGACTGATATTAGGATTGAGTTGAATAGTCTAAGCTTGGTATGTTTGCTCAGTGTCGTTGATCTCCAGATGTTGGTGAGCTGATTAAAGGAGCATGAGGCCATAGCAATTTTAATGGAAATTTTTTTCGTGGCATCTCCATCTTGTGTTATTTTGCTTCCCAGGTATGTGTAGTGTTGGACATTTTGTAGAGATTTCCCCTGTAGCTTGATACCAACCGTTGTTTTGTGGAAGCCATGCTTTTCGTCTTTGAGGCGTTTACTTGAAGTCCTATCTGATCTGACCATTGGCATAGTCTATCTATATTTTCTTCTGTTTTTTCATTAGTGGTACTTAGTAGTGCTAGGTCGTCTGCAAAATCAAGATCTTCTAGGATCGTGTTATCTGTCCATTCTATGCCTACATGTTTATCATGGGCACAGTGTTTCATAATCCAATCTGTAGTTATGCCAAAAAGTAGAGGTGATAAAATACATGTCTTTTACTCCTGTTTTTATGTTAAACCATTCAGTGTTGCCTTTGGTTGTTCGAACACAGCATTGTGAATTATCATATTAGGTCTTGATAACATTTATGTATTTTGAGGGTAAGCCATAATTCTTCAGAATTGTCCATGTTGGACGGTGTACACTGCCAGAGGCTTTCTGGAAGTCAATGAAGTTGATGATTAGTGGGGATAGAGGGTACTAAAACAAAACAATGTGGCGGCCGTCCCCTGGTGTTCATGCAATGTGATTTCTGTCCAGTGCTTTGAATGTCAAATGAAACAAATTCAATCAATCGGGGTAATCGTCGAGAATTGCTACGACTCCCTTAAAATTGCAAAATGAGTCGTCATCTAAATCCGAGTAGTGTGGAGAGAAAAGAGGGGAGAAAGGCAACGTTGACTTGAAGATCTGTTCACAATTAGGCATACAATTTTTCCGTCGATCCGCCTCTCACTTGCCTCCTTGGGAAAGTCCTATTGGTTCCACTCATGAGGGTCACGGGACCAGGGGTGGTTGTTGTTGGGGCATATGGCAGTGTCAGACAGGAGAGTCGGGTGTTAATACTGGTCTCAGATACAATGATAGACAAGAGAGGCAGGTGTTAATGCTGATCTCTGAGACAATGATAGACAAGAGAGGCAGGTGTTAATACGGGTCTCAGAGACAATCATAGACAAGAGAGGCAGGTGTTAATGCTGATCTCTGAGACAATGATAGACAAGAGAGGCAGGTGTTAATGCTGATCTCTGAGACAATGATAGACACGAGAGGCAGGTGTTAATACTGGTCTCAGAGACAATCATAGACAAGAGAGGCAGGTGTTAATGCTGATCTCTGAGACAAACATAGACAAGAGAGGCAGGTGTTAATACTGGTCTCAGAGACAATCATAGACAAGAGAGGCAGGTGTTAATGCTGATCTCTGAGACATGATAGACAAGAGAGGCAGGTGTTAATACTGGTCTCGGAGACAACGATGGACAAGAGCGTCAGGTGTTAATACTGGTCTCAGAGACAATGATAGACAAGAGAGTCAGGTGTTAATACTGGTCTCAGAGACAATCATAGACAAGAGAGGCAGGTGTTAATGCTGATCTCTGAGACAATGATAGACAAGAGAGGCAGGTGTTAATACTGGTCTCAGAGACAATGATAGACAAGAGAGGCAGGTGTTAATGCTGATCTCTGAGACAATGATAGACAAGAGAGGCAGGTGTTAATACTGGTCTCAGAGACAATCATAGACAAGAGAGGCAGGTGTTAATGCTGATCTCTGAGACAATGATAGACAAGAGAGGCAGGTGTTAATACTGGTCTCAGAGACAATGATAGACAAGAGAGGCAGGTATTAATACTGGTACCAGAGACAATGATAGACAAGAGAGGCAGGTGTTAATAGTGGTCTCAGAGACAATCATAGACAAGAGAGGCAGGTGTTAATATTGGTACCAGACACAATGATAAACAAGAGAGGCATGTGTTAATACTGGTCTCAGAGACAATGATAGACAAGAGAGTCAGGTGTTAATACTGGTCTCAGAGACAATCATAGACAAGAGAGGCAGGTGTTAATACTGGTACCAGAGACAATGATAGACAAGAGAGGCAGGTGTTAATATTGGTACCAGACACAATGATAAACAAGAGAGGCATGTGTTAATACTGGTCTCAGAGACAATGATAGACAAGAGAGGCATGTGTTAATACTGGTCTGAGAGACAATGATAGACAAGAGAGTCAGGTGTTAATACTGGTCTGAGAGACAATGATAGACAAGAGAGGCAAGTGTTAATACTGGTACCAGATACAATGATAAACAAGAGAGGCAGGTGTTAATACTGGTCTGAGATACAATGATAGACACGAGAAAGAGTCATGTGTTAATACTGGTACCAGAGACAATGATAGACAAGAGAGGCAGGCGTTAATACTGGTACCAGAGACAATGAGATAAGGAGAGTCATAATACTGGTACCAGAGACAATGATAGACAAGAGAGTCAGGTGTAATACTGGTCTCGGGGATAATGGCAGACAAGAGAGTCAAGTGTTAATACTGGTGTCAGAGCCAGAGATAGTGGCAACTATCCAACAGTTGGAAATACAGTAAATAAGGAATTACCAGGAGTACAGAGGAAAGGTCATGAGGAATTGGAGAAATTATTATTGAAATAATCAATGCAAATGTTCAGACAAATGTTTCCTGTACAGAGGTGAACTGTAATTGTGACTTTATGCTTCACTTGGAGCAAGAACTTGGCCACTGTGTAACGTCTGTCACATTGTAAGCTACATCGTATGGATGGGCGGGTCAAATGACATGGATAGTCGGGTTACCGGACATGGCTATGCAGTTCACAGGACGGAAGTTTAACTCTGACACAAAGAAGCCAAGAAAGCTTCTCACGTGCTTTAAAAACTCAAGAACTTTTGTTGACAGAAATAACGAACAATGTACTTTTCAAGAACACATGTTTCATACAGTGCAGCTATATTTCTTTAAAAAGTTGAGGTAAAACCCTTTATGACCTTCACGTTCAAATTTTGGGACACGGCAATGAATCAAAGCATACATGTGAATAGCCCTCGTTCAATGCTGGTATTCAGTTTGGTATAGATTGGACCCTCCTCTATTTTCCACAATAAGGACAGGTGAACAACTCATATGTTATGTACACGGGACTAAATACAGTTCGCAAGTAAAGAGCACCAAAAAAAAAAACCAACACCATTAGAGTGACAAACATTGCATAGTTAAAACTGGTGGAATAAGAGACTTTATTACGATCAGAAGAGAATTCATGATTGCAAAAACAAGTTGTTATTTAAACAGTATATCAATACTCAAACATGGTAACAAAATACTTGTACTATAATTTATCACCTATAATGAAGCATTATAAATATCCTACTTCCAACCCTGGCAAAACGTGTTATTTAAATATTCAGGTATCATATATGGAGTGCTAGTTCTAGATCATTCTTTCCAGGTCTACAGACTCCTCCCCCCTTAGCAGGCTTCTGACCTATGTGCAGCAGTGCCGTAAGTTGGAGAGTCTGCTATACTACAGGGGTTGGACCTCACTATTAGTTGTATACTTCTTCTTCTTCATTCTCAATCTCCAAGCCCTGAAAAGAACTTTGCAAGTAGCAGGATGTTGTCCATAGAATGCAATGCGTTGTGTCGTTCTCTGGACAACATCCTGGTACTTGCAAAGTACTTTTCATGGCTTGGTAGCGGGAGTTTGAGAACGAAGAAGAAGAAGTATACAACTAATAGTGAGGCTACAACATGCTTTCAATGTGGCGTGGTCTTCCAAGCATTCTCTCAGTATTTTTTCACATACGAACACACACCAATAATTTTTTTAAGTGGACCATTTTTCACAATATATTGTCAAACAGTATGGTTCTAGTGACTGATATGCCCTGAAAAGTTTTAAAAGTACACCAGGAGGGTTGCCCAGAAAGTAATGTCTCACATTTGCTCACATACCAGAATAGATATAGCAAAGGCAACATGGAACAGTGATGTTTCCAGCGTACGTGTGCGTAACTGTATGGTCTTCCGACAGATAGTGCTGCTGTAGTAGTCCGTTAGAATTACATCTGTGCTACACACAATGAGCTGCTTGGTGGCGCAGAAAACAAAATGTGGATGAACATTCACAAAGTTGTGTGTACTGTGAATGGAAGTTGTGTAACAAATAGGTCCATAAACGTCCAAGACATGGGTCGCTTGGTTCAGAAGACAAAAGCTTCAGAACGTAGCGAGACTGGTCTGCCTGATTGGCCAGGTCTGGATTATGTTGCATATGAACATCCATGTGTGTATGATATCTTGAGTCGGTAGGGGTGGCCTAATAGCCTATACTCATGCGGAACAAAGTAGTTTGTTGGTGTCTGTTAAGTCGATGGATCTGGTCAGTCTATCGTTCACATCCACCTCTTACTTCCATAGGTTGTTGTGGTTATAAACGATATTCTCAGTACAGCGGAATTGATCCATTTAGCTACCAGTTCTGAACAAAGAATTAGCTCTCTCATCTCCTGTAATCCCGCAGTAGGAGAGTAGTCACTGGAAGACAACCGTTCAGGCCCTTCGAATACTGTTTGGCTCAGTTCTTATTTCCTGAAGCATGTGTTAATTTCTGGTGTTGTGTAATGATTCAAGTAGGGATCTGCAGTCATTGAAGAAAATAATCTTGGCTGGTGTTTGTGCATTGTGTGTGGTAAGGATTCCCAGTGTCTTGAGATGTGCAATGTATCCTGCCCTACATTAAAGGATATCTTTCTTGTTGGGAAAGCCTTGCTGGCTCAGTCCATTGTTGTGCCATATATAGATGTCCTCCATGTGTATAAACGTGCGCCCATTCCTTGGGGTTGTATGTTTCTTCAATCATCTCCTGAGCCAAGGCTTTCAGTTGGAGAGGGTATGGTGGTGTCTCTTTTCTTTTTTTTTTATTCCTGGGATCTCTAAGACGATTGAGAGATTTTCATGGCTGTAGTCCGTCGCCTATAATATTAACATTTTCATTTCTGAGTGTTAGTTTGGGAGGAGGTCTTAATGGCGATGCAGATGTTTAGAGGTGTGGATGAATCTCGTTCACTTCAGCATGTCTTCATCAGCTTATGGAGTGTGACATGGATGGTTTGGCATACACAGCCCCTTCTCCTTACATGTGCTATCAAGGGAGCAAAGATTGGTGTATGTTTTCCATTTACTGGATGGGTCTTCATCCCTCCCGTGATAGGCCTGGACTTTGGTTAGGCGTTCTGTGTTTGTTTTAGATTCCTCGTGCTCCAGTGTTGGTCGAAACTGTTTCTGTGTTTGTTTTAGATTCCTCGTGCTCCAGTGTTGATCGAAACTGTTTCTGTGTTTGTTTTAGATTCCTCGTGCTCCAGTGTTGGTCGAAAATATTTCTGTGTTTGTTTTAGATTCCTCGTGCTCCAGTGTTGGTCGAAAATATTTCTGTGTTTGTTTTAGATTCCTCGTGCTCCAGTGTTGGTCGAAACTGTTTCTGTGTTTGTTTTAGATTCCTCGTGCTCCAGTGTTGGTCGTCTGTGTTTGTTTTAGATTCCTCGTGCTCCAGTGTTGGTCGAAACTGTTTCTGTGTTTGTTTCAGATTCCTCGTGCTCCAGTGTTGGGCGAAACTGTTTCTGTGTTTGTTTTAGATTCCTCGTGCTCCAGTGTTGGTCGAAACTGTTTCTGTGTTTACATTTTGAAGAATGCTGCTACTTGCTACCCAACGTGCCAGCCAGCTTGTTATTGAAAGAGAACTCCCTGGTTGCTTTCTGTTCAAAAGCTCTCGTGTGTAGATTCCAGGTAAGTCGCTTATATTGCATGACCTCAAGGTATGTAGGATTTCCCTCAAATGTAAGTTCGCTTCCGTGTATTTGTTGCTTTTTTTCTTGGATAACAAGAATCAGGTTGCCAGTCTTCGAGAGACTGATCTAAGACTCCCCAGTCAGATGCCCATTTTCCAATGGTATTTAGTGCTGCCTGCATTCTGTGTTAGCCTGTGAAAATGTGTTCTGCGGCAGCCCAGTCATCAGGATGAGGAGCCCTGTGTAAATGAATGGAGAATTTATCTGCAATGTCGTTAATATACAGGAGGAAGAGAGTTGGCGATACGACTCCGCCGTGTGGCACACCTTGCTGGAGAGTGACACGATGGCTAAGATTCACTCTTGTTGTGCGGTATTCTTCTTCTTCTGCGTACACAGTGCGGTATTCGAGCAAGTCCCATTTCACACTAAACATTCTGCCTTTGATTTTGATGTTGACCAGTTTTAAGAGGAATTCTTCTTTCCAAACCTTGTTCAAAGCTTTGGTTATAACCACGAGGACAGCCAGTACTTTTTTCTTCCATTAGAAGGCATCTTCTTCCTGTGCCAGGTATACGAATCGACAATTGGCCCTACAGCTTTCAGCCAGTAATGGAAGTCTGATGACACTTTTCTACAATCTTGGATATTTCAAAATTTCTTCAAAGTCACATAACCGACAACAAACGGAACAAGAACATGCCTACGTGAACAGGAAATGAGCAGGCACAAAAAAAGACATGTATGTTTTTGTTTCGCGCTGGCGTGAGACTGTAGAAGTGGATGGAGGTTATGTGTGAAAAACAGCACGGGTAAAGGAAAGATTCAGTTATACTTTGTGTGAATTTGATACATTGTGAATAAATAGTTTCCACACAGAAATTGTGGGTGGGGTAGGGGTTGTGGGGACATTACATTGAGCAATCCTCATACATACACGAATAAAAATAGTGCAACGTAAAAGCAAAGCACACCGAAATTATAAGCAGTGCCCAAATAATTCGAACAATGATTTTCAATTTTTCAACAAATATACCTGGTCTAGATGCATGAAAAGTCTAGGCTTGGACGAATAGGCACAAATGAATTTGGAATAATCGAGTTTTTTGTTCAAATGAAAGTAAAAGTATTTATATAAATAGAGCACCACTGTGAGTATTACAAAAGTATGGAAGAAAAAAATTAGCTTCCATTTTGCATCTATATCAAGTTTCCATGACAACAGTTACAAAATAGGTTATGTTTCTTTCTTCTCATTGTAAGATATCTTGGCTTGGCTTGGCTTCGTTCGTTTTCAATCTCCCACTACCAAGCCCTTAAAGGGCTTAAGTAGCAGAATGTAGTTCAGAGAACGGAATGTGTTGTGTCGTAGTTTACAGCTTGACTGCGATATTTGCACCTTTCGATCAAACACATCCAACTTCAGCAAGCATTTTTTGAGTACCGGGTTAGCATTCCCTCTTCGATCCCTTCTCCTTAGTCAGTCTGCCCTGCTGCAGCCTGTTGATGGCCCTGACCTAGCAGTCAGCTATGGGTCGCTGACCGCTGCAGCTCATGCGCTGCCGTGAGATATCTGAGTAAGATTTAAATAACTGCGGACACTAGACAACATTTTCATCATTAAACACAGATGCATAACATATATAATGAGAGCTATATATTTCCTTTTTCTGCATTTGCTCTGAACCATTGATATGATTTGACTTTACATTTCTGGTTCTCATTGGACGGGATGCCTGCAACAGATTGTCATTGTCTCCATAGGTTCCTATGGAAAGCTTTCTATTTCAGCTGTCTATAAAACTGCAGTTCCTCTGACCTCATCCTCCACTATTCTTTATCCTTCCCACTTTTCTCTTTCCTTGTGGCTTTCATTTCAGTCAATGTCTGGTTATATTGTTAAGTTTCTTCCAGAGGGTGTGCTCTATTCTTATAGGCCTAGTCTCATAAAATTCCGGCTGCATTGGTGGCTGTTGTGTTCTGGCCACAGATTAAGAAACGTTACAATAACAACTTCTCAATTCATTAACCCAAGTGAAGTCTGGCATGCTGTCACTGTGTACTTCATTAGGTTAATCCATCCCCTCATTGATTTAACTTATATTGGGTGATCAGTGAGATAAGAACAGTGTGCGATGGTGTATAACCATTTCTCTTAGTTTTGTTTATTGACTGCATTGTCAAGAGAACAACATCAATCAATAAAAATAGAATTTAATGGACAAACAAAACAACTTAATGATCTAGATTTTGCAGATGACTTGGCTCTTCTTTCCAATAACCACAATCAGATGCAAAATGAAAAATAAGAATACTTGTGAGAGGCAACGGAAATTGGGGCTGAGAATACAGAGGGGAAAATAATGACTCAGATGACAATAAATGAAATGAAGATTATCTATTCTAACATTGTTTACCTTGTTTGTGATACTTGTCATCCATATATCGTATGATATTTCATAGTCTAGGTGGCGAAAGTGGATTATAAGCAATGATCGACTTGTTTTTATGCTGACATTGCCATTGATGAAAATTGTATATTTGGTTCACATATATCATCACAATTTGGCGAATTACCTCCGCTGCCTTCTGTGAGTTTCAGACAAGTCCAATTAATTATAGTACATCTGTCACTATGTGGGTGGCTTAGACTTTCCGTCTGTGACAACACTGTGAAAATCTAGAACATTATTTGGTACTTACAGTTTCCTGTGCTATTTGTTATGAGCTTAGAGATTTAGCCATGACCTTCCTGCATTCCCAACTTATTGGATGTCACAACCACGCTGCCTTGCTGCTCACCTATTCGCAGTGAAAGGCTTCAGGAGTAAACCCTAAATAAAAATCTGCATCCTGTGCTATCTCCAGTCGTCTCGATAAAATCTTCCCACTGGCCAAAGGTAGCTCAGGACGAGAGAGTGAGGTTGCCAAATTGCATAAATCTAACTCACTGTATTCCTAATCACAGCGCAAGTCACTCTTTCCCCCATTTCAAAGGACAGAGCAAATGGAAAAGATTTTCCAAAAGACTGAACAGAGAGAGCGGTCTTCATCAATTGTGATGGATCATTATTTCACCTTCCATCTTTTCCATCTAATGGAGTTGTCTTAACAATCATATGAAACTATCATTTCCCCTCCTCTAATTTTCTCAAATATCTCGTGAGCATTTCAGATATCATACAGTAATTATTTGTCTTTATTTGCAGAAAGTCCAAAGAATAAGATAAATACTTGACTCTGTAAAGGAGTCATGTATATAAACATATCACAGCTTTCACACTCAAGTTATCTCCAATAAAATCAGTTACAGAGTTCTTTCAGTTTCTTTCCTTTTTCTGTTCTTCTCAATACAGTTTTATTTACTGCCACTTTCTTCCAGTGTATTCTTACATTCAATTTTCAAGTTGACTCACTAGAAATAATTTAACCGTTTTTCATTCATCTCTCATTTATGTTGAAGAATTATCAGTATTAGTTGGGTAGAATATCTAAATTTGTAATGACTCATTGAATTAGTTTACAATGAGACCATTTTTTTCTGGTTAACGTTCAAGTTTGCTTTAAATTATCATCTAAATTAAGGTGGACTTACAAAAATGCTAACTAAAACTTCACAGATTAGTTATATTACTATTTAGATAAATGCTGGATGTTTAAAGTAAACATAGATCAAATACCATAAGAAACAATTTAAGGATTCAATGTCTGGAAAGAATGGGATTGTGAGTAAACAATGCAATATCAATTGGCATTCAAGAAGTGATGTTTCAAAAATAATAAAAAGCACACTTGACAAATACTCTTCATTGTTGAATTTAAAAGATATTTTGTTTTTAAACTTGTTCTCACAAAAGCTGCCAAACATGAAAGTCAAAAGATAAATCAATAATGTGAGGTATCAAACTACAAATATGACTTGAGTATTAATATATATGAAAGAATTATTAGCAAAGAGAAAACTAATCTAGTATTTAACTAATAAGGCAAAAATGAGAGAACTAATATACTTAGTGTTTTCAGCCAATAACCAAAAATGAGAAAACTAATATACCTAGTGTTTAGTTAATAAGTCAAAAATGAGAGAAATCTAAGGTATCCTGCAAAAAATTAATAGCAGAAAAAAACGAAAATATAAGTCCTACTGGAATGAAGTAGTTTGTAGATAGGGAGAATCTGTATTTAGACAACCTATGAAAATTCAAAGAGGTTGTTTAGGCCCATATACATGGATAAATGGAAACAGAGCATTCTGGCTACACATTCTGCTGCAAAATTGTCCGATATATGAGTAACAGAGAAAGCACATGTGGCCATCACCAGTGCCAACACTAGATAAGCTCTATGGGAGTCGACAGCCTCAGGATAACTGCTGCTTTCTTTAACAAATTCAAGTTGACGTCGACAGCATACAAAGAAGAAGTATTTAGATAAAGAGAATCAGTTTGAAGATAACATCACTGCAAATAATCTTATCATCAAGAAATGCTGCAGAAAATGATGCCAAATAGTATGAAAAAGTGGACGGTGCAAAGAGTGATAGAGTAAAATGGATGATGTGTGGCTAGAAAAAAAGAGAAATGTAGGTCTACTCTTATGATTATGTTTGTTGTATCATAAAAGTAACAAGACAAGAGTGTATGCGACATGTACATTGTTGTTGTTGGACGCAACTCAAGCCAAGTTAACGCTTGACTTTTCTTTGATCGTGAGCTTCGGTGGCTCTTCTTACATGGTCAATTGCACTTAAGAAGGTGAACCAGGATCCTTGTGGCTGTAGTGTCATGCCATGCGCCTCAATAAGCTCACTACTATGGGGAATAGTTGGGATTCCGTGATGAAGTGGTTAAGCCGTCTGCCTTGTGATCAGATGGTGTGGGTTCGACTCCGGAGTCCCCTGCATCTCGTAGTCGCCCCCTAGTCGCCTTGTCCTTGACATGCCACTGGGGTCAGGTGTCTCGAGATGAGAAAGTGAGGATAAAAAGTAGCGCAGTTAATCCTTACTAAAAATAGCGCTAGCAAAATTAATTATGCCTTCATTGTCTACGATGGACAGTGACCTTTGCCTTACTATGGGGAATAGTGTTTATCCCCACCTCGTTGACCAGACTTTTGTGACACAGCCTGTTTCCTGGAGCAAACACATGAACGTGAGGTGGGATCTTGGTCAGTATGTTTCACCTATCCCTAATTACTCTTCACTCCCACACTAAATGTACAGATCAAATATGTGTACAATAATGAACTTCGCAACTCATTGACAATGTATTGTGTACACTCAGATTTAGCAGTACAACAGTTCAACTGTGTTGTATTTAACATACACAATTATCATCATTATATCAACTGTATCAACATGTTCTATAAATCTGATCAACAACGAATATTTTTCTAAACGAATGTCAATAAATGAATAGAATGAGAACTTGAAAAGATTACAAAACTGCAATCCATGACCGATAGAAGAGACTGCAGAGCCCAGCTGCAGTCAGAGAAGCTCCGAAGACTGACCGACCATCCAATGCACCAGAGACTAAACAATTTGGGAAATGGGAAACTAAAGCGGAGAAACTTTGCAGAAATAGCCAAAGCAAAGATGCATGAAGAT
Source organism: Ariolimax columbianus (assembly GCA_036924085.1). NCBI lineage: Eukaryota > Metazoa > Mollusca > Gastropoda > Stylommatophora > Arionidae > Ariolimax > Ariolimax columbianus. Next base: position 20,053,276 of record JAVGWX010000013.1, read on the forward strand.
CCCATAAACGCACTAACAACACCAAAACCCATCACTACTGTACGAAAACCTACCTGGAGGCAGGATATATTTCCAGAGGTGGTAGAAAATATACCAGGTATTGCAAACAAAATCTGCCAGACTGAAAAAAAAAGGAGAGATACTACCCTAAGCTTCATAACGAAAAGCTACCCAAGCATGGACTGGACCCATGCATACACCGACGGTTCTGTAACAAACACAACACAGAACGGAGGGGCAGGAGCATTCCTGAACCTACCAAATGGCAGACAAATAACACTGTCATTCGCTACTGGTAAGCACACAAGCAATTTCAGAGCGGAGGCAGAGGCACTGAGGGCGGCAGTGGAAGAAATGGTGACACGCGGTGAAAATGAAAGCCATATAGTCCTGCTTACAGATGCTCTCGCCGTAGTCACAGCGCTAAAAAGCCAGAAAAACACTGAGCTTAATGACTTAAGAGCAGCACTCTGCAAACTGTGCCCGCAGTCCGCACCAAAAAGGGTAGTGGTACAGTGGGTCCCATCACACTGCAACATCCAAGGCAACGAGTAGGCAGACAGACTGGCAAAAGAAGGTGCAAGACTACCACAAACAGATACCAGTATGACGTACGAAGAGTCAAAACGGCTTATCAAAGCCAGATACATGACCAAATGGGAAACCGAACACACTGGTTACACCAAAAACGATGCCTATTACCAGTTGAACCGAAGAGAGCAGGTCGTTGTCTTCAGACTTCGCACTGGCCACAATAGACTGAGGTACCACCTATTCAACAAATTGAAGATAGGGTGTACCGACGAATGCCCGTGCGGTACTGGTAAAATGACCGCTGAACATCTGCTGCAGAACTGCCCGACATACGAGGATCAGAGAGAGCAGATGTGGCCATCACCAGTGGAACTGCAAGACAAGCTCTATGGCAGTGGCGACAGCCTCAGGATGACCGCCGCTTTTTTCGAAAAAATAATGGTTACTGTCTGACTGCGTACGAAGAAGAAGAAGAAGAAGAATAGAATGGAATGATTGTACTTCATTATAGCTCCAGTGATAATCTAGGACTCCAAACAGAGGAGGAAAACATTGGACTACTGTACTCTATCTTAGTCTTGATCGATCTGTGCACCTACAACGGCATTTGCCCTTGTGCAGGTCTTGTGTGAGTTTATAGTAGCTGATGAGTGCATTTCTCTGCTTAGCAGGCTGGGCTCGAGGAGTATTGTATTTTTTTTGTTTAGTGCTGGTCGTATCTCGGTTTTCAGTCGATTTTGTCTCGGGTATGGGTTGTCCAGTGGATGGCTAACTTCTGTCTCAGGTATGGGTTGTCCAGTGGGTGGCTAACTTCTGTCTCGGGTATGGGTTATCCAGTGGATGGCTAACTTTTGTCTTGGGTATGGGTTGTCCAGTGGATGGCTAACTTCTGTCTTGGGTATGGGTTGTCCAGTGGATGGCTAACTTCTGTCTTGGGTATGGGTTGTCCAGTCGATGGTTAACTTTCTGTCTTGGGTATGGGTTGTCCAGTGGATGGCTAACTTCTGTCTTGGGTATGGGTTGTCCAGTGGATGGCTAACTCGTTTATTTAGGTATTTGTGTTGTTCAGCTCGAGCGAATCTTGATATCTAGTGTGGGGGATGGGTTGTATGTCTTCCAGGTGGGATTTTTTTGGAATTTGGGTATCACAGAGTGGTTGCTGTCCTCCAACGTTCGTCTTATCTTCTGACTACATTGCCAGCCCAGCGATGCTTGGAGTTAACAATGTGTGGATGTTACTGTTGTGTAAGTCCAACTGGCACTGTTGCTTAAGTGATAGGCCCACAAGACGGTGTTCAAGCGAGGCATGCATTGTCTTTAGCTGGTTCTCCATAGATTTTGTCAGAGACCAGGTTTCACTCTACTATGCATGTTAAAAATGTGACTAAAGGAAGGTTGTGCATAGAGATGGCAACTACATCATGTAAAACAAAGTGCAACCAAAACCTCCAACATTACATTAGTAAATAAATTGATTTAGCACATGCATTGTGTGAAAAGATCATCTACACTAGTGGCCCCATGCTCATACTGGTGCAAACCCAGTTGAAAGAAGATGATTGAACTTTTAAAATTTGAATCGTAATAACAAAAACATAATTTGTACTGCATTTCAAAATTTCACTAAGCAATGAAATTACTAATAAAATAAATAATTAAGTTGACAAAATTTACTCCAACTACCTTTACCAAGTAAAAGACATACATTTTTTTTAAAGTAATTACAACTTCAAAATATTACAAATAACTATTTTAAAAATTACAACAAAAAATATGAGTATTCAAAGTAAATTATATATGCCAACATGAAGTTAATAATAACAAGTTAATTGACATCTTGAAGATCAAAACCAGTCAAAATAAGTAGAATGAGATTAATTGTTTTTTCTATGGAATAATTTTTTTCTTTGCGACAAGTTGTTCCCAAAACAGGAACATAATGGCTGTGTCAAGAAACAAAATAATCAATATAAATACATCTGAAGAGTCCAAAAGCTACTAATGATTAAGAACATCTGTTATAGAACATGAATTAAAAAGGACATTAACTACATGCAGCTGTTGGTACTTTAAGAAGAGAGGTGAAAACACAATAAATACAATGACTAAGTCAAAGACTATCCCATACCAAGCACTTAAATTAAAAGAGATTTCACAGACCACTTGCAGATTTATATTGAGTGAGAGAATGTGAAACTGAACTTAGGATGTAGACAATGTAAAGCTTAAATAAAGCTTTCAAAATAGATATAGAAGTCACTTTATTTCTAAAGCAGCTGCACACAAGAATTTGCTGGTTGATAAAGCACATCAACACAAGTAAATGAATGAAAAGAACAACAAAATGTTATATAAATAACCCATTAAAAAATACACTATGACAAAATCCAATATTCATTGATAGAAAATATTTAAAGACTAACAATGAAATAAGTTAAAACAAGATCAAAATGGCATGCAAGAGTGGGAGCAAACAATACAGTGAAGTCATTATGGACACAGAAGAAAGGTGAAAAACTGTGTCAAACATTAATATACTGTGATGGAAAGGTTGTTTGTTTTAAAAACTATACACAAAAATCTGCTCTGTAATTTCACAAAAATTACATGGTAAGTTAGCATAGAAGAAAAACAATTTACAAAAACAAGAAGTTAAAAGTTTCCAAAGTTTTTGAAAAAATGAATGTATAGATTCTTAGAACATTAGAATAAAACTTTAAAAAGCTGAAATATTAAATACAACTGTGCTTCAGTAAAATATTTAAATGTTACTGACATATGTCAGAATAGTATAGCATGTTACAACTTTTCATCAATTCCTACGTGGCTTTTTGGGCGGCAGAGAATTTACAAGCTAAAACATTAATATCTGAGAAATCTGCCGTCAAAACAGAAACAGCAGTAATTACATTTTATTTTACAATAAGCGAGAGTTATTCCACGCAATATCAATAAGATAACAAGTAACAACAACAATTGTTTAGACATGTAAATATCACCATGTCACAAATAGTAAAACAGCACTATACTATTAATACTGAAATATCATAACGCTATAAATAGAAATTCTGATCTTGTATAATTTAAATGTCAATTAATATATCTCTCCAGTTGTTTACCACACATTTTAAATTGTATCATAGTATCTCTTATAGTATCTCTTCCATTTAGCTTCTTCTTCTGCGTTTGTTCTCAATCTCCCGCTACCAACCCCTGAACAGGGTTTTGCAAGTAGCAGGATGTAGTCCGGAGAAGGGAATGCGTTGTGTCGCTAGTTTACAGCTTGACTGCAATATTAGCACCTTTCGGTCTGACACATCCATCTTCGGCAGCTCCATTTACCTTATTGTTGACAACACTTAGAGGTACTTGAACAAAAATATGCTACAGCATGTTGGTTATTTTTCCAAACATGTTAGCAATACATCTATTTTAAATTTACACTAAGGGGAACTGAGACGCTAGTCCAGTCAGGCCACAAACACTGACCAGGACATCGCGTCAGGGTCAATATACTGACCAAGACCACAATCTATCTTCTATGTAGCATTTCCTGGAAACACGCTGTTTTCAAGGCTGACGTGATGTGGTCAATGTGATCCCTGTAGTAGTCAGCCCCATGCAAATCAAGCCAAGAATAGCACAACCACCTGTAGGACCATGGTCCACCTTCCTCAGCATGCTCGGAATGTGAGGAAAGCTACCACAACCTGCAGCTCAACGTCCTTTTCAGGGTGCACAAAAGAGTAAACTTACTCATTGTGGGCATTAAACAACAACAAATTCACACTAAACATGTGTGTTAGTATATAAAACAGTGAAAGTATACATCTGAGACACAAGACATTACTAGTTTTGTACAGTGGATAGTGACTGAAAAACATAAGTGCCAGGAGACAGTTTCATACAAGAACAGTGATAAAGGTTGATCTTTCTTCTACCAATAATGTCGTTTATCAAGGACTGAACATAAAAAAATTCAGAAGAAACCTGTTAAATAAACTAGACAAAATGTTATAAGTGGTTAAAAATAGAAAAATCACAAAAAGTGTGAATAAATCAATAATTTAAGTAATGAAGCTCTGTGGGGATGAAAATATGCGCTTGGGTTATCAAGAGGTCACCAACGAACTGCTTGTAATTTCTGGCTCTTTCTGGTGTTTCACAATACATTTGCTTCCATTGTCTTTAGATTTGTCCGTTATTCGCTTTACTCTAGAATACGGTCCAATTTCTGGGTCAAATATAAAATCCCAAATCACCTTAATCCATGAATTATGGCATGGCAAGCTGTCGTAGTATTCTGGAGCAATTTTTCGAACCTGGAATGCACAGACAGCAATAGAAAGTTATAGGCACATCAAATGAAATAAAGTAACAGTTAAGCAATGGCAGGGGCACAATAAAGCCTTTGCTGTGACTAATGAGACTACTAGACTAAGGAAAATACAGAAAAGGACAAACAAGTAAAAAGGTAAGATGAGAATGGTAAAAAAAAAATGGTTCTTGTTTTAATTTAAAGCATCCTTTTTTATGTGCAAGTCCAAAACATGTCTGACTATACTGGTTAGCTGTTTACTTCATGTACATGGGGGAGGAAGACTAACGTCTGGTCAGGCAAAATATACTGATCAGACCTGTTATGGTCGGGTAAAACATACTGACCAAGACCCTTATCTCAGCTTCCTAGTAGCCATTCCTGGAAACGGGCTGTTTTCGTGCAGTCTGGCTAACGAGATGAGGGATTGATGTGATCCCCATAGTAGTGAGTGACACACAGATGAAGCCAAGCATAGCACAACCGAATGGAGGACCCCGGTCCACCTTCATCAGCATGCTCAGGATCTGAGAAAAGCTACTGCAACCCGCCACTTAACATCCTTTTCACGATGCACAAGAGAGTAGCCTACTCATTGTGGGCAATCGCAAACAACAACTTCATGTAAATGTCTTTTATTATTTATGATTCTAATCAGAAAAACCTCCAAAGTAGTACTAGGGTTGACAAAAATAGATTCCCTGTAACCCTCCAAGAATATCATAAAAGGTGACTAAAGGAGGTTGTGCATGGAGCTAGAAACAATTGATATTGAAGCAGCCACTGTAAATACTTAGATACATACTTCATGTAAAGGGACCAGCTGGGGTAGAGCTCTATACTTTACTTGGAGCAAAAAAGGTGAATCAGGCAATATGAAGAATTTAGTAAAGAAGATAATGTAGACATTTTTTGTTTGTGGAGATTTGTTTGGTACATCCTTAGTAACACATTGTGCTTCTAAATCATAGAACAAACCATGAAAACTCATTTGTTTTTCTGTTAAAGAGATGACAAACAATCTCCCAATGATTTTCTACTCTGATTTGAGCTCTAGTGAAATTACGGCCCAGTTTACTAAATTCATTTTATATCCTTTATTTTCACGTATTCAGTCTAGATTTTTCAATATTGTGTTTTTACTTTTGTTTTCTGTGTTCCTTTTTCATAAATGTTGCTTTGTCTATAACATGTTTTCTTTTTTCCTACAGTCACTGATAATTATGATTTAGTAGCTGTGCACCAATTCATGTACCTGGGGTCCCTCATCAACAACAGGCTCTCTCTAGACCCAGTAATAGGTAATCGCATTAGCAAAGCTGTTGCCATATTTGCTCATCTCACAACACATGGAATAATGAGAAAATTACAATTAAAGGCAAGGCCATGGTTTACAATGCATGCTTTGTTAGCATGCTTCTATATGGTAGGAAAATTTGAGCAACCTATGCCATACAAGAGCAAAGGTTTAACACATTCCGTCTACGTCATCTGGAATTATATGAAGGGACAGAGTGACAAATGCAGCAAAGACTATGATGGCTTGGTCATATTTGCTGTATCGAAAATGGTCGCATCCCCAAAGATATTCTATATGGACAGTTATTGGATGCCAAAAGAAATTGGTCGACCCCCATCTGCGGTTAGAATATGTGTGTACATGAGACATGAAGGTACTGGACATGTGTCTGATATTCTAGGAAGGCAATGCTGCAGATTGATCCAAGTAGTGATGTACCCTGAAAAAAACCATATCAGACTAAGTGAAAAGAAGTTCAAGCAGCAACACCACAAGAAATGAGAAAACAAAAAAACTTGGTAGAGAGTTACCACTTCAAGGCTACATCATCCTATAGTCAGTCACGATTGACAGAGCTACTAGTACTTTTCACACATACAGGCTCAGTATTTGGTATATTGACTGCAAGTCTGTGTTTGCTTGTCTCTCTCTATCCTTCTGTTCTGCAGCTTCTTTTCACAATATAGTCAATTTAATTTAAATAAATTTTTATGCATTCTTGATTGATGATTGAAATGCCACACATATTTTTTGTGTATCTAATATTTGCTAGAATTATGAACTTAAAGGAGCGAGTGACGGTGCAGTTAGGATAATAAGTCTCAATCTGGAGAATGGTTAAGAAAAAGTTTTGAATATTCTACTGAATGAGATTAGAGGTCAAACTATTCAGCCGAATAAGAAAAGTGAGTGAATGCTTATTATAAGTTGTGTTCACCAAGTCTGAGATACCATCTATTCAATAAATTGAAGATAGGTGGCTGACAAATGTACCTGTGGCACAAGGAAAATGACCGCTGAACATCTGCTGCAAAATTGCCCAACATACGAGGATCAAACAAAGCACATGTGGCCATCACCAGTGGCAGCACTAGACAAGCTCTATGGCAGTGTCGACAGCCTCAGGATGACAGCTGCTTTCTTCGAACAAATTCAAGTTGACGTCTGACAGCGTACGAAGAAGAAGAAGAAGTGTTCAACAAGTCTACTGGCATTTTTATTCCTTATAAAGTAATCAAAAATAAACTTATGCTGCTTTAAGATGATATAGTTTTATCCAAAAAATAGAAATGTTTTGGTTGCTTTTTAATGTTGCTAATGAACAGTCAATAAATGCAGTTCAAAAATAAATTTATGTAAATTATCAAACCATTTAATGTTACAATTCAATATTTATAAATAAAATGGCATACTTGCTTACTTACTTCCTTAGAAGCCCCTATTCTACCCTGGGATATAGAGGTTTGACACAAAGAACCTCAGACTATTCTATCCGCTGTCAATCTCTTCACCTGGTTCCATCACAGTCTATAATTTGTGCCAGTTCGTCATATTTTAGGTCTGTGAGGTGGTTTTTTTTTGTTTAGACTTGTGATCGAGTGGGTTAATGGCATGATGTGTGTTTCCATGGTGGAAGGCCTGCCTCCTTTTTGTCTCCATGCAGCCACCTTTTCTGGTTTATGGCTGTTTATTGGATACTAACAGCTAACCTCCAAATATAGAGGCCATTCAGCTATCAAACAGGTTAATGGCATGCTGTATGTTTCCATGGTGGAAGGCCTGCCTCCTTTTTGTCTCCATGCAGCCACCTTTTCTGGTTTATGGCTGTTTATTGGATACTAACAGCTAACCTCCAAATATAGAGGCCATTCAGCTATCAAACAGCCAGTAGTGGTCCAGCGTCTCCTCCAGGATACATATATACAAACAGCAATAAATACTACTCAGAAAAAAACAACTGCCTTTTGTGTGTATGTGCAATAATCAGTGGTGTTTTTCATATTTTATTAAATTTATATATTTATTATAAAATATTGATACTCAGTATTAAAATATATGTATTTATTTCATATAAAACAATAAAGACAGCAATAAGCCAAGCCCAAATTTAATTGTCATTTTATCTCATCATCATCATAGACGTCAGACTCTGTAGACCATGCACATGGCACCCTGTGAGTAGCCTCTCCAAGGCGCAAGCCTGGGCGATGAATATGGAGACCTTGGGCTGCCCAAACTGCAGGATCCATCTCTCTGCCTCACTGGTGTAATCCAAAGGAATGCAAAGCATGACAATTTGGCATCAGCTCAGCTGCCAGAATGATTTGGCAAGTTTGAAACCAACTGACAGGTGCTACCACTTCAGATTTTCTGTCTGGGTTTACTCCCATAGCCATACCCTCTCCCTCTCATTTTATCTAAAAAGATAAAATACTACAAATGTTCATTAATTCAGTACAAAACTGATGGAGATAATGTGGTAAATACACAACTAATTCAGAGTGTATGCCTGATAACAAAATTACATTTTGTATAGGTATTTCATTTAAATATAAACACTTTGATCTAACTGCCTTTTTCTATTCAGCTCCAGCTTAGTACTCTGTAGAATATGAATAACTTATTGAATAGACCATTCAACTCTAAAGTTAATATTCAGTATAACTTCAAGCCATGGTAAAGCCAAAGTTTTCTTTTAAATATTCAGGGTAAAATAAAAACCTAGCTTGTATATTGTGAATTGACTGCAAAGGCAAGTAGTCATATATATATATATATATAAACGTGTGTGAGTGTATTTATATTTTTTTATACATAAATTGACTTTGTTGGAAATACACACACACACACACGCATATTCTGTGTAGTGTATCCTGTGAAAGTTAATAAAATCTAGGAGCAAAGATTAATTTTAGCTTTCAGGAAATAAAATAGCTTTTCTCTTAGTACCCATTATCTGCCCCTGATGAATTAAAATAATATCACAAAAGTTTTTATTTTGAGCATGCATGTGTATTTGTGATATTTAATTTAATTTTAGTTGATCAGCTCAAAGTTAATGTTTTTATAATTATTTTATTACACACTTTTTGTCAATATCCAAAGAAGCCGTTAGCGTGATGAGTAAAGATAAATACATTTAAAATATTTCCATGAACACAGAATTGTAATGTTCCACATCATAAATTGTTACTCACCTCAGGCAACCGAGACCCTGGAATATTGGGAAAATCATGATGTTCATTGTGATATCCTACATTCCATGTTAGCCAGTTGAGTGGGCCATAGTAGGAGTACGTCTCATAACCCTTGACATACATATAATGTTCAGAAATAAAGTGTCCAGCTACTGGATGGAAACCAGTGGCCATGAAGCTTCCAATAACTAAATATGCTAAAGCCTTGAATCCCAGAAACTGATAAAGAAAATAGTTAAACACAAACTGAATTACAATGTTTGAAATCTCCCAAATAGTTAGTGGTTTTGGGTTGATAAAGAATGGTCGAACACAGTAAAACCATGGTTGCATGAGGACCCATACAAATTTATGAAATGTGTGAGTAAACAGTCTGCACTCAAATCCTGATGGGATATCTACATCCTTCTGTGGGTCACCTTGATATCGATGATGGTCCAGATGATACTTCTTGAAAGATATCGACATAGGTACGGCTATTGGCAAGTTCACAAAAAATCCAAAAAGTCTGTTCGCCAAAGGTCGACTGTGGCCAAAAGCCAAATTGTGGGCAATTTCATGGATGGCTAACGTGAGGGAGTGGTTGATTGTCCCACCACAAATATAGCTAAAAATAAGAATTGTGGGCCATGCCTCATCTTTAATGCCATAGCAAACAAGCAGTTGCAGGATCACCAACACTGTTACAATGCACTTAAACTTTGCATCTACCCCCATGAGTCTTTTCATCTCTGGATATTTTGCTGGAAAAAATAGAAAAACAAAATACAATCCTGTAAAACTATTTCTCTCTAAACCATACAATCCTGTAAAACTATTTCTCTCTAAACCATACAATCTTGTAAAACTATTTCTCTCTAAACACTTCAGTATATCCTACTTCAAGTAAACTAAATTAAATATTTGAATAAATTGTTTTTCAAACATGTGATGTGTTTCGATATATGACTAGCATTATGTACACAATATGTTATTATAATTAACAGCAGGGGACGGCGTGGCCTAGTGGTTAAGTGGCACGGCTAACAATCCGAAGGTGCTGGGTTCGATCCCCATCACAGCACCGGCTGTTACCCCAGGAAGCAAACCCTTAGAAAATGCAGGAAGAATGCATGCTGAAGTCGAATGCACTGGGCCGACAGGAGCAAAATAAAAACCACAGTGCAACGCACACCACCTTGGGGATTAGAGAAAACAAGGCGAACGCCAAAAAAAAAAATACAAAAAATTAATAACACCTTCAAGAAAAGCTACAAACAAACCTATTTTTTCTGATTTCCTGAAGGAAAAACTATTATTAACCACTCTTTTATTTCTGGTGTCATAAATTGTGTATTGTTTATGGAGCATTTTTTTTCTTCAAATTTAAAAACCATGTAATTGAATCACACAAGTTATTGGAGCCCAACGAAGTAAAGAATGATCACCTCTAAAATGGATGCCACTACAATTTTTGCTCTTGTGTTTTTCTCTACTTGTGGTGCTTAGTTCAGTATATGTGGTGCAGACAGACCAATGGCACAGCTTTTATTTTTATTCTTCCCCACAGCAAGTAGACCAGTCAATAATTTTTCTGGGGACAGCATGGCCTAGTGGTTAAGTGGCACGGCTCACAACCGGAAGGTGCTGGGTTAGATCCCCATCACAGCACCGGCCGTTTCCCCGGGAAAGCAAACCCTTTCATAAAATGCATGCTGAAGTCGGATGCACTGGGCCGACAGGCGCAAAATAAAAACCACAGTGTAACACACGCTGCCTTGGGGATTAGAGAAATAAGGCGAACACAAAACCAAAAAAAAACAAACAAACAATTTTTCTCAAAGAATGAGTGCTGTGTTCATTTTTGTGATTAAACCGACCAGAATACAAACATGACTGGTAGCTATGGTCACTTCCGTCATGGTATAAGGACATGATTCACTATCAGTACTCTTGCCAGAGGGAACGTCCATTCCTAATATGCAAAGACTGGCACTGCTCATGAGGTGGAGGGAACCAATAATAGGCCAATGGTGTGTTGTACACAAAAGGTTCATTCTGGACACATAGTGTAAGGCGACTGGCCACTGTGGAAGAGAATGGCACCTCACCATGTATACCCCTAAAGATAGCAATGGAGGGACACTAGAAAACGCTTAAGACAAGGAAAAAGATATAACAATTGGTACATGGAATGCCGTCACACTGAACCAACTGGGACAGCTGGATAATTTAATCAAAGAAAGAAATGTCACGGATTTGGATATTCTGGTAGTGTCTGAAACAATATAGAAAGACGCTGGGCATACAGCAAGTGAACACTCTAGTGGAAAGCAGCATGTGCTGGGAGTAGATTTATTGATAAAAATAACATTTGAAAAAATACATGCACGATAATGAAAGAATGTTATTCAAACATTTCAGCAAAGGAACAGCATGTTCAAGTGGTTAAGTGACATGTTTCACAACCCAAAGGTGCTGTGGTATCTTTAATTACAGCACTGGTCGTTACCCCGAGGAAGCAAACCCTTAGAAAATGCAAGAGGAAGGAGACCCTTATATAAAATGCATGCCAAAGTCGGATGCACTGAGCCGACAGGCGCAAAATAGAAACATTGTGCAATTCCCACCGCCTTGGGGAATAGAGAAATAAGGCAAACGCACGCGCACACACACAAAATTTAAAACAATCAGATATTAGACAGAAATATGTTGTCAAAAATAAATAAGAATGCTTAATGACAGAAAGCATTGAACAATACAGAATAGAAAACCCAGAATAGAAAGCAAACACAAAATGGGAATGCCTAAAATGCAGTTTACAAACAGAAAATGAAAGTTTACAAGTAAAATAGTTCAAGAAAGGGCAAATATGGATAACAGAAGACATACTAATTAAAATGGCAGAAATAAAGAAAGCACAGGACACCAAAGAATATGCCAAATTAATTTAGACTTATGTAAGATGTGCAGACTGGCAAAAGAAACATGGGTTAAGAAAAAAATCTAAAGCAATTGACAATTCAGAATATAGAACAATCAACCTGATAAATCACATGACCATGATACCACAAGATTATACAGGAACGAATTCAAAATAAAATAGACAGTAAAGTAGGTGAAGAACGGTTTGAATTTCAAAAGAACAATGAAACAACAAAAGCAATACTTTGTATGAGAATGTTGGCAGAAAGGTACATAGAGGTGCAGAAGAGTACCTTTGTGTGTTTCATAGCTTCTGGTAAAGCATTTGGCTTGGCTTGGCTTCGTTCGTTCTCAATATCCCGTTACCAAATGCTGAAAGGGCTTAAGTAGCAGAATGTAGTCCAGAGAACGGAATGCGTTGTGTCGTAGTTTACAGCTTGACTGCGGTATTTGCACCTTTCAGTCCAACACATCTGACTTCAGCAAGCATTTTTTGAGTACCGGGTTAGCATTCCCTCTTCGATCCCTTCTCCTTAGCCAGTCTGCTGTCCAGGATCACCGCATGGAGGTATAGAAGGGTCTTGGCAGCTCTGGTTCGCTAATAAATGCACTGCGCTACTCGAAAAGCATTTGACAGTGTCTATGAATAAAAGTTACTTGAATGCCTCCAAGAAATTCATTTAGATTGAAAAGACATTAGAATACTCATTAACTGGTATTGGGAACAGGTAGCGACAATAAGGCCTGGACAGAATTACTCTCCATTTATTGATATACAAAAAGGTGTGAGATAAGGATGCTTTTTGCCACCTAGTCTGTTTAACATCTACACAGAGAACATTTTCAGACATAGTAAAGGGATGCCAGGGCTAAGGATCAATGGAAGACTAATCAACAACTCTTTCTCGGAGGAGACCATACAGGCCAGCAAGGGCCTAATGTATTCTATCTCGAAGTGCAAATTAGTGGAAAGCCTAGACATGAAACAGAACAGCCGTCGAGCCAGGAAACTAAACAAAAATCTTGAAAATCAGAGAGAGAGCAGTTTTGATGGTCGTTCCAAATAAATTCAAACCAAATAGATCAACTATTACTAAATGGGAAAATACCCCATAAAGCACACAGCAACAAGATCTAGCAGGAGAACAACAACGAGAATGACTCAAACAGCAAACCCTTTTCCATAACAGAACTAAATGATGCAATTCAATAGATGAAAACTAACATAGCGCTTGCCTTGACAAACTATGACCAGAACAAATAAAAAAGTTTGGACCAGCAACCAAAGAATGTATAGTAGACATTATAAATACAAAGCAACTCCCGAAAATATGATGTACTCACATAATTGCACTACACAACAGGTGAAAGATTCAACTGACCCCAAGAGCTATCGATGCCTCTCTCTACTCTGCCACCTATGCAAGGTCTTGGAAAAATGATTCTAAACCGTATCGGCCCAACATTGGATGGACAAATAATTCAAGAAAAAGCTGGGTTTAGATCTAGAAAATCATGCATGCTATGTCAAATACTGAACACCTGCTGAAGACGGATGTATAGGACCGAAAGGTGCAAATATTGCAGTTAAGCTGTAAAGTAGCGACATAACGCATTCCGTTCTCCGGACTACATCCTGCTACTTGCAAATTCCTGTTCAGGACTTGGTAGCTGGAGATTGAGAACTAACGCAGAAGAAGAAATACTGAACCTGATCCAACTAATCAAAGATGGATACAAGCAAAAAGAAATCATTGCAGTGGCATTTGTTGATCTAAGCGCTGTGTATGACACAGTAAACCACAGAAAAACTAACAAACAAGATATACCCATTAACACTATTCTACCACAAAATTAGCGTTTATGTGTCGACCTAGGAATCAAAATTAAAGCCGATGAAGATGCCAAAAAAGACCTTGCACAAGGTAGTATACTGGCACCACTGTTGTTTAACATATATACCAATGACCAACTGACGAATAAAGGAGCGAGGCAGTTCATATATGCTGATGACACAGCAGTCGCCGTACAAGGAACAGGCTCAAGGCATTTGAACACAAGCTGACCAACTCCCTATAAGAACTAGGAAAGTATTTCTATGAAAACTCCATATTACACCAAACCCAAACTTCTTTTTCTTCTTCGCACGTTGTTAGACATCAAATTGAATTTGTTAAAAAAAAGCAGCGGTCATCCTGAGGCTGCTATAGAGCTTGTCTAGTGTTGGCTCTGGTGATCGCCACATGTGCTTTCTCTGGTCCTCGTATGTCGGACAATTTTGCAGCGGATGTTCAGGGGTCATTTCCCAAGTACCACACGTGCATTCGTCAGTAGCCCCTATCTTCAGTTTATTGAATAGATGGTACCTCAGTCCATTGTGGCCTGTGCAGAGTCTGAAGAAAACCATTTTCTCTCTTCTGTTCAACTGATAATAAGCATCGTTTTTCATGTAGCCAGTATGTTCTGTTTCCAATTTGTCCATGTATCTGGCTCTAATAAACCTTTTGAACTCTTTGTATGTCACACTAGAATCTGGTTGTGGTAAACTTCCACCTTCCTTTGCCAGTATGTCTGCTTCCTCATTGCCTTGAATGTTACAATGGGATGGGATTCACTGTACCTGGACATTTTTGGGTGGTCTGCTGGCATAGTTGACAGAGTACTGATCTTAAGTCATTTAGTTCTGTATTTTTCTGGCTCTTTAGTGATGTAACCACGGACAGGACATCTGTAAAAAAAAAGACTTTCTGGCTTTCATTGCTTTCGTCTGTCAGCATTGCTTCTGCTGCAGCTTTCAATGCCTCTGCTCTGAAATTGCTTGAGAATTTTCCTGTTGCCACTGACAGTGTTATGTTTCTACCATTTGTTAGGCTCAGAAATACCCCTCCCCCTCCATTTTCTTTTGCGTTTGTTACAGAACCGTCAGTGTGTGCATGGGTCCAGTCAGTACTTTGGCAGTTATCTCTATGTATCTCAGCAACCCAAACAAAACCCAAGTATGTACGTTCCATCTGAGATCCAGAGAGGCCAAAAGGAAAATAAAGGTGTCAAATTAGACTGCACGCTGTCCTTTAAAGCACACTGCAAAGAAACCAAACCGAAAGTCTGTGCGAGGAATAACATCATCCGCAGACTTACCGGCACAACATGGGGAGCACAGCCATCTATCCTCCAGACATCACCACCTACCCTGTGTTTTTCCACAGCAGAATATGCAGCACCAGTATGGTAAAAGTCCACACATGCCAAGATGTTGATACTGTCATCGATGAGACAGCCTGGATCGTGACTGGGTGCCTAAAACCTACCCCTATTTTAAAAATATACCCCATACTTGTTATACCACCCCAATGGTGCAGAAGAAGCATTGGAACAGAAGTTGAGAGAGTGTCCAACAATCCAAGACACCTAATATACGGACGCCAACTGCATAAAATGAGACTCATGTATAAATTTTCCTACACAAAAAAAAACAACCTCTTTAAAGATGGAACGGAAAGTAACACATTGAGAAATGGCATGACAACCAACAGATCCCATGGATAAAGCTGCAGGAGGAGACTGCACCAGGAGCACACCTATCATATCCAATATGGAGAACCTTAAATAGACTACTGTCTGGGGTGACCCGAGCACAAAAACATGATGAGATGGGAATAAAGCAACAATACCTATGAATGCAGGGCTGTCCAGGACAAGAACACCTCATGACCTGTCCAAAAACTACCACACATGTACAATAGCTGACCTGCTCAAGGGAAATGACATAGCAGCCAGAGTGGTTTAACACTGGACCACGGTTGTATAACATGATGCTATGGACACGTGTAAGTAACAAACAGCCTATGATATGCTGACGACACAGTATTGTTAGCTGAAAGTGAGCAAGAGTTAATGGAGCAAAGAATATGGATTGGACATTAACATTAGTCAAACAAAAACTACGATAATTAGCAAAACGGACATGAAGCCCATAAGTAAATAGTAAACTTGGAGACACTTGAACAAGTAAACAGTTGTTTGTATCTCAGACAGTCAATAACAAGTGATTGTAGATGTAAAAAGGAAGTGAAGAAATTATCAAAACCACATTTAACAGCATGAAGAATGAAGGATATATTGACATCCAGGTATATAAACAAAAATGAGTCAAGTGTTATGTATATACCTTATGTACAATTAATACAATGAGGAAACAGCTGTCGGGGGAATAAATATAGAGGGCCTTGAAATGTGGATATACAGAAGAAATGGTTGCATTTCTTAATTTCGTGTATAGACTTATTAAATCAAACAAATAATGAAGTCTGATCGAGATTAAAGATTGGAACGTAAATACTGAAAGACATGCACATTTTAATTAGATACATATTGATATTGTGGACATATAAAGCAATAAAGAGACAAGATACAGTGCTGAAACAATACTGGAGGCAGGTATTGAAGGCAGGAGAGCAAGAGGTAGACAGCGATATAAGTGGGAGATCAACATCAAGAGATGGACTAATACCAGTCTACTCTGCTGAGTTAACCATCAAGGCAAGAAACGGAGTATGTTGGGAGGTCATTGATGATTGCGGCCAACGCTCGATGAGAAGACAGCACGTTATGTCATGATCATCAATAAAGTATGTCACACTACTACTACTACTATAGGCCTCTAGATAATCGAATATATGGTTTTAAAATTAACCTAAATTCCTTTAATGTTTCCTTTCCAACCCGTTATTTAACTAAGCGTACTCAAGGTACGCCTGTGCATGGTTGGAGCGCTTGCTTCTCGCGCATTATCCTCAGGTAATAAAGTAATAGATACTTCAATTTTAAATAGGAATAGGATATGTTCGCAATCCGTTAGTCTACCTAGTACTAGTTCGTAGTAGAACTGACTAAATGCGAGACCTTGTAAATAAAGTATTTTGTCACTTTATCTCCGATGCAAGTGTCTGATCTTTCCGTCTTTTTTTCTTTTTTTTTAACCAGCTATTAAAAAAGCTATTTAAATTATAAATGAAAATGTAACTTCAACTTTGAAACTAATAGAAACTAACTTCAGACATCGCACAGGCCACAATAGCCTGAGGTACCATCTATTCAATAAACTGAATATATGTGCTACTGGCGAATGCACGTGTGTGTGAGTATGGTACAGGGAAAATGACCGCTGAACAGTGAACATCTGCTGCAAAATTGCCCGACATACGTGATACGAGGACCAGAGAAAGCACATGTGGCCATCACCAGTGCCAACACTAGACAAGCTCTATGGCAGTGTCAACAGCCTCATGATGACAGCTGCTTTCTTTGAACAAATTCAAGTTGACGTCTGACAACGTACGAAGAAGAAGAAGAAGAAGAAGAAACTAATACTAGTATTACTAGTACTTAGTAGTAAGTAATAGTACTAGTAATACTGAGATGTAATGTAAGTCAAAAGTGTAATAATAATTTTAAAACGCGCGCATTTAATTGTACTTATATAAACATTTTCAACTAACCCAGCATTTCCTTGCGTCTTGTTGCATGTGGTTCTTCTGTGTAAGTCCATTCAAAATCAGTTCTTGAAACTCGAGCACCCATGTCTGTGACACTACCACTCACGACACCTTGTTTCGCCGAATGTTCAGTGAAAACAGCCACACTCCTCCCTCTTCCTTGGATACGTCAACAAGGTCAGAGGCTATATGAATATCATTACAAATATGTGCCAGACGTTTGTTATATTCACGGCCAAAATACTTGCATTACATTTATTCCAGGGAAGTGTAAAACTTAACAAGCTGTTCACTACCGATGAAGATATGCCAGTAAATAAATTAGAATTTAAAATAGCGCCATATTAATGACTATTAATTAGTAAACATGTTATTGATGTTGAATGCCCACAATGAGTAGATTTATTCTTGTGTGCGTCCTGAAAAGGACGTTAAGTTGCGGTTTTTTGTGTAGCTTGCCTCACATCCCGAACGTGCTGATGAAGGTGAACCGAGGTCCTCCAGGAGGTTGTGCTATACCTGGCTTCATATGCGTGTCGTTTACTACTACGGGGATCAAGTCCTTCCCTCACTTTGTTAGCCAGGCTGTCATGAAAATAGCAAGTTTTCAGGGATGACTACGGGGAAGTCGAGGCGAGGGGCTTGACCAGTATATTTTGCTTGACCCTGACTAACATGTCTGATCAGTATGTTTTGCCTGACCAGACGTTAGTCTCTCCCCACCCCCATCCTATCAAACATGTTAAAATGTAAACATATTAGGTTTCTTGTTGAGCGATTGAAGTGGCTATATATTTACAGCGCCGGTACGGGAATCTGAAACATCGTTGATTAAGAAAGGCAGTTATGTCGGACTCAGTTCAAGCTTAGGAAGGCATAGAACAGGAGGCAAAAGCTAGAACAAAAAGGTAGACATGGAAGACGATACGCATTTAGAATCATGTGTGTATCTACTACTCTGGTCATGCTTATGTTTGAAACAATGAAATAGCTTCTGTTATCGGTAACATCCAGGCATAAAGTGGCACAAGTCAAAGCATATATGCGTATCACCACAGACACGCGGCACCCTCTGCACAGTAGTATCTCAGACATCAAGGGATCAAGAATCAAGAGAGGGTCGTCATGGATGGCACAGACAGATACAACAATTTGACACGTCACTCCAGCTGAGATGAAAGCCAAAGGGGAAGAATGGGTCCACACTGGTGATAGAATGATAGAGAACCAAAGAGTCATCGTAACCTTTGGCAAGGAATGCAGAGAGCGGAGCAACAGGAGAGCAGAGCACGAGGTAAATCAGCTGATAACTGAGAACAACCAGGAGAGTGACGCTGTCATATACACCGACAGATCAGTCGTGCGCAGTGGGACATCAGGCTGGGGTTTCTAAGTTAGAGTGAGAGAAGAGGTCGTTGCTGAGCGCAGTAGGGCATATATGTCAACAACCTCCAGTATGAGAATGGAGACGGAAGCAGTGACCCCTGCACTGAAATAGATGTCTGAGACTTCCATAACAAAGGCAGTCATCGTGACAGACGAGCAATCGGTACTTCAGAAAGTACAGAATAGATGGCTTAGGTACGAGTGGATAGCAGCTGTTGAGGCATCAAACCTCCAGGCGCTGACCTGGATCTACTGTTCTGCTCATGCCGGGGTTCAGGGCAATGAAAGAGCTGACATCATGGCTTCACAAGCTCCCATTATGGGCACATTAGTGATGGATGGAAGTGACATTTTTAAATCAATAAATGACCGCCTGCTGGATGAGGACACCGCAATAGATAAAGCAGCAATCCACAGACTGCAAAGTTTCGACATTAAACGAGGTTCGAGCAGAGTGGGGCGCATGAGAGGACGACGCAGGAGAATGTACAACCAGTGAGCTATAGGGACCATCAGCATCCATATCTTACGCCATTTGATGAGAGAAACTGAGCACCTATGGGTATGCCTGGAGTGCAGTGACGTCGATTCTTAGAAACAGAAACAGAAACAGCTTCTGACAAAGAAAAGAACACAGTGTATTCGTAAGAAATGCAGAAGAGGACATATTGAAATTCCTCAACTGTCGCCTATAGATTATGTCACTGTAATAAATGAGACTCGTGTGTTTGAAATTAACGTAGGAACTGAGCAGCAAACAAAACAAAAGCGACCTGCAGAAAACATTACTGTAGATACCCTCTGTTAAAAGAGACTGAATACTGGTCAGAGTAGGGTGAAGTTTAAAGCAGACAAATGTACAGTCACCCACATGGGTTGATACAGTATGAAACATAATTACAGAATAAGGGTGAACAATATTAGAAAGATGGAAAAGGAAAGGGACTTAGAGGTTATAATAGATCATGTTGTTCGTCCATCGTTATCGATAAGGACCACTGTCAGCATTCACTATTTGCATGAGTTCGAAGATGGCTAAGTAAGCTTATCTGAGCTTTGAATTGTCTGGTGCTCTTTGTACAGGAAAATAAGACACCCCCTTGCACTGGGGTTGAAGAATGGTTGATGTGAGCAGACTTGCGGAGCATCGTCTCTAGATGGCCTCATCTATTCTTGATGCCTCATGTCTCAGAACACCCTCAGCAATAGTGCTGCGCCAGTCTGTGCGATTGGTGGCGACTCTTTCCCAGTCGTCGTGGTTAATACCGCACTGGATCATTGATCTCTTAAATGTGTCCTTGTATCTTTTCCGCTGCCCACTGCTTCCTCTCTGGCCATTTTGGAGTTCACCATCGAGCACCTCTTTTGATAGACTTTGATCCGACATACGTACCACTTGGCCAGCCCATCTCATCTGTGCTGCACATGTCATCGAGTGTACTGGGCATGCTCGATCACGCTAATACATCTGTATTTGGCACCATGTCCTCCCATCTAATTCCACAGGCAGTGCATAATGGCAATAAATCACACAGGTGAGGTGAGTGAGCAAGTCCAGATCGCAATAAAAAAGGCAAATGCAATGTTAGGTGTAATAGAAAGAAATATTAAACACAGGAGCAAGGAAGTGATTTTTAAAACTGTATAAAGCATTAGTTAAATCTAGATTGGAGTATTGTGTTCATGTGGAGTTATTTCGTAGAGGGATTATAAACATGCTGGAAAGAATAGAAAGAAGAGAGACAAAACTAACAGTGGGATTCCAGAATTACAGTTATGAGGAAAGAGAAAAACTGGCCTACAGTGTCTAGAAAAGAGGTGAATTCGTGGTGACAATACAGGTTTTTAAGATAATCAAAGGAACGGATAAACTAGAAACAAGTGTTTATTTTCAAAATACAACCACCCACAAGAATAAGATGGCATTAACAAATTAACTGCAGAAAGGTCCAGATTAGATATTAGGAAATATTTTTTTAGTCAGAGAGGGGTGAATGCCTGGAATGCATTGCTACATGAAGTAATGGTGGCAGGAACAGTTAATGTATTTAAGAATAGATTGGATGCACATAGCTTTTAGCGCAAGGTAATGTAAATGAAACTGGTTGTTTACAGACTCTGCAGAGTCTTCTAAACCAGTATAAAGACGTTAAGTTAAGTCGGTTCAGCTTAACATAATTTAAAGCGTGTTTTCCAGGTTGATATTTTAAATGTAATTATGGGGACGGCGTGGCCTAGTGGTTAAGTGGCACGGCTCACAACCCGAAGGTGCTGGGTTCGATCCCCATCACAGCACCAGCCGTTATCCCGGGGAAGCAAACCCTTAGAAAATGCAGGAGGAAGCAGACCCTTACATAAAATGCATGCTGAAGTCGGATGCACTGGGCCGACAGGCGCAAAATAAAAACCACAGTGCAACGCACACCGCCTTGGGGATTAGAGAAAATTAGGCGAACGCAAAAAAAAAAACAAAAAAAAATGTAATTATTGTTCTGATACATATTTTATGCAATACATACTAACGCACTGTTACTATTTCTATAAAGGAATGGTCACATTAACAATGTTTACATTAAGGAAAGAAAACTAGTGCTATGTTATTTTTTAAACAGCGTTTGAGGGATGTGGTTCCCTGTTTTTCTACGGTATTCTGAAGGCCCAAAATAGTATCTTCAAGTGTCATATCATTTGACGTTCAACGCAATCAATTCATTTCAGGACCATCTGTCATTTGAGCGTTTCAAATGTGCTTCCTTTTTCTATGCAGTTTATCATATTATCCTACATTGTGTCTTTTATCTTTCCCACTTTCGCGAGGTATTTCTTATTTTTTCAAGAGTGTAGTTTAATAGTATTTAATATATTAAATCACGTATACATAGTTTATATTTTATTTCAAATACAGTGCCAAAGAAATGGCTTCTTCCTTGATATTCATCTTGAAAAGGACGTTGTGTCGTAGTTCATAGCGAGGCTGTGATATCTGCGCTTTTCAAACTCGTCACATCTGATTTCAGCTGGGTTGTTTTTTTTGTATTTTATATGATTCCTATCTCTTGGTCAGACTACATTAGTGACTAGAGCTGCCTGTTTCTAGGGCCACCATGTGCAGGCGAAATAAGATCTCGGTCAGCTATAGTTCGCTGAAACTGATGCAAGCAACTATCACTCAGTCACTGGCTACTTTCAGCTCATTCACTGCTGCACCTTGGCCCTAAAGAAGGTTATAGTTTCAAAAGAAAGTTCGGCTAAACGAGATGTAAAATTGGTGTTCAGCAGATGAATACTTCTTGATCATTCGAACGGGATAATGACGTTTTGTTACGTCATGTAGTTTACAGCAATGCCGCGATTTCTACGTCTTTTGACCCGATATATCTGGTTTCAGTAAGGCACATTTATTAGGACAGTTTGACTTCCATCTACAATTTCTATTCTCTCAGCCTAGGATGTTCAGATGCAGCCTGTTTTCAGAACAACCAATTGAAGGTGGGTAATGGGGTATTGGACAACTCTAGTTCGCTGATACAAACACAAGCAGTGAGCTATGAGTTGCTGACTGTCACCTCGTTCGCTCACTGTGTTTTCCGTTCATCCCTCCCCCAAGCCCAGAGTTCGCTAACTGCGTTTTCCGTTCACCCCACCCCCAAGCTCAGAAGGAAACTAAAGATATATTTTGCAGATGTTGTTTTGCACCAAATTGTCTCTATAAAAATAAAATATAAGTCACGAACTTTGGCGCGGTTTTGTCTAAACTGGCAAGTAGTGGTATAAAAAAAATATCTTAACGTGTTACGTAGTACACAAGTTTACGATGGTGGTGGCAACTTCCTCCACCACCCCCCAACTCATATATTGAGCCACAATGGCGTCGGTTATAGGTTCTGAGGTGGAAATTCAAGAAGTTGAAGTAGAAACTATACCGGTAGAAATGTCAATAGAAACTGTTGAAACTTCCGACGAGGTTTCGGTACAGCCAATGATTGCGTTACAGCCTTTATCTGATACAGCTGGAGAAGAAATTGTGTTACAGACTCGTGAAGAAGTTGTTGGTGATTCAAATCTTGTGTATGCCGATACAATTCCAGTTCCAGCCCCAGAAATAGAAATTTCTACAGAGGAAGTTATTCCAATGAGAAGAGGAAAGGGTGGTAAACGAAAAGGAAAATCAAGAAATATTGTTCAGTCGGGTGGACTCGGTGTAAACGATTTAGGACTTGGTGACTCTTCTGTGAAAAAATGGGAGCAGAAACAAGTTCAGATAAAAACTTTGGAAGGGGAATTTTCTGTAACGATGTGGGCATCAGGTACGTATCATTGCTAATAATTTCATGTCATATATCATATAAGCTGTTTTCCCTCACAATTAGGTATACAGTATACCCAAAATCATTCTAATCAGAATAATAACATTGCATAATTATACATAATAATTCATATTATATACATACTCAATTAGTCAATTGTCAGTCATACTCAGTCAGATAAGATCGGGTGTTACAAACGATGAGATCAGTCAGAGCAACGTGACCTCATGATGGAAGTGCATTGCTTTACTAGTTTACAGTGTTCTTTTAGTGGCCTCATACTGTTCTTGAGCCGCTTTGCAATGTTAGAGCAGTTTTTGCACGAATCTACAGGTTTGTTTTGAAACTAAGTCGGCCATTACTATTCTATGGGCGCCGCCATATTATTGGTGAAAATGGCGGAGAAAAATGAATATGGCGACGCCCGCCATTTTGAGTTTGTTTTTTGGGGGTTTGACGTGGACGTTTGGTTTATCTGTCGAGTTCTGGCAGGTTTGAGTGTTGGAAACAGAGCTCAGTGAGTACATTGTCTTTTTAATATTTGACAGATCAAAAGTGTTATAGCATTTAGCACGGCAAGACTTCCATTGTGTAATTTTGTGTTGAATGCGACCTTGTATAACCTTGAAAAGAGAACTATAACGGAACAATCGGAGGAAGTGGAATAACACACTGCTATTATTAGCTACAAAATATCACGTGATGTGTCGCAAAAAATTTTTATTTGTAAGCTCCATGTCCTGTAAACATTAATTGCGTCTTTACTACAAACATGGCAATTGATATTTTGACGCTATTAAAAGAATTCGTGACAGAATCGGCCATTAACAGATAAACGAAAGCAAAGACTAAGAACTAAGAGTACACTTGTCACTCGTACTTTATTACTTTGAAGTAAAGTTAGGGAGATACTCCCTCCTCAGTGAGTGAGCCAGTCATTTTTTTTAGTACTCAGCTCTCAGTCATACTCCTGGATAGTGTCAATTATTTACTAAGAATAAGCCTATAAGAATTAATATACTAGAATTAAAAACATTTTTTCATCAACGCTAGATTATGTTTCATGATTAATCTGATGTTGAGTGATTAAAATTTGCATAGATAGTCCTATACTAGGCTATATAGCACAATCCTGAATCATTTTGATCGCATAATTAAAAAGCAGAATCATTCAGTCAGTGTCGCGATCGTCCAATTCCGGCTATTAGTGGTGCATTTGTCTGACGTAATTTTTTTTTAAACTTAATTTTGCTTCACCTTTTATTAGGCAATGTAGCCAGCCACATTTGACTGAGACATTTACTTGTATGCTTACACTTACAGCTGCTGTCCCAAACCGTCTTTCCATGTATGCCAACTTGTACCACAGTAAAACCCATATACCAGACCAATAACTAGAGGTGAAAACAACTACATGAAAAAGTTCACACTTTCTGGGTTTGTGTTCTTTCTATGGAATGTTGTTTTGTGTGTGTGGTTTTGTTTTGTTTGGAGGGAGGGAGACACTGCAGAAGTTTATAGAACTTCATAGTGATGTGCAGAAGGAAAGCTTAAGACACATGTAATTTACAAAGCATGCTGTAAAAGGTGAGGAGAAAGAAATGTGAAGTGACTAACATCTTCATTATGTAAATTTAATTGGTATAGTATAGCTGCCCATCGGTGTCGATGAGGACCATCGTCCTCATCCTTGTCACAGCTTTCTGTGATGGGTGTGGGTGCACATGAGGC
Organism: Ariolimax columbianus; assembly: GCA_036924085.1. NCBI lineage: Eukaryota > Metazoa > Mollusca > Gastropoda > Stylommatophora > Arionidae > Ariolimax > Ariolimax columbianus. The sequence continues at coordinate 20,078,448 of JAVGWX010000013.1, forward strand.
TGAACAGGCCAATACGGGCACGAAAACATCTGTTGCATAATGGGCACACACAGTCTGTAGAATTGTGATTTCCGCGTCTCGCATCTGCTCTGGACTTTCACAACACAGTGGTCTTCGCTGGTATCTACGACCGCTATGACTACTTCTCCAGTCAGATCTGTTTTGCGCAAGACATTTCCAGGTGGTGACATCTATCTGGCAAACTTTTCAGTAAGTCCCTAAGACTCTTTAAAACGTTTCTTTGGGCGCACTCTCTCTCGCCATAGAGTAACTTCTCTGGGAGTGGTTCGTCTGACATAGGAATGAGAGAACCTCGATGTCAGTGACATGAACTTGCAATCGGTTGTGGAGTATTCGCCTCAGGCAACCTGTTTGGAAGAAGTTTAACCTCCTTGCATGTCCAGAGTATGCAGTCCAACTTTCACAGGCGTAGAGTAGGGTTGGAATTATGGTTTCACGGTAGACTTTGAGTTTGGCCTTGATGCTGATGCTACGACATTCCAACACCATCGAACATATTCTACCAAAGGCTATGCTGGCCCTTGCTATTCTGCTTGTCATGTGACTGACTGATCTCAACAGAGTGCTGCCCATATACGTAAGTTTATCTACAACAATCAGCGTCTGCCCATTGACTAGTCTTTGGTTTTGTGTACGGCACGCCTGGTGCTGGTTGGTATATGACCTCTTGTTTTCTTGGAATTTATGGTCAGGCCAACATTTTTTCATGCGGCAGGGAACCTGTCCATTCCCACCTGCACATTCAGTTCTGAGTTGCTGTTCAGAGCACAGTCATCAGCAAACACAAGTTCTCTGATTATTTCCAAGCCACTTTGATTTTGTCCTTCATTATTCTCTGATTGAGTACTTGCTATTAATGCTGTACTTTATGGGTATGTCAAGCTCCAGCAATCTGAAGGTGTCTGTCATTGTGGCCGCAAATATCATGCTGAACAGGGTCCAAAAGAGTCGTAGTACAGTGGGTTCCATCCCACTGTAACATTCAAGGCAATGAGGAGGCAGACAGGCTGGCAAAAGAAGGTTTAAGGCTACCACAACCAGATTCTAGTGTGACCTACGAAGAGTTCAAAAGGTTTTTAGGGCCAAATAAGAAACAGAGTATACTAGCTACACAAAAAATGATACTCATTACCAGTTGAACAGAAGAGAGCTAGTGGTCGTATTCAGACTCCGCACAGGTCACAACAGAATAAACTGAAGATAGATGCTACTGCACCTGTGGTACAGGGAAAATGACCCCTGAACATCTGCTGCAAAATTGCCCAACATACGAGGAACAGAGAAAGCACATGTGGCCAACACTAGACAAGCTATATGGCAGTGTCAAGATATTGAGGATGGCCGCTACGTTTTTCTAATAAATCCAAGTTGACATCTGACAGCATATGAAGAAGAACAGGTTTGGGGGGGGGAGTACATATTCTTGTTTTACTCTGTTTGTTACTTGAAAACTTTTAGAGATTTCTCCGCTGTCCAGTACATAAGCACACATGTCGTTGTATAGCTGTTTCACCATAGTTATGAACACTTTGGGGCAGCCAAACTTGGACATAATCATCCACAGCCCTCCTCTGTTTACTGTGTCAAATTTATTGATTTGACAAAGGCATTTGATACAGTAATTTAATTGGTACCGTACAGATCACACTATTGCTTGCGACAGTGCTTTGATACATGCCTCCTGGAAATGGGGACAAGCTGCAATAGTCACCCTATGTTTCATATGGCAGGAAAAGGAGACAAGAAAAACAAATAGCTACAAGTATAGCTATAAAAATATACAAACTTCTATAAGGAGCAGTGACTAATAGTTGATTTCTTGAAACAGAATGGTCCCCCGGTCAAACCTTCATTGCTACCTTCATTGCATGTGCTTAGATGGGACTAAAGATGGGTGTGCATGAGGTTGGCAACCTTGCCACGTAAAAACCATTGCTATAAGCCAACTGGAATCAGGCTGTCTTAAAAGCTTGTTAGGGGAACCAAATACAGTGTTGGACCTATGTTTTAACAAATTGTGCGACGAGTGAAAGCTTATGGTTGAAAATTGTTGTCCATGCATTCAGGAATTGGTTTTAAAACGTGTATGTTTATTCCATTTTATATAGGAAAACTCTTGAGAAAAATATTTGTACAAAATGATGTAAACTGAATGAAATGTGTAACAACTAAACAAATGTGGGGGATCCTGGACATGTTTGCATCTGTCCCTTTTATTTTGGGTTTATATAATCAAATTTTAAATACTCTCATGTGTGAGATGTCCATTAATCTTTTTTCATCTTATATTGATTTATTTTATTTTTTTAATATAAAGACAATGACTGGTCTTTACTCTAGGTGCAACAGTATTTACGTTCTCTTACCTTCATTCCCAGAAACTAATGTATAATTTATAGAATATTTTTACTTATTTGAGACCAGTCTTTTATTTGGAAAACATGTTTGAAATCCAGTAAGGGCTATGCTTTTTTCTCTCTCTAAATCCTGGAATTCAATCGGACACCTGTGTCTGATTCTAGGTAGCCAAATGTTAAGTAAACTCATTTGCTCTTTTGCCTTGGTGTACCATGTTGGGCCTCCTTCGGGCCATCTCTCTACCTCAACCTTGGTCGCCCGAAGGGCATTTTAATTGTATGGCCACCATGACATCTCTCTGCGTGTCCATCTGTTATCCGGCAGGAGCACCACATGGCCGGCCCATCTGTATTTTCATAGCAGCCCAACATCTATGATGTCAGATAAGGAAGTTCGGTGTCTGATCTCTGCGTTGCAGTTTTTTTTTATTTCAAGTGTAAAATGGGAACCTATACTACACTCTGGCCTGATTGCTGAGGCAAAGAGTCTTTATTATCTGCCCTATTAAATCCCTATTACACCTCAGCAATTGGGATACATATTATATTGGAAGGAAAGGATGTAGGTTTCTGCTTTATTTGGTAATTTCTAACATGATGGGTTTTTGTGTTGAAATCATGACATTTTATTTCTTATAGATTTTTAAAAATTAAAAAATAGGTATCCCCTTAGTAGACATAGCTACCATTATATTTTCACAATTTAAAAAAAATGTGTACATAGAATTCAGCTTGATGATGCTACGCATGACTTTGGGTAAATTTTCTCTCTCACATTTTCGTTCATTACGTCAGGTGCCGTTCTTTTAAGCAATTTGTATAACATTTCAGAAGATCAGTCAAAATTAGATGAGGACTCAGTGGCTGGTGACTCAGATGCAGATTTTGCTGAGTATATGACGGGAAAGAAAATGCCTCCTGGTGGTATTCCTGGCCTTGATCTCAGTGATCCAAAACAGTTGGCAGAGTTTGCCAGGTAGATATTAATTTCAAGTTCAAATGTATTCTTGTCTCAAGATTGTGCCCAGAAAACAGTGATATAGTGTGCATGTGTTGAATTGTGTACAAAGAGTATTACTTATATTGATTATGCCGCATGTGTTTTGTTAGGCTGAGTAATTTTTCCTTTTAATTGGTAATTATTAGTTAATTCCATAAAGACCAGGGGTCCCCAACTTGGGTTCAATGTGCAAGCATGGGGTAATGGAATCTTAGCAATGAAGTAAGGTTTACTAAAAGTCTAAATGGTGTGACAAAATTTACTAACGGCTAAGTTGGTATAGAAAGGTCTATTAAAATTTAAGGGGCACGAAAAAGTGGTTGAGAGAACTCCTGACATAGGCCTTCGTAGCTACAGTTTAAGTAAATATCTTGCCAGCTATTTGCAGCAGAGATTGATCATAATAGAATATGTAATTATAGACCTGCTATAACTAGTAGTTATTATAAATGTTTCTACTTTTATTAGTATAATCACATATGTTATGGACAAGGTTTTTGTTGCGGGTTTTTCCTTATTTTTGTTGGGACAGGATAAAGCCTAGGAAACCAACAGACGATGTACCCCGTACAGTACCCTGTCCACACAAGGTAACGTACACTGTGTGGCAGATGATGTATATGACTTTCAAATGTGAAACCTTGTGTTGTCTGAAGGAAAGCAAATTATGTTATTATTTTGTTGTCTTAGATTTGGAGGTGGTGGTATGCACAGAACACTATCGCTTGCATGTTGAACAATGGAGAAAATATTTAATTGGTACAAAGCCTTTTTTAACTAGTTCTCATAAAATAATTTCAACATAATATACAGCTTCCCATGTACTCCCAGTTGGCCTAATGACTGCACTTTTATTGATTAAACACACAATGTGCAACGTCAATTAACAAATGATTGACAAATCGACATGGCAGCCAGGTTATATAATTACCAAAATAACAAACCGTGTCATGGATATTATGAACATTTTCTGTAACCAATTTTTAAAAATTCAGTTCAGCAGGTTTATTTATATCAATTTAATTGGGTGTGTGTTTGTAAACCTGGTTTTAAAAAATGGTTGTTGTCTTGTTTTCTCTCCTCCCTGTCACATAACCATGCCTCCAGAACACTCCAAATTTATCAAGATACAAGTACATGTAACCTATTTTTAAAAAATGTAATTTCAAGCTGGAATAATTGATTCTTGGGTATTGAAATGATTGCAGTTGTGTTTGTGTGTGTGTATTTATTTTTAAATTTAGCCATTTGGCTTGTATCGATACATTATGAAAAAGTGGTAGAAGAGACTTTATTGTATGAGGTCTTAGCATTTATGAGGTGAGGTTGTTGTTGAGTGCCCACGATGAGTAATATTACTCTTTTGTGCGCACTTAAAGTGGTGTACTGCAGTAGCTTTTTTCACATCCTGAGCGTGCTGATGAAGGTGCACACACATCCTCCAGGCAGTTGTGCTATGCTTGATTTCATCTGCGTGTCGCTCACTACAACGGAGATCACATCGATCCCCTCGTTAGTCAGGCTGCCATGAAAACTGTCCGTTTCCAGGAATTGTATAGAAGTGAAGTGGTGATCTTGGCCAGTATATTTTACCTGACCAGACGTTAGTCTCGTTATCTTCCCATGAGGTATGGTAACCAGCTTCATTCCTTGCTTCCTTTACTTAACAGAGTAGTAACCCTTTACAGCTGGTCAGATTGAAGAGCAATGCAGTTGACTTGCATATGCATTCAGTTTAACTGTTAATGAGTAATGTTGTAGTCACTTGAATGCTAAATTACATAGTCTGTGATGTGTCTGAGCAGTTTATAACCAAGCGGAGTCCAATTCTCCTTAGGCATTCATTTTTCCTTCTGTATGGATCCTGACATTTCCAGTTTCCAGTTCAACCATGAGTAGGTGGATAATGACTTGTGTAAATCTGTGTCATCAACAGACTATTAATGTGTGTATTTCACTCTTGTAAAAAAACAACCTACATTTCAGTGCCAGACATGTCCACATTTTGCAGACTTATACAAATTGCATCTGTAAAATTTAAAAACATGTTAATGTGTTTTGACAATGCTCTAGGTTTGTTATTGCTTAAATGTGGGTGTAATGCTCATGTACTGTTGTAGTAGAGAATGTGATCATTTTGTTTTATAATTATATTTTTATGGTAGGGATGCAACAAGATGTTTAGAGATAATTCTGCTATGCGTAAACACCTGCATACTCATGGACCAAGGGTGCATGTCTGTGCAGAGTGTGGGAAAGCATTTGTTGAAAGCTCCAAGTTAAAAAGGCACCAACTTGTCCATACAGGAGAGAAACCATTTCAGGTGAGTCAATGTTACCACATTTGTCAGATTGAAAGAAAAAAAGATACAGGTAGGGGCTGCTTTATAAATAATCATATTTTGTTTATTTGTGCACCTATTTTATTATTTGTATAAAATAATTTGATAGTCATGATTGCAACAATAGCCACCCATTTTGAATGTATTTTACACTTAACCTGATGCACCAGAACAGGAAGTAACACAATACTACATGGACTGAAATATTACAGATATGCAAGCAGCAAGTTTGTTAGATTTCTGAATCATATGTATGGCAGAACTTCCCAGTTGGTACCTATTGACTGTATCCGTAATGTTGTCTGGGTATTCTATGTACACTCCCGCTATTCCATTCTTTGCTGACCCATCTGCATACCCTGATGAAGAAGTATTGTGTGTATTCGTCATTCAGGTAAACTGAGTCACTACCCTATGTTGCACACTGTTCTGTTCATCCTTGTCTAGTATTCCTTTCACTTTTGTTTGAATGCATACTGATAGTCCATGCTCTCCTCTCTCCGAGGGGTTTGTTCTGGCATGAACTTTAGTTAGAAGGAAGTCAACTTCGGGTAGATCTATAATTTACCTGAAAAGTTTTGTCCTGGTGCATAAAACTACTTCTTTTTAGCCTTCCCATTGCTAAATTTTGAAATCTGTCCTTCGTGGGATAGCTCAGCATGCAGGGGAACTTTCCTAGCTGACCATAACTGATCAAGACTCTATACCGCCTCCAAGTGGGGACCCTGGAAACAGACTGGACTAGTGTAGTCTGGCTAAGGGAAAGGGATCACAGTGGGAAGGTAAACTTGATACCCAAAAAAGTCAGCTGAAATTGGATTGTAAAACTGAAAGTCAGATATCACAGCCTTGCCGTAAATTACGAAAGGGCCTCAGAAATGTCCTTTTCAGGATGAACATCGAAGAAGATACTATTTGATTTTAAATGGATGTGAACTTTTCATAAAAAAGGCAACACTTGTTTTCCATTTAAAACTATTCAAGCAACCTACATAAAAAATCTGATGTAGGTCAAATTAAAGTCATGTGATTATGCTGCATGTGCCCTTTTCAATTTTCCCCATATACAAAATGGTCAGTTTGCCATCTTACATCTCTGTATAATGATATCTGAATACAGCATCCAATACATCTGTATGGAAGATTTACCTCAGTGTTGGTTCAAATTAATTGTAGCATTAGAACAGCTTATTCATCTTGACGCTGCTACAAATGTGAGTAGCAATTCACAGCTGGCAGTGTATGTTTGACACAGGGCTTCTGATTTAATTGAAGATGAAATGTTATCCTGTTCTCCTCTTGAGTTGAGAGCTTGTGGAATTAATATCTTCTAAAATGGTTCATACATTCTTTAGAACACAAAAGTGGGATGACTGTATTGGTATGCCTGTTGATGAAGCTCCAGCCATGTTAGGTTATAGTAGTGACTTTTCGGCATTGGCCAAAAAGCAGAATCCAAAAATTGAAGTCACCTATTGTATAATCGATCACTATCCATTGTTTGCAAAGCAGTTGAAACTTGAACTGGAGGCTGTCATGAATGATGTAATCGAGAATATCAGTGGGCATGCACTAAATACGCAACTCAATCGGATTTGTAGCCTGAATATTCAGGCCTCCTTTTTCAATTACAAGTGAGGTGGCTTTCATGTGAAAATGTTCTGAATCAAGTGTGGGCTCCCATATCTGAGCTAGAAATCTTTCTGGTGGATCAAAATGTGTTCTTGCAGATAAGTTCAGAAACTTGCACATCTCGCATATTTAGCCGGCATCTTTAGGCAGGTGAATTCATTGAACAAGAGATTGCAACAGGAAACTCAGTGTCATTTTAACAAGAGGTTGAGGTAAATATCATTGGAACTGAGATATATTTATGACAATATCCACACACAAAATTTTCCCCATCCGTTATTGAGGAGTGTAGATTTTCAATATCTACATGTCAAGTCATTAAATGTTGTCCTGTCCATATCTATTGAAGTTTTTGTTGCTTAAAGTTTCTAGAGTATGGGGTAGCCAGTCATATGCCAACCCTCTTTAGTCACCTATCATATGCCTCTCAGGTTACAGTGCTACTTTTCTTTGCTCCTTGTTTCGGGCCCCAATAACACTCGGGCGAGATGAAGCTTAAAAATGGATTACACGAAAGACAGAACCACACAATCAAATATATAGAAGAAAAGGAAGACAATACAAATATAGAAGTAAAATTTACTAGTGGTCAAAACACAAGCAAAATACAATATGGTGCATGCAATGAGAAACAAAAAAACAGACCCACTTAACAGACATGACTAGAGAGATGGGACATTCAACCAGGAAGAATAATAATTTGGAAATCTGTTGCAATTGCTCGGAAGAATATAATGTGATGGTATACTAAAAGCAAATAAACATAATGCCGAACAAGTACACGCGGTACTGCAATAACACTGAGTAGTGTGGACGTTTATAAATACGCACAAATAAAATGTAATTTTAGAGTAGCAGTAAAAGACATATATAGCTTCCCCTACTTTATGTTATACACTGTCCCCCTTAACAATTTGTATATTATGTTTAAAAAGATCTGTCAAAGTTTTATAAGAGCACAGTGGCTTATGATTATCATGTAGACTTTTCTGAGTATATGCCATAAAAGACAAATCTTCCCAGGGGTATTCCTGGTCTTGACCTCAGTAATCCAAACCAGTTAGCTGAGTTTGCCAGAGCTATAAATCTTTAGTTTTAAGTATCAAGATTCAAGTTGAAATATTGGTACACATCTGTTGCAGTTTACTTGTAAAATTGTATTTCAACCTAAAATTATACACATGTGTATGGAATACTTTAGTGACATTAAAATATACTATGGAGATACATGCACGCATACATACATACATACATACATACATACATACATACACACACTCACACGTGTGCACACAAGTTAAATCGTGGTGTTTTCCACCTCTGATTCAAAAGTTGGTAGTAATAAGTAAAATAGATAACATTGTCAATTTTGTTTAATATTTTTTTTAAATGTTTCTTGCTTTGGAACTCTAAACATGTAAATAACCAGTAAAAATGATGTAGTTATCTAGCAGAAAACATCTCCTTCCAGTATAAGGTTTTTGTTTTTAGATCATTATTTCAGTAACTTCCCAAAAGACTTATTTCCATGGCTTGAAATGATTCAAATAGCCGTGCCACTCCCTGTGTGGATCAATCTTGGATTTACTTTGGTCTAAGCCTCATTCAATTTGGTGTCAAAAGTTGAGAAATTTTCACAGATTCCACTGGGAGCAAAGAGTAGAATCAGGTAAAAAATACTGATAAAAACAGAGAGAGGAGGACGGTGTCGTTAAGTGACACGGCTCATAACACAAAGGTGCTGGTTTTGATTCCCAGCACAGCACCTGCTGAAGCAAACCCTTCAAAAATGCAGGAGGAAGCAGACCCTTACATAAAATACATGACAAAGCTAGATGCACTAGGCTGACAGGCGCAAAATAAAAACACAGTGCAATGCACACTGCCTTGTGGAATAGGGAAATGAGGTGAACACAAAAAAGAGAGAGAGAGAGAGATATACACACACACTCTGTCTCTCTCCCTCCCCAACACCCACCCCACTTCGCATCCTTGTTTGTGCTCCTGGAAACGGGTGTCACAGTAGTCTGGCCAATGATGTGAGGATCAACACTAATCCCCATAGGGGTGGGCTTACTGAGGAGTCTCGCAATGCACTACAACCAGGAGGAGCCAGGTTAACGTCATCTATGCGTCAGGATGTAAGAAGAGCCACTGTAACCCGCTACCAAAGAAACGTAAAGCGTTATCAGCACAGCACGAGTAGTTTTGAACAACAATAATAGACTCTTACTTGAATCCTGGCATTCATTCAGGCAAGGTTGCCTGATGCCAGCTAGACAAAAACTGCTTGAATCTGTGCCTGTCGTTTGCCTTGGAGTACCATGATGGTTCGAAGGCTGGGTGCAGGTAATCTCTCCATGTCGTCAGCAGGCGTCTGCGTGGGTAGTTGTCTATCAAGACTGACTACACTAAAATAAATAAATAACTCAGATTCTATGATGTCCGAATCCACAGGCTTGAAAATATGAGAGTTTAAGGTTCCCCAGTCTCCCTGCTTGTCAAGAAATTGAGCTGTAGGTGTTTCTATTTTTTAGTGACCCTTTCCCTCACCGGTAACAGCTTGCTTTGATGCAGATTGTTTATTCAGTATTCACAGTTAACCTGTATACCTACACAGACTGGTTGCCATCTGTTACCTGATAGACACACTTAGTAGAACAGGGTTCTGCTCATGTGGATAACATACATTGTATAAATACATTTTCCCCATGTGGAACTTTTAGCCCTGTATTGAGGAGGAAAGACATTGTTAAAAGTTATTGGTGCTGTTGCTGTGGTATGAGGAAAGAATAGGACTACTATACATGCTGTTCGGACGAACAGGTGGCTGAATGGTTTGAATGCCATGTTTCTTGCCCAAGGAACATGGGCTCAAAATCCCAATACAGCAAAAGTATTTTCTGTCTGGGGTTTTAAAAAAAAAACAACTAGTATGTACACTGTGTGGGAACTGAGGTAGTACAGGCTTCTTCATCCGAACAATCGGGATTCAGTCTCCAGTTAGTGTGAGATTTTTCCCCATTCACATAACGGCTCCTAGAGACCACCCAGCTTTAAAAAAATGGAGTACCAGAATAATCTGGGAAAGTAAAGATAGCCAGCATGATGTTGACTACATCACCCCTAGTTTGCTGGTGTACATTGTGTGGAAACTGCATGGGCAAGCAGCCATTATTCCTCAGTCCACTAAATCCTGCCGGTGGAGTTTGGCTTCTTTTTCGTTCGTTCTCAATCTCCCGCTACCAAGCCCCGAAAATGGCTTTGCAAGTAGCAGGATGTAGTCCAGAAAATGGAATGCGTTGTGTCATGGTTTACAGCTTGACTGCAATATTTGTATCTTTCGGTCCGACACATCCGACTTCAGCGGGCATTTTTGAGTACTGGGCTGCCTTCTCTCTTCGATCCCTTCTACTCAGCCAGTTTGCTCTATTGCAGCCTGTTGTCCAGGATCACCATGTGAAGGTATAGAAGGGTCTTGGCAGCTCTGGTTCGCAGGCCCTGACGCTAGCAGTCAGCTATGGGTCGCTGACAGCTGCAGCTTCATGCACTGCTCAGCATCTTTATCCCTTGTGAAATTCAGCAAATGGAATAAATATTGATAATCTTTTTGTTTATATGTGAGTCGTAAAATGCGACCTAAAATGGGTTGTGTATGAAGGTTGCAGCCTCATATAATATATAAACCACAGACATTAGCAACGCAAGAACGTATGCAGGCTTTGTAATACACTTTCCTCAAGAAGACTGAGTGCATTGGTTGCCTTGTGCTCTACTCTTGGAGCAATAAATGAAGGATGATTACAACAGGGTAGAAATAGAAGTTATGGAGATATTCCTGAATCACCATTTCACTCCTATTGGCAGTAGATATCATAACATGATCTAATGTCTATTGTTATGGCTGTTTATTTAAATATACCAGCAGGTTTTACTTCCAGTTTCATTATCTCTATATTTTTTTTTGTCCTTGACAGTGTACTTTTGAAGGCTGTGGTAAACGGTTTTCATTGGATTTCAACCTTCGAACACATGTGCGAATCCACACTGGTGACAGACCTTATGTTTGTCCATTCGATGGATGCAACAAGAAATTTGCACAGTCCACAAACCTCAAGTCACATATTCTCACTCATGCAAAAGCAAAGTATGTATGTGGTCTGTCTTTTATCAATGCGTTTGTACAAGTTTCTTGCTGTTTGTTTTTGAGCTTTTTTTGTGTAGTCTGATCCATGTTCAAGTTGGTGTAGAGTTTCTTTCTGATATCCTTGATACATATCATGTTTTTGTTATAGTTACACTATAGCTTGCACTTTGTTTAAATGCTGCGATGTATTTGGGTGTTCTCTGTTTAGCAGAGTGGTTACGACGATTGCTTCTCACTGCATAGTATCACATTACAGTTTACCCAAATGTAAATTGATACTCAATTCACTGTTAGGGAAGGTGAGGAAGTAAAGAAGGGAACTGGTCAACCCCACCTCAGAAAAATAAACTGAGAGTACAATTAAATGTGTGGCAACGTTTATCCCTGATGGCAGCGTTCTATCTGGGACTACCTTTGCTGTACTATTATGCAATGTCTGTTAAAAAAGTTATGAATATAACTTTTTATGACTTACCTGCTGACACCTAGTCAGCCTTGTCTCCTTCAAAATTCTCCTCTCTTCTATTAATGTATAGCTCCCAACGTTGTTTCCACTTCTGTAAGCAGTCCTGGAAAATATTTTTGATAGAATTGTCTGCAAATTGCCCTTAATTTCTTAAATAATTAAAAATCATTGTCCTTTCAAGATGAATTTCAGCTTAGGAAATAGTAAAATTCTGCTGGGGCCAAGTCAGATTATTAGTGTGGCTAGGGAAACATGTTTGTCTTCATTGTTGTCAAAAATTCATGGACAATCAGTGATGTTTGGGCTGGAGCATTGCTATGGTTGAAGAACCAGGAGTTATTTCTCTACAACTCAGGCCTTATTATCTGGATGTTTCTCTATTAGAATGTTGCAGCACGATTCTATGGAGATGTTGAATTCTTCTGCTGTTTCTCAAACTGACAGACAATGATTAGAACGCACCATCTCACAAACCTGCGCAACATGAGTGTAGTCAGATGGTGTCATGGGCTGTCTCAAACGCAAGCTTCCTGTTGACTGCCGACCATCCTTAAATCACTTAAACAATCCGTAACAACGCATCTTTCTCATGCACTGATCCCCATAAGCTTGTTTTAACCTTTCATGAGTCTCTGAATATCTTCACAAACTTCAAGCTAAACATGCTGCTCATGAAATTCAGACATCTTGGAAAGACATACATGGGTAATGCCACTGAAGTGAAGTAGCTATAACAGACTTCATAAAGTGTGGAACATTTTTAAAAGTTGTTATATATTTCAGTATTTATTTTGTCAAATACTGCAGTGTTTCTAGTCTCAAAATGTGCTCATAGTTAGACATTTTCAGTTTTAGACGCTGATAAAAGTTAGATCTGGATACACATTATTTTTGGTGGCCTTAATATAACCAAGCTGACTCATGTCTATAGTCAGAACAGGATGTACCATGCCACAAGAAGTAAAAAGCTTAGAGAAACTAAAATATGTATTTTTGTTGCTCTTACTTTTACTTACAGGGTGGATAGGTCCTCGAAAACAATGCTGGTGTTCTCGGATCAGGGATCAGTAGATGGTGATCAGTGGTAAGTTCCTCCCATTTCAACCATCTTAGTTATTATGTTTATAAAAGAAAGTAATCATGCCTATTCATTTTTCGTCCCTTTTTGAAAATGTCCATCGAGCTGTGCCAAAATTTACAGTTCAGCTAGGATATCTGCACCTTTTGGCCTGGCACATCCACCTTTAGCAATTATTTGTAGTCAAGCTCTCTCCTGGGTTTTTACTGTTCCCAGCCAATTTGTAATGTGATAGGATTGTAATGTCAGCTTTCCCTCTGTATGATTTACCCACCTATGACATATGGGGCTTGCATACCTGGAACATACCTCACCCCCTTCTCCTGTTAGTTGGAACTGTCCCACCACAAGAAGTCTGGGATTTTCACATTTTCTGCTAGAGACTTTATGTTGTGCATGCCTTTGGAGCATTTAATTGAAATTGAGAGCTCAATTTCACTCCCAGCTATGACAACATTTGGACCAGAAATCAATTATAGTTTCTACCAAATTTAGAGGGGAGGAAGACTAACATCTGGTCAGGCAAAATATACTGATCAAGCGTGTTAGTGAGGGTCAGGCAAAACATACAGGCCAGGACACTCGGCTTCCAGCTTCCTAGTAGCCCTCCCTGGAAATTGGCTATTTTCATGACAGCCTGGCTAGCTGGGTGAGGGATCGGCGTGATCTCTGTAGTAGTGAGCGACATGCACATGAAGCCTAGAATAGCACAATCGTCTGAAGGACCCCGGTCTACCTTCATCAGCACACTCGGGATGTGAAGAAAGCTACTACAACCCGCCACTTAACATCCTTTTTAGGTGGCACAAAAGAGTAATCTACTCATTGTGGGCATTAACAAACAACAACCAAATTTAGGACTTCATTTGTTTGAATACAGTACCCAATGTGGAACCCAGTATCCCTTCTAGGGAAGAAAAGAAAAGCAGCACCTTCCTATCCTAGCCATGACAGTTGTAAGTTTCAACTGTCTTAGCTGTTTATATTGTATTTTTGAGCGTTAGAGTGCTCGCTGCTTATGGCAAAGATACCAAGTTTGATCCCTATCAATGACATTTTCCAATCAACCAAGCTTCTTCTTCTTCTTCGTTTGTTTTCAATCTCCGACTTCAAACCCTGAAAGGGCTTAAGTAGCAGAATGTAGTCCAGAGAACGGAATGCGTTGTGTCATAGTTTACAGCTTTACTGCGATATTTGCACCTTTCGGTCCAACATATCCGACTTCAGCAAGCACTTTTTGAGTACCGGGTTAGCATTCCATCTTCGATCCCTTCTCCTTAGCCAGTCTGCCCTGCTGCAGCCTGTTATCCAGGATCACCGCGTGGAGGTGTAGAAGGGTTTTGGCAGCTCTGGTTCTGGCGCTATCAACCCAGCTATAAAAGGGTTTCTGGGCTACTCATAAAAAGTTAAGACCTAGTAGAACAAAGTCTCTAACACTGCATCCATGAAGATTGGCTATATTTTTGACATATTGAATTTTGCCCGGGCAGCAGCTGTTAAGCCTACTCTTTTCTATTTCAAACTTTCTGAGGGATTTTTAACGTGTGCGACACTGCACACGGATGTCAGATTTCTACTACCTAGAGATCCGGGAAAATACCAGATAATCAACATGAAAAAAATCCTAGTCTTCAATGTGACTTGAAGCCATGACCTCCAGCATCTGAGGCTGACATCTTACCTCAAGACCACTTAGTCCCCCATACATTTGTTGTTGAATGCCCACAATGAGTAGGTTACTCTTTGTGCACCCTGAAAAGGACGTTAAGTGGCGGGTTGCAGTAACTTTCCTCACATCCCGAGCGTGGTGATGAAGTTGGACCGGGGTCCTCCAGGCGGCTGCGCTATGCTTGGCTTCATCTGCTATGGGGAACACATCGATCCCTCATCTCGTTAGCCAGGCTGCCATGAAATAAGCCCATTTCCAGGGATGGCTACTAGAAAGCCAAGGTGAGGGTCTTGGCAGTATGTTTTGCCTGACCAGATGTTAGTCTTCCTTTCCGATACATTTGTTGGAATACAGTATCCTTTGTGAGTAAAGCATTGTGTATTTGTTGGAATGCAATACCCTTTATGGATTAAACAGTTCACTTTGTAAAGAACAGAATAGAACCGCGGCCCCATGCTGTGCAAGTTGCAAAATTTGTTTAAGAAGTTGCTGGAGTTGGCAAACTCATCATGTAAAATAATGTGCTACAGGAACTGTTATGACATGGGCACTTCAACATTAATACATTTAGCGCAGACTTCCTACAAGAAGATTTGTATCACAGGGTCCGAAGACACAATAAACAAGTTGACAACAGTCGCCTCCAAGGGTGGCCCAGGAAGCAGGTTACGTCTGTGCAGCATGACTGAGAGTTTGTAAGTGCAGTGGACCTATTCTTTCCTCCCCAATAAGAGGTTCTGTATCTATTCAGTGACTAAATAAAGAGGGCTGTGCATATGGCTAGTAACCTCATCATGTAATCAAATTACTATTGAAACCATCATTTTAAATGACCGGATACAGGCTTTCTGAAATGGGCCAGCTGTATGCTCAATGCTTCACTTGAGTCAAAAATGTGAATCATCATTCTTGTTTTACCATCATTTTGATGTTATGCACTTTATACCATGCCATATAGAAGAATTGTCTATTTATTATTCCTCCAGTTTGTCTGATGATGGTTTGTTGGTATTTGACTCCAGAGGTCAGTCAACCTACCAAATTCCAGGAGCACAGTAAGTTCATGTATGATATGTATGTATGTGCCAAAATAAACAAAAATAAATTACTTCTAATTATTCACACATGTATGGTCATTTACTTGTACATATATGTAAAGCTCTTAAAGTTTATTTGAGATATGTGTCAAACTTTTTTATCTAAGTGCTTATGTGGTGCACATACTACAATTAAATAAATCATGGGATATGTAATATGTATACACTCTGTGCGCATTGAGTTTGAACGTGATGCATTTGCTAGATAGTACATGATTCAGATCAGGCATATTTGGGTTAACTCGTTAACCCTGGCCTCTTAACTCATAAATCCTCATTCCCGTTGGCTTGTGAGCACACACATAAAAACTAGTTGCTGTGGCAAAATTGTGCTCAGTTTTAATTATCAATTCACATTGCCACTCTTCTACTACTGTGGGGGCGTAGATTTTTTTTAAATATTTACAAATAAACAGTTGAATAGCCTGTTGTGTCTATGAAGGAGGAGCCACCTCCTTTTGGCTTTCATAGGGCCACTTTTGCATAGTAGTTTCATTAGCTTAAAAGTTTTTCTCAGGCAGTGGCTAACAGCTCAAACTTTCAGATTGTTAACTGTCAATGATTCTATTTTATCTCAAAATAGCTGGCCTGATGATTATGTAAAGACTGAGTGCATATAATGAACAAGTTGGAGTGAACATTAATATCAAGAAGACATACGTCACTACACTGAATATGATCAATCCTGCACTATTTTAAAAAGAAAATAAAAAACTAGCAAAGACAGACACATTTATAAACCTGGAGAGCAGTTACACCAGACAATAAGCAAAGACATTAAAGGCCGAATGAACAAAGCCCAAAAAAACCTTTGGTAGATTCGGTAGCATTTAAAAATCTTTGCCGTACAGACACCAAACTAGGAATATACAAGAGTTGATTACTTTCTGTTCTTCTGTATGGTGCGAAGTGTTGGATAAAGATATGTCCAAATTTTCATCTTTCCATACAGCCTGTCTAAGAAAGATTCATAGGATTTTTTTTATGAACACCATCATCAACCAAGAACTTGCCCAGTCAAGAGGGTGTGTGCACCATCATAACAGAGTGACACTACAATTGGATAAGCCATGTCCTAAGAATAGAACCTGGCACAATCGCTAGAAGAAGAAAGCGGGGCCAATCTAAGACAAATCGACGAACTATAGAAGTTGAAATGGAAATCATTAATCAAAACTTTCTCACCGTTAAAGTCGCCTTAATGTGTGACTGACTGCTTTGCCTATCACTGACAAGAAGTAGAAGAAATCTAATTAATGAGTCTTCTAATCATTGAGCACAAGTTCAACTGAGTGTTTCGATGTTGGCCCTTTATACCATTTCCACAATTGTCAACACACCTTTTGATCATGAAACAATTTTTAAATATCAAAATATTACCTACTTATGGATACTATTTTAATGTGACTCTCCACAAAATAAGTTTAGATCTTGACATCATTATTTGACACACATTTCCATACCTGGCTCGCCTATATATAAAATAAAAGTGTGGGACAGAAATATTGGGCGCTCATGGAATGTATTTTTGTACACAGGAATCAATACTAAGGCAGATTAAAATACAGATGGTTGATTTTTCTTTCCAAATTTACTTTTTTGATGTTTAGTTAATATTATAAAACTGATATTTTCTTTTTCTTCTTCGTTCATCCTCATTTTGTTTGTACTGCTGTTTTATCTCCATACAGCTTTTGTCTCATATCTGTCTCACGAGGCCAGTATTGTTCTCTCTTTTCTTGCATGAGCTTGCAGCTTTGGAGGATGTCTTCCACGGCCATGGCATGCTCCCCACTTGGACACCTGTCCCAATCTTCATTTTGTTGTAAAGATGACTCTTGAGTCTGCTATGCCCAGTTCTCAGTCTGAAGATGATGAGTTGCTGTTCTCTTGTTAAGTTAAAATGATATTTTCAATTTATATAATTGAGTATTACCTTTACCCTTGCTGTCCTCTCTAAAACTACTGACACAAAATGTATTTATTTAATTGACATATTACTTGTGCTTTGGTGCCCTACTGCTGTCTCTAAAATTACTTCCACCTGCTCACTTAGCAGAATTTTTATCCACAGAGCTGGTCAAACACTAGCCTATGTAACCATCCCTCCAGAGTCACCAGGGTGGGGATGAACAGTACTCAAATAACTCGCCATGACATGCAGCTCATTTCTTAGGTAACTATTCAATTTTAAGCAAACTTATTTATCAATGTTGGGGAGAGGGGACTTAGCCTGGTCAGGCAAAACATGCTGATTGGACATGTTAGTCAGTCGGGTAAAATATACTGCCAAGACACCCCACCTCACTTCCACGCATGTCTCCCAGGAAACTGGCTGTTTTCGTGGCAGTGTGGCTAACAATATGGGGGATCAGCATGATCCCTGTAGTAATGAGAGACACAAATGAAGCGAAGCATAGTACAACTGTCTGGAGGACCCAGGTTCACCTTCATCACCACACTCACAGATGTGAGGAAAACTACTGTAACCCACCATTTAGCCCTTTTGAGCAGCATGGAGAAAAAGGACAACACTGAAAATACATGAGTTTATACCAGCCACATTGATTGTCCCTAATGGGCATTTATTCATCATTCAGTTCTTGTAGCACTTTCTTTTCAAAAATACTTTGCATGCTCATCAAGCAGTGTTAATTAAGCTGCACAGTTTCTGTCAGGTTTAGCCCTCCTCAGTCTGCCTATAGAGCAACAGGTTTGTGTCTCGCTTTGCCTGAACTCTATTCCTTCTGCATAACTCTTGGAATTATAGGAAACCAGCTTCTCCTCTACCACAACTAGACATATAATTAATAGAGAGATCTTTGTCTGGAGCTACTCATAAGGAAGTCCTCACTCTTTACAAATTTTCTCTGATAGCAGGTTTCCAGTGACTCGTTACTTCCCGGGAGACATACTGAAGATGGACAGCTTTTGAGCGAGCTCACCATAATGGGGATCAGTGTTTGTCCCCACCTTGATGGTCAGGCTGCTGCAACAGTCTGTTTTCAGATGTAGGGTCTTGGACATTATGGTGGGTGCACCTAACCATGATATTAAGCCTTCTCACCTAAGAAAGACGTACTATCTCATACGTGCAGTGGTCACCGTACTTCTAATTAATACAACAATGAACTAGCCGGCATCACTTCATTTCTTGATTCTAGGAACCAACATCATCACACAGGGGACATTCCCATAAGTTCTCCGTCCGTCCAGCCAGCCAAGCATTATATATATATATATATATATATATATATATATATATATACTCAGAGCTTCAGTCAGATGTTAATTTCGTATTATTCAGATCTTTCCAGACAGAATACACTTTCTCCCCTCTTTCCTAGTCACTCCCAAATGTATCATCCTCTGCATATATGCATTTTCGTGACCTTTTGCCTCTTCATCATTCCGTAGTGTCTATGACTGCCCTTATCAACTCAACCCTGTCTCTTATCATGACTGCATCGTTCACCACAGCTCATCCTCCACAGCATCAGCTGTTTTTTTTCCCCAGACGCCTGCATGTCCCAGGCAGTAGATCCATGTGACACCTTGTACACTACAGTTGCTCAGAAGAAATGCTCACTTCCTTCTTAGCATGCACCTTTCTATCTTACAGAGCAGCCCTGCGAGCCTGACAGTATCACTGTATGTGTCACCAGTTTCGTCACCAACCAAGTTAGGGCCGCTGTTACCACCTCCATCCTCATACCTGATGTGATAGTGGGGTAGACGTAGCTGACGAAATCCCAACCGCACTTGCTTGCATCTCTGTTGGCGGAGTCATCCGTATACAGAATTGGGTCTTGATTGTTGCTGGATCAGCTCCTGTATTGAAGCTTCTGTCCTAGTGCCGCCCCACCTCATATCTACTTTCAAGACGCCATTCTCCTCCAGACACTTCTCCCACTTTGGTAAACTTTTAACATTTTCATCCCCTGAGTGATAAAAGGAATAGGACCACTGCAACATTCCAAGTAAGTCAATAAAGAAGGTTTTGCATGGGGCTTGCAACCTCATCATGTAAAATAATTGGTCTAGTGCCTTCTATATGGGGGCTAGTTTTGGTGGTGGTCCTATGTATCACTTGGAGCCAAAATGCCAAATAATAAAATCATCATTTCATCCACAGATGGGGTGGCATTCAGTCAGCTGATACTGGATGCTCTCAAGCAGATCCAATCACTAGGCTTTATCTGAGTCCCGTTGATAAACGATTTAGTGGGGTTAAACCAGGAGTATATTGTAAATATTTCCTTCAATTTGCCTCTTTCATTACAATAATTGTAGGTCTGATTTAAGTAACACTATACTGGCGTACAATTTTTGTTGTTGTTGAGTATGTGAAATTAGCATGTTATTCTTAGACTATTTGAAACTGTAAATGTTAATATTTGTACCTTTTCAAAACAAATGGCAGTTCACAAAACTACCACAGCAGTTTACATGAAAATATTTACAAAGAATAAGGGTTGTTTTAACTGGATTGTTAAGTCCTCTTCGTTAGACATTGATCAGATCACATGTCATCTCCATATTGAAGCTTGGCTGTAATCTTGATGATTCCTTCATCCCTGTAACGCTGTCTGCCTTTAAAATTTCAATCCAGTATTATTTCTAATAGTGTCATGTCTCTATGTGTGTCAGATATATTCAAAACGTACTGATCAGACATGTTAGTCAGGGTCAGGTCAAATATACTAGCCAAGACCTTCACCTCACTTCCACACAGGTTTCCCTGGAAATGGACTGTTTTCATGGCAGCATGGCTAATCAGGTTGTAGGGATTGACACAGTTAATAAAAGTCAAGCATAGCACACTTGAGAAATACTGTAACCAGCTACTTAACGCTCTTTTCAGGGTGCACAACAGAGTAATCTTACTCATTGTGGGCATTCAACATCATCATTTCATCTCATGTTTCTTAGTGTTTATTTTGCATATTTTATTTCATTGTCTTCTGTTTCTATCCGCTCCTACTTTACATTTCCGCAGATCTGACATATTTCTTTGTGCATGCATAGTTGCACAATTGTGGATTAAGATTAATCTATTCTCTCTGTCCACCAATATTTTTGTCTTCTAGCTTCCATACTTGAATTTTATCACACCATTTTGTTGACAATTTTCCAGTTGCTGCTGGTACCTTATTTTAAACAGTGGTAAGACAATATGGCTGGAGAACATTGATAAACTGATATCTGTCCTTGGAATACACTTGAGCTATGCAAAACATAGGTGACTTTACAGAGAGATGACAAAAAGCACTCGGAGAGCACATTTATTCTGGACAATGACACTTCTGTACTGTAACTTTGAATGTAGTCAATACAGTGATATAACATTTCATGGAATATCATCTGTCAAATGGCTCTTGTACATTTCTTGCTGGTAGTTGTTAGAGAAAACCTTTGTAGATTGTCTACTCTGGTGTGTCACAGTTATCACTTATGAACAACACTGGACAACACACAAATTGCCTTTGAAATTATATTTTTTTTAAATCTTAACTAATTTTTTAGTCCTGAACGTAAAAATATTTTGTATAAACAATATGATCTACATCAAGTTTATAGGTAACCATTTTGCTTTGTTGTATATCTAGTATGTTGTATTGCATCAGCTATCGTGCACACAACACCCTCAACAGCATTGCATCGTGGCAAGTCCTAGCTGAGTCAAGACAAAGCAACATTATGATTGTTGATGACAATGTTGTAGTCTTTAGTAACAAAGTTTCATAGGGTCAGCAACTCACATTTACTCCATCATAAGTACAACACAAGTGATCTCTGCAATTTAAAAAGACAGTAGCTTTGATTTCTCTTAACTGTGTTAATAGTGCAGATAAGTTTTGTTACATTTGCGAAAAAGTTATGTTTGCAAACCAGAAAAGGGTGATCAATCTAGTGAAAATGGTGTATGACTTTTACTCCAAATGCTAGATTGGAAACTAGGACAATGCATTGGCTCACACATGGACAAAAAAAAATCTTCTCAAGTGGATGAAAGGCAAAAAAGTGGCAATGCTGTTTGCTTTCCTGTGGTGTAGAGAGAGCCTAGCAATCATGCAAATGACTTACTTCTGAATAGTTCTACCTGAATATATAATCTGCTTTCTGCTAAGTTCCTCATAGCATAAGACTTTCTCTTTCAGAACCTCAAAAAGAAGTTTCCTTTGGTGTACATTGATGACCTTTACGCCTGCGATGGTGCATCACAGATTCTCACCGAAAAAAATCTGAATGATCTTGTTTGTAATCAGGAGCGGCCCAAGACCAAAGCAGAGTTATTTGTATCAACTAAACAATGGAATCTTCTCTAAGAAAATGTCTTGAGTTACTTCTTTTCACATTTGAGCAGTTTGCTAGCTACTTTCTTCAGAAAGAAATAACCACGTGTTTAGCTCTGATGTAGATGGTATCAAACATGGTCTGCAAGAATGGCAGCTATTCAAAGGCTTCACTAAATTGAGTTTCAATGTGGTATTGCTGCAATAATTGAAACTGACTTCATCCATTCCTGTCGGACATACTGTGTGCATGAAAGAAATCAACTATAACAGTTCTTGAACTGTCTTCAATACAGCAAGTGTGGCTGTGGTGACTTGAGGGTTATGGGATCTGTGACATACAAAGTACTGCTGCTTCTTCTATGAATGGGACAGCCAAGCAAAAACTTCACACTACATGAAGAGAGACTGGCCTCATAGAAAATATATGAAGGTTGGACAGAAGAATGTGCAACACCCAGCACTAGCAGAAACATACAAAATCATGCTACCTCCATACACTTGGTGCAATGAAAAACTTTGTAATAAGCACAGACAGTACTGGATCAGCTTTCAAGTATTGGCTAACAAATTCCTTCGACTCAGCAAATAAAAAAAATAAAGAGAAAAATGTTGTTGGTTCTCAGAACTGTGAACTCTTCAGATATGATAAACAAGCTGCTTGAAGTTGATGAGAGAAAAGAAAGCTTTAAACTCGTTTTATCCAGTCTCAACTAACTTCCTCAAGAATGTCAGTGCCAAAAACTACATTGAACTGGTTGAGAATTTTGTTTGTGTATCACAAACTTGGCTGCAATGTTTCCTTAAAGACCCAATTGGATTTCTTCTCCAACAACTGCGACATTGTTAATGTTGAGCACAATAAACATTTTCACCAGCACATTGTCACAATATATAAATGATACCAGGAAAACTGATCCATTACAATGTTGGCCGTAAGCAATGTCGGACTTAGAAAGGGACCTGCACATGTTATCAGTTCATCCCGTAACCCATCAGGTCATTGAGGCACACTTGAAGACACTCCAAAAATCCCACGCCATCCTTCTCTGTCTGCCGCCGCCTGTCGTATCTCACTGGGACAAAGGCTTGACCACTCAGTGATGTTGTCCACCCACGCCCTCTTTGTCCTGGTACGGAACCAAAGAGTATTGAGTTGGTAATTCTGTTGGACATCGCAAGGTGCCCGTACCAGGCCATCTTTCGTCTTTTGATTGTTGTGAACAGATCTTCAACTCTGTCGTATTTCTATGTTCGTGATACGAACTTTATATGTAACATTTAGGAGTTACCTATAGCACCTTATTTCCTTTGCATGTATTCAGCCCTGGATATCTGCTGTAATGGTCCAGGTCTCGCAGGCATACATAAATATTGATAGCACCAAAGAGCGCATTAGTCTAACTTTTATGCTGAGGGCGAGCCGCTTGTCTTGCCATATAGGTTTCAGTCGAGTAAGCGCCGCTGTTGTTTGTGCTATTCTTTGCAATTACCTCTGGCTTCGATCCCTCTTTACTGATCAATGATCCCAGATATTTGAAACGTTGTACCACCTCAAGTTCCTAACAATTTGCCTCTATTACAGATTTAAACCATTATATGTACATATTATTTTAGTATAATAATTATGTATATTTCTCAGAAATAGTAGTCATTTCACATTTTAATTGTCATATTTGTGTTCAGCATCTTGAAATATGACATAGCTACTTTTTAATATTTACTCAAAACCCAAGAAAGTAATTTGTCTATATTTAATGAACATGTGAGTTTTAGTGTCGTTATGGACTATGCCAAACACTGACAGGAGAGAAAATTCAAATTCATCAGTTCTTTATAAACAATGAAACAATCATTTAGAATAGTTTTTTTTACAGAATGTCTGGACAGTTCTTGTCTACTTTTCTTTTGAATTGGTACTGGCTGGTCATCAAACATCAGAAATGGTTTCCAGTTGAATTTGTATTATGTAGATGTTCTAGCTCTCCTCTTATACAATAAACTCAGTGCAGAATATAAGCAGATTTTATTCCTCAGCCATATAAATCACCAATAACCTTTTCTTCTCTCTCATTCTTATCTTCTTCTCTCCAGTGATTGGGAGAACATGCTGTAATGATAATTATCTAAATTACCTGGGGAAAGAAAGCAAGAAAAGATGAAAGGGATTGCTAGTCCCCTGTCTTGGGTCAGTGCTTCCCTACAAATATAGATACCTGGTATGTGTATCTTGAGGCAGCAACATAAACAAATGGTGGTATATTATGTCAAAATAATATTACAAGTGGCAGGACAGACCTTCAATATTTTGTGGAAATAAATGGACATTTCTACATCTTCTGGCATACTATTTGTCAAAGCAAGTATAGAAACAATAAATGTTCAGTTTGTATACTTAATTCTTCATAATGGTTCTGGTTATGTGGTAAATTGAAGTATGACAATACCACTTGAGTTAGTTAACGTGATCGTTTTTACAAACCATTAGAACAAGAGATGTATGTACGACTCTCATGTAGTTAGTTATAACTGCAGACCAGAATAGTGAAATTATTAAAGTAACAATTCTACAACAACAACAAAATACTGAACACATGGAAAAAGTCCAACACACATGGCGGGGGGAGACAGAATGAAAACAAATGCAGAATTAATAGAAAGAACAATTTGACTTAACAAGGCAGAAAGTATTGAGATATTTGGTTGGTCAATGCTAAACGATGACCAGAAAGTTCACCCTGTAAATATGTTTCATATCTATCTCGCTGGTGACCATGTTTTAGATCAGACTGCTAGAATAATGAGTTCTAAGTCAAGGACTGGCCATAAAGTGCTGAGCTCTTCATTTTGAGGTACGACGAATACAACTTTCACTCTGAAGAATTATAATTACATATTTTTAAAAACAAATTGTAGTCATGATTTTGGTGCTAACAAGCGCAAACAATTATCTATAGATTTTTAATTAATTGACTACAAAAATTTGGTTACAGCATATTTGTGTAAGGCTTATTGCTAACGACGAATACAACTTTCACTCTGAAGAATTATAATTACATATTTTTAAAAACAAATTGTAGTCATGATTTTGGTGCTAACAAGCGCAAACAATTATCTATAGATTTTTAATTAATTGACTACAAAAATTTGGTGACAGCATATTTGTGTTAGGCTTATTTCTAATTTTTCTCTCTTAACAACACTCTGTTGATTGATTATAAAGTTTTCTATATAAAATATAATGAACTTCTGATTAGTGTAGTGAGTTCAACCATCATGCGTCAGTTGACTCTGTTTTAAGGTTAGGTAAGGAAAAGGCAGTGAGGAAGGAATCTGCCATCCCACCTCACATAAGCTGTGGTTTAGTATACTGAAGTCTCTAACCAATGGTTACCTCTGGCAAAGGACACTCTTTACCTTTATATCAAATATGAGAGAATCTATGTCAGTGCAGCAAGTTAGTCATTTATTCAGAATGTGTGATGCAAATTGACAAACATATGTTAACAGACAGGATAGTGGTGAAACTATAATTATTACATTTAAAAATTGATCTTTGTAATGATAAAAATTTAAAACTGGTAATAATGGCAGATATAAATTGTATGTGAGGAATTTGTTAGCAAATCTGCTTTGGGGCATATTGATTTTAAATTGTGTATACCATTATTTTCATGGGCCCTTAGCCTTTGAATAATAGCTTGGCTTCGTTCGTTCTCAATCTCCCACTACCAACCCTGACAAGGGCTTAATTAGCAGAATGTCCAGAGACTGGAATCGTAGTTTATAGCTTGACTGCGATATTTGCACCTTTCGGTCCAACACATCCGACTTCAGCAAGCATTATTTTAGTGCCGGGTTAGCATTTCTCCTTCGATCCCTTGTCCTTAGTCAGTCTGCCCTGCTGCAGCGTGTTATCCAGGATCACCACGTGGAGGTGTAGAAGGGTCTTGGCAGCTCTGGTACGCTGGCCCTGATGTTGGCAGTCAGCTATGGGTCGCTGACCGCTGCAGCTCAGCATCTTCATTGGCCTATGAATAATAAAGCCAATCAGTGACTATAAAATCTGATGGTGTCTTTTAATCAGCAACAAACTTCAATCAGCCCGCTTCCATACTTTATAAGGCATTCCAGCTCTGGTTTTAAATTTTCAACATTTGTTTTAACTCTTCTTTCTTGACTCCATTGCATGCCAGTTCTAGTGATTGTATCTATAGTGATTGTATCTATATCTTCTGAGAACATAGCTGAGCCAATTCCGACATCAACTCGTTATGATAGTATATATATCTTTTTTGTTGCTCACACTACTGTAAAAGGATGTTCAATTGTTTGCTATTGCTTGCTTATTTGTTTAAAACAATTATTGATTGTGGTGAAGAAAAAAAATGAAGTAATGGTTGGAAAAATTTATAATTTAACTTAGTGGTTTTTAAAACTATTTTTAAATTTTCAATGCATGGCACTGATAATATAAGGTTGGTTTTTCAATTTCAGTTGTATTTTTAATTGTTTGTGTAGTCCTGAGAAGACCAGCAAACAGATGTCATGAAAACTGACATACCATACCTGCAACCACACAAGATGATTTTGTATGATAAAATTGTCATTTAATTACACAGCTGTTGGTTATTGTGTCACTCAAAGTAATCATTTGCGGCATTGTAAATATTTATAATATTATAACTGGCTGGCCGGACCAGGCCTCAATTTATTCGATTGCATTTGTTACGGAAATGTGCCAAGTTTCAGAACTGTAGAAATGGCTGAAATAATATATTTTGGTAGATTTGCAGTGACTGCAAGTGAATGTATGTTTAGCCCAATCAACTACCTAGTAATCTCTGCTCCAAGTATTTACTTTAAATATGCCATCTAAGAAAACAGAAGTGCATGCTAAATATTCCTCAGAAAAATTAGTGAATGTTTAAGAAGTATTCAATCCTTGTACAGCTCTTGCTTAATCATATTAGCTATATGTTTACAATACTGAGTCTTTCACATTCAGAAACTTCACTTGCTTCAGTGTGTGATATGTATTATACTTGTTTCACAGCTAGTTTTAAATCCAGACCTTGCTACTGTCTACAAGTTTTCTATTTGGAAGTTGAAGTTCCTGGGTTTATTTTTCCAATAATGCAGATGATAAGTTTCCGGAATAGTAATAAAAAAATACAGCTTCACCATCATTAGAGATTTGCTACTAAACTTGAGCAAAATCGCACTGAAAAATTACTTCAAAGATATGGAGAGAGAGAGAAAAAAAAAAAAAAAAGAACTTGCGACAATGCATAATATGGTGCCATACTTTGTGTGGAGAGCCCTGGACAGATTATGAATAGGTGTAGTAGATCAAACTTGAAGATAAAAAATGGGAATATATGGATGACGATGTGTGTGAATGCGGAGACATCCAAGACCCTGAACAAAGTACTTTAACAGATCTCAAGGCAGCAAATGAAAGAGCTTCCAGGGCAGCTGATTTCTGGTTCAATACTTTGTGAGGTTGCAGGACACGGAAAGTATATCCTTCTAGATCGTGACAGAGTATGTCTGTTAAGATCAAGTGTTTAAAATCTGTAGAATGACCTAATCACACCCTTTAGGATCCTTCATCTGTTGATCCAAAGCACTAACTAGTCTAATATAATCAAAGTGATTATCTTATCAGCCTCTACACTGGAGAGTAGTGATATTTACATAAACTGCTACTCATGCTAATTGTTTGCTATATTGTGTAATTGTTATTGCTATATTGGAGGCAGCGTGGCCTAGGGGTGAAAATGTCCATTTTGGCAGACACAGGATCATTATTGGTGTGACTGCTCCTCCACGTACGAAAAGTAACAGGTGGTGGATATAAGAAGCGATGTTCTGTAAAGGGCATGCTACTTTTTTTGTTTCCTCTATTGCTATATTAATTTTGTTTAATTACCAGTATTAAAAAAAACTAACTAAATGTGTGATTTAGTTATACGACTGTCATGTCTCTTCAAATGAATATTATCAGTGCTACATATCAATTGTTTTTGCCCAGACGTTATCACATGCCTGCCTGAGATAATTTCAGATTCTATTATTTTCATGTGCCTTGTGTCACAAAATCCTTGTCTCAATCTTAGAACTTCACACTTGCATAAAACGTGTCAATTATAGTTGCATGGCAACCATTTGATGTTATTTGAATGGTTTGTGTTACACTAAATTCTCTATACTAAAAATTTCACCTATTTTCATTGCATGTCATTAGTCAAGTGGTTTCTTGAATGGCTCTGTGTGAGACAGATGAGAATAGAACCTTTACCACACTGAGTGTGTCATAATTAGTGACTAAAACTGGTCTAATCCCTCTAGGGTAGAAGGCTCTCCAGACACGTGGGATTACAAACCACTACCATCGAGGCCAAAAACTAGGCTTGAAAGAACTCTCTAAGCTTGTTTTACATCAGAAGAAAAAATTGCATGTCAGAATAGTGTTACTTCTGTTGTTGCCAGATTATATATATATATATATCAATGTTCCGCCAACAGTGGTGCTGTACAGACTTGTAAATATATCATCATGTTTCTCATATCATCAAGTTATTTATTTACAATGTAATGATTTAAGTTTAACTGCCATATCTTGTAAATAAAATTGAATTCTGAATTGAAAACTATTTCTGTATTGTGTGAAAATGCTACTTGACTTTTCTGTTATACAATATGTCCACTGCCATCTTCCATGTAAAGTCATAAAACGCGACTAAAGAGTTTTGTTTCACTGAGTGGCTCTCTAGGATTCCTTACTGGTAGGAAAGAATAGGTCCACTGTACTTCCATGCATGCTGTAAAAAAAAAGTTACTAAAGAGAGCTGTGCATGGGGCTAGCAACCTCATCATATATAACAACTGCTAAAGAAGGCTGACTGTAGTAGTGGCCCTATACTCTACCTGAAGTGACAACAGTATCTCCTCGTGTAAAAACCATTGCTATGAAATCTCACTGCATAGATTGGAGCATGTCAAGACTTGGTCCTTTTGCCACAAGAGACAAGCGCTCTAACCGAACGTCACCCAGATGATCAAATATTATTGACAACTTATAAATTGATTTGTTTAACACACAGAGTATGTACGTTATTGAATTTGCTCACTATCTTGTCTATGCACCAATTCCTTGTCAGATGGTTTTACTCCCTTTGATTTAATCTCCTTAGACTTTCCTGCCTTTTTTTTCATTGGGATGATTATAACAAATGGAGCCATATCTTCTTGGATATGTTGAGATACCATAGACACAATGCCAGAGATGTGACCTCGAAGTGAAGCAGCAGATATGATATTTTCTTCCAACTTGGGAACATAAGTATCACTGTTGACTCCAATTCTTGCAGTTGTGGGAACAGATGACAGGCTGGGGACAGATATATGAAATATTGGAATAAATAATTTGTTTGAATACTTAGGCACTATAATAACATCACATCGGAGATGCAATTCAGACACAAGTTTTTAGAAGTAAAAAGTATTCGTTACATCATCAGGGACCCTGCCGATTGGCGTTGCTGATCATGTACCTCGAACCATTTCTATCACGTGTGTTGTTTACCAATTCTGTTGTTGATTGTCACCCATACCATTCTCTCAGGTTGTCCAGCATCTTCTCTCTCTGCCTTCTTTTCCCATTGTCACTATGTGCTCCAAGCCGCCTCTTCTCATAACATGCCCAAAAAAGGATGACTGTCTTGTCCTGATCGTTGCAATTAGTTGTGCTTGTGCCTCCTCGAGGACTGTATAATTACTCTTCTTTGCAGTCCATGGGATCCGCAGCATTCTTCTGTTAAACCATATTTCCGTTGCTTCCAAAGATCTATGCGCTTGGTTGCTAATTGTTCATGATTCACTGCCATATGTCAGTACTGGTTCCAAGTAGCATCCATATTGGTCAACACAAGTTGTGAAAGTGAGTTCTTAGCTGTTATGTACAACCAGTGATGTTTAGATATGAATCATGAACAAAAGATACCGTACTAGACATTACACAGTTCTGCCGAAAAATGTTAACAATGTTTGAATGAACATCAAAGAAGACTACAGTTGGTGATTAGTAAAAACAATTTATTTGACACATCAAAACAAAACCATTAATTTTATTTGGCGAAAGCGTGGCATGAAGAGGGTGTTGAAAAGCACTGTAACAATAGGAACAGAAGATGACAAAGAAAAGAATTGATGGACAGCTTACCACCACATCGTGACACAGAGGACAGTCAAAGGCAGAACTGATAAAAACATTCAGGACCGGGAAGTTGTGGAGATCCTACACCAGTTAGAAAGGCAGGCACACAATGATACACAGGACTACCGCATATTTGCACACAAGTACGATCAATTCCCTGGAGTGCATTCCAGGAACCCTTACTTTGGAAGAAAAAATAGTACCCCTACACCTTCATGAATGCCATAAAAGACAACTAAAGAGAGTTGTGCATGGAGCTAACGACCTTTATCATGTAAAAAAAATTGCTGCAAAAGTACGCAAAGTTCTTTGATGGAGGCAAACTGTAGTGTTGGATGTAAAATTCATCTGGAGTGAAAAAGGGACATAAAGAAGAAGACCAACAATTGCATATTAGAAGTGACAGGATAATTCACTCTACTAGAAAAAATCTGGGTACTCAATTGTCACCCTTGAGTAACTCTTCAGACAGTCTTCTTCCAAGAGACTGAATTTGTTTTTGACTTCTTCTGCCACTGTCCTTCACAAGCTACACTTTGGTCTCCCAACTTTTCTTTTCCCTTACAGGTTCCAATCCACTGAATGCCTGGTTATTTTTTTTTTTGCGTTCACCTTATTTCTCTAATCCCCAAGGCAGTGTGTGTTGCACTGTGGTTTTTATTTTGCACCTGTTAGCCCAGTGCATCTGACTTCAGCATGCATTTTTATGTAAGGGTCTGCTTCCTCCTCCATTTTCTAAGGGTTTGCTTCCCCTGGGTAACGGCCGGTGCTGTGATGGGGAATGAACCCAACATCTTCTGGCTGTGAGCCGTGTCACTTAACCACTAGCTCACGCCGTCCCACTCTTGTTGTATTAAATTTCTTCTAGAGTGTGTGTGCTGTCTTCTCAATTTACATCTGTGTTGGTTATTGTTGTTTTCTTGGCTGCAAATGTGTACAATTATTTTAATATATGACTGTGATAGGGTAGGTGTAGAGCACCCGCTTTTCACAGCAAAGGTGCTTAGTTCAACTCTCATTATCAGTATGGTCCAGTCGATCCAGCTGTGAATGGGTACCTGGCTAGCTGTTAAGGAAGGCAACTGGCCCACCCCATCTCATAAACAAACTGTGGCCTCGAACAAGGAAGTCTCTAACACTTCATCCCCAACAACAGTGCATGCCATGGGACTACCTTTACATATGGCTTGGCATGCAGAAGCAATTCAAGTCACACGAGAAAACCAACAAATAACTGTTATTCTGCATCAAGTACGACAAGCCCAATCTAGCATTATAGGGCTGTATGACACAGTAAATGAGATTACAGCAGCCAGTGACTCACAGCTGAATGTGTCAGGGTCACATAATCAGACCTATCTAAGACCCTATTTCGCCATCATGTGACAGCCTTGGAAACAGGCTGCATGGAAATAGCGAATCAAATAGGGAAGACAAACTCTGACCCCAAAAATGCTGTGCTGAAACGATGTGCCTGGTCAAAAGGCACAGATATTACATCGCTATAAACTACAATAAATCGCCATTTTCAAGATGAACGATGAAGAAGACTTACTGTATATTAGGACATGGTATTTCTGACTTGATCAGCACTCTAACATGGACTCCTAGGCACAACACTGTAAAGCCTAAATCCTCAGTAAAAATTTGTTTGTCAACAACTGCATGGTAGGTGACATTGGTAACACTATATGACGCAGACCCAGTTTTTCTTGCGCCTGTGTCTGCTGCTGTTGTAAATTTTAAAATATGTCATATCAGCACTTTAATTGAGCCTGCTGACTAAATAAAGGACATACTGACTAAATAAAGGGAATACTGATTAAATACAGGGCATACTTACTAAATAAAGGGCATACTGACTAAATAAAAGACATGCTAAATAAAAGGAATACTGATTAAATACATGGCATACTTACTAAATACAGGGCATACTGGCTAAATAAAAGGCATGCTACATAAAGGGAATACTGATTAAATACAGGGCATACTGACTAAATAAAGGGAATACTGATTAAATACAGGGCATACTGATTAAATACAGAGCATACTCACTAAATAAAGGGAATACTGATTAAATACAGGGCATACTGACTAAATAAATGGCATGCTAAATAAAGGGAATACTGATTAAAGGGCAGGGATCAAGATGCTGAGCAGCGCATGAGCTGCAGTTGTCAGTGACCCATAGCTGACTGCTAGCATCAGGGCCAGCGAACCAGAGCTGCCAAGACCCTTCTACACCTCCACGTGGTAATCCTGGATAACAGGCTGCAGCAGGGCAGACTGGCTAAGGAGAAGGGATCGAAGAGGGAATGCTAACCCGGTACTCAAAAAATGCTTGCTGAAGTCAGATGTGTTGGACCGAAAGGTGCAAATATCGCAGTTAAGCTGTAAACTACGACACAACGCATTCCGTTCTCTGGACTACATTCTGCTACTTGAGCCCTTTCATGGTTTGGTAGCGGGAGATTG
This sequence comes from Ariolimax columbianus, assembly GCA_036924085.1. NCBI lineage: Eukaryota > Metazoa > Mollusca > Gastropoda > Stylommatophora > Arionidae > Ariolimax > Ariolimax columbianus. The sequence continues at coordinate 20,111,249 of JAVGWX010000013.1, forward strand.
AGAACAAACGAAGAAGAATTGGAATGATCTGTTCATCAAATTTCCTTTATATCTTAACCCTTTACAGTCCAAACTGTTCATTGCAGTCAACTAGAGTAGCGCCACTTACAGTCCGGTTTATCTGAAGTCACACATCAACCATATCTTGTTATTCAGCTAAATTTGATTTATAAACAATGTTATGTTTAAATTTAAAAATCATAATTTTAGTTTTAATGACTTTATTCTTCCTAAGCATGAAACAGCAAAGATGGCGCCATAGCTGGCTGCGGTTCTACATTGCTCTTCTGCTTTAGTTCATCATAAATGCTGCCAGACCATGGATTTGCCGGGAATTAACACTAGTCGACGACTTACACTTGTGTTCACTGAAACGTGTTGTTGTTTTCCATTTAGACTGGTTAATTCGTTCGTTTTGTGTGTTTTCTTCCGTCTGATTATCCTGGAATGGACATCGGCTATATGAATAGCACTACGCTTAAACATGTGTCATATTTCACGGTCTAGTTCACCCGGCTGAACTTAACGAGATTGGCGACCTTCGCCCTAGCTGAAGATAGGGTCAGCTTTGTTGCATGAAATTTAGACACAACTATAATGAACTGCCGCCTGGAGAGAGATGGGCTCCGTCAGGTTTGTAGCAACCCAAGAAAACCGTTGTTGTATGGCCGGAGCAATGCACCAGAGACTAAACAATTTCGGAAATGGGAAACTAAAGCGGAGAAACTTTGCAGAAATAGCCAAAGCAAAGATGCACGAAGACCCCATGAACGCACTAACAACACCAAAGCCCATCCTTACTGTACGAAAACCTACCTGGAGGCAGCATAAATTTCCAGAGGTGGTAGAAAATATTCCAGGTATTGGAAACAAATACTGCCAGACTAAAAAAGAAAGAAGAGATACTAACCTGAGCTACATAACGAAAAACTACCCAAGCATGGACTGGACCCATGCATACACCGACGGTTCTGTAATAAACACAACACAGAACGGAGGGGCAGGAGCATTCCTGAGCCTACCAAATGGCAGAAAAATAACACTGTCATTGGCTACTGGAAAATACACAAGAAATTTCAGAGCGGAGGCAGAGTCACTGAGGGCGGCAGTGGAAGAAATGGTGAAAGAAAAAGTGGCCGTAGTCACAGCACTAAAAAGCCAGAAAAATACTGAACTTAATGATTTAAGAGCAGTACTCTGTCAAATATGCCAGCAGTCCTCACCAAAAAGGGTAGTGGTACAGTGGGTTCCATCCCACTGCAACATCCAAGGCAACGAGGAGGCAGACAGACTGGCCAAAGAAGGTGCAAGACTACCACAACCAGATACTAGTGTGAAATATGAAGAGTCAAAACGGCTTATTAGAGCTAGATACATGACCAAATGGGAAATTGAACATACTGGCTACACAAAAAACCATGCCTATTACCAGTTGAACAGAAGAGAGCAGGTCGTGGTCTTCAGACTTCGCACTGGCCACAATAGACTGAGGTACCACCTATTCAACAAATTGAAGATAGGTGGCACTGACGAATGCCCATGTGGTACCGGGAAAATGACCGCTGAGCATTTGCTGCAAAACTGCCCGACATACGAGGATCAGAGAGAGCAGATGTGGCCATCACCAGTGGCAACACTAGACAAGCTCTATGGCAGTGTCGATAGCCTCAGGATGACCGCCGCTTTTTCCGAAAAAATAAAGGTCGATGTCTGACAGCGTACGAAGAAGAAGTATGGCCGGAGCTGGTACTACAAACTGCAATAACGCTGCCTGAATGACCTTCTAGGTTATGGGACTGATGATGATGAACCATGAAATACATACAACTGATGTTCCTGTCTTGGAAATTAGACTACCATCTTGTAAATTAGGTTGGACCGTAGGGTTAAATAAAGCCATTTATATGCTTATATTTTTATGCTGTTGTACAGATCTTTCCTATTCCCTCTTGCTGGTAGAAGACACTACACCCCAAGGGTTAGAAGAGGAGCAACTAAGTAAGTGAGGTAGAAAATTCTACACCCCAATGGGTAGATGAGGAGCAACTAAGTAAGTGAGGTAGAAAATTCTACACCCCAAGGGTTAGATGAGCAGCAGCTAAGTAAGTAAGGTAGAAGACACTACACCCCAATGGATAGAAGAGGAGCAACTAAGTAAGGTAGAAGATACTACACCCCAAGGGTTAGATGATCAGCAACTAAGTAAGTAAGGTAGAAAATTCTACACCCCAATGAATAGATGAGGAGTGACTAAGTAAGAAAGGTAGAAGACACTACACCCCAAGGGTTAGATGAGGAACAACTAAGAAGATTTGTCAAAACTCCTTTTGGCTCCATTCAAAAACTAAAGGCCAGCCCTGCGGATGACTCTTTGCTTGAAACACTATGTGTTCATGTAGTGGTATTTTCTATAGTAAATTGTTTTATTTTATGAGGTTGCTAGCCCAAATACAACCCTCTTTAGCACTACAACATGTATGGAGGTGCAGTGCTTAAATTATGTTCTCACCAAACCTACAAATGTGATCAGCGAATTGTCATCTCATTATTTGAAACAATGGCACTAACCTTTGCTGGAAAGCTCTTTCAACTCCCCTAACCACTGCTTCAAGACACACTCCTCCTCACCGAAGGAATCTACAGATACATAAAATATCAGTTATAAAGGGATACTAGAATTAACCCTGTGCATCCTGAACCTTTAAACAGGAAATATATATTCATAAGGCATCAAAATCGTTTCTCAACAACAAAGAACAAGAATTATCACTGCCATTAATTTCAATAATCAAGATTTTGAAACCCAACCCCTGCAGACTGGAGTGGAGCAATCTTAACTATGATGGTTTGGCTTGGCTTCGTTCATTCTCAATCTCCCACAACCAAACACTGAAAGGGCTTAAGTAGCAGAATGTAGTCCAGAGAAAGGAATGCGCTGTGTCATAGTTTACAGCTTGACTGCGATATTTGCACCTTTCGGTCCAACACATCTGACTTCAGCAAGCATTTTTTGAGTACCGGGTTAGCATTCCCTCTTCGATCCCTTCTCCTTAGCCAGTCTGCCCTGCTGCAGCCTGTTATCCAGTATCACCGCGTGGAGGTGTAGAAGGGTCTTGGCAGCTTCAGTTCGCTGACACTAGCAGTCAGCTATGGGTCGCTGGCCCTGACGATAGCAGTCAGCTATGGGTCGCTGACCACTGCAGCTCATGCGCTACTCAGCATCTTGATCCCCTATGATGGTTTAGCTATGTCCGCAGAATGAAAGAAGGCTGGTTATCATGACAATCATGAGAAGTCAAGAATCACAGATCCATGCTCCTAGAATGGACCCAAAACCCACTGAGATGACAACATAATACAACCCTGAACCCAGACTGGAACCAGGAAGATCGCAGATATAATAAAGCCTGGCAAACATCTAAGCTCCAGGATACGTTGGACAGGCTAAGTCATTGTTATTTTCAAAGTGTAAAGATCTGTCAGCACAACAATCACGAGAAGGAAAGAACAGATTCAGACCACCAAGACTAACTCAGTTTGATGGAAGGCCAATCTCAAACAAAATCTGAAGAAGACAAGTAGTATGTTCTTGCCACCTTCCTGTTACCAATGCTAATCTTGGTCCCTATCCAATTCCGAAGAGAAAACTCACAGCATGAAATGTCTGAGAAATATAATAAATGTCAATAAGAAAGTGTGACAGAAATATTGTGGGAACTGCATCATGTGCTGAATATATAGAAAGTTGAAAATAAAATGGTTGTTACAAGAACAAAATACAAAGATGTGTGTATAAATGGGTCATGAAATCACTGGACATGGGTCTGACATTCTAGAAAGATGAGGCTGCAGACCAATCCAAGTAGAGATGTACCCCGAAGAGCTGCCCCATGTTGGGTGAAAAGAAGAGCTTGCAACACAAACAAATTAATGGACAATTCTGCGAGGAAAAAAATTAAACCAAAAACTCAGTAGAGTGTTACCACTCATCATATAGTCAATCATGTCTGAAAGGGGCTACTATACTATGTTTCATAATATTATTATAAACAAAATATTTTTGTAACAATTCCAATTTCTTCTCCTTTGGCATTTATCTTGAAAAGGATGCTGTGATGTTGTGTCGCAGTTTACAACGAGGCTATGATATATGCGCGTTTTGGCCTGACATATGTGACTTTTTTTTTGGTTCTAGGTTTGTCTTTCCATTGCCATCCCTATTCTATTAGACTAGTGCCACCTTTTTCCGTGGCACAACATAGAGGTGGCATAGGGTCTTAGTCAGCTCTGATTCACTGACCCTAATGCAAGCAGCCAGCTGTAAGTCGCTGACTGCTGTCAGCTCATCCATTTTACTGCAATTTCGACCCCAATTCCCACTTGTAAAGCAAGAGAAAAAAAATTACTTCAGATACAAAATGATTATGTACCATTGTGCTCATTGATAAATAAGGGTGGAAGCCCAAGTATTATTTGACCAAATGATTACACAACTTGGCAATAAAGAAATAAAAAGGTGGATTCCAGGATGTTCTGCTATCACAGAATTCCCGGCCTCTGAATTATCCACTAAATAATAAGAGAAAAATTAAACTTTAATATAGTTGATCCTCATCTTATGACTGTGCTATATCGCAAAAAATTCAGTTGTAGAGTGACCAAATGTTTACACAGCTTAGTAATAAAGAAGAAAAAAGGTGGATTCCATGATGTTCTACTATTACCGAATTTACCACCATTGGATTATCCATAAAATTTTTTTAAATTTCAACTTTAATACGGTCAATCCTCATCTTATGACTGTGCTACATTGCAGAAAATTCAGTCGTAAAGTGAACAGTTCTAAAATTAATCTATCCTATCTTGTATTTAGATGGTATAATTGTACACATTATTAACCTTTTTTCCAAATTGAATTATTGTAATATGCTGGTCTTTTTTTAGTCAACATTCTTTAATTATACATTACAGATTACATTTTTATAAACATTGAAAATAAAATAGATAAAAAAACATAAAGTTCTATTTGTTCTCAAAATGTGAGCTGCAGTTCAATATCTTAAAAGAAAAACAAATTCTGTATTAGCCGCTTCAATTTTTTTCTTATTGCAGGGTTTTGTAATATTCTCTAAATGCTGGTATTCTTCTTCTTCTGCGTTCGTTCTCAATCTCCCGCTACCAAACCCTGAAAGGGCTTAAGTAGCAGAATGTAGTCCAGAGAACGGAATGCGTTGTGTTGTAGTTTACAGCTTGACTGCGATATTTGCACCTTTCGGCCCAAGACATCCGACTTCAGCATGCATTTTTTGAGTACCGGGTTAGCATTCCCTCTTCGATCCCTTCTCCTTAGCCAGTCTGCCCTGCTGCAGCCTGTTATCCAGGATCACCGCGTGGGTGGAGGTGTAGAAGAGTCTTGGCAGCTCTGGTTCGCTGACCACTGCAGCTCATGCGCTGCTCAGCGTCTTGATCCCATGCTCGTATTCAATCAGGCACATGTGTCTGATGCCAGGTAGCCAAATGTTGAGTAAACTCACTTTGCTCTTTGACCTTGGTGTACCATATTGGACCTAGAGCCTCCTTCAGGCTATCTCTACATCTCAATCTAGGACGTCCTCGAGGAATCTAAGTTGTAGGGCCACTAGGACGTCACTCTATGTGTACATCTGTTATCCAGCAATTGCATCACATGGCCAATCTAGTTGTATTTTAAACTTACAAATTTTCTTGCTCTTTTGGTTTCACTTTGTATAAAGTTTATATTTATTTCCATTTCTTAAGAACAGACATGGTATACTTTTTAATGCTTTTATTAACCCAGCGCACAATAAACAATGAATAAAAAACAAATTTGAAAATGATGCTACCAAGCAACGCATGAAGCATGGAACTGGACTTGTGAAATATACATCATAGACTGCAACGTACGCATAGCCAACCAGATACAACAAATATTTTTATGTCCCACAGTCGTAATAGTAAATTGTCATAAACTAAGACCTTATTTTATAGTTCCGACTAAGTGGACAGCGTGGACTAGTGGTTAAGTGACGCGGCTCATAACCAAAGGTGCTGGGTTCGATAACCATCACAGCACCGGCCGTTACCCCGGAGAAGCAAACCCTTAGAAAATGCAGGAGGAAACAGACCCTTACATAAAATGCAGGAGGAAGCAGACCCTTACATAAAATGCATGCTGAAGTCGGATGCATTGGGCCGATAGGTGCAAAAAAAAACAAACCACAGTGACACCGCCTTGGGGAATAGATAAATAAGGCGAACGCAAAAAAAAAAAAAATAGTTCAGACTTACCAACCAAAACTGTATGTCCAAGTCTTGCTGCCTCACAATGAAGTTTTCTTTTGTCATATTCTTTTTGCTGCTCCTTCTGTTTTAACTGAAGCAGATGAATTTCTTTCACAAGTGGTAAGATGTGAAGATAACTGGGGAAACCAAAACAAAAATAAAATGACATAATAATAAAAATATAATTATCATTGATGATTATAATATAATCCACACATACATACACATCAATTTCTTCTTCTTCTTCGTACGCAGTCAGACAGTAACCATTATTTTTTCGAAAAAAGCGGCGGTCATCCTGAGGCTGTCGCCACTGCCATAGAGCTTGTCTTGCAGTTCCACTGGTGATGGCCACATCTGCTCTCTCTGATCCTCGTATGTCGGGCAGTTCTGCAGCAGATGTTCAGCGGTCATTTTACCAGTACCGCACGGGCATTCGTCGGTACCACCTATCTTCAATTTGTTGAATAGGTGGTACCTCAGTCTATTGTGGCCAGTGCGAAGTCTGAAGACAACGACCTGCTCTCTTCGGTTCAACTGGTAAGAGGCATCGTTTTTGGTGTAACCAGTATGTTCGGTTTCCCATTTGGTCATGTATCTGGCTGTGATAAGCCATTTTGACTCTTCGTACGTCATACTAGTATCTGTTTGATACACATCAATTTAAATACTGGTAGTTATATTTAAAAATAATATTTTAAAACAAATTTTTCAATAATTAAAAATTCTTTACCCATTACAATACATTGTTTAAACACCTGCACTAGCTAGGAGTGGAGTATTGATGATTTTTTTTGCCTATGTTACCATCAAACTTCACTTTTATATTCTGTCTATCTGTTTGATACATCTTGCTCATCAAGCAAGATATCTCCAATCTTGTTCTTAATTCATCCTTCTCCATGACTCAAGTCTTGTTGAATTGGTATATATGTTTGTAATATATCAATATTGAATGGTTTAGCCCTCAACTTCATCAGCATCAGTCAACCAGTCTGTCCAATAACCACTCATCATCGTTCATCTGCCAAATACGGATGTGTCGGACCGAAAGGTGCAAATATCGCAGTCAAGCTGTAAACTAGCGACACAATGCATTCCGTTCTCCAGACTACATCCTGCTGCTTACAAAGCCCCTGTTCGGGGTTTGGTAGCGGGAGATTGAGAACGAACGCAGAAGAAGAAGACCTCGTTCATAATTTATTCCTCATAAATGTATCACGTGTATACTGTTTCTTTTCTCACACATCAGGCCTCTGTTAGTCTTCCCTCTGCTCCACCAAATATATCCAGGTTCATATCACTGGTCTCTGAGATCAAATTGTCCAGCTTAATTAATACATTCAATGTTCTGACATGATAGGTTCAATTAATGTTTTGGTTCCAGTTTCTAGTTTTTAGGTGGTCTTTCTCAGAAAGTGTTCTTTCCATAGAATTTGAGATGCATTCGTTATTATAAACCTCCTCACTCGCTGAAAGAGCTTCCTCTTTTCTAATAATAGGTACACCAGATTTCATGTGGAAATGCGTACACAACTGTATTTAATCACTTGTCCTTACATGTACAAGTGGTAGTGTGTATATGATTAGGCCCTAATCTCATCACCTAACAAAATATATTAATAATGTGTATTGCAAACAACTGATAAACAATATAAAAGCAGATTATTAAAATGAAGAAAAAAAAATCTATTCATACTGTGGTAGTGATCCATCCACTGGATAATGAATAGCCTCTTGTGATATGTCATGTAACAGCTTGTTTCTTTCGTCTATCAGGCTTGATAAGATTCGACCCCTACAACTCTGTTCTTCATGAAGCTGTGGTATAATCATTTAAGATGTAAAGAAATTGTTTTAGGTCATAATTTTTGTATATTAAATATTTATGTTCACCGGAGTGTTGGAGGGCCTGAAAGGGGAGTGAAGAACAGTAACATTGTAAACCTGCCAAGCATGTCGTAAGGGGTGACTACGGAAGGATGCACATGGGATTAGCTAATTCATCCTATAGAAACTTTATACCACAAAAACTTAAACAAATATGGACAAATCAACTAAGTAGAAAAATCCCACTCAATCATCCATGATAGAACAGCTCCTCTATAAAGAGGGCAAATGCCATGATGCAGAGAAAGCCACAATACATCTTCATTGCTGACGTACCTATCTTCTTCTAGGGTTCAAGATAAACATGAAGGAAACACATAAAACGTGGACATAGCTGGAACAGAAGGATTTCCATGCATTTGTTGAAGACACATGCTTGATTGAAATATATATATGTATTCAAATAATTTCACTTGTTTTTATTTCTGCTGTTTAACATCTTCTTGTCTTCATTTTGCACAATGTCTCTGTTGTATGGCCTCAATCTTTTCCATGTTTCTGCACAATACAGCAGCACAATAGAAACCTGCATTGAATATTCAAACTTTGGTGTGAATCTTGATTTCCCTGGATCTCTATATGCTTTTTAGTGTCAGAAATATCATTCTTGCCTTTCCAAGTCTGGTCCCCACATCTACATGTCCTGATGTGTCAATTGTGCTGCTCAAATAGGTAAATATATCCACTTCCTCCAACTACTCTTCCTCCAGTATGATTGGTTCTGTGTTAATAGTGTTGAGTTTAAGAAGCTTGATTTTTTTGTTCATGTTGATATCCAGTCCCAATTTGGCTGACTGCTCTTTCACCCTATAAAGTTTATAATTGATTTAGCTATGACTGTGATGATATTTCTACAATGTCGAACCCCACCTCAATGGGCAGACTGCTTTAACACAGTCTGTTTCCAGGGAGCACATCATAGACATTAGGTGGGTTCTTGAGCAGTATGCTTCACCTGACCTTGATTGCTCTTGGCTCTGCAACATGGGTCAATTAGAGATTCTGATTAGTGTAGTGCTAGAGCACTTGCTTATTATGTCTAAGATACGGGGTTCAACTCCCATTACCAGCATGTTCCAGTCAACCAAGCTGTAAATGGATATCTAGATTACTGTTAGGGAAGAGAAGACAGCAAGGAAAAGAATCAGCTATCCTACCTGATAAACAAGTTGTGGCCTCGTACAATGACGTCTCCAGTGTTTCTTCCCCGACAACAGTGTCTATGGGACTACCTTTACCTTCACAATCAGAAAGGGGTGTTTAAGAAAACAAAACTGGAGTGTATATAGCAAGTGTACTACAGGAAGCATCAGTTTCCTTAACCTTTGCTAAGATAGAAACCCTATGGGTCTGCCCGGAGTGCAGTAATGTTGACTCTGCATAACAGCTTTAACAAGTACATTATGTAAAACTGAACAAATGTTAACACATTATAATTACTATAATTGTTTTGAAATTTTTGTTTTGCTAAATATTAAATTTTATAACTATTACATTTTATTATCACAATTGACACATTTGTATTTCTGCTGTAGTTTCGTCCAGTTCACCCCATAACCCACCAGGTCGTTGGGGCACACTTCTTGAAGACACTCCAACGATCCCATGCCATATCTCTCTGTTTGCTGCAGCCAGTCGTGCCTCACCAGGATGAACGTTTGACCACTCAGTGATGTTGTCCGTGCCTCTTTTTCCTAGTACGGAACCATGTAGTATCAAATTTGTAAATCCGCTAGACCTCTTGACGTGCCAATACCAAGTCATCTTTTGCCTTTTGATAGCTGTGAACAGATCATCAAAAGGCCCAATTGCATTTTCCACTCTTTGTCGTATTTCTATGTTCGTGACACAATCCTTATAATGTAACATTTAAGAGTCTTCTAAAGCACCTCATTTCCATTGCATGTATTCTGTAAAACTGTTATGCCGAGGGCGAGTCGCTTATCCTGCCATATGGGTTTCATACATGTAAGTACCACTGTTGTCTGTGCTATTCTGGCAATTATCTCAGGCTGCGAGCACTGATCAGTGATCCCAGATACTTGAACTTCAAGTTCCTGACCATTTGTTTTTATCCCAGATGCAAACCCTTCCATGTTATTAGTCATCAGCTTTGTTTTCTCTGCATTTACTTTCAAAATGTTTCATCCAGATAATGGTAATGTACTGATTCTGATCTTTTTTTGTGATTCTCTTTTAGTTTCATTGATATTTATAGATGATTTCCAAGAAAAATGTTAAGTGATTAAATTAAAGTGATAAAAGCTTGCACAATGTTAAGGAAGAAATTTCCATCTTCATTGTGATTGCCTACATCATAATGAGAAAGAATTTAGAAAGCATGAAATAATTACAATAGAACTGATGCTGAAGGAGTCAATATAAGTCTTTGAGTGATTTTCCTCGTAGTTGCACTGGTGCATGAAATGTAGGATTGTAGGTTAATGTAAGGCAACGATAATTATTTTTAATTTTAAGTAATGCTCACTTCAGCTTCTTATTCATTTGCCCACTAGGAAAACATGTTACTCAGTTGTTCCTGTACCTGTACCATGCTGTATCGAATTTTTGGCATGGTCAATTGTGTCTAGGAGTCTAGAGCTTTCTTTCTATTGAGTTCTAAAATCTACATGGAACTCCACGCACGTTAGGTTTTTGACATTTCTGATGCCGATGGAGTGTTAAATTATAGTTAAATATCATGAGTTGGAGACCAGAAGTCTTCTAGCATAGACCTAAATGAGAAGGGTAGGACGGCACTGCTAGTGTTAAGTGTTAGCGTTTAGTAACTTAGTCGCCTCATGCTCTTGACCATACTACACCCAGCACAGTAACTTAAAGTTAAAGTACTAGTAGTAACTTAGTAACACTAGACAACGAAAACTGAAATTAAGTAAGTTTAGTAAGTGACCACACACTCACTGTGACAATGTCACAGACTGACAGAAATGAGTAGAGTTCAGTACACTACACTCACACTCACTCACTGTGCTAAGTACTAACTACTAAACTACTAGTGTACTCAAAGTCAAAGTAGTGTTAAGTGAAGTAGGACACTTTATAAATATAGACATTTGTACAAGACTGACTTCAACTTGGTCTAGTATAAGTACTTTAAGTTAACTTAGTAGTAGTTCAAAATTTGAACTACAAATTCAAGTAGTACTAGTAGTAGACAGTAGAGAGTAGCAGTAGTAGTCGGTAGTGCACTCTCGAAAAAAAATCGGTCAGCCGACTTTTACTACAGTTAGATATGTTTACATAAAGCAAAAAGTGATTTTAATGTATATTATTCCCTTACATCTGCTAGCTGTCCCTTCAGCTGCAAGCATGTTGTATTTGCATCATTTAACTCCATTACAAACTGAAAACATCAAATGGTGGGTACTGTGCTTTGTCGGTTCTTGATTTAGAAAGAAAATAATATTTAGAGTGTTCTCCCTTGTCTTGAAATGTTTGCAGAGCGCCATTGTCTTGTTTTGTCTTATTCACTTGTGCCGTGAGGAAACGTGGTGACCCGTAGCTTTCTGTCCAGGGTCAGTCGTGTCGTTGATGTAGTCGTCTTCCCATGACCATTTAGAATATCATCAACATTTTATATCTTATCTCATTCTCGGGATCAAGACGCTGAGCTGCAGTGGTCAGCGACCCATAGCTGACTGCTAGCGTCAGGGTCAGCGAACCAGAGCTGCCAAGACCCTTCTACACCTCCACGCGGTAATCCTGGATAACAGGCTGCGACAGGGAAGACTGGCTAAGGAGAAGGGATCTTCTTCGTCCGTTCTCAATCTCCCACTACCAAACCCTGAAAGGGCTTAAGTAGCAGAATATAGTCCAGAGAACGGAATGCGCTGTGTCGTAGTTTACAGCTTGGCTGCGATATTTGCACCTTTCATTCCAACACATCCGACTTCAGCAAGCATTTTTTGAGTACTGGGGTAGCATTCCCTCTTCTATCCCTTCTCTTTAGCCAATCTGCCCTACTGCAGCCTGTTATCCAGGATCACCGCGTAGAGGTGTAGAAGGGTCTTGGCAGCTATGATTAGCTACCCCTGACGCTAGCAGGGTACCTCAGTCTGTTGTGGCCTGTGCGGAGTCTGAAGACCACGACCTGCTCTCTTCTGTTCAATTGGTAATAGGCATCATTTTTTGTGTAGCCAGCTTGTTTTGTTTCCCATTTGGCCATGTATATGGCTCTAATGAGCCTTTTTGACTCTTCCTAGGTCACACTAGAATCTGGTTGTGGTAGTCTTGCACCTTCTTTTACCAGTCTGTCTGCCTCCTCGTTGCCTTGGATGTTACATTGGGATGGAACCCACTTTACCACTACTCTTTTTGGTGCGGTCTGCTGGCATAGTTGACAGAGTACTGCTCTTAAATCATTAAGTTCAGTATTTTTCTGGTTTTTTAGTGCTGTGACTAAGGCCAGGGCATCTGTAAACAGGACTATCTGGGTTTCATTTCTTTTGCCTGTCAGCATTGCTTCTGCTGCAGCCCTCAGTGCATCTGCCTCCGCTCTGAAATTGCTTGAGTATTTTCCAGTTGCCACTGACAGTGTTATTTTTCTACCATTTGGTAAGCTCAGGAATACCCCTGCCCTTCCATTCTGTGTTTTGTTTGTTACAGAACCGTCGGTGTATGCATGGGTCTAGTCCATGCTTGTGTAGTTTTTCGTTATGTACCTCAGGTTATGTCTCTTCTTTCTTTTTCAGTCTGGCTGTTCTTGTTTCCAATACCTGGTATATTTTCTGCCACCACCCGAAATATATGCTGTTTCCAGGTAGGTTTGCGTACAGTAGGGATGGGCTTTGGTGTTGTTAATGTGTTTATAGGGTCTTCGTTCATCTTTGCGTTGGCTATTTCTGCAAAGTTTCTCCACTTTAGTTTCCCATTTCCAAATCTATTTAGTCTCTGGTGCATTGGATGGTCTATCAGTCTTCTGAGTTTCTCTGCTTGCTGCTGGGCTCTGCAGTCTGTTCTATCGGTCATGGATTGCAGATTTGTAATCTTTTCAATTTCTACAATTAGCGTTGACTTCATACCTCCTGTTATAACTCTCATGGCTTGGTGTTGAAGTTTGCTAATTTTATAAAAGTTCACCTTTGCTGCTGTTGCCCATGCCGCAATGCCATACTCGAGAACTGGTCTCACTCTTCCAGTGTACAGTTTCTTTAGTATACTTTCGTCTGCTCCCCAGCTTGTGCCAGCAAGTTTCCTCATGATTGCCATTCTTTCTCTGGCTCTCATTCGGTTTCTCTCGATCTGACTTTTCCATGTCATGCCCCGATCAAATGTGACTCCCAGGTAGTTTGGGTTAACGTTTGGCCGCAGATATTTGCCGTTAAGACTTATTTTGGCGTTCTGGGGTTTGTTTGAAAGCGAGAATATCGTACATGTTGTTTTTTCCTAATTTATTTTGACCAGCCATGAGTTCGCCCACTCTTCCAGCGATGTTAGGGCCTGCTGCATCAGACTTCTTGCTATGGTGAGATTTTTTTTCAGAGGTCCACATAGTCAGATTGTCTGCAAACATGGAGCTGTGGACTCTTCTTGGTATATTCTCTGTGATGTTATTTATATACACCAGGAAAAGTGTGGGTGACAGTACTCCCCCTTGGGGTACTCCCTGCTCACGTGTCACCTTTTTGCTCATCTGCCCTTGTACTTGAACTCTGGCTTTTCTGTTTTTGAGGTAGTGGCTGGTCCATCTGTACATTTTCTCACAAACTTCACTTCTTCGTAGCTTGACTTTAAGTGCCTCTTTCCACACCTTGTCAAATGCATTATCTAAATCCACATAAACCGATACTGTATGCTTTTTCTCCTGGTAAGCATCCTCTATTTCCTGGGCTATGAGAGTGATCTAGTCCTCAGTGGATCTGTGCTGTCTAAAGCCTGCTTGCTGTGGAATTCGTATGTGTTTTTCTTCTAGATGCCACATCAGTCTGGTGTTTATCATACGCTCCATAAGTTTGCCTACACAGCTTAGTAGACTGATAGGCCTGTATCCATTTGGATCAGCTCTATCTTTTTCTTTCTTTGGTACTGGTATAATTACAGCATCTTTCCATGCCTGCGGTATAATTCCCCTTTTCCAGTTTTGGTTCAAGACTGATAGTAACGTCCTCTTTACAGTTTGGCCCAACCCCATCAGCATTTCGTTTGTGACCCCATGTTTTCCGGGCGATTTCTTTTTCTTTAAAGTTCTCATGGCCTCTTCCATTTCATTCATTGTTAGTTTTGCCATCATGTGCTCCTCTGGTGCCATATTGATGTTGTCGTGGCTTTTTGGTTCTTCACTAATGTCTGTATGCTTATATGTAGGGACATTAATGTGGTTTGCTCTGGCATGTTCTATAAAGGCGTTTGCTGCTTTTTTTCCAGTGAGCATGTTGTCGCCCTGCTTGATGGTAATTTATTTGTTTGATGGAGTTTCGTCATTCATGGCTCTGACTAACTTCCATAGTTTGTTCCCTTCTTTATCTAAATTGAGACTTTCTGTTTTGTTTTTCCAGCTGTCTCTTGTTATTTGGTTTAGTATTCTTTTGTATTTCGCCGTGATGGCTTTGAGGGCGATATTTGCCTCCATAGATTGTTCTCTCTCTGCCGTGTTCCTAGCATTTGAGACTTCGTCTTCCGCTTTCTGCAATTCATCATTCCAATATGGACTGTAGTTTTTTCTTGCCCCTCTTGTAATGGTTTCGGTGGCTGCTTGCATTATTGCTTTGCTTAGGCTTTCCACCATGGGTTTCATATTGTTATTCCGTGTGTTGATGGTTTCACACAGCCCATCTGTCAGGATTGCAAATCTGTCCCAGTCGGCTCGTTTATAATTCCAACGTGGGGGCGGTTTTATTTCCCGTGGGCCTACTTCCATATCAGCTTCTAGC
The DNA here is from genome assembly GCA_036924085.1 of Ariolimax columbianus. Lineage (NCBI taxonomy): Eukaryota > Metazoa > Mollusca > Gastropoda > Stylommatophora > Arionidae > Ariolimax > Ariolimax columbianus. Next base: position 20,126,332 of record JAVGWX010000013.1, read on the forward strand.
ATAATTGGCCTGTGGTCGGTACCTGCCAATTGGTTTAGCACCTGTCAATCTATTTTGTGGTGAATATCCCCCGTGGAAAAGGGCAAGTCTGGAGTAGAGGTGGTATGCCATGTTCTAGAATAGAAGCTAGGGCGGTCCTCCGGCCTATTGATAAGATAGAGATTTGAGTCTATCTCCCAGTCTTCCACTTCATCACCTCTGTTGTCTGTGTCTGAATATCCCCATCTCTCCGAGTGGCTGTTGAAGTCTCCAACTACTAGGCAGCTGGAGTCCTTGATTTCCATACCCGAGAGCGACAGGTCTTTGTTTGGTGGGCCATACAGGTTGAAGATGTGGATCTTAGTTTCTTGTGTCATTATGTCGACTCCTACAATGTCTGCTTGTCCGGTGTGATTGACAGCTACCGCGCTACTCAGTATGCAGTTACGTGTTAGTATTAGAACCTCTCCTTTGTGTCCTTCTCTATCAAGACGGAAGGTCTTGTAACCTCTGATTGAGAATTTGTGGTTGTTGTTGAGGTGCGTTTCTTGGATACATGCCACGTCAATCTTACCTTCATGCAGGTGATGTGTTAGGGAAAGCTTTTTGTCAATGACTCCCTCCGCATTTCACTGTAGTATTCTGAGGGTCTTGTGTTTTTGGTCAATAGTTTTTGCCCCATCACCTTGTGCCATGACTCCACAGCACATGGGTGGGTGACCACCAGTAGCATTGAGTGGGCCCCTTCAAGGCGTGAGGTCCGGCACTCTCGCTGCCTGGCGGGACTCCACAGGATGAGCGCCACACTTTTTTTCTGTTATGTTGTGACGTCATCATTCAGCGATATATGTTGCACTGTTTCGTTAAGCCTGTGGCCCAGTGCATCCGATTTCAACAAGCGTTTCTGTAGGGATGCACTCCTTAGCCTCTGGTTGTCCCCAGCCTATCTGCAAGGCAGCAGTTGTTTGTGGTCAGAGTTGTCTCTCTTAGGGAAGTTGTCTTGCAGGACTATCGAGTCTTCACCACTCGTGTCTATAGGGTGTGGTGATGATATGATATTATGGACTATGTACTATTTTGTACTATCCCGGAAGAGAGGCAGTCCAGTGTGTCTGTGTCCCAGGATCGTCACGTCCTGCCAGAAACGTAGCATATGCATGTGAGTGGGGTATCTCTTTGCTCCCTTTATTTTCTCGGCTTCTCTGCAGTGATGGTGCGCCTAGCATTCCCCGCCATCTGGGAGGTTGTCCCAATAGGGCAGAGGTGCAATGTCAGCTGGACTGCATCTCTTCTGCGTCCATTGGGATGACCGATAGCAGACAGAGGCAAAGAGCGAGACAGGAGTGCATTTAATCAGTGGACAAGCCTGGTCATGGCACGGAGATGTTGTTCGTCTGGTGTGCGGACATATCTCATGATCAAGGGTTGAGTCTCAAAAGTTCGCAGTGAGGTAGCTGCTCTACTGCTTACGACACCCCGACCAAGAACTAAGCCTTCTACTAGTGGTTTCACACCTCAACGCCGTATGGGGTGAATATCAAGCAGCTCCCCGCCCGCTTTGATCGGCGGGACGGCAGAGACCTCTTTCTGCGGCTCGACCGAGTCGGGCTGAGGCGCGAGCCCCAGGTCCCAACCATGTCGTTGCCTCCCGTCGCAGTGGTGCTGAGATTCAGGGCGGGATTCCGGCTTAGAGGCGTTCGACCGTAATCCCTCAGATGGTAGCCTCGAACCATTAGCTTATCAGCAAGGCACGTGGACCAAGTGTCTGAGATCTGCGATTCCTCTCGGATTGAGCAGGATTACCGTAGCAACGCCCTGTCATTAGTGGGTTAAAACTGACCTGTCTTCCGAGGGTCTAATACCAGCACCCGTTCACTATTAGACCCAACGAATTAAGAGAGAACTATTTGTCAGTCAATGACCAAGTGTCTGAAACCTGCGATTTCTCTCGAATTGAGCAGGATTTACCGTAGCAACGCCTTGTCATTTGTAGGGTAAAACTGGCCTGTGTTCCGAGGGTCTAATTCCAGCACACGTTCCCGATTAGACCCAACGAAAGTGTTCTCGGTCTGTCAACCATTTCAGTGTTGGCGTATTGAGTCAAATTAAGCCGCAGACTCCACTCCTGGTGGTGCCCTTCCGTAAATTCCTATAAGTTTCAGCTTTGCAACCATACTTCCCCCGGAACCCAAACACTTTGGTTTCCCGAAAGCTGCCCGCAGAGTCATCGAAGCAACTCCTGCGGATCTCTAGTCGGCATCGTTTATGGTCAGAACTACGACGGTATCTGATCGTCTTCGCGCCTCTGACTTTCGTTCTTGATTAATGAAAACATTCTTGACAAATGCTTTCGCAGTAGCTCGTCTTGCGGCGATCCAAGAATTTCACCTCTAACGCCGCAATACGAATGCCCCCGTTTGTCCCTTTTAATCATTACCCCCAGTTCCAAAAACCAACAAAATAGAACCGAGGTCCTATTCCATTATTCCATGCACCATTATTCAGGCAGCCGAGGTCTGCTTTGAACACTCTAATTTTTTCAAAGTAAACGCGCCGGCCACACGGGACGCTCAGCGAAGAGCACCCGTGGGAGAGAGCCGGCAGACAACGGGCAGTGAACCGGCGCGAGCCGGACCGCCCACCTGCGCCTGAGATCCAACTACGAGCTTTTTAACTGCAACAACTTTAATATACGCTATTGGAGCTGGAATTACCGCGGCTGCTGGCACCAGACTTGCCCTCCAATAGATCATTGTTAAAGGGTTTAAAGTGTACTCATTCCAATTACGGGGCCTCGAAAGAGTCCCGTATTGTTATTTTTCGTCACTACCTCCCCGTGCCGGGAGTAGGTAAGTTGCGTACCTGCTGCCTTCCTTGGGTGTGGTAGCCGTTTCTCATGCTCCCTCTCCGGAATCGAACCCTGATTCCCCGTTAGCCGTTACAAACATGGTAGGCATGTCACGTACCATCGACATTTGATAGGGCAGACATTTGAAAGATGCGTTACCGGCATATGAGGCCATGCGATCAGCACAAAGTTATCCAGAGTCACCAGTGGGGACTCCGCTACCCCGCGAGGGGAAACGACGATTGGTTTTGAACTAATAAAAGCGCTCTTTCCGCGAGAGTCGGAGCTTGGTAAGCGTGTATTAGCTCTAGAATTGCCACAGTTATCCAAGTAGGATCGTGTCATCTAAGGAACCTGGACTGATTTAATGAGCCATTCGCGGTTTCACCGTGAAACAGTGTGAACTTAGACATGCATGGCCTAATCTTTGAGACAAGCATATGACTACTGGCAGGATCAACCAGATATCTGTCGGAGACAGACGAACCACACACACCGGTCGGCAATGGATGGATGGTTGTGTAAAAAGCTTCACCAGGACGGCCGCAGGGACCGACTGACGGACGGACAGTTTTTCCGTCCCTCACTCCGTCGAGATTGGCTATACGCGCTAGCCTTCGACGAACCACACGGACTGACAAAGCTTCTCGATACGGACTACAGTAACGCACCAAATTGGTCCTGCTACAGTGCCGGAAAGATGCGGGCGAAGGTGTGATATGATCTTGGACAGTTCTAGTTCTCTCCCCCACACCCCCTGAAACAAGCATCTCACAGACAGCGACATCCATGGATAAACTATTCAAAGAAACGTTTAGAGTATCTCTGGGTGGCTTTTTTCTGCTCCTACCCAATCCTCCGTGTTGCATCAGATAGCATGGTCGATATAATGTAACATGACTTTGCGACTCAGCAAGCAAATGTTATATATATATATTATGCACGAGGGGCGTTCAAATAAATCCGAGACTTTTTAATCTAGTTCTACTTGAATGGGTTATAGCGTGCTGGAACTACTATCACTAGTTAGGGAGAATCACTTGTGTCATATTACTGCTAGGTGACCCACTTACCATGGGCCAGTCACGTGACAGATAAATATAAATGGCGGACAACACTGTTAGTGCTTGCGTGAAACAGCGTGTTGTGCTAAGTTTCTTGTGAAAGAACTCATGAAACATGCGGAAATTTACAGAAGACTGCAATTACAAAACGGTGATGAGACACTCAGCCATAGTAAGATGGTGTAAACGTTTTAGAGAAGGCCGTACATCCGTTAGTGATGATCCCAGCTTTGGTGACTCTCAACCCACCACAGTCATTCCTGTTAATACAGAGTTTGTGAGACGAATATCAGCGGGGAGTATACCGGTTTACAAGTCAGTCGTGGAGAAAGACTAACGTCTAATCAGGCAAAATAAACTGATCAAGACATGTTAGTCATGGTCAGGCAAAAGATATTGGCCTAGAACCTCATCTCGGCATACTAGTAGCGCTCTCTGGAAACGCTCTGTTTTCATGGCAGCATGGCTAACGAGGTAAGGGATCGACGTGATCCCCGTAGTAGTGAGTGACACGCAGATGAAGCAAAGCATAACAAAACCGCCTGGAGGACCTCGATCCACCTTCATCAGCACGCTCGGGATGCGAGGAAAGCTACTGCAACTCGCCACTTAACGCCCTTTTCAAGGCGCACAAAAGAGTAACCTAATCATTGTGGACATTCGCAAACAACAACAAGCCAGAGTTTGTGAGACAGATATGAGAGAGAACTATACCGGGTTACATGCCAGTTTGTGAGACAGATATGAGAGAGAACTATACCGGTATACATGCCAGTTTGTGAGACAGATATAAGAGATAACTATACCGGTATACATGCCAGTTTGTGAGACAGATATAAGAGAGAACTATACCGGTATACATGCCAGTTTGTGAGACAGATATAAGAGATAACTATACCGGAATACATGCCAGTTTGTGAGACAGATATAAGAGATAACTATACCGGGTTACATGCCAGTTTGTGAGACAGATATGAGAGATAACTAAACCGGGTTACGTGCCAGTTTGTGAGACAGATATAAGAGATAACTATACCGGGTTACATGCCAGTTTGTGAGACAGATATTAGAGATTACTATACCGGTTTACATGCCAGTTTGTGAGACATATATAAGAGAGACAACTATACCGGGTTACATGCCAGTTTGTGAGACAGATATTAGAGATTACTATACCGGGTTACATGCCAGTTTGTGAGACAGATATTAGAGATTACTATACCGGTTTACGTAATAGTTTGTGAAATAAATATGAGCGAGAACTATACCGGTTTACATGCCAGAGTTTGTGAGACAAATATGTGACTGAATACATACGTTTTTTTTAGCAACTTATACACTTTGGTTGGCCATTCTGTTATAAACAATTTCTCTGCGACTGTTGCCCTAAGAATCCACACATGTAACCGTAGTGCCAGATTTTAGAATAAGTTGGTCTAAAAGAACGTGTTAAAAACTAAACATTATCTACTGTGAATGATAATAATTTGGTATTGATGCACATCAAATCTACTATTCTCACAAAAAACATATTTTTGGACAAATGTTTTAACAAATTGTCGAGAGAAAATAAATATTGTCAATAAAATGTGTTTTATTGTGTTTGCCATAATATTCATACAAAATCATAATATAAATAATTACTAATATACGAAGTAAGCTATGCTAGCAAAATAACTTAAAGTCTATTATCCTCACTTAATTACTCCTCATCTACTTCTGTGTGAGAAGGGAGGGAGGGGAGTGTAAGTAAGTAAGTGAAGATCCCGCCACGCCATGGGGCGGATAGGAAATATGGTGTTAAGTCCATATTATTTTGTAACCCACGACACTTAGTGGAGGTGAGTGTAGATGCATTATTTGTTAGTTAGTTACCCATCGCAAGCGAAGATGGCGACAGCGTTAGACATGTTTATTCAGATGTGACTGCATGTGACTGTACAGTTCGATTTGAGCGTTACAAACTCTACCGCACGTAGTGCACAGATGAACAGAATTTTTAGTTCGCTTTTCCTGCGCCTCCGTGATGGCCCTCTGCTCAGCGGTGCTAGCACCGTGTGTGACGCCAGTGCGCCAGACTGAGCAGTTCGGAGCAAGAAACTCCCAGTTAGCGACATTAATGGAGAAGCTTTTAAAAGAAACGTTTAGGGTGTCTTTGTATCGTTTCTTTTTTACACCCTGTGAGCGCTGTCCTGTCATGTCCGTACAACAGTTGTTTAGGGAGGCACTCATCTGACATGCGAACATTATATCCTGTCCATCTTATCTGGGCTCTCTGTAGCAGCGTATGGATGCCATAGAGTCTAGCCCTGCTGAGGACTTCAGAGTTGGGCACTCTGTCCTGCCAACCGATCATGAGCAGTCTGCGGAGACAGTTTACATGGAAATGATTAAGTTTCCTGACATGCCTGCTCTAGACTGTGCTCCAGACTGTCCATGTTTCGCATGCGTACAAAAGGGTGGTTAGCACAACAGCACGATACACACTAATCTTGGTGGCAACACTGAATCCCTGCCGGTCCCAAACATTTTCTAGTAGTTTTCTGAAAGCAGCACTCGCCTTGGAAATCCTGTTGTGGACCTCATTGGGTTTTTCATTTAAATCTAGTCCGCGCGTTTATTTTACCATTAATTGTCTTTGCCTCCACTACTTCCTGTGGCAATGCATTCCAAGTATTCACCACTCTCTGATTAACAAAAATATTTCCTAATATCTAATCTGGACCTTTCTTTAGTTAATTTGTACTATGTCCTCTTGCTCTTGTAGTGGTTGTATTTTGAAGAAAAAAAACTTGTTATAGTCTAATTTATCCGTCTCTTTGATTATCTAATAAATCTGTATTGTCACCTCGAATTCCTCTTTTTTTTTAGACACTGTAGGCAGATTTTTTCCGAGTGTTTCCTCATAACTGTAATTCTGGAATCTCACTATCAGCTTTGCCGCTCTTGTTTGTATCCTTTCCAGCATGTTTATATCCCGTCTACGATAAGAACTCAAATTAAGACGAGTATTTACAGACCTTTGCAATAAATGTGCACTCTTCGCTCTTGTACCAGTAATTTACATTCATATTTTATGAAAACCATTTTTCGCCACACGCGCAAACACACAGACTCCAAAAAGTGATTCTTTAGTGATTTGCATTTTTATTATGAAATGTTGGTAAAATATTATGATACATTTGTCTACCACGTGATGTTGTTTACTGCCTGTTATAGACACAAGCTTAGGCGTGACTTAAGAGAACTTTCATGAACTAAGTCAACGACACTTAGATATGTACAGGACGTGACACTTTAAGACATATTTTTAAAACTACAGACATATGCACGCTTTGTAACTTCCCTAAAAAAAAGATTTAAAATATGGTTCAATACATATAGCGACACACACACATGTAGACATATGCACCCACATACACCCACAATCAAAATAAATAGCACACACACATACTCGGATACACCGACACATACAACACACACAGTAACAACCAGATAACATGCGAATATGTTGTTGTAATTGAAAAAATATGGAATGCGTAATGGCAAAAAACAGAAAAAAAAATAAAAGCAAAATGTTACTATCTTCAATAAAGAATACAAACGCCATTGAAAATTTACTACTAAATGAATGTAAGAAACAAAACACTTTGTTAAGATCATATTTAGTGGAGGAAAAACATCAAGCAAGTCTATAACTGAGAAGACAAATTCAAAAGGTGCACAATAGTCTCCGTTAAGTTTACTACCAAGGACGGAAACATGAAATGTTGGTGAGTTATTGCAGCAAACCTTTATAAGACTTGGTGTGCGTGTATGTCTGTGTGCTCCTGCATGCGTACATGCATACGTGTGTATGTGTGTGTGTGCGTGTATGTCTGTGTGCTCCTGCATGCGTACATGCATACGTGTGTATGTGTGTGTGTGCGTGTATGTCTGTGTGCTCCTGCATGCGTACATGCATATGTGTGTGTGTGCGTGTATGTCTGTGTGCTCCTGCATGCGTACATGCATACGTGTGTATGTGTGTGTGTGCGTGTATGTCCGTGTGCTCCTGCATGCGTACATGCATACGTGTGTATGTGTGTGTGTGCGTGTATGTCTGTGTGCTCCTGCATGCGTACATGCATACGTGTGTATGTGTGTGTGTGCGTGTATGTATGTGTGCTCCTGCATGCGTACATGCATACGTGTGTATGTGTGTGTGTGCGTGTATGTCTGTGTGCTCCTGCATGCGTACATGCATACGTGTGTATGTGTGTGTGTGCGCGTGTATGTCTGTGTGCTCCTGCATGCGTACATGCATACGTGTGTATGTGTGTGTGTGCGTGTATGTCTGTGTGCTCCTGCATGCGTACATGCATACGTGTGTATGTGTGTGTGTGCGCGTGTATGTCTGTGTGCTCCTGCATGCGTACATGCATACGTGTGTATGTGTGTGTGTGCGTGTATGTATGTGTGCTCCTGCATGCGTACATGCATACGTGTGTATGTGTGTGTGTGCGTGTATGTCTGTGTGCTCCTGCATGCGTACATGCATATGTGTGTGTGTGCGTGTATGTCTGTGTGCTCCTGCATGCGTACATGCATACGTGTGTATGTGTGTGTGTGCGTGTATGTCCGTGTGCTCCTGCATGCGTACATGCATACGTGTGTATGTGTGTGTGTGCGTGTATGTCTGTGTGCTCCTGCATGCGTACATGCATACGTGTGTATGTGTGTGTGTGCGTGTATGTATGTGTGCTCCTGCATGCGTACATGCATACGTGTGTATGTGTGTGTGTGCGTGTATGTCTGTGTGCTCCTGCATGCGTACATGCATACGTGTGTATGTGTGTGTGTGCGCGTGTATGTCTGTGTGCTCCTGCATGCGTACATGCATACGTGTGTATGTGTGTGTGTGCGTGTATGTCTGTGTGCTCCTGCATGCGTACATGCATACGTGTGTATGTGTGTGTGTGCGCGTGTATGTCTGTGTGCTCCTGCATGCGTACATGCATACGTGTGTATGTGTGTGTGTGCGTGTATGTATGTGTGCTCCTGCATGCGTACATGCATACGTGTGTATGTGTGTGTGTGCGTGTATGTCTGTGTGCTCCTGCATGCGTACATGCATACGTGTGTATGTGTGTGTGTGTGCGTGTATGTCTGTGTGCTCCTGCATGCGTACATGCATGCGTACATGCATACGTGTGTATGTGTGTGTGTGTGCGTGTATGTCTGTGTGCTCCTGCATGCGTACATGCATACGTGTGTATGTGTGTGTGCGTGTATGTCTGTGTGCTCCTGCATGCGTACATGCATACGTGTGTATGTGTGTGTGTGCGTGTATGTCTGTGTGCTCCTGCATGCGTACATGCATACGTGTGTATGTGTATGTGTGCGTGTATGTCTGTGTGCTCCTGCATGCGTACATGCATACGTGTGTATGTGTGTGTGTGTGTGCGTGTATGTCTGTGTGCTCCTGCATGCGTACATGCATGCGTACATGCATACGTGTGTATGTGTGTGTGTGCGTGTATGTCTGTGTGCTCCTGCATGCGTACATGCATACGTGTGTATGTGTGTGTGCGTGTATGTCTGTGTGGTTCTGCATGCGTACATGCATACGTGTGTATGTGTGTGTGTGCGTGTATGTCTGTGTGCTCCTGCATGCGTACATGCATACGTGTGTATGTGTGTGTGTGTGTGCGTTTACATATATTACAATTCCCATCAAAATAAAATTAATTGTTGCTTGATTTTATTAACAGTTTATCTCGTCTCATTACAACGCTCACTACTGTTGTATTTGTTATAATTGCTCAGCGGGTTGTCCCATTGATAAATAACAATGCTATGTTTAAAATTTTAAAAGAAGTAGTTGATGTGAATTTCCCAGCCGTGGCCGAATACGCAATGAACGAGATAGCAGCAGTCAACGACTCGTGGATGACTGCTTGTTTCAGAGGGTTTAGAGCTGTCCTAGACTTTATTCTGCCTCCAGGTGGCTGCCCTGACAGCAGGATGTAGTCCATGCGGCATTGCCGCAAGAAAAGAGATCAAAGTGGGAAGAAAGCCCAGCCAAAAAATGTGCTGTGCTGAAAAAGGATGTGTCAAACTGAAAGTCACAGCTATCGCAGCCTTGCTGTAAACTACAACGTAAAATAACGTCATTTTTAGGAAGAAAGTAAAACAAAAAGTTTAAAAAGAATAAGAATAATAAGATAAACAGAGGTGAGAAAGTTTAAGAAATTTCGTCATTTCGAATTTCCCAAGGTAACAATTATTCTGTGCAAAGGCTGCAAATGGAATTAAATAAGAACAAGAAATGAGTAGGTCTATTTCTCATAAGAACTAAGAATAAGAAATGAATATGTCTATTTCTCGTATGTGCAATTTGGTGAAATGAAAGTATTTTGAGTTTTATTTTCTTCCCATACCTGGGTTGGGCGCAATATAACTGAGAGTACTACAATTTTGAGTGTCACTTTACACACACTTTAAAGTGTCTTATTGTTTTCTCTATTTCATTTTGCAAAAGCTATTTGAAACAAGATGATAATGTACATACTTCATTAAGGTGACTTCATTCAGGAGATGTTCCAAATTCACTGAAAATGTTCTTGTGTTCGGACAATAGACTTCTTTTTTGTTACAAAGTATTATTGTATAAATACTACTACTCATGTGTGTAAACAGAATAATTTTGTCATATTACTTTCATTAAGATTTGTAAATCAACTAACCTGTTGATGTAGCTGTTGTTTCTGCTGCTGTAACTGATTGTGTCCTTGTAATCACCCATACCCTTGTCTTGTTCTAGTAGTTGCTACTGCTCTTTTTAGTGTATCTAATCTAGCAGCAGCTGATGTTCTTATAAGCGCTACTGTTTTTGTAACTTGTGCTGCCTTCCTATGTGATATTGTTCTCATAAGTTCTACTGTTCTTGTCACTGCTCGTGTTCTTTTAATAGTTGCCGCCTGCAAAATTGCAGCTTTTGTGAACATCCCTGCTTTTATAAAAGTTGGATTTCTTGGAAGTATCTCTGTTACTGCATTTCTAAGTTCAACTGCCCGTCTCGTGATTGCTGATCTTGTGAGCTCTTCTGATCTTTTAAGTAATGCAGTTTTTGCAAGTGCCAATGCCCTGTCAAGAACTGTTGATCTCCCAAGTGCCTTTGCGCCAGTGAGTGCCACTGCCCTTGTAAATGCTGCGGCCCTTCTGAGAACTGTAGATTTACTAAGTGCTTCTACTCCAGTAAATGCTGCTGCTCTTGTAAGTGCAGCTGCTCTTCTAAGAACTGCGGACCTAGAAAGTACATATGCTCCTGTTAGAGCCTCTTCTCCTGAATACACTGTGGCTCTTCTAAAGGGTACTGCTCCAGTGTGTGCTGCTGCTCTTGTGTGGACTGTGGCTCTTCTAAACGTTGCTGTTCCAGAACGCGCTGCTGCTCTTGTATGTGCTACTACCCTCCTTAATGCTGCAGACACGTCCCGTCCTCTGCCTCCTGCCCTCAATAACACTTTCAGGGCATTAAAAAAACCAGAGCTTGTGTCATTAGACTCATCCTGTTCAACTAAAAGTTGAGAAAAATTATGTGGGTCAACATTTTAAAATACGCAATTTAAACATCACTGAAACTACATAATAAGATTTTGTTAATGTTTTATGAAAAATTTATTAAAACAACAAGTATGCACCATTCTTCTCAGCAACGACACTACCTCGCACTCCAACAGAGCAGCCTCAACCCCAAAATAACTGGACAAACTATATAAATCTGCACATAATACTCAATGCTATAAAAGCTAATAATTTGGTTAACTGGAAATATGGAAGAGAATATAAAATATATGCAAAATTGATGACTGGATGAGTTTTGATGAATGAAGAAACTTAAATGATGTGGAAAAAAAACACAAGTTGAGACTACAGTGATGACTATAAAATGTAGTAATATTGACGGATGAATCTTTGAAACATCGAAGAAAGACATGATTTCTTAAATTTAGCCTATTTAGCAAGATAGTGCAGTATGTGATGTGTTTACAATGCTTACTCTTTCTCTGTTTTATTAGTTCTATTCTCCGCTTTTTCATCTCATCGCTAAGCTGTTCTACCAGTTTGTCAATGCAGTTATCCAAGACTGGAATCTGAATGTGGGAGGTTATGGGTGCTCTGCAGTTTGGGCAAACTTGTTTAACCTTCATCCACTGTTCAATACAAAACTTGCAGAACACGTGTGAACAGTTCAGAGTCGTGGCCTTAAGAATAATCACTTTGTTACTGTCTCACTCAACATGAGTTAAATTACATTACACTAAAGGATGCTGAGAAGTGTGTGTGAGCTACTAAGAGCAATAATGAAGACAACATTACATTGTGAAAATGAGCCGAAATGAAATCATTTACATTTTCCAACAAAGTACAAGGATGATATATTCTAATACGGTAAGCCTTATATGGAACAACTCTTTGTTGATGGACGTATGGCAACAAGTTATGGACAATCAATTTTTTTTTCATTCATGGTTAATTTTGCCATCATATGCCTTTCTGGTGCAATCTTGATGTTGTCGTGGCTCTTTTGTTCTTAAGGACAATCAATTTAAAACATAAACAAGTGCATCACGTGAGGATATAGAGATGTGATTTACAGAAGAATGTTGAAAGCTCCACGGGCAGCTATAAAGAATAGTCTAAAGTATTGAAATAAACCAATAAGCTTAGGAAGCCCACCATTTGTTTTGTGACGTAATAAGAGAAGAATAGTTTAGATCATATGGTGTCCTTCGTAAGAGAAGCTGAGACCTTAATCTGAGGATGAGCGATGAAGAAGATCGCATTGTGAGAACATTCAAAGTTGATAGAATAACGAAGATAACAGAGTGTGAAGATACTGAAGATTCTTGAAAATATTAACAAACATGAACCACTCACAACACCAGAGAAGTTAGTATTATTTAGCCAGTTAAACAGCAAATACAATTTTCTTCAAAATAACACATGATTCATAAAAATGTGTTAACAATTACGACAAATTACAGCTTAATTTTTCATTTACAGCTCATTGCAAAAAAATGGAGCAAAAATGAATTTTACCAGATCATGTTTTCTCAAATCGTTTGTTCGTGTATTAACGTGTCGACATGGATAAGAATTACAGCAACAGAATTTATAAATATCACTATTTTGAGAAAACTTGTGAACCTTGTAAATTGACATAAATATTACTTTGCTTTCTAGCCCACTAAACCTCTTCTTGTGATCACATCATAGATGTTTACACCATCAGGCGGGATCACATCATAGATGTTTACACCATCAGGCGGGATCACATCATAGATGTTTACACCATCAGGCGGGATCACATCATAGATGTTTACACCATCAGGTGGGATCAAGACGCTGAGCAGCGCATGATCTGCAGTGGTCAGTGACCCATCGCTGACTGCTAGCGTCAGGGCCAGCGAACCAAAGCTGCCAAGACCCCTCTACACCTCCACGCGGTGATCCTGGATAACAGGCTGCAGCAGGGCAGACTGGCTAAGGAGAAGGGATCGAAGAGGGAATGCTAACCCGGTACTCAAAAAATTCTTGCTGAAGTCAGATGTGTTGGACCGAAAGGTGCAAATATCGCAGTCAAGCTGTAAACTTCGGCACAACGTATTCCGTTCTCTGGACTACATTCTGCTACTTAAGCCCTTTCAGGGTTTGGTAGCGGGAGATTGAGAACGAACGAAGAAGAAGAAGACACCGTTAGACGAGTTTCCGCAATGAACTCGACCGTTGACTGTAGTACCCACTAAGCTAAGGAAGAGTCACAGATGGTATAAATGGTAGACATTCTGCATGACAAGGGTCAGATCCCCATAAAAATATTGCGGCTTCAAGATACTTTTTTGTTCTCATTCTTCATCTGCTCTAATATAATCACATCAATTTCCCTCAGAGCGCATGAGCTGCAGTGGTCAGCGACCCATAGCTGACTGCAAGCATCAGGGCCAGCGAACCAGAGCTGCCAAGACCCTTCTACACCTCCACGCGGTGATCCTGGATAACAGGCTGCAGCAGGGCAGACTGACTAAGGAGAAGGGATCAAAGAGAGAACGCTAACCCAGTACTCAAAAAATGCTTGCTAAAGTCGGATGTGTTGGACCGAAAGGTGCAAATATCGCAGTCAAGCTGTAAACTACAACTCAGGGCATTCCGTTTTCTGGACTACATTCTGCTATTTAAGCCCTTTCAGGGTTTGGTAGTGGGAGATTGAGAACGAACGAAGCCAAGCCAAGCCAATTTCCTTCATAAACTTGGAGATCCTGCTTAGGCTTCTCTCGATGTTTTACAGTTTGTCTCTGAATTGGATGTTGTCACTCAGCTCATCTCATGGAGCTGACAGACCTTCAGCACATGTTCTAATGAATATTTGCTTGCTCTCCTCACATAAGCATATGTCTGCGTGACAGATTTTTCATTTCGTGAACAGATATTTGTTTAGTCTGTAGCTTAATCTTTCAATGAGAAAAGTCAGGTCACTATAAAAACTAATATGATATAGATGAGTCAGTCTCAAAGTTACTATGATATAGGACGAACTTAGATGTTCAAATGTTTTGAAATACAAGTCGAAAAGCTTAAATATTTGAATATGGTTTCTTTTTTTTTTTCTTTTTTTTTTTACGTTCGCCTTATTTCTCTAATCCGCAAGGCAGTGTACATTGCACTGTAGTTTTTATTTTGCGACTGTCGGCCCAGTGCATCCGACTTCAGCATGCATTTTATGTAAGGGTCTGCTTCCTCCTGCATTTTCTAAGGGTTTGCTTCCCCGGGGTAACGGTCGGTGCTGTGATGAGGATCGAACCCAGCACCTTGAGAATGTGAGCTGTGTCACTTAACATCTAGCTCATGCCGTCCCCAGAATATGTTTTAAAAATAAGTCTGAAACAAGTTCAATGAACTTTTTCATTCATCATCACCATCGTGTTTTCCTCTGGCTCCCTATGGAACATAGAGCTGCAGCAGATGCTTTCCATCTGTTCTTATTCTGTGATGTCCTATCGAGTTCTGCACACAAGGACTGCACTGCACTGGCTTTCTGTTTCTCCATTATTTGCCTGATCAGGGTTCCAGTCCAGAGTTTTTCTGGTTATACTGTTCAACTTCTGTCTGTGAATATATCGTATACATCCACACTGTTTTTCTCTAATGTCCTGCTGCATTAGTTGTTGCAGTGTTGTGGGAAGTCCCAGCCCACGAGATGTTGCGGCAGGCTTTAGAGGCGAGTTACGTGAAGAAGCCGTGCTCATTCTGGAGGCGCCCTCGGGGCCGCCCTCGTAACACCTGGCTAAACCAGATCGCCACCTCCCCAATAGAACTGCTGGCCTGCTAGAACACGGCCATCAGACACAGTCATTCGACGCAACGAGCCTTGGTTGCCTAATTGGTTGCCTTGATTGATTAATCTAGACAAAGTATGTGATGAAGACATTCTCTTAGTGACATGCCATATCTCATTTTCATATAGCAGGACCAGCTTTATATTCGTGTTACATAGCCTAAGCTTGGGAAGAAAGACTAATGTCTGGTCAGGCAAAACATACTGGACAAGACCCTTACCTTGGCTTCCTCGAAGTCCTTCCTGGAAACAGGCTGTTTTCATGGGAGCCTGGCTAACAAGGTGAGGAATTGACGTGATTTCCGTAGTAGTAAGCAGCATGCAGATGAAGCCAAGCACAGCACAACTGCATGGAGGACCTTGACCCACCTTCATCAGTATGCTTCGGATATGAGGAAAGCTGCGACAACCTGCCACTCAACGTCCTTTTAGGGCGCACAAAAGAGTAATCTTACTCATTCTAGGCATTCAACAACAACAACCTAAGCCTCCTTTTCTATGTAGAATGCTGCTAAATTCCATATTTGGTAAAGAGAGTTGAAACCAAATTTGATCTTGTTAATGCTGGTGTTAACATGTTGGTCGTGTTTCTCCATCTCACTCAATGTTACTTTCCTGATAGATAAACTGTTGCTCAACTTTCTGATAATTCATTTGTATGGGATTTCTTTGTTTGTTATTATTTCTTATATGTTTTGTTTTATTCACACTGATATTCTTTACATTTACATATACACAAACAATATTAATGCATGAAAAGGCAACAATAAACATTATACAAGGTTCTAACAAGAGTAATGTTTTACATAACTCTAATGACAGCACTATTAAATTTATAACAGGTAAAGACATCAAAATGGAACAAATGCATGAACTACAAGAAAATATCAGTTTTATTGTTAATTAAAGTTGAGGGTTATCAGCACGAATAAACTAAGACATGTCAAAAATGGAGTCTATAATTGGAAGACAAGACCAAAACAAAACCAAATAATCAGTGTAAAACACCTAGAATGTGTCCGATATTATCCTCGACAGCATCGGTCAGATAGAGAGATTATGTATGTAGAATAGAGCCTTAAGAGTCTGACAAGCTAAAGATTGGATGTGAAGAAGTTGGCACTTGTTTACTCTGTAAAAGCACATTATAAAATACGTTTTAGCAAACTGCAGTGTTTTTAGTATCACATCTTAAATAATAAAATAAAAACATTATTAACATTTAGAAATACTGACCTTTATCAAATATTCTCTACAGATAGTGCACTGCAGTTTAACATCCATGAACTCCACAAAGTTTGAAATAGCCTCTTCTTTGTTTTTGAGACCTTGTAGCACAACAGCTTTAGTCTCTTTCTTTGTTTCTTTTATCTGTCTCACTAATAATGCTTGTTCTCTTTCCTTGTCCTTCAAAATCTTTTAACAAATGATCACAAATAAATTTCACTAAAATAATTATCCATAATGGCTGCAACTAGAATTAGATAAAGAAAACAAATAATTTTAGTTATTTAAACTTTTACAATTTTACTACTGCAACAAAAATATCAGCTATATAATAGTTTATTTTCTTTCATAATCCCGTTGCATAGTTGAAAGTAGCAACTATTTAAAAAAAACTCTAACAATACTTAATCTAAAATGTAATTGAGATACTAAAAACAAAGGAAGATTAAATTGATTCATACTAAATGCAGTACAACACATCCTACCATTTCAAATGCCATGTTTTGATCCAGTAGTTGTTGTTCAAACTGTTTTTTCTTTTCTTCTAATAAATTTGTTTTCTTTATTTGCAAATTCTTTTCTTCCTAAGAATGACATAAAATTAGTAAATTATTGGTGACAAGATTTGTAACAATAATGGAAATAATATTTGGTTTGTGAACACAAACTAGCAGTCCCATACACAAAATGCACAAATTCATGCACGGTCCTTGCAGAGTCTTCTAACCTACTATAAAGACGTTAAGTTAAGTTAATTTTAACCTTAAGTTAAATTGAAGATTTTGGTAATTTATTTTTGTTAAAGTGTCCACACTATAGAACATAATTTCACAGAGTTTCTCGCACATGAAAAATATTTAACATGCCAAAGATTATACAAACTCTAATACCTTGTACACATTAGTAGAAGCAGGGTCAAGATGCTGAGCAGCGCATGAGCTGCCGTGGTCAGTGACCCATAGCTGACTGCTAGCGTCAGGGTCAGCAAACCAGAGCTGCCAAGACCCTTCTACACCTCCATGCTGGGATCCTGGATAACAGACTGCAACAGAGCAGACTGGCTAAGGAGAATGGATCGAAGAGGGAATGCTAACCTGGTACTCAAAAAATACTTGCTGAAGTCGGATGTTTTGGACCAAAAGGTGTAAATATCGCAGTCAAGCTGTAAACTATGACACAACACATTCCGTTCTCTGGACTACATTCTGCTACTTAAGGTCCTTTTCAGGGTTTGGTAGCGGGATATTGAGAACAAACGAAGCCAAGCCAAGCCATTTGTAAAAGCGAATTTAAAAAAACATATAATTGCCCTTTCCATATCTCATCACTAATAAAATATATCACTAGTCAGGTATAATGAATACTTGTTTCCCAATTCATTTGAAAGTTATCACTGGACTAATATCAGAATACACCTATATATAGGGACCTTTAATCTAAACTCAAATAGAATGTATATAGGTAATATGGAACAAATTATTTTTTTAAAGTCATATAATGTATGTGTCAATCTGAGTGTATTGCTGTATTCCAACTATATGATTCTGAAAACATGACTGCATCCTTCTGCATTAACGAATGCACACTTCTGGACTTACTTAAGTGAGCTGTTAAACTTATTATCTCTTAAGCTCATAAACTTGTGCTCCTGAAATAATTGTGTTTTGCCTCAGAGCTCTTGTTTATGTTCTACGTGTTTGTGTCTAAATTTATATCTGCTTAACTGAAAACTATGTCTGTATGCCATTTGTTTGTTCTGGAACATAGACATTATGTTTATGCTCTTATGTACATAGCGTATGTATGCTCCTAAACATATTTTATGATCCCACAGAACATATGTATGTGTACCAATCAACACATTTCTGTATGTATGTTGCTCCTCTTCTACCACATATTGTAGAGGCAATTTTGTCTTATTCTTGTGGCTAACAGTTTCTATAGAATGGTGTAGCTGCCACACACCCAACCCACTTTAGTCGACTTTTATGATATGCCAGGTAGGTTATTGTGTTACTGTTCTTTGCTGCCATTTCAGGCCATGATAACACACGTGTGTATGTGTAAATCATTAAACTTATATATGTAAGCTCACAACATTATTTATTTTCTATTTGAATCAATTTCTGAATGCCCTTCAGGTTAAACATATAAACTCCTGAAATGATCATATCTGTGAACATATGTATATCTGGAAAATAAAAATTCAAAAATGGTCTTAGAGCTGGCAGATAAATGTACAGCCATTCACATGGGTAGATCCAACACAGAATATAATTACAGGATGGGAGAGAACAATATTAGGAAGATAGAAAAGGACTAGGGCCCTGGGGGTTTTACTAAATCATACAGGTAAGTGATTGAGCAAGTCCAGGTAGTAATGAAAAAGGCAAATGCAATGTTAGGTATGTTACAAAGAAATATTAAAATTGGAGTATGGAAGTGATAGTGAAACTGTATAAAGCATTAGCTAGACCTAGATTGGAGTACTGTGTACGGGTGTGGAGACCTTTAGCTAGACCTAGATTGGAGTACTGTGTACAGGTGTGGAGACCTTTAGCTAGACCTAGATTGGAGTACTGTGTACAGGTGTGGAGTCCTTTAGTTAGACCTAGATTGGAGTACTGCATACAGGTGTGGAGTCCTTTAGTTAGACCTAGATTGGAGTACTGTTTACAGGTGTGGAGTCCTTTAGTTAGACCTAGATTGGAGTACTGTATACAGGTGTGGAGTCCTTTAGTTAGACCTAGATTGGAGTACTGTGTACAGGTGAGGAGTCCTTTAGTTAGACCTAGATTGGAGTACTGTGTACAGGTGTGGAGTCCTTTAGTTAGACCTAGATTGGAGTCCTGTGTACAGGTGTGGAGTCCTTTAGTTAGACCTAGATTGGAGTCCTGTGTACAGGTGTGGAGTCCTTTAGTTAGACCTAGATTGGAGTCCTGTGTACAGGTGTGGAGTCCTTTAGCTAGACCTAGATTGGAGTCCTGTGTACAGGTGTGGAGTCCTTTAGCTAGACCTAGATTGGAGTCCTGTGTACGGGTGTGGAGTCCTTTAGCTAGACCTAGATTGGAGTCCTGTGTACGGGTGTGGAGTCCTTTAGCTAGACCTAGATTGGAGTACAGTATACAGGTGTGGAGTCCTTTAGCTAGACCTAGATTGGAGTCCTGTGTACGGGTGTGGAGTCCTTTAGTTAGACCTAGATTGGAGTACTGTGTACAGGTGTGGAGTCCTTTAGCTAGACCTAGATTGGAGTACTGTGTACAGGTGTGGAGACCTTACTGTAGAGGTGATATGAACATGTTGGGAAAATGATACAAAGAAGAGCAACAAAACTGAAAGTAGGATTCTAGAATTATAGTTATGAGGAAAGAGAAAAACTGGCCTATAGTATATAGAAGAGAGAATATTTTGAGGTGAATTAAAACAGGTCTATAAGATAATCAACGAAAAGGATAAATTATACTAACAAGTTTTTCAAAGTACAGCCGGCTACAAGAACAAGAGGGCACAGCTATAAATTAATTAAAGGAAAGTCCAGATTAGATATTAGAATTATTATTATTTAATCAGAGAGTGAGGAATGCTTGGAATGCATTGTCAACGGAAATGGTGAATAGTGGTGGCAGGGTTAACAAGAATAGATTGGAAGCACATAGTTATTTTTAGATCAATTGGAGTAGAAGAAACTGGTTGTATACAGACTCTGCAGTCTTCTAAACCAGTACATAGAAGTTAAGTTAAGCTATCCTTCAAACCAAGTTGGCTGAATCCCGCCCTAAATCTCAGCACCGATGTGATGGGAGGTTACGATTTGGTTGGAACGTGGGGCTCGCGTCTCAGCCGGCCCGGGCGAGCCGCAGAAATGCACCTGGTTAAATGCACTCCTGCCTCGCTCTTTACCTCTGTCTGCTATCAGTCATCCCAATGGACGCAGAAGAGATGCAGTCCAGCGGACATTGCACCTCTGCCCTATTGTGATAACCTCCCAGGTGGCGGGGAATGCTAGGCGTGCCATCACTGCAGATGAGCCGAGAAAATAAAGGGAGCAAAGAGATACCTCACTCACATGCATATGCTACGTTTCTGGCAGGACGTGACGATCCTGAGACACAGTCACACTGTACTGCCTCTCTTCCGGGATAGTACTCACTAGTACATAGTCCATCATATCATATCATTGCCAAACCCTATAGACACGAGTGAGGAAGACTCGATAGTCCTGCAAGACAACTTCCCTAAGAGAGACAACTCTGACCAAAAACAACTGCTGCCTTGCAGATAGGCTGGGGACAGCCAAAGGCTAAGGAGGGCATCCCTACAGAAACGCCTGTTGAAATCGGATGCACTGAGCCACAGGCTTAACAAAATAAAACAGTGCAACGTATATCGCTGTAAACAGCGTACGATGAAGAAGAAGAAGAAACCAAGTTGGCTAATCATTGTTCAGTATAATGCAATCACTATGTTATTGGCATTCCTCTACTCTGCATGTCTGCATCCAGTCAATGGAGATTATTATTTAGTTTTAGTCTTTTCTAGTTTAAACTGCAAAGTATAAATTAACTGAACGTTTACACTCTGAAATTTCTTAACACGAATGCAGTTTCTAAGATTGTTGTCATACCTGCTTTTTCTTGAGCAGCATTTCATGTGGAGTCATTGCTGACGTTGCCTTTTCTTTAATATTTTTGTCGAGCTCTGCTTGAACTTTATATTGCGATTTCTCTGCCTCTGTTTTTAATTGTTTCTGAAACAACAATAACCTGTTCTGTAAGAGATGCAATACCATTTGCTCCTAATTTTGTTTCTTACAAAGAATAGATTCATCACTGCAGTACCCCCTCATTACAATTACATTTCAATTGTAATATTCTGTTAAAATGTTTGTAAAAGAATAGAGTAAAATTCATTGTAAAAAACGTCAAAATTTCGTTGAAAATATACAGAGCTCGGCAAAGATAAAAGAAACTTGACAGTTTAAAAGCATGGCACTGGAAAATGTCCACAAGAAAAGGCATAAACTACCACTCTATATATGCCACTTTAAAATGGTAGGACTGCGTATTGTACGAGGCGTGTTCAAATGAAATCAATGACTTTATTACAAACATATGAAAGTTACATCGGCTGGTGGGACAGAATTAAATAAAGCAATTGTTATGGAGCAAACATGCCACAGGGTTAGTTAGAAAAAGTCGCCATAGATATTGATACACGGATCCCACTGCTTGGGTAGACGACGGAAGACGCCCGAAACAAACGGCTTTGGTTGCTCTTTGAACCACTTGGTCACCGAGGCCATGACGTCTGCATCGGAGTCGAATCTTTGTTCCTTCACAAATTTTTGTAAGGGTCCGAACAAATGGAAGTCAAAGGGGGACATAGCGGGACTATAGAATGGGTGTGGCAGTACTTCCCACCATTTCTGTGCTAACGCTTTATGAACAATGTTCGCGACATGTGGACGTGCATTGTCGTGCAACAGAATCACACCACGCGAAAGCATGTCGGATCGTTTATTCTTGATTGCTGTATGCAGCTTGTCTAGTGTGTCATTGTAGCGGATGACATTGATGTTCCTGCCAGGCTCTTTAAAGTCTACCAACAAAAGTCCCTCAGTAAAAAAAACGCTGTAATCTTACCAGTGGAAATGTTGCAGTTAGGTCCGGTTTCATTTGAATACGTCTGGTATATAACAGAAGGATATTGTCCAGGATTGAAGAGCACAATCAACGTTATATCCTGTCATTGCGGATAGTTGGGGGAGGAAGGGGGAATCAGTGGTAAAGGGTAATTGAGTCTTGTCTGACCTATCTCTCTGTAACCTATTTGATTATGTTAAACCCACCATGGAGCACAAGACGTCCTTCAATATAGCTCATATGATTTATATCGTACATCAAGCAGCACTAATAATGATATAAATTGCTTACACAATTACAAGTCTACAAAGTCTATGATATAACCTCAAAGAATGTCTGAGGTTGAAAGAGGTAAACGAATTGTTAGTCTTATCTTAGACTCTAGTTCAGCAACTGTTGTTCGTCCATCGTATTCGATGAGGACCACTCTGTCAGCATTTACTTCTTCTTTGTACGCTGACAAACGTCAACCTGTATTTTTTAGAAAAAAGCAGCGGTCATCCTGAGGCTGTCGACACTGCCATAGAGCGTGTCTAGTGTTGCCACTGGTGATGGCCACATCTGCTTTCTCTGATCCTCGTATGTCGGGCAGTTTTGCAGCAAAGGTTCAGCGGTCATTTTCCCGGTACCACACGAGCATTCGCCAGTGCCACCTATCTTCAATTTATTGAATAGGTGGTACCTCAGTCTATTGTGGCCAGTGCGAAGTCTGAAGACCACGACCTGCTCTCTTCTGTTCAACTGGTAATAGGCATCGTTTTTGGTGTAGCCAGTATGTTCTGTTTCCCATTTGGTCATGTATCTAGCTCTAATAAACCTTTTTGACTCTTCGTAGGTCACACTAGAGTCTGGTTGTGGTAGTCTTGCACCTTCTTTTGCTAGTCTGTCTGCCTCCTCGTTGCCTTGGATGTTACAGTGGGATGGAACCCACTGTACCACTACTCTTTTTGGAGCGGACTGCTGTCATAGTTGACAGAGTACTGCTCTTAAATCATTTAGTTCAGTATTTTTCTGGCTTTTTAGTGCTGTGACTACGGCCAGGACATCTGTAAACAGGACTATATAGCTTTCATTTCTTTTGTCTGTCACCATTTCTTCTACTGCAGCCCTCAGTGCCTCTGCCTCCGCTCTGAAATTGCTTGAGTATTTTCCAGTTGCCACTGACAGTGTTATTTTTCTACCGTTTGGTAGGCTCAGGAATACCCCTCCGTTCTGTGTTGTGTTTGTTACAGAACCGTCGATGTATGCATGGGTCCAGTCCATGCTTGGGTAGTTTTCCGATATGTACCTCAGGGTTATGTCGCTTCTTTTTTTTTCAGTCTGGCTGTTCTTGTTTCCAATATTTGGTATATTTTCTACAACCTCTGAAAAATAATGCTGCCTCCTGGTAGGTTTGCGTACAGTAGGGATGGGCTTTGGTGTTGTTACGGTGTTCATATGGTCTTCTCTCATCTTTGCTTTGGCTATTTCTGCAAAGCTTCTCCGCTTTAGTTTCCCATTTCTAAAATTGTTTAGTCTCTGATCCATTGGATGGTCTGTCAGTCTTCTGAGTTTCTCTGCTTGCTGCTGGGCTCTGCAGTCTCTTCTATCGGTCATGGATTGCAGATTTGTAATCTTTTCAAGTTCTACAATTGGTGTTGACTTCATGCCTCCTGTTATAACTCTCATGGCTTGGTTTTGGAGTTTGCTAATTTTATAAAAGTTTGCCTTTGCTGCTGTTGTCCATGCCGCAATGCCATACTCGAGAACTGGTCTCACTCTTCCAGTGTACAGTTTCTTTAGTATACTTTCGTCTGCTCCCCAGCTTGTGCCAGCAAGTTTCCTCATGATTGCCATTCTTTCTCTGGCTCTCATTCGGTTTCTCTCGATCTGACATTTCCATGTCATGCGCCGATCAAATGTGACTCCCAGGTAGTTTTGGTTGTCGTTTGGCCGCAGGTATTTGCCGTTAAGACTTATTTTGGTGTTTTGGGGTTTGTTTGAAAGCGAGAATATCGTACATGTTGTTTTTTTCCTAATTTATTTTGACCAGCCATGAGATCGCACACTCCTCCAACGATGTTAGGGCCTGCTGCATCCGATTACATGCTATGGTGAGATTCTTTTCAGAGGTCCACATAGCCAGATCGTCTGCAAACATGGAGCTATGGACTCTTCTTGGTACATTCTCTGTGATGTTATTTATATACACCAGGAAGAGTGTGGGTGACAGTACTCCCCCTTGGGGTACTCCCTGCTCAAGTGTCACCTTTTTGCTCATCTGCCCTTGTACTTGAACTCTGGCCGTTCTGTTTTTGAAGTAGTGGCGGATCCATCTGTACATTTTCCCACAAACTTCACTTCTTTCTAGCTTGACTTTAAGTCCCTCTTTCCAGACCTTGTCAAATGCATTTTCTAAATCCACCCAAATCGCTACTGTGTGTTTTTTCTCCTGGTAAGCATCCTCTATTTCTTGGACTATGAAAGTGATCTGATCCTCGGTGGATCTGTGCTGTCTAAAGCTTGCTTGCTGTGGAATTAGTATGTGTTTTTCTTCCAGATGCCACATCAGTCTGGTGTTTATCATACTCTCCATCAGTTTTCCTACACAGCTCAGCAGACTGATAGGCCTGTATCCATTTGGATCTGCTCTATCTTTTTCTTTCTTTGGTACTGGTATAATTACAGCATCTTTCCATGCCTGAGGTACAATTCCCCTTTTCCAGCTTTGGTTCAGGACTGATAGTAACGTCCTCTTTGCTGTTTGACCCAGCCCCATCAGCATTTTGTTTGTTATGTCAGCATTTATTATTCGCATGAGTTCGAAGACAGATAAATAAGCTAATCTGAGCCTTGAATGGTTTGTTGCACTTTGTACAGAGAAATAAGACACCTCCTTCCACTGGGGTTGAAGAAGGGTTGATGTGAGTTGACTTGCGGAGCGATCGTCTATGGATGACCTCATTTATTCTAGATGCCTTATGTCTCTGAACACCCTCAGCAATAGTGCTGCGCCAATCTGTGCGATTGGTTGCGATTCTTTCCCACTCCTCGTGGTTAATACCGCAATGGATCAGTGATCTCTTAGGTGTATTGTTGTTCCTTTCCCGCTGCCCACCGCTTGCTCTCTTGCCATTTTGGAGTTCACCAAAGAGCAGCTCTTCTGGTAGCCGTTGATCCGACATGCGTACCACGTGGCCAGCCCATCTCAGCTGTGCTGCACATAACATGCTGTGTATACTGGACATGCCCGATAGCGCTAACACATCTGTATTTAGCACCATGTCCTGCCATCTAATCCTCAGTAGTCTCCGCAGGCAGTCTATGTGGAAGTTCAGGAACTGAGAGCCCATTGGTTATGTAAAGACCCTTGAATTTACACAGCTTTACAAATAATGATATTTATTATAATTTACCACCATAAACTCAAGTCTCTGGGAGTTCAGATCTCTGAATAATAAATTCCGGTCTTGTCTCTGTCAACTGTACTATGATTGGATAGCAGCTTGTCACTTTGCGAGTAAAACCTGGGTTATGAATGGTAATGATATTTGAAGAAGAGTGTGGCACCGTGTCCATTGTTTGACTAACTGTGATTAGGGTACCAGGTGCAATGTATCATCCCTTAGATGGGCCTTTCATAAAGCCTGTCCCAAAGCACTTTAGCAATTTGTTGTATATACAAAACTCTCTTTACAGCTCTCTTTACAGTGTTCATGGAAATACACAAATTGCTAAAGTAAATTCGCCCAACAACACTGCGCCTATCAAATGGAGAAGAACACATTAAAGGAGATAGAGAATTTCACATAATACACATAGGAAGAAATTACAACAGAGCACCAACAAAACGACAAAAGTAAAAGTCTTGATAGCCTATGTTTCTCCTGTGGCAGCTTATGGCTGCGAACCATGGACAATTACCAAAACTTATAGACAAAGCATCGAATCCTTCGAGTCAAAATGTTACAGAAAGATGCTCAGAATAACATGGACAGAGAAAAAGCCAAATGTATGGCAAGAGTTGAACATAGAGGAGAACTGATTTATCAATTCCTTTATGGCAATTAAATGTAAATACTTTGGTCACATCAAAAGACACAGCGGTCTTGGGAGAACAGTTATGAAAGGTTTGGTGTCAGGCAAAAGAGGCAGGGGTAGACCAAGAAGACGATGGCACTAAGAAATCCAGGAACGCCTGGGTATGACTGTGGCGCAGGCTAGAGTTTTGGCAAGGGAAAGAGTTTCTTTCAGACAGATTGTGATGGGAGCGACGTTCTATAAAGGACATGCTACATGAGGATAATGATGATACATAGGAAGCATCATAAACAATACAGATGGTGCAAATAAGTATGTTATAGCCAGGGTACAAAAGGCAAGAGTGGGCATTGTCACGTTCAAAACCACGTGAAACTAAAATAGTCAACAAGCTTAGGATTTTGAACTCCAATGTGAAGTTGGCACTTTAAATAGAGTGGATATAGGGCAGGGGACCAAAATAAATATTACAAGATTCTCCTTTGTCCTTATCATCCTAGGATACATAGGCCATTAACCAATTCTCTCCAAGCAGACTTGTCCTTCGCTTTTTTATCTAATTCTTTTCAGCTTCTCCATGTTCTCCTTATGTCGGATTCTAAGTTTCTTCTCTTATGTTGCCTTCCCGTGCTTCTCTTTCCCTGTGGGTTCTATGACAGGATTGCCTGGGGAAAATGACTTTGGCCTTTTGGATTATACGACATATCCAGCACCATCTTCTTGGCAAGATTGCTGGTTCCGCCTGTCTTTGTCCTGTTTTCTTCAATAGGCTTTCCTGCGTAACCCTGTCAAACCATGCAGGCCCAGAATCTTCCTCAGCGATTTATTGACAAAGCCTTGCAATCTCTTAATATTGATTTTAGCCATTCGCCATGCTTCCGATTAGA
This sequence comes from Ariolimax columbianus, assembly GCA_036924085.1. Classification (NCBI taxonomy): domain Eukaryota; kingdom Metazoa; phylum Mollusca; class Gastropoda; order Stylommatophora; family Arionidae; genus Ariolimax; species Ariolimax columbianus. Next base: position 20,153,376 of record JAVGWX010000013.1, read on the forward strand.
ACCGTTTCTAGGACAGTCTAGGTGTTTTGCCGCCGAGAGAATTGAAAAATTCCGCGTCCTCCCTTTTACTACCATCACTCTCTCCCCCTGTCACCCAGGCTAGCAGAATTAATGTATTATATATAAAAGAACTTGTATTCAATTTGTATAATATAACAATGTGAAACATGAATTGCACTAACCTTTTAGATATGTTGAAAGAAAAGTACACAACCTAGCTCTTGGTCGATTATCAAAAATAAATAATTAATAGTAACACTAAAAACATAAACAGAACCACAATTTGTCCTCTATTTAATTTTTTTTTCTCACAATTTTCTAAATTTTGTCGCTGTTTAATTTCAAATTACAATTGCTTCCGCCCTTTTGTCGCCGCTAAAATTGTGCCTAATGTAGAAACTCCCCTGCTTCCGCTCCATATAAAGGGACCGACCTCAAATTGCCCAGTTTTTCAATCTTCAGTTGCCACCTCTAGCCCTCCAACTGTGAGTTCACCCTCAACAACGTCCAGTACGAGTACAACAGAAGCTTTATGTACCAAATCCTTTGTTAGAGATGTACCTTCTGGGCTGTCAACTGTCCCTGAACCATCATTTCAAACATCTTTAATGGCAGAGATTGAGTTGGACTCCATTGACATGCAGCAGATGTACAAGTCTTTGAGAGCTTCTACATCCAAGAATAAGAATAGTGTGGGCGTTAACGAGCCAATTATTTCATCGTCTGGCGTTGACGACAGCAAAGGCGATACAGGAAGTGATTCTGGCACCGACTCATCATCTCAAAGAACACTGAAGGAAAAATATGTGAGAGCAGTGATGAAAATCTGAAACACCAAAACCAGACGGAAAGAAGTCAACGCAGATGGTCCTCACGGCAGAAGTAAAAACCCAAATTATTTAATTTATCTATTCAATTTTGTACTCTTAATTCTTATGTATACAGTATATATTTTATCATCCTTCATAATCATTCCATTTCATTCATCCTAGTTGTACACCTCACTACGTTGCATCTTCACAATGTTTTGTAAATATATGATGGTGATTTGATATTTATATATATATATATATATATATATATATATATATATATATATATATATATATATATATATATATTTATATATATAATTAATTTTTTTATTTTTTATTTTTATTTTTTTTTAATCAGGAAAAAAATAATTAATACATTTAAAAAAATTATAAATAAAAGGAGTCCTGATCAATTATAAATGAAAATAAATATATCCATCCCCCCAAAAATAGTCCCAGGGAAAACAATTCATATTTTGCCTCCGAAACCCGACAGGGTACACCAAGGAAAAGAATAAAAAGGAAAATAGCAACCACCTATCTACGAAGGACAACGAGAGGATCATCAAATGACAAGGGACAACGAGAGAATCGTCACGGAAACAGGTTAGGTACAAACAGACACACACACACGCATCCAAGCACTGGTTTAGACGTCTATCGCCCAATTGACTACGGTCTGGGGTGGAATAGACGCGCCTCCGCCAGGCGAAACTAGTGAGGTGAACACGTAAAATTAAAAAAATTAAAAAATTGCATTTGGTAATCCTTACCTTGGTTTGCATTCGGATCCGTTCAGTGTTCCGTTTGTTTTTCTAAATGAAAAAGGTTACTCTTGCTGTTTGTATCCTGGCTTTTACATCTTCATCTGCACCCAATATCCTATTTAAGGTGATTCCTAAGTATGTGAAGCTCTCTACCTCCTCCAAAAATGTTCCTCTCAGTTTGATAGGAGCCGTGTTATTGGCAGCATTTCATTTTACACTTTTTGCTTTTTCTGCATGGATTTTTAGCCCTGCTTGCTGTCAGACTCGATCTTGGTTTGGCTTCGTTCGTTCTCAATCTCCCACTTCCAAACACTGAAAGGGTTTAAGTAGCAGAATGTAGTCCAGAGAAGGGAATGCGTTGTGTCGTAGTTTACAGCTTGACTGCGACAATTGCACCTTTCGGTTCAACACATCCGACTTCAGCAAGAGTACCGGTTAGCATTCTCTCTTCTATTCCTTCTTCTTAGCCAGTCTGTCCTGCTGCAGGCTGTTATTCAGGATCACCGCGTGGAGGTCTAGAAGGGTCTTCGCAGCTCTAGTTTGCTGACCCTGACGCTAGCAGTCAGCTATGAGTCGCTGACCACTGCAGCTCATGCGCTGCTCAGCATCTTGATCCCCTGACTCGATCTAAGTGCTTCTGTCTTCTTCTGCATTTGGTGTTCTTCTTTTTCTTCTTTTGTTGTTTTACTTTCTACGGAGTTGTAGCCCAGTGTCGTGTTATGTATTTGTCCTTTACCTCTCTCGTGGCCGAGTTTCATTTTTCCCATTTTACGACAGGTCTCGTTAACGCTGTCTATCCACTTTTTCCTTGGTCTACCACTCGCCTCACTTCCTGATGTTCTCATGTAGAAGCTTGCATGAACAATGTGGCCAAACCAATTCATTCTCTGTTGCTCGATGTAGTGTAGGCAGATAATTGTTCCAACCTTCTCTCGAATACTCATATTTGTGATTCTGTCTCTTCTGGTGTTGTTAGGGACCTTTCGGAGGCACCGCATTTCGCAGTTGGCTAACTGTTGTTCCTGGGCTTTATTCAATGACCATGTCTGGCACTGGAAGCACAGGGTTGGAATAAAGATACTATGTATTCTCTGCATTTTGCTTGTGGGTAAATCTTGGGGTGTCTTAGTAGTGGAGACATCTGGTAGGTGACTGTATTTACCCTCTGCACTATCGTCTCTATATATTTGTCGAGTCTGCCATTCTCAGTAAAAACGGTTCCCAAATGCCTAAATTCTTGTACCTGCTTTATTTTTGTTTCATTCATATGAAAATCAAGTGTCGTGTGCTTTCTACCAATATTCATTGCATCTGTATTTGTATGTATTGACTTGGCTTGGCGTCGTTCGTTCTCAATCTCCCGCTATCAAGACCTGAACATGGCTTTGCAAGTAGCAGAATGTAGACCAGAGAACGTAATGCATTGTGTCGTAGTTTACAGCTTGACTGCGATATATTTTTACTTTTTGGTCTGACATATTCGTCTTCAGCGGGGTTTTTAATGTATTGATATTCATATCGTACTTTTGACAGTTCAAGTAGAGCGAGTCAACATCATCTTGCAGGTTTCGTTTATTGGAGTGGATCAAACACTGGTCGCCTGCAAAGAGTATTTGGAGTTGGTAATGAGATTAGAGGGCTATGCCATCTACAAAATCCAGGTCCTACAGCTTAAACAAGGTCCGGGATCAAAATGCTGAACAGCGCATGAGCTGCAGTGGTCAGCGACCCATATCTGACTGCTAGCGTCAGGGCCAGCGAACCAGAGCTGCCAAGACCCTTCTACACCTCAACGAGGTGATCCTGGATAACAGGCTGCAGCAGGACAGACTGGCTAAGGAGAAGGGATTGAAGAGGGAATGCTAACCCGGCACTAAAAAAATGCTTGCTGAAGTTGGATGTGTTGGACCGAAAGGTGCAAATATCGCAGTCAAGCTGTAAAGTACGACACAACGCATTCCGTTCTCCGGACTACATTCTGCTACCTAAGCCCGTGTCAGGGTTTGGTAGCGGGAGATTGAGAACGAACGAAGCCAAGCCAAGCCAAGATAATGACACACCTTACACAATAACTAGGTGATTAACCTACCTTAAGAGAAGAGCAAAACTTGTATTCAAACTCTGGTGCTCCATAAGGGCAGTGAGAAAAGCCAAACTGAATCATATCTGCTTCCTGAAGCGTGTATGGTTTATGTGGAACTAACTGACCACCATTCACATAGATGCCATGTAAACTCTGTTCAAAGGAAAATAAAATGGCCTTTTTTATATTTACAAGTTTTTAGTTTCACTCTCTTCAGACCTCCTCTCAACATTTTCAGTCATGGCTAAACTCTATTAGACACTAGCTGTAGTGCCCGTTTGGGATAGTTATGTAATCATTAAACTTATAGGGCCGCCTTCCCTGCACCCTTCAGCGAGGCTTTTAGAGTGTCTTTGTAACGTTTTATTTGGCCACCGCGACCTCGCTCGCTATAGAATATTTTCTTTCGAAGCCGCTCATCTGACATGCGGACAGCATGGACAGTTCATCTAAGCTGCGATTTGCACAGAGTTGTGTTGATGCTTGTCATGCCAGCCCGCAAAAGAACTTCTAGATATGTGATTATATCTTGCCATTTTATGTTCAGCAGTTTCTAATAAACTAATAAATGTCTAATATACTTTCAATGAATTAATTGATGTTTAATTGCATTATGCAATTCATATTCAGTAACGTATAACTAAGTCAAGTCTACAATTGAGTAGTGGATTTGCATGCACATTTTACATCAAACCAAGCCCATTGGGTCAAGAGGTCATCTTCTGTATTTCTCTATGCCGCCTTTCTAAATGCTTCAAAAAATCGTATACAATATTATTTTCTATCTTATTAAAACCTAAATAGCCAGTAATGTCCTAAGGATTCTAAAGATAACTGTGAAAAATTTGTTCGGCATGCATTTAATGTAATGGTCTGCTTCCTCCTGCATTTTCTAATGGTTTGCTTCTCCTGTCGATGCTGTGATTTTTGAGCGAACCCAGCATCTTCAAGTTGTGAGTCGTGTCACTTAACCACTAGCCTACTCCGTCCCCAAAATATAGATTTAGAACTGCCGTCTTTGAAACATTAATTTGTTTGTTAGCCTTTTCACTGCAGTTGACGCACATATTCACCTCTAAAGAACACCTTTTTACTGGAAGTCTTTATTGAGTATCCTAGCATTTTCATTGACGCTTTCTTCTTCTTCTTCTTCTTCGTTCGTTCTCAATCTCCCACTACCAAACCCTCAAAGGGCTTAAGTAGCAGAATGTAATCCAGAGAATGGAATGCGTTGTGTTGTAGTTTACAGCTTGGCTGCCATATTCGCACCTTTCGGTCCAACACATCCGACTTCAGCAAGCATTTTTTGAGTACCGGGTTAGCATTCCCTCTTCGATCCCTTTTCCTTAGCCAGTCTGCCATGCTGCAGCCTGTTATCCAGGATCACCGCGTGGAGGTGTAGAAGGGTCTTGGCAGCTCTGGTTCGCTGGCCCTGATGCTAGCAGTCAGCTATGGGTGGCTGACCACTGCAGCTCATGCGTTGCTCAGCATCTTGATCCCCATTGACGCTTTCAAAAGCGATGTTTGTGCATGATTAGTTTTCTGGCCATATGTACAACCTTATTTAGTACCATTTTGCGACATGCTTGGAAGGATACAGTGGTTCTATTGTTTTCACTCGAGTGTTGCCCGGGCCAGAAGAGGAGAGCAAAGAATAGTAATGCTGTAACTTGCAATGATTGTCATAAAATGCAGGAGAATTGTCAGTGTGGCCAACACTATTATTCTGTATTGATAATAAGTAACAAAGACTTCAACAAATATGGACATCAAGTCACAAGAAAAATACAAGTCAGCCATCCAAGACAGAAAAATGTAATCTGCCAAGACGTTAATAGTCCTTTATTAGAAACTCGAGACAAACATAAAGGAAACAAGGATGTCGTGGACAGAACAGGAACAGATACCCAGGACAAGTGAACATGACATATATCTGTTGAATACCTGCGCTCAATAGAGAGCTGACAGATTTTGATTATTGGTGAACACTTGGAAGTAGATTAATTCCCTTTCACTTAAATGCAGTTTCACTATTTGCAGCAGTGAAGCGTTAGCATAGACAGAATAGGCTGAGCTATCCCAAAAGTTTTGTGAAGAATTAGAGAAGACATCCTTTTCCATTAAACAGATGTGAAATAAATTAGAAATTGAAGTTGTAATGGTCATTTTTATTTAAACGAGTTGACATATTAGCAAACACTCGAAGCGGCTAAGCAGATTGCGTCCAGCATAGGAAACGGGTCAATTGGTAGCTAGGCGACGGTCATTAGCGGGCTATTTTTTAAACAGCCGAAATGCCACAAATTCCCTGACTTGATTTCTATTTTTAGAACAAGTGAACGATTATGTACCTTTATGTTCATGACTCGACTTACCCCAAATTACAATCGCGCTTCGCTACTGCGAAATAAGATTAGCATAAGATGTTGAAATATTCAAACACGGGTAGTGTTCCTTCTGTCAGACAGAAGACAACAATAACAATATTTTGTAAGCTAATGGTGCAAACTAATGATGCAAACTAAGGGTGCAAGCTAATGGTGCAAGCTAATGGTGCAAGCTAATGGTGCAAACTAATGGTGCAAACTAATGGTGCAAGCTAATGGTGCAAGCTAATGGTGCAAACTAATGGTGCAAACTAATGGTGCAAGCTAATGGTGCAAGCTAATTGTGCAAACTAAGGGTGCAAGCTAATGGTGCAAGCTATGGTGCAAGCTAATGGTGCAAACTAATATTGCAAACTAATGGTGCAAGCTAATGGTGCAAGCTAATGGTGCAAGCTAATGGTGCAAGCTAATGGTGCAAGCTAATGGTGCAAGCTAATGGTGCAAGCTAATGGTGCAAGCTAATGGTGCAAGCTAATGGTGCAAGCTAATGGTGCAGTGTTCCGTTAAAAACAGAAAGAGTGGATGATAAAACCACCATTAAAATAGATTGTGTGTTAAGTTCTATGTAAAATTTGAAATGCCCACATCTGGCTTAATTATAAATAAGTCTTAACTTACACTGACGTCTTTAATCGTCCATGCTTTACCGCTGTGAGTGAGAATGACATGGAAGTGAGAGAATTCATTCGATGATTTAACATACGTGACCTTCTGCAAGCTTCTGATGCTTACCTGGTCGAAAGATGTCAGATGAAATATGCGGTTAAATTAGAACATAAATCTTGATTTTGGTTTTTTATGAAGATGATAAGTGTTTTCATATAATTAACTCACTTAACTTAGTCACTTCTCTTCTACCTTTAAGGAGAGTAAAGTTTTTTTTTTATATGCTCCTAAATCCAGTGTGCTGACAAACACGTGATTAGCCTGTTGTAGTTTTACATGATGGAGGGGCTGCCTTCTTATGGCCTTCTTGCAGGTCACTATTGGCGCACCTCACGAATAATTGCCCTGGCAGTGGTTAATTGCATGCTCTTTTCGATTTTCAGCTGCTAATGGTTCTTTTATGCGCATATCGTGTTCTCGGAGCGCACTCGTGATCTCCGAGTTGATTGTCCGTTGCCGATCTCTCACCCATTGAGGTCAGAGAATGATTAAAACTTGCGGCATTTCAATACCCATCGTTTCGCGTTTTCTTGGAAGTCAAACGTCTTACCTCTCAGCTATAGCAACATACCCCACCCCCTCCCCCACTCCCCTCCCACCCCACCTCTCTATAATTAACTCACAACCAATTAATATATTGACAGTGAAGTCATTCTCCCTTATCTCTCTTCAATTCGTACCTGGGATTAAAAGAATAAGCGCACTATACCCTTCCATGAACTTAAGAAGGCTGTGCATATGTCTAGCAATTGCATCATATAGGAAAACACCACTGTAGATACAGGCTTTCTGTAAGGGAACCAGCTGTAGTGATCACTCCATGCTTCCCTTTAAGCGAAAATGCAAACCCCTCAGCCAATCATTGAAGTCATTTACTCACATGAGTATGAATACTTGTACCAATCACTGAGGGAACTTACTCACATGAGTATGAATACTTGTACCAATCACTGAGGGAACTTACTCACATGAGTATGAATACTTGTACCAATCACCGAGGGAACTTACTCACATGAGTATGAATACTTGTACCAATCACTGAGGGAACTTACTCACATGAGTATGAATACTTGTACCAATCACTGAGGGAACTTACTCACATGAGTATGAATACTTGTACCAATCACTGAGGGAACTTACTCACATGAGTATGAATACTTGTACCAATCACTGAGGGAACTTACTCACATGAGTATGAATACTTGTACCAATCACTGAGGGAACTTACTCACATGAGTATGAATACTTGTACCAATCACTGAGGGAACTTACTCACATGAGTATGAATACTTGTACCAATCACCGAGGGAACTTACTCACATGAGTATGAATACTTGTACCAATCACTGAGGGAACTTACTCACATGAGTATGAATACTTGTACCAATCACTGAGGGAACTTACTCACATGAGTATGAATACTTGTACCAATCACTGAGGGAACTTACTCACATGAGTATGAATACTTGTACCAATCACCGAGGGAACTTACTCGCATGAGTATGAATACTTGTACCAATCACCGAGGGAACTTACTCACATGAGTATGAATACTTGTACCAATCACCGAGGGAACTTACTCACATGAGTATGAATACTTGTACCAATCACCGAGGGAACTTACTCACATGAGTATGAATACTTGTACCAATCACTGAGGGAACTTACTCACATGAGTATGAATACTTGTACCAATCACCGAGGGAACTTACTCACATGAGTATGAATACTTGTACCAATCACTGAGGGAACTTACTCACATGAGTATGAATACTTGTACCAATCACCGAGGGAACTTACTCACATGAGTATGAATACTTGTACCAATCACCGAGGGAACTTACTCACATGAGTATGAATACTTGTACCAATCACCGAGGGAACTTACTCACATGAGTATGAATACTTGTACCAATCACCGAGGGAACTTACTCACATGAGTATGATTACTTGTACCAATCACCGAGGGAACTTACTCACATGAGTATGAATAGTTGTACCAATCACCGAGGGAACTTACTCACATGAGTATGAATACTTGTACCAATCACCGAGGGAACTTACTCACATGAGTATGAATACTTGTACCAATCACTGAGGGAACTTACTCACATGAGTATGAATACTTGTACCAATCACCGAGGGAACTTAATCACATGAGTATGAATACTTGTACCAATCACTGAGGGAACTTACTCACATGAGTATGAATACTTGTACCAATCACCGAGGGAACTTACTCACATGAGTATGAATACTTGTACCAATCACCGAGGGAACTTACTCACATGAGTATGAATACTTGTACCAATCACCGAGGGAACTTACTCACATGAGTATGAATACTTGTACCAATCACCGAGGGAACTTACTCACATGTTGTTGTTGCTGTGTGTTGTGTAATGCCCACAATGATTAAGTTTACTGTTTTGTGCGCCCTGAAAGTGACGTTAAGTGGAGAGTTGTATTAGCTTTCCTCACATCCCGAACATGCTGATGAAGGTGGACCGCGGTTCTCCAGGCGGTTGTGCCATGCTTGGCTTCATCCGCGTGGCGCCCACTACTATGAGGATCACATCGATCCACATATCATCAGCCAGGCTGCCTTAAAAACAGCCTGTTTCCATAGAACGCTACGTGGAAGAGAGATTATGGTCTTGGTCAGTGTATTGACCCTGACTCGGTGTTCTGGTCAGTATTTTGTGTCTGACTGGACTAGCATCTCAGTTCCCCACTCACATGAGTACAATACCTGTTATGCCTATAGTCAAGAGAAGACCGCTGAAATGGATTAGACATACAATCGACCACAACAACTTTCACCAAATAAATCTACAAAAAAAAGTTAACTTCTGAGAAAAGTATAAAGAAATTATGAGTTTATAAAATCAATGTCAACTCTTTTTGCAGTCAAATTAGTTGGTGTTGTCATGATGCAACGATACAGGCTCATAATTCTGACCGTTTGTCACCGATTGTCTGTCACAGTACCGCGTCATCCTCATCATCTACTCATATCAGCAATACCCATAGTTCTTGCCATGGAAAATTTAGAAATCATTAGGTTGGTGTTTCGAATTCGGGTGACATGAATTTTTTGTTATTTTAAAAATGTGTTGTTTTTTTTTAAATTTTTGAAAATGTTTTGCGCTCGCCTAATTTCTCTAATCCCCAAGCGGTGTACGTTGCACTGTGGTTTTTATTTTGCTCCTGTCGGCCCAGTGCATCCGACTTCAGCATGCATTTTATGTAAGGGTCTGCTTCCTCCTGCATTTTCTAAGGGTTTGCTTCCCCGGGGTAACGGCCGGTGCTGTGATGGGGATGGAACCCAACACCTTCGGTGTTGTGAGCAGTGCCAGTTAACAACTAGGCCACGCCGTCCCCTAAAGATGTATGATAACAACCTTTCCAATTGTTTTATTTTATTGTATTTTATTTTGAAAAGCATTTCTTAAGATATACATTTTATTTCTCAATTTCAGAATTGGAATTTTTTTTTCCGGTACAAAATAATGTTGTGTATTATTTTTCGGACAGGCACTGCAAAGCAAATACTACAGAACTGCCCCGAATATGATCTACAGAGGAAATCCTACTGGCCCACAGAAACAACTCTGGAAGAAAAATGTATGGATCTCTTCATCTTCTTCTGCCTGAGCCTTTTGGATCTGTAATCCCTGTGATCCCGCCGCCAGGACGAAGTCCATAGTCCTCTCCAGGTCCGGGTGGTGGGCCAACAGCTTTTGCGTCAGCTAGGGTCCCTCTGACCAAGTAGGGCATCGTAGGTATCTGGGAAGTCCCATAGGATATGTTATGAGGTCGGAACTCCGGTTCCACATGGGCTATCATTTACCGAATGGGTTGAATGGGTATATGAGGTCCATTAGACGGCAGTGGCCTGTTCTCTGGCGAAAGATGGTAGTTTGTTGATGTCTGTGGAGTTGGTGGATTTGGACAGGTTAATTGCTCACATGTCTTTCTGTTGTACTGATTGTGGATGATGGTTTTCAGTTCTCTATAAGACACTGTGCGGACACATTGTTCCATCCTGTCACATACTTTGGACCCGTATGTGAACTACAAAAGGCAGTGAAGTTTATACATGAGACACCATTGCAGATATTTACATATTTTTATGCGAAAGAATGTAGAAGTCCAGCATGTTGATAATGTTGTCTATTTCACCACTTAACTACACTACCTGATACACACTAGGCTATCCCTGTCAAAACGTAACACTAACATCCCTTTTAAAACGGCAAATCGTAACAACAGAAATGAAATGCCTGCTAATAATATTTGATGTAACAAGAAGAGACAGGATCAGAAACGATGACATCAGGAGACTGGTGGGAACAACACTAGTATTAGACTACATCAAAAGACAGCTAATAAAATTGTTTGGCTTGGCTTGGCTTCGTTCGTTCTCAATCTCCCGCTACTAAACCTTGAAAAGGCTTAAGTAGCAGAATGTAGTCCAGAGAACGGAATTCGCTGTGTCGTAGTTTACAGCTTGACTGTGATATATGCACCTTTCGGTCCAACACATCCGATTTCAGCAAGCATATTTTTAGTACCGGGTTATCATGAGTTAGCCCTGCTGCAGCCTGTTATCCAGGATCACCACGTGGAAGTGTAGAAGAGTCCTGGCAGCTCTGGTTCGCTGGCCCTGACGCTAGCAGTCAGCTATGGGTCGCTAACCACTGCAGCTCATGCGCTGCTCAGCATCTTGATCCCATAAATTTGTTTGTCCACGTAACAAGGCTACCACCATAAAGCACCCACAAGAAGCAATGTTATTTAGATTCAACTCTTCAAATGCCGGCCACGAAAAAGGTAGCTTACGGAAATATCTGACGTTGGTAAATACCACTATGCATGCTGCAAACAGTAGGGCTCGTTCTAGAGATCTCTTCATATCTAACCCGATGCTGAGAGACAAAACAGGATAAGCGAAGAGAAGAAGTACCTGATTATTCTCAATCTTGACAATCCTATACTTATTCACGTTGTTTCCAACCCTTAGAAGGCATGGCCAGTCTTCTGTCATGCTGACGAATGTATTATAAGCTTCTGGCTGTGGAAAAAGGCTTAACTTCAACGTTTTTCCTACAGTTCACTATTTGTACACTACGTCACGAAAAGATGTATATGGTAACCGCAACATAACGCACGTCACTGTGTGCTTCGATCTATAAAACTGAATAAGATTATGTATATGCTCACAAACTACACGGTAACGATAGACGACAAAGAAATAATCAATCAAACCATTCAATCAATCTATTAAAACCCTTCAACACCATGCGGAGCATAGGTCACCAACAAATTGTAGCTCCGTTTTCATGTCATGTGCATCATTCCCTCGATTGTTTCTCTGCGTACCTCAACTTAACTTACCTGTATTCTTACTGGTTCAGAAGGCTCTACAATTCTGCATACAACCAGTTTATTTCACTCCACCAATACTAAAATAACTGTGATCATCTAATATATTTGTAATGCATTAACTGACTCTGCCTCCACTACATCCCGTGGCAATGCATTACAAGTATTCACCACTCTCTGGCTAAAAAATATTTCCTCTTTCTTCTTTGCGTTCAGGATCTTTGGTCATGCTATATCTGCAGACCAGTCGCCGTGATGAAGTCTGTAGTCTTCACCAGGTCGGAGCGGCTGTCCAACAGCTTTTGTCTTAGCTCCGCACCCTCTGGCCAGGTCTGGCATCTCATTTCCCTATAGATTGTGCATTCTTGTAGAATATGCTCAGGGTTCTGGCATCCTGTTCCACATGGGCACTCATCGGTGTGTGAGATCTTCAGTCGGTATAGATGTTCTAGTAGTCTGCAGTATCCAGTTCTCAAGCGAAATAAGGAAGTTTGTTGATTTCTTTTGAGATAGTGAATTGGGTCTGGTGTACTGCTTATGTTTCTGTCTTCTCTCCATTGGTGTATATACTGATTTCTGATAATGTTCTTGATTTCTCTGTAAGGTACTCGATGATTAAATTGTGCCTTTTTGCTGCCATCTTTTGCCAGAGCATCAGCTCTCTCGTTTCACGTGATTCCGCAATGAGAGGGTAGCCACTGGGGCGCTATTGTTTAGGATCTCTGGAGTTTTCCCAGTTCTGATATGATCTCCGATAACAGTGGTTCGTTAAATATTTCCTAATATCTAATCTGGACCTGTCTTTAAACAATTTGTAACTGAGCCCTCTTGTTCTTGTAGCCGGTTGAACTTTGAAAAACTTGGTATAGCTCATGTATACTTTCCATTGGTTAATGTTTCTGTTTCTGTTCTGTTTCTGTTTCTAAGAATCGACGTCACTGCACTCCGGGCATACCCATAAGTGGTCAGTCTCTCTCATCAATTAGCTTAAGGTATGGATGCTGATGGTCCATGTAGCTCGCTGGTTGTACACTCTCCTGCGCCGTCCTCTCATGCGCCCCCACTCCGCTCTAACCTCGTTTAATGTCGAAACTTTGCAGTCTGTGGATTGCTGCTTCATCTATTGCCGTGTCCTTATCCAGCAGGCGGTCATTGATTGATTTCAAAATGTCACTTCTGTTTATGTATACAGTTGTATTGAGTCACCTCGAATTCTTTTCTGTTCAGACACTGTGGACCAGTTTTTCTGAGTCTAGGTCCCTTTCCTTTTTTATTGTCCTAATATTGTTCTCTCCCATCGTGTAATTATAATCTTTATCGGATCTTCTTATGTGGAGGCATGTACAGTTTTCTACATTAAACTCTATCTGCAAAGCTTTCCGACCATTTTTGAATCGTATCTAAATCCGATATCAAGAGATCTAACTCTGTCAGAGAATTGAGAGATGAGACCCTGCCGCATAATTTTGTGTAATTAGCGAAATCAAATTAGCAATCATGGATGCGATATCATTGTCCACATCATTTACTAATATCAAGAACAAAATTGGTCCCAATACCGATCCCTGAGGCACCCCACTTATTACATCCCACCAATCAGAATACTCCTTATTTATGCTAACTCTTTTGCCAATTAGACAATTTTCTATTCAATTGGCATCTCCGCCACCTTTTCCGTGTAGTTGCTACTTCCGAAACAATCTTTGATAAGGTACTCTATCAAGGACCTTTGCAAAATTTAGATAAATAACATCCACAGACTCTCCAGCGTCTAACATTTTGGGAATCTCCTCAACGAATTCTAACAGATTTGTTAAGCATGATCTCCTTAAGTAAACCCATGCTGATTCTTCACGATGAGATTAAACATGTCCCATTTTGGATGAATACCGTCATGACCAGGACATGTATCTACTTTCAACATATCCAATTTTTAAAAAATCAATTTCTTCAGTAATGCAAAATGATTATTAGCCCTATATGTTCATGTCCCTTTGAAAGATATCTAAGAGCGCTGGGATCTTGAGCAGTCTTCTTTCGTGAAGGCTGAGCTAAAGTATCGATTTTTGTAGATTTGCAGCTTCAATATTGTCACGTATTATTTTTCCCATACTATCTTGGAGTGCGCCAACTGTGTCTTTCGTTCTCTGTTTATGTACCCTCAGACCTTATTTCGGTGACCATTCTGTAAGCATATTTATTTTATTTTGCATTTGGTTGTGGATTGAGACAGAAGAACCAAGGTCATCAAAGTCCAGTTCATCAAGTCTGTTCGTCAAAAGCCGTTAAATCCCATTTTCGTATGTAGAAGTCGTGTTTTTTATAATCCAGTCAATAGTCAGCAGAAAGAGAAATGGTGTTCTTATCTCAAAGGATTCCGAAAGCTCTCCATCATTTTTCAGCCCTGCGTCTTCATATATGTATTAATTATGCTAGTGATCTTCAAAGGCACTCATTGGTCCATCGTGCATAAACAATTTCCAGAGTGATTCGCTGTCACAATTCTGTTCTTGCCATTTTTCTTGCAGTTTACGTGCTGCATAAATCATGTCAACTGTCCAATGAAAACTACACAGACCACACTGAGTAAACCCTGTTCAAGTGACCGTTTAGACGGTTGAGCAGAACTCGGGCATCAATTTTGCCTGTGATTGACAGCAGAGAGATACCCCTGTGATTGTCGCAGATTAACGATTGCTCTTTTGCTTGTCTTGGTTTACAGTTGTGGCATCCTTCCTTTCCAGTGGAACTGTCTCGGCTTCCAAATTAAACGAAAAAGTGTATTCAGGCCCAGATGAAGCACAATACTCCCTGCTTGGAAAATCTCTGCTGTAATGGAATCAGAACCGGGAGCCTTGCGTTTGGACATCTAACTAATAGCTTTCTTAACCTCTGCCTAGGTGGGCTCAAGGTCGAGCCGCTGGTTAATAGTAGCCTGTGGCAAGCAAGCTAGGGCTTTTGCCAAGATGATGAGCGGACAGTAGAAAATGGCGTCAAAAATGATCCGCACAGCAATCAAAAGTATGAACCTTTTCGATCAACAGCGCCGAATCGTCAGCACTAAAAACAGGAAATGAGTGATGGGAAGAAGGGCCGTATACAACCTTCAGGGTACAATCAAATCGCCTCGAGTCATTTGTATCAGTATACCATTGTTATTTAATTAGGCACGTGTGTCTTATGCCAGGTAGCCAAAAGTAGAGTAAACGTATTTAGTAAAGACACATGAACATTCCATGTTATATTTGTAAGTGACTTGTTTGGGTGTCAATATCCCGCCGAAGACGGATGTGTTGGACCGAAAGGTGCAAATATCGCAGTCAAGATGTAAACTAGCGACACAACGCATTCCGTTCTCCGGACTACTTCCTCCTACTTGCGACTCCCTGTTTATGACTTGTTAGCGGGAGTTTGAGAACGAACGCACAAGAAGAAAAAGAGGAAGAAGAAGAAGAAGGTGTCAATATATGACTCACATAGAGCGTCTGATTAGTGTAGTGGTAGAGCACCGGCTTGACACGGCAAATGTACTGGGTTCAACTCCCACAACCGTTTGTGCGCCATGAAAAAGGTAACTTTCCTTACATTTCGAGCGTAATGTTGAAGGTGGACCGAGGTCCTTCGGGCGGTTGTGCTATGTTTGACTTCATTACGTGTCGCTCATAACTAGGTGGATCATGTGGACCCACACCCTCCAACTCGTTAGCCAGACTGCCATAAAACAGTCTGTTCCCAGAGAGAACCGCTTGGAAGTGGGGAATTGATCAATATATTTTGCCTGACCGTGACTAACATGTCTGATCAATATATGTTGCCTGACCCCGACTAACATGTCTGATCAATATATTTTGCCTGACCCCGACTAACATGTCTGATCAATACATTTTACCTGACTCCGACTAACATGTCTGATCAATATATTTTGCCTGACCCCGACTAACATGTCTGATCAATACATTTTACCTGACCCCGACTAACATGTCTGATCAATACATTTTACCTGACTCCGACTAACATATCTGATAAGTATATTTTACCTGACCCTAACTAATGTGTCCGATCAGTTTGTTTTGCTTTGATGACTTGTTCTAATGTTTTACCATCTATTTTTTATGTGGAATACTCTTGTTTCTACTTTGTTAACTATCATAATTTTCGTTTTGTTCTTGCGTCTTAATTCACCACAAACAAAAGAAATATATATTATTGCACCGAATTTGACCAGTGACGTCACAGAATAGTCCACTTTTTAACGGTTGGGGGTGTCAAATATTCTGCGAGAAAATGCGAGAATTTCTTGAATCTGTTAACGTTGGTCATGATAAGGAGAGTAGCATTCAGTGTCTAGAGCAGCATTACATTATCCACGCTGTCAGATAATGTAATAATGTAATAACAACAATGTTATATAACTAAAATCCTGTTCCTAACCCTAGCCCTAAACCTAACCCTAAATCTAATCATAAACCTAACCATAACCCTAACCCTTCTCAAAACTGAATATAACCATATTGTCTACACTGCTATCTTTATTTAAGTCTCTACTTATTTATCTAAAATAAAATTAATTCGACCTACACTCTCCTTAACACGAAATGGAATGTCCCGTGACGTATGATGGGAATCCAAGGAATTCTGTTTGGGGTGATTTAAGACGCAAGTACCTTTCCTTTTCTCAGTATCCAATCCATACACCTGACGTTTGTTCTTTACTTGGTTCATCAATTCCCTTAGTTCTTGTTCTCTTGCAGTCAGTCTAACTGTATCATAGGCATGTATGATACTATGTATTCATTCTCACCGATAATGGGTCCTGGCATTTCCTCTAACTGTCGAAAAATATATTATGTGTAAATGATAAATAGATAAGGAGACAGTCGCATCGTTGTCGCACTCCGGCCTTTGCATCAATCAAAACCTGTTATCTTCCTGGGGAGCATAAGCTCTCAACAAATACACGATTCTTCCTGTTCTGTGCCATCCATTCCACCTCTGCCAACGCCTACGCTGTTGTCTTTATGTTTGTCACAAGCTTTCTTTTCATGCATGTGTAGTTAGGTCTGCTCGTTGCCCAGTTGATCCAAAATAAGAACATGTTTTGTAATTGGGGGAGTCAGTGATCTCAAGGTAAGGTGTCCCCCTCAGGTGCCGGAGGTCGCGTGTTCGAATCACGATCGTCATTTTTATCACGTGGATCTTCTGGTAAAAATTGCCCTGATCTCTGGGTAGTGAGATCTCCCATATTCAGTGCCGAGCACATTAAATATTTCTTGGCATTTGAAATTTAAAAGAGTAGACTTAACAGCCGCTGCCCGGATAAAATTCAAAAATTGACAATCTACCCAAGTTATTTGCACCTTTCCCCATGTGGTTTGTTAAGAGCAGCATATAGATGGCGCAAAATTTAGCTTCGCAAAATATGCCGCTCCAAACAGATGGGACATCCCCGTATCAACACTGTACAGATGATGATTCCTTTTAAGGCGGAGAGGTTTGTGTCTGACCTGAATCTTGCTCTTCAGGGAGGATCTGAGTGTGACGTCACAGCTAAGTGGAACGTTACGAAAGGTGTCATCTATAATACAGCATTAGCTACGTTTGGCATGAGGGAATGGGCCAATCACGGCTGGTTCAATGCACATCTCGCAAGAATGGAACCAGTAATTGAGGCCAAACGAGAGGCTTTCATCAATTATACAAAAAGTCTAAATGAGAGGACGCTTGCTGCCCTCATGATGGCTCGAGGCACCAATCAACGAACCGCTAGCCAATGTGCGAATGAGTACTGGCAGAAACTGTGTGAAGAACTTCAGCTAAATGCAGAGATGGGAAATATCCAGGGCATGTATAGAGGCATAAAGATGGCACTGGGCCCTACTGCAAGAGGTGCGCCCCCCCCCCCCCTGAAATCTCTGACAGGTGCGAGAATCATGGACCGTGACCAGCAGATGGACAGATGGTCGGAGCACTACTCTCATCTCTACTCTCGGAAAACGGTGGTCACTGACGATGCCTTGTGCGGGCTACAGGTCCTGCCCATTATGGAGGAACTTGACAGACCACCTACTCTAGGTGAGCTTGATCAGGCTATCAACTACCTCTCAAATGGCAAAGCACCAGGGGGAGATGGATGGTATCCCAGCCGAAGCCATCAAATGCGGGAAATCAGCACTAGCCCAGCCGATGTTTGATCTTCTATGCCTATGCTGGAAGGAAGGTGCAGTCCCCCAAGATATGCGTGACGCCACCATTGTGACTATTTACAAAAACAAAGGTGACCGCGAGGACTGCAATAATTATAAAGGGATCTCGCTCTTGAACGTTGTAGGCAAAGTTTACGCCCGCATGCTACTAAACAGGTGGAGACTGCTCGCGGTCAGGGTGTACCCAGAATCCCAGTGTGGCTTTAGAATAGGTAGATCAACAACGGATACGATTTTCTCGCTTCGTCAAATCGAGGAAATGTGCAGAGAACAACGCATAAAACCGCTCTTTATGATGTTTCTAGACCTCACTTTCGACTTGGTTAGTAGAAAGGGTCTATTCTTCTTCTTCTTCTTCTTCGTTCGTTCTAAATCTCCCGCTACCAAACCCTGAAATGGCAAGTAGCCGAGTGTAGTCCAGAGAACGGAATGCGTTGTGTTGTAGTTTACAGCTTGGCTGCGATATTTGCACCTTTCGGTCCAACACATCCTAATTCAAAAAGCATTTTTTTAGTACCGGGTTAGCATTCCCTCTTCGATCCCTTCTCCTTAGCCAATCTGCCCTGCTGCAGCCTGTTATCCAGGATCACCGCGTGGAGGTGTAGAAGGGTCTTGGCAGCTCTGGTTCGCTGGCCCTGGCGCTAGCAGTAAGCTATGGGTCGCTGACCACTGCAGCTCATGCGCTGCTCAGCATCTTGATCCCGAAAGGGTCTATTCGAACTCCGCGAGAAGATCGGCTGACCCCAAAACTGCGTAGCATGATAATTTCTTTTCACACAGATATGAAGGGCTCAGTTCTATATGATGGATCATCTTCAAACACTTTTCACACTGATATGAAGGGATCAGTTCTATACGATGGATCCTCTTCAAATACTTTTCACACTGATATGGAGGGCTCAGTTCTATACGATGGATCATCTTCAAACACTTTTCACAATGATATGAAGGGCTCAGTTCTATACGACGGATCAACTTCAAAAACTTGTCACACTGATATGAAGGGCTCAGTTCTATACGATGGATCATCTTCAAACACTTTTCCCATCACGAGTGGAGTGAGGCAGGGATGTGTGCTTGCGCCGACCCTCTGACCCTCTTTTGGATCTTCTTCTCCATGCTCATATCCTACGCTTATGACACATATGTGGACGGTGTTTATCGTCACCCCAGGTCAGATGTGCGGCTGTTTAATCTGTCCCGACTGCGTGCAAGGACCAAGGTGAGGACGGTGCTCATTAGGGAGATGTTATTTGCGGATGATGCAGTTCTGGTGACAAATAGTGAGGAGATCTTGCAGAGATTGGGAGACAGATTTGCCGAGGGGTGCAAGCAGTTTGATCTCACCATAAGTCTGGAAAAGACAAAGGCCATTACCACAACGCCATTCATAAAGATTGATGGCGCCACTCTGGAGGTCGTCAACAGTTTCACTTATATCGGGTCTGCCATCAGCAACATTCTCTCGCTCGAGAAGGAGATCGACAGTAGGCTTGGCAGAGCAAGTACCGTCATTGCCCGCCTGACGAAGAGAGTCTGGGAAAACTGCGCTGTCTCACTACACGAAGGTCTGGGTCTATCAGACCTGCGTTCTTGGCACTCTCATGTATGGAAAAGAGACTTGAAGCACTTACACTAAACAGGAACGGTGGCTGAACACCTTTCACATGAGGTGTCTGCACCGTATATTGGGGATTGGGTGGCAAGAGAGAGTGTCACATAATATAGTTTTACAGAGAGCAAACACTCACAGAATGTACTCGATGTTGAGCCAGCGACGTCTACGGTGGTTGGGACATGTTCATCGCATGGAAGATGAGAGAAGAATTCGAGGTGACTTAATACAGGTTTATAAGATAATCACAGGAAAGGTTAAATTAGAATATAACTGTTTTTCCCCTTCAAAATGCAACCACCAACGAGAACAAAAGGGCACAGATACAAATTAGCTAAAGAAAGGTCCAGATTGGATATTAGGAAATATTTTTTTTAGTCAGAGAGTGGGGAATGCTTGGAATGCATTGCCCCAGGAGGTAGTGGAGGCAGAGGCAGTTAATGCATTTAAAAATAGATTGGATGTGCATAGCTTTTAGAGCAGGGTAATGCAAATGTAACTGGTTGTCTACAGCCTCTGATGAGTCTTCTAAACCAGTATTAAAAAAAACGTTAAGAGAGGCTGCCAAAGGATATTATGGGCAGCTAGCCATTTGGAGCTAGAAGAACCGTCCCACGCTGCGATTCAAGGACGTATTTAAGAGGGACATGAAGTCATGCGACATCCGATCCGAGGGCTGGGAAGAAATTTCTCAGGATCGAGCTATCTGGAGACAGTCAGTTGGAGGAGGCATAGTTGCTGCTGACGATAGTAGGAGTCTTCTGGCTGCAGAAAAAAAGAGAAAGACTAAAGAGATCAAGGAACAGCCAGCCTCCTCAGTATGGTTGTACGATCTGTGGCAGTGACTGTCACTCGCGGGTTGGCCTTTACAGCCATAGCAGACAGTGTCGAAATACAGGAGACAGAGCTGGGCAAAACTTACAGGGCGCCACGCGAATGGACTATAGAGACTGAGACGCCTATGATATGATGATAGATGGCGCAAAACTGGCTGCGGATATACTTAGCTCTAGTGGTTGATTTTATTAAGATGGACTCACACATCGGTTAAAAAAAATCCACTCTCCAAGAAACAAGTTGTATACAGACTCTCTGTAGAGTCTTCTAAGCAAGTATAAAGCAGTTACATTAATTTAATACTATCATCTATTTTGTGGGTTTGTCCAACCCAGCGTCTTTTTCTTACGGGAACGTCAAGTGCTACTGTTATTTGTCCGGTTCTTCATTCCTGTCTGGTTCTACACCACAGTTCCACATTAAGGACTGTATCATACCATGTTAAATCCACTATTCGACGTAGGCCCACATTAATGAAGGTTTGAACCTTTTTCGTTGCGGTCTTCATTGTGTCCCCACGTTACAGAGTCATGCAAAGACATACTTTCCAAACGAATCTGAAGATGTGTATTTTTGTGGTGGACTTAATTTCTTTTGATTCCTATAAATTCCCTAACGTAATGAAATTCACTTTTGCCTTTTATATTCTTAATTTGATTTATGTATCTTACCCTTTTGATCTAATCGTATACGTTGTCTATAAAGCTACCAGGATATATGAATTAATTATTGTTGTATAATATCTCCCAACACAACAGCTATACAATTTTATATTGATACGTGGTTAATAAAATCAGTCAGATCTTACAGTGGCAGTTTGCCCCCAGTATTAGTATATTTAATATGTTTGAGAATGAAATGTGTAACTGAGTATTCGTGTGTCTTTTTCCCTATTCATGTTTTCCAGTCGTGCAATTAGTTTCCCATGTTGGACTATGTCAAATGCCTGTTTAGGGTCTATAATGCACACACAAAAACGTTTTTTTGCTTCTTGTTGGGACTACTGTCTACTTTTTAGTTGAATTCTAATACAGAATATATATTAAATTGTTTCTCGTGTTTCGCTATTCTATCGAAATCCAAATTCTTCACCCGGAACTTCGTTTGCTTAGTGTGCTGAGCTATTTATAGACTCTTTTCTACCATTGCACCAGAGAGCTGCAACGCGTGGTGAGTTGGGTCCCAATAAAATGTAAAGTTTGTAGGTACTAACGTGTTGTTTCTGAATTTGTTAGTTATTTTCAAACAAGCAGATATTCTACTTTCTGAAGTATATTGTTATAGTTAATTTAGTAAAATAATTGTAGGGATTATTGCCAAGTAATTTGAAGATAGTCAAAAATCACCATTTATCGATATTTATTTATCCATGCTAGCCCCTTAACCAATATACTATACACAATTGTGTAATTCTCAATATTTTCCAGCAGTATTATTCTTAGTTAACGTGTTTTATTTTATGTTGCATGTGAATTCCATCTCTATCCAGCCCTTGAAGGCTGTTCTCAGTAAATTATTTGCCATAGTTCCAAGACTAATTCAACAAAAAGGACTTCATTCCATCTCAAATTCAATTTTAATTGCCTCCAATTGGGATAACACTACATATGCTCTTGGTTGGGAAAAAAATCATCTGATAACTCATCGCAGCTTTTTGCTGTTAACATTTTAAAATTTAGATATCTTGATCTTGTTCTTCAGCGCTGCAGGTTCCACCGCGAACGTCGTCTCCAGTGGACCCTGTCTTGGGCCACACTCACTCACACTGCCACACAACTCTAGTGCATGGTAAGCCCTCCTCCAGAGGCATCTCGGGTTTTGTTTTCAACAAATGACTGACCAATGTTTGGAGGTCTTACCTGCTGTCTCTTTCTCGGGTGTACCAGATTGCTGTCATTGTGCTCCATCGACCATTGTTTCGTCGCAACATATGACCTGTCATTCTATGTTTTGCTTTGTTTGCATTGTTTACCGCATCATTCACCAAGGACGATTGCCATATGCCAAAATTGTGGAGATTTTGTATACGTTGGTTCCAGATAGTGATTCCGATCAAGTGTCTTTCAAGAGAGGTCTGGATCACTCTCTTGTTAGTGACCATGTCTCAGCACCGTAAATACCTTCTCTTGCTCTTTTGAGTTTTATTGATTAGACTATAGAATATAGAATGGCTAATGAAGGCATCAAACGATTGAAAGAGAACAATACAGTCAAATGGAGGACCTATATTACACAGACAATCTGATGTTTTGGTCACATAGTTATAGCCAAATGCAAGAGATGCTGGGCAGGGCAAAAGAACAATTACCCAAATTGGTACTGAATATCAACAAGGAACCTATCATACTGAAGGGAGAGTCGTTGGAAGAAATGAATACTTTTACTTATTTGGGCAGCACAATTGACACAGGAGGTAGTAATGTAGATGTAAAGACCAGAATTGGAAAGGCAGGAGTGGCATTCCTGACACTAAACAACATATGGAAATCCAAAGAAATCAAAATTCACACCTATGTTAAAAAAATTCAACGCCGGTGTCAAGTAGATGCTGCTGTGTGGAACGGAGACGTGGAGAATGACCAAGGCCATTCAACAGACTTCAGTCCTTCTCTAACAGATGTCTAGGAAGGACGAGAAACTAAGACCATGGAAAACGAACCACCTGCAGCCACTGGAACAACAAATTAAATGAAGATACGGGGCTGGATAGGACTGCACACGAAGGCACATTCCAATATAGCTAGGCAAGCTCTCACATGGAAGTAGACCTATAAGTACTTGAAGAGAATGAACTAAGATAATTTCACCTCGAGAGGCAGAAAAAGTAGACCAAGGCTGTGTATGCTGGCATGATGTTGTCAATGGCATATGCACTCAAAGGAGCGATGGACTATTGCTTGATTAACTAGTACATTTGTTAAATTTGTAGTTATAAATATGTGTCAGCCATTTATCGGGACTGACATGTAGACTGTCTACTACAGTTGCATGCAAATTAAAACTATTAGATCTTCTTTCTTATTCTGCATTACCTTTTTTAAAATTTAATTTTCTATTTACAGATTTTTCAGAAAGATTAATCAAGATGCCACTGTTTGTGAGATCACTTCAGACCTATGTCTTGGACCTGACACTACAAAAGACTGTCAAAGATGTTAAGGTAAAAAGTAATTTCTTAATAAGAAATATTATGACATTAAGTTAGAGTAATTGAAGCAGTTTAACCCATTCAATCCCAGCCCGGCTGCCGTGGATATACTGATTTAAATGATTTTTTCTTACGCTTTACTTGCAAATAAACATGCTAAATTTAGCCGCCTAGTGGCTTCTGGTAATGGCGGCTCCCATTCCAGTTTACAGACTGTTTCTATAACACACGGTGTTCAATCCGTGATTGTTTGAATAAAGCCTTAAATTTTCTTCAAAACTTGGTGCGTACTGGAGATACTCTGTAAGTCAGATGATGGTGAGAATTTGTTGATGGAGTTGCAGAGAATGAGAACGAAGTGGACGTTGATGAAGAATAAGTTCACGATTTAGAAGATGAAAGTAGTGACACAGGCCTCACTAGTGACACTGAATTATCGGTAGAAGATGGTAACAACATGGCCCATCTCACAGCCAGGCCCTAATGGTGATAGAGAATGGTCAAAGCAACTGAGTAATATCATGATCGAAGGATTAAGTGAGGTAACAGGTCCTGCAGATGACATATCCAGATACAGATTACTCTGCTTTTGATTACCTTTCATTATTTCTACCTCAGACCTTTTTGAGTACTGGGCAGAGCAAACCAATGCATATGCCTGCATCGGAATTTTCACTTGTTTATAATTTTTCACATCCAACATACATGACACTCACAAAAAAAAACATGTGCACAGATCAGTACCTCTTTGATTTATCTGTAAACTGGAGTTTAAATCACACAAATAAATAAAAAATTCATTTTATTGCACAAATTGTCTAATGTTTGCAGAGTTATTCTCCCTGCCCTGGGAATTCAGTCAAGTTTTTCTGATCAATGTGATTTAATTACCAGCCTGAATGTCATTTATATAATTAAAAAAACTAAACTTCACAGGACTGTAACCCTAAATGCTTGTGAAATTACTGTGTTAACACATTATTTTTTTTTATGTCGAACAAACCTAACATTCACAGTTGGTGATGGTTATCAAGATTATCTCATTGACATTGTGTGTAGTTTTGACGTTGCTCCAGTTTTATGCAACCTTCTTTAATGCTCAGATGAAATTTGGCAAATCAGAAAACACTCCTAGTTCTTTGGAGGACATATTTATTGGATACATTATTTACACGATCTATCACAACTTATGGTGCAGCCTAACGAAAGTCAATTTTTTGTTGTTGTTGCTATGTTAAATGGAGTGAGCCACATAGCGCAGTAGTTAGCGCGCTGGCTTCGCATCTGAGTGGTCCTGGGTTCATTCCCCCAGTTGAGGCGGTAGTGTTTTTTTCAGACCGAAATGGCTCTCAGGTCGACCCAGCCTTAATTGGGTACCGGTTCAGTCCGGGAAGTAAAAGCTGCCAGGGAGAGGAAATGGCTACCGCCCTCATATAGCCGAGCATTTGAAATGTGAGATCGCTAACACCTCACACCCCTACGGCAGTAATGCTATGGGTTACTTTTATGTTAAATGGCAGTTCTATTTTCTAGCTAAACAAGCAGATCAGGTGCAGGCTCAAACTAGACAATGCACAACATAGATTGCAAAAACTGATCAAAGCAGCAGAGATAAGAAATAAATGTAGAAAGTTCAAAAGTGTTTTAGGAAAGCACTTAAAAAATGATGTTACAATGCCAGATAAAGCAGAAATAGAGGAAGAATGTAAAAAGTTTTACTTGAGCCCATCACACCAAAGGCTGTAGTTCACAAAAAGCAATTCGCTTAAGTCGCTTTCTTCAACCTTGGGGTGTAGAGATTTGTCAGAAAGAATGCCAGACTATTCTATCTGCTGTCTTCCTTCATGCCTGATTGTCTAGTCCGCTGTATCTTATAGACTGTTGCATTGTTAATTCAGTCGACCTGTGGGTATGAATCCTTGGCTCCTTACTTGTGATAGCTGATCTTTATTCGTTCTACAGACCTGACCAAACCACTGAAATTGAGATTGCTGTATTGTCTGATTGCGGGTCTTGTCCCTTCTTGTTATTTGGCTTATTCATCTCGCTTTG
This sequence comes from Ariolimax columbianus, assembly GCA_036924085.1. NCBI lineage: Eukaryota > Metazoa > Mollusca > Gastropoda > Stylommatophora > Arionidae > Ariolimax > Ariolimax columbianus. The sequence goes on from JAVGWX010000013.1 coordinate 20,179,337, forward strand.
GACTGGCGTTTATACGTTGTGATCACTGTCCATGATACACATCCATAAGTCAAAACTAATACACAGCCATTTTAGTTTTCATACTTGTTCTTTTACAGAGTAACCCTCTATTTAGGACATGAAAAAGTCTGTGCTAGTTCTGCTCTTGAATTGGCCAACTCTTCAATGATACCTCCCTTCTAGTTCAAGGTATTGCAAATACTTGACCTGTTCCATAGACAGTTCACTTATTGCCACCACAGTGTTACAAAAAGCCACACTAAATAGATATGCGAGGAAAACGATTGGGATGTTAAATTAAATCAATCACATAAAATCAGGAAAAACTCCAAACCTGGTTCGGCCCACTGCTGAAGTAATTCACACAGGAGGCGAGCTGAACTATTCAACAATTTCCTTTGTCAAGGTGGAATCTCGACCTATGGAAAACTTTAAAAAAAAAGGACACAGAAAAAATGGTAAACTGCCATCTGGATTGTTTGTTTTCATCGATGTACAAGTTTTTTTACAAGTGACTGTGAACAGATTAAAGAAGAAACTTGTTGAAAAGAGAATTGACCTCAAGATCATGCAAATTACAGAAAAGGCAGCTCATCCATCTTCACACATTCAGTGGAGAGGGTATGTACAGATGCCTTATGTTTGTGGACAATGAAGAAACCTTTGATGGCATTTCATTTAAATAACTGCAGTGGTGAATGTCCCTAGAAATCAAGGTATTGAAACAAATTATGCTCAGCTTGCAGAAGATATAAATGAACAATGTTCAACAGATATTACCCTTTTCTAAAGATCAATCAGTATACCAATCAAATGGCGATTGATGGGCAATACAATCTCTCCATTGCACTCACAGCAAAGATTCGTTGATGGCATAGTCATCTTTAGTCACAGCATCAGAGAAGCTGAGCAATGCCTAAATGTACTAGTAAGGCAGTTAGCCCTAAGAAAGGCAGAAATTCTAGAACATTTTTTTGTTTACAAGGGGACCTGAGTTAGGAAATTATACAAATGAAAATATACATTTGTACATTTATCTGGACCAAGAAATTACAAACTGCCACATAAAAAGATTTTACAAATACACCAGTAGGATAGGATAGCTCAGCTTCAATCCCATACTTCAGCAGATAAGTGACAAGGCAGGGGCTCATACCTTTAACAGCGTGGTTATTTCCGCCATGGTAAATGGTTGCGAAGTATGGAACCTACCAGCTCATAAGAACAGCAAGCTGAAAGAAACTTAGCTGAACAGATGGGTCATGTGAAACACGGGAAGGGAGGTCTACAGAGACACGGAAAGCCCCAGTCCAAATGCCAGTGTACATCAACTCACAAGGAAAGATCAGAGCACCATTTTCTGACTGAGAACCCAACACATCCCACTTAACAAGCACCTGATAAGAATTCAACCACAACACACTCATGAGTGACAGCTGTGTAGACACCCATATGAAATCATTGATCATCTCTTTGAGTGCTCATCGCTCAATGATTTTAAGAAAATGAGTCTTCCTCCGCGACCAGATACACGGAACACTTTGTTGGACACTGAACAAAAGCTGTTAAACACATGCAGATATCATTACATGTAATTGGGTTGAAGGACGAAAGCCCGGATCCGTAACAAAAAGAAAATACAGGCTGGCCAGACATTTGGTATGCATGGACAACTGATGGGACATGAAAAATGGTATCCTCTACAACTTTTCTCTCAAATGCTCACCAATTAGATGGCCTGAGTAAAGACCTTAGTCCAAGGCAAAAGACCAAGATGAGTTTAAATAACATTTGACTATCTGGCATAAAGACACTTGTTATGCCTGATTGAATACTAGGATTACAGATATATCTGTACCATATTTTTTAGATAAGATTAAAAAAGTGTAACAGGGAAGATTGTATCAATAATGAAACCAAAACAAATGATATGAAAAAGAAGTATTTTTATTTAAAATGCAGTGAATATAGGAATGGACAGGATACTAATTTATGTATGCATTTTTTCCCTTGGCATTTGTAATCAATTAATTTTAAACTAGTCGCCCATCTCATATACAAGCTGTGTGCCTTGTATAATGAAGTCTGTAACAAACACGTCAAAAGTCTGCTATGTGACTAACTTTGCTCCATTTTTCCATCACGTACAGCAGCAGGGCACGACAAATCCTGGGCACAGTGGCATCTAGAAATGCTGCTGTTCCCTACAAGGAACTTGTCATCCAGCATTATGTCTGACTCCTACAACTTTTTACTTGGCTCTTAGACCCTAAACAAAATTGTCACTATCCTCGTATGTAGCTAAACATATTTACCTATTATTGCAGAACCTGGTAACAGAGAATGAGAAATTGCCAGTGGAGCAGATGGCTGTGTTCTATGAGGGCCAGCCCTTGGATGATGTTTGTGAGCTGGTTTCTTTCAGAGACGAGTCAACTTTAAATGTTGAGCTCAGATTGCTTGGAGGTATGTTTGATGTCTGGAGTGATCAATGATTGTCTTCCACGAAAATAAAAAGTTGCAGTTGTTGCTTTCTCACATTCCTTATCGGGTTTTTTTCTTTGCAGATAATTTTACAAAATGTATGCTAAATAAAATAATATGCAACTGGTAATAACTGCAAAAAAAAAGGCAATTTAGCAATACCAGGTAGTTATTGAAACAACTTTGTGTATTGGCTTTATATTGGATAAAAGAAGAGTGAAAATTATTTAAATGTATAAATACATTGTTTATGATTAGAAGTCAGTTGAAACAAATCTGCTTTAGCCTTCCATATTTGTAGGAAACTGAAGGAGCCATTTGAAATAGGAAATAATACACAGAAACTGAAGATAGCATCTTTACAAAATAGCACATTAAGCGTTCTAGTTGAACATATTTTAAAAAAGCTAATCAAATAAGTTATTTCAAGTTGCAGTCAATTATATAATTAAGTAGTAACAAACATATCAGTGTTTAATATTTGTATTTCAATAGGTGAGGAGAGAGAGACATTCATTTTTTGACAATCTTATAAAGCTTAGCTATGATAAGTTTGGCTGACTTGTAGCCTTTAGCAGCAAGAGAATAATACCATTTAAATGGTGATCATCATTTTTATGTATTGGACACCACCCTCAGAAACCATCTCCTTTTTCTGGGACTTCCCCTGAGAAACCAGACAGCCATTGCCTCTTTAACAATATATTTATACAGAGTTTCAGATTATCTATTGAATTTTTTGTCCAATCAATGTTTTTAAATGGATCTGTGCTGTTGAAATAGTCAGCTATTTTTGGTAAACATATTTTTGTTCAGAGAAATAGCTTCAAACACAAATGACTGCAAGCGAAGATTTTCAGCCAAGCAGGCATCAGCACTTATTCATTCATGGATTGTATTAGAAAATGATGATTTATCGAGTGGTAATAGTTTGAGAGACTGTGGTGTCTCCCGTCTGGACCTAGTTCTAGGCGTAGCAGAGAAACTACTAGAGGAACAAATAATGTTCTCATAAGTAGAAGATCGAGATCATAAAGTAATACATATTTCAAAAATATGAAATGTAAATACTAAAATTAAGTGTAAAGTATTTGTAAATTGATTTTTTGTTCTCTAACTGTGGCAACCAATTTCAAAATGCATGCAGAATGTTTAAGACACACATAAAACTTTCCTAACTTTGTAAAGTGCAAAATTTCCTTTTCTGTAAATTTATATTTGTTCTATTCAAATCTTTCATAAATATTTGAAACTTATGTTCATATAATTGGGGGTCTTTCATTTCTGCATATTTTGACATAGTATATTTATTTATAAAAATAAAGTATTATAATCTAAAAATCAGTTAACAGCAGCCATATAAAAAGTAACTCCTTAAAATAAGCTTGTAACAACAAGATAGTTAATGTCCAACTTTTATTGTAGATGATTTGTAAAGGATGGAGAAGTAGTAATTTAAGATATAACTCACTCAAAATACTTTTAATGGCTTTCGTTGCAAAGTTTATGAATCTGTTTGTCCTCTTTCCCCACAGGCAAGGTCCATGGTAGCTTGGCTCGTGCCGGTAAAGTTCGTGGACAGACCCCTAAAGTTGAAAAGCAGGAAAAAAAGAAGAGGAGGACTGGCCGTGCCAAGCGCCGCATGCAGTACAACAGACGGTTTGTCAACGTTGTTGCTGGATTTGGACGCAAAAAGGGACCCAATGCTCGCTCATAAAATGTAATATTTGTGGTGTATAAAAGTGTTGGAATAAATACACAATTTATTGCTATATGTTTTGTCAGTTTGTGAAGTGCATGCTTGATGGTTATACTTGACATATACTCATCAAAGTGCTGGAACATAACTGGCACACACCTACACGCTATAAATATAACATTCCTACAATTTCAATTTTAGAAAGTAACATTTACTTTAGCATAGTGCTTATTATTGAGATGAGTTGGTTTGTGCTAAAAATGCGCAGACTAAAATTCACTGTAGTTTGTTGGAAATGTCACGGCAGAATTAAAATACAAGCAAACGGAGTTGGAATCGACACTTTTAGTGGTAGTTTACTACAGTTGGGAAGGATCCACTTTATCACGATGTAAGAAGAGCTATTAAAACACATGACCAAAGAAGCAGGAGCTGCTGAGGTGGATCGGAAGGGTCCAGTAATAAAAGCCTATATTTACTATGAACTGCACAGGAAGTATTACGTTTTGTTTTTTAAAAATATATCTCGGCAGAATTTAACAAAAAAACTGATGTGCACCAATATTTTGATTGCATATTCTCATGGACATCCAAACCACTTGGCCTGCTGCTCCTTGGGGTGTACTGCTCTGTAGATAATGGCACTGCTGTTTTTATAGTAGAATTTTGCTACCATGGAATTACTTTCCCCATGTTAAGGCCACACAATTAATGTGGGTTTGTGTTGCAGTATTCGTTTTAAAAATATATTTTAGCATAAACAGAACAAGCCAATTACCATCCCTAGTCATTGAACAGATAAAGGCATGAACTATCTGTTGGGTACAGTTCAAATGGTCCCCTTTTGTTTTTATGTCTATAATAATAGGATAATGCTAAAAGGAAAAACCATGTCCAGATTTTAAATTCTGACTTTCTCTCCACATAATCTATTTGTACTTAACATACACAATATGAATACCTAGTGCTAGCATTTCACCAAGCATGGAGTGTAGGGCTTTTACAACAACTGTTGTATGACATTTTTCCCATTGCTGGGGTAGTCGAGGGGTTTTGAAGGCTGAGGATTACAGGCCGCTTCGCCACTGCTGTCGCCACATCGTGTGCTGGCTATGTTTGTTTATTTCACCCCCAACAGAAAAACAACATATGCCATACCAGGAATTTAAACTGCTGCCCTCCTTGTTGGCAGGCAGGCCTCAAAACCATTCGGCCACGTGCTCCTCCTTTTGCAGAAAGGATAAAAGTCAAGTGGTTTTTTTGTTTTGTTTTTTTACAACAAAAGTCCAATATTTCATCTTATAAGAAGTGTTGATCTACTAAAATGCTCATAATACACAAACAAATACAATTAGAACATTCAGGCTTTCACTGTAGTCCACAGGAATAATATACATTTTCCTGTTATAATACAAATTCCAACCACTACCAGTAAATAAATTCAAGGTTATAACTGATTCTGGCATTTTATTACGAATTTAAAAAAATACAAAAATGTGCAGGTTAATGCCGATGGCCCAAATTAATACAACAATGTGCAGTTTAATGCCGATGACCCCAACATTTCTGGTAACATATGAGATTTAGCGTGTCCATGAACAATTTAAAACACAAATAATTTGTATTAGGATGTGACAAAACTAGAGACAGTTGTGAGTACAACAAATGTTTTGTTCTAATTTGTTGCCACTAAAATTTAATGTCATGGCAATGTAAATAAATATAAGTCAAGCTTAGCGTTCCAAAAAGTGGCATATAAAAATGTACATAATAATAGAAAACATTTGCATTCATCGGTCAATATAATCCCTCACATACAACACATTATTTACAAACAGTGGTGTGAAATGTCTCCACCTCGAAGTAGACGTGTTTTGTCGTGAAATGTCTCCACCTCGAAGTAGATGTGTTTTGTGGTGAAATGTCTGCGCTTCGGAGTAGATGTGTTTTGTGGTGAAATGTCTCCACCGCGAAGTAGATGTGTTTTGTGTCCCTTGATCCTGATGGCTATGCCAGCCAAGATTAAAATTAAAAGATCCTAACAATCATAGTGCAACAATTTTTTATGTATAATCTGGTGAAGCCATTATGGAATGTTAACCTCAAAAACAACATGGTTGCAACAACAATACATGGAAAATGGGAATGCAGGCTTCTTTAACAAAAACTACAATGACTGATGTGCTTCCCTTAACTCGTTCAGAACACAGCGAAATTCCCATGTTTTGTGCAGCTCATTTTTCCACCCCTCTAAGATTTTCATATTGCGGTCATGTCATAAATGGGATTGCATGAGCAATAAGTAAATATAGCTCTATTTCTGAAATGGTAAAGAAGTAAACATTCAGCAACTAAAAAAAAAATGTTTAATGCACCAATTAACACATCAGATTTACCCAATATAGACTGCTAATTCATATGTTTTGGACACACTTGCTTTTGAAGCTACATCCATTTATGAAATTATCTAACGCAGACCTAACATGGCATTGGTTTAGCACGTGACAATTTTGAGAATCAATGTTACCTGATATGGAGACGTCCACTTTAAACAAATATTTTAAAAAAATTTCAAGTTTCACCGGTTTATTTATAGTCAAACACAGGAAGAATAGATCTACTTTTGTTTCCAAGTCATATAAAATGTCCATCATGCAGAACATGAAACAAAATGTATGTTTATTGTCTCCAGAGATAAAAATTCTATGTTCTTTTGTGAAGAATTAACTCCTCTGTCGGGAACGAAGACTATTTGATGTCTGGTCCAATAAAATATGCTGAGCAGATGGGATGTTTTCATGGCAGCCTGGCTAAAAAGGTGAGGGATTGACACAGATGAGGGCAAGCATAGCACAACTGCCTGGAGCATGTGAGGAAAGCGACGATAACCCACCACTTAACGTCCTTTTTAGGGCGCACAAAAAAGTAATCCTACTCATTGTGGGCATTCAATAACTCGTCTGTCAGAATAATTTAGATTGACTAGAAAAAATCTAAAATGAAGTGTTCATTTTCAGAAATAATTTCAAAGAAACTAATGTAAAGCACTTATTGTGCAGAAAAAAAGAGCAGATTTGTGTGCACAGATTCGCTATCGATAATAGAATTTAATGACTTAAACAGGTAGCAAATAATTTTTCTACAAAAACTGCTTCATTTTACTATTTTAAAAATATAAACTGAAACTAGAGAATCAACCTTCATTTCAGAAGTATCTTTTTAAAAAAAAAAAAAGGCTCTTAAATTCGCCGGCCACTAACAGTGGCCTCCCATCCTGTACAACAGGAAAAATCAGCCCGTCAGTGGGATCTCGTCCTGAAAGAATTTCACAATCATAAATATTAAAATATGTTATTCAGCTATACACTTATCAGACAGTTGTAGGTGGATTGTGCGTCAAGGTGGAATCACATATGCCATTCAATGCACAAATAATATAAAAATACAACTTAAAAATCCTTCATGTTTGTAATACTTGATTAAGCTGCCTGGTAATCATGACCCAAGTTAAGCTGCAGCTGTTGTATTAAGAAACCAAACCACCTAAGTACTTGTTCAACCGGGAGACCATTGCAATGCCACACATAGTTTCCTATCTTATCTGAGCATAAAATGGATGGATATTGATCTAAAATGACAACCAAGTGTTTCACATGAAATAGAAGTTACTGTATATATACCCACCTAAGCAATAACGTTTACAAATACAGAAAACAAGCTGAAGGAACATACAAGGACTTCCATGTGGCAAGGGTGAGACCCCCACCAAAAATTGCCATTTATATGTTTGATTTGCGGGAAGTTGTTGCTGGGTTCAGAAAGCAGGGTTGGTCACAAAAACTTTCAACAGATAAATACATCTAAAGCTGCTGCATTATATCATGGATAAAAAACAATTTTGGTGGGTGACCTAAATGCTAAGGTTGGGAATGATATAAGTTTTGAGGAAAATGCTGAGGACTTGGTGTGCATTAAATCCGATACTAAGAATGTTCACCAGATTGGACAACCATCCACTAACTCTTTACATATTACTACTAGAAGCAATTTAAAAAAATACCAGAGAATAAGAAATGCTGCGGGGAAATCAGGTCAGAACTCAACAAAATCCCAAATAACCTCAACAGTTGGAGGGAGAGAACTAATGCCTTGTTCAAATCAGGTGGCAGGATGAACCAATTTATCAAGTGTCTTACAGATTAGCAAAAACTATCATCCACAATCAGTGTAACTCAAAGTGGAAGAAAGACATGGATGTGAGCAACAGATCTGGCCCAATGTTCACAGACACCAATAAACCACTGTCTTTTGCATGAGAACAAGCCACTGCAGACTATTTGGCCACCTACATTGGCTCAAGATATCACACGAGTGAGTGCCCATGTGGAACCGGGGTTGAGACCTCCCCGAACACATCCTTTAGGACTGCCCAACACACAGAGACCTACGATGCCAGAGGGAGTTGAGATAAAAGCTGTGAGGCTTCCACCCAAACCTGGAGAGGACTTCAAACTTCGTCATGGCGACATGACTACAGATCTTGCAAGACAAACTGGCCTGAATGCAGAACAAGAAGCATTACAAAGCAGTTATAAAGGAAACGGGAAAACGTGGACTGAGCTGAAATGGATGCCTCACGACAGGAGGACTTGGTGTGTATTTCTTTAAGACCTGTGCTTCGCAGGGAGCTTTTAATGTTTGATATGACCTGTTACAAAATAAAATGACCAGGCCACAATCAAAATTCAAACGATAAATGTGTTTTCAAACAGTAAGTTAGGATAGGAATTTAGCCACCTATTTAATAAACGTGTTTTTCAAACCTTTGCCCATCTTTGAATTGAAGACCTGATATGTAACAAGTTGAAAGCATTAGAATCAAATTAAACAATTGGGATCAAGATACAGAGCAGGGCATGAGCTGCAGCAACCCATAGCTGACTGCTAGTGTCAGGGCCAGAGCTGCCAAGACCCTTCTACGCCCTCACACGGTGATCCTGGATAACAGGATGCAAAAGAGCAGACTGGCTAAGGAGAAGGGATTGAAGTGGGAATGCTAACCAGGTACTAAAAAATGTTTGCTGGAGTCAGATGTGTTGGACCGAAAGGTGCAAATATCGCAGTCAGGCTGTAAACTAAAACGCATTCCGTTCTCTGGAGTACATTCTACTACTTAAGCCCTTTTCAGGGTTTCGTAACGGGAGATTGAGAACGGCCGAAACCAAGCCAAATTAAACAATTGCTGAAAATGGACAGCTTAAATATAAAAATACCATAAATTCTTGTTTTTAATCTTTATTAGAATTTATTCTTTATGGAGAGAATGAAAAATTAGATGGGATCCAGGACATCCCAGATGCTAAAGAAATATCAAATGTAATATAAGCAAAATTATCTACACAAATTTAGCTAAATGAAACAAATGGGTGCAGTTGACGAAGCAGCACAGCGAATGAGCTGACAGCAGCCTGAGACTTATAGCTGGCTGCTTGCATAAGGGTCAATGAACCAGAGCTGACAAAGACCATATTCCACGTCCAAGTGATGGAGGCACTGGAAATACGGATCACAAAGAGAAGACAAACACGATGTCCAAAAAAGCCAGATGTGTTGGGCTGAAAGGTACAGATATCGCAGTAAACTACGACAAAAAGTCCTTTTCAGGACGACCACAGAAGAAGAAACAAATGAGTTAGGTGAAGCGGGGATCGAACTGCCAAAAAAATATATGAAAGACATAAGACATATAAAAGCTTATATTTACATTATGGGCGATCATAAAACATTAATTCCTCTCAATCTTGACCAATAGATGTTCTGTGTAGTGACAACATTTTGATTACAGATGATCTTATGTTCCAGTGTTCAAGAATAATGCTGATACTTTTTGGCATGGATGATTCTTATTTTCAGCTGCAATCCTTTCTACTGTACAACAAATTTCCTGGAAAGAAATTGAGGTGCAGAGTGAATAAAATAGTTAACACTGCTGAGCTCCAGCGGTAGTATATTTAAATTATACATGAAGAATCTTCATTAATGGGTACTCTTAACGTAAATACTTGACCTCTATGTTGTTGTTGTTATCTCATAGCTGCTGAGCAACCCTGCTCTTGGGAGCCCAATGCCATTCTTATATAGATACAGGTCTTCTTCAGTTGTTTCACTTCTCTGTACAGTGTGTTGGCAATTGTCGGCAGTGCTATAAGAATCTTTTCCTCATGTCCACAAGCGTCTTGAACTCAATGAGTAGGTGTCAAACTGTTTCATCAGGGTGAGAGCAATGTCTGCACAAGGGTAGGTGCTGGGGATTGATGTGGTTCAAGTGGCTATTGACTCTGGTGTGTCCTGTTCTAAACTGAAAGATGAGACTTTTATCCCTTCTATGTAGTTTGTTTATGTTATCATTACCTTTTGGCTGTGAAATTTTGCTAAATACACTGCGACCTTTTGTTTATGTCGCCCATCTGTTCATTCAGATTTCGGTGGTATTATTCTTAATAATTCGTCTTACTGTGTGGTTACTTTAGGGTCTATCCAATTGTTGTTTGGAGGCTCCTATTTTTGCCAGTCAGCATTCTAGTTTCCTGGTAGCCCACTATGTCCAAAAATTCATTGCAAGGTGCCATTAATGCCGTGGGCAGTGTTAATGTTGTTGATCACACACCCCACCAAGAATATCTCCTTTTTGTTGCATGAGTTGTGCTTCAGCACCTCCAGAACCAACTTGGAGTCACTAAAAATCAGTGTCAAACTATTGGTGTAAAGTCTCAACTGCAGTGTTTATAACCTCAGCCTCAGTTTCATCATTTGAATGGTTTTCGCAGCACGAATCACAAAACTCATTTATGGTCTCTAAAATAATAAATAAGTTCAAGATGGCTGTAGACACAAGTTCTAGTTCATGGAGTTTATATATTTTTCTGCGTTCGTTCTCAATCTGCTACTAGGTCCTGAATAGGACTTTGCAAGTAGCAGGATGGAGTCAGGAGAACGGAATGAGTTGTGTTGTAGTTTACAGCTTGGCTGTGATTTTTGCACCTTTCTGTTCGACACATCCGTCTTCAGCAGAGAGTTTATGTAGACAATAGGGGGATCAAGATGCTGAGCAGCGCATGAGCTGCAGTGGTCAGCGACCCATAGCTGACTGCTAGCATCAGGGCCAGCGAACCAAAGCTGCCAAGACCCTTCTACACCACCACATGGTAATCCTGGATAACAGGCTGCAGCAGGGCAGACTGGATTTCAAACTTCTACAAATGAGAAAAATATCTTTGAACAATTCTCAAAATAACCCAGGCCAAAAAGTTTACAGAGTGTGAAGTTGCCTTCAGGGTTTGATAGAAAGCTTTAGAAACATCACATAAAGATACATTACACATTGCTTCCCCTGGGGATTGGTAGAAGAAACAAATCTCCAATTTGTATGTGATCTAGCTAATATTAGTAACAAGATTTTCAGTCAAATAGTTTGTCTCGACAAGATTTTTATATATATATATTTTTTTTGGCGTTCATCTTATTTCTCTATTCCCCAAGGTGGTGTGGGTTGCATTGTGTTTTTTATTCTGCACCTGTCGGTCCAGTGCATCCTCCTGCATTTTCTAAGGGTTTGCTTTTCCGAGGTAATGGCCGGTACTTGATTTGGAGCGAACCCAGCACATTCGGATTGTGCGCCGTGTCACTTAACCACTAGCCTACGCCATACCCTAGTAAAGATATGAATCAAGGATATTCTATAAGATCGGGTAACTCTTGTACTTTATAGACCAGTTTATATCCACAGAAATCTCTCAACTAAGTAAATTTAACAAATCTATATGTGCTTCTATGCTACTGAAATGAACACATTTTTTTCTTATATGCCATGCTAATGTTGCTAGTTCACAACTTCATACCCTTTTACTATCTATCTTCTGCAAGTGATTAAGTTAGATCTACAGGCCTGTCATCCCAGTTTAACAGATATATAAATCAAGGATACCTGATAAGGTCTGGTAGCTCTGGTGCTTTATAGATCAGTTTATGTCCGTATCCAAGATGACTTTCAAATGTAATAAACTCCACATTCCCTGTCTTATGATTTCTGGTGTCTCTGGCCTTGTGGTACAGCTGATAGAAATGGGAAATAACATGACAAATGTATTTGAATAACCACAAAATAATTGGTTTCAGACAGTTCTTAATGCATCATGCCACACATGACATTCCTATACACTTTCTCCAGTCCAAAAACTAAAGATGTAAAAATAGAACAGCACAAGACAAATATAAAGGAAATGGAGAAGATGTAGGTAGAGATGGAATGGATGGCTCAGGACAGAAGGACATGATGTGACATTTGTTGAAGAACTTGCTTAACATATTAGCCAAACTCTGCAGTTTGACTCAATTTGTCTGGCTATAAACTAGTGGTGCAGGTTGATTTCCTCCATACAGGGGACGTCATGGGCTAGTGGTTAAGTGACACAGCTCACAATCTGAAGGTGCTTGGTACGATCCCCATCACAGCACCAGTCGTTAGCCCGAGACCAAACCCTTAGAAAATGCAGGAGGAAGCAGACCCTTACATAAAATGCATGCCGGAGTCGAATGCACTGGGTTGACAGGCGCAAAATAAAAACATAGTGCAATGCACACTACCTTGGAGAATAGGAAAAATAAGGCGAACGCAAAAAAAAAAAAAATTTTCCTCTGCACGGCCTGGAGGGGGTGCTATAATAACACACCGAAACCAATCTGAAGTTCCTGCTGGCTGAATACTTTGGCACAAGGCTGCAGATCATCGTTCACGAAAGTGCGAGTCCATCCATAGCCTGTGTGAATATCTCCTAGCCATGCCAAAATAAATGTCACTGTCCGCAAACAGCGTGAAGCTATGCAATCTTAGGGTCACAGTCCAAGGAGACTTGTCCTGTGATATTTTCTCCATTTCTTGTATCTGCCTCTAGGTGTCTTTTCCATGTGTTTATTGACCTTCCTTTGCCTCTTCTATGCCAGATAATACTTCAGATGGGTTGCACCAACATAAACGTTCCACAACACTGATCTGACTTAACAGTTCTCCAAATAATGAGTTATTTCATTTAACAAACGTTTGTCTATTAACAACAAGTACTTAAGTACAATAGAGCACTCGCTTTTCACAGCAAAGGTATGGAGGTTCAGCTATCATTACTGGCATGCTCCAGCTGGCCCAGTTGTAAATAGGTACCTGACTTACTGTTAGGGAAAGAAAGGCAGCAAGGAAGAGAACTAGCCAGCCTACCTAAAAAACAAGCGGTGGCTTCGTACAATGAAATTCTAAACACCTCATCTTATACAGCAGTGCCTGCTATAGGACTACCTTTATCTTAAATGTGTCTCTATTTTATTGAAGTGAGAACATTTCTTTTCTTATGCGCTATGCCAAAGAGCATGATGATCATAGTCCACAACCTCATGTTTTTAGTTCTATCTACCTTCTATGGGTATGTTCATTGAATATGATACCGTAACTCAGAATGCCATCACAATGTCCAGATATAGCTGGCAGCCCCACATCTTTGTCGCTGCTCTGTACCTCTAGCTATATCTGGCATAATAAGTCACTATGGGCTCAGAAAATGTTCATAGGTCTGAATTCAATTTTCAATATTTATCAATTCTATTGCTGACTGCTACATACCATGATGTTAAACTTTTAATGTGAGTCTTTTTGATATTCTACGTACCTTTTCCCCATAATTTTTGCTGGTAATACAACATATAAGGATTGATTTATTCACATTTTTGCTCCAAGCATAACACCGTCACTACAACTGGCCCCTATACAGGAAGCCTATATCCGAACGATTGCAGTTTTATGCCAATGATTTTACACGATGAGGCTGCATATTACATGTATAACTCTCTGCAGTCACCTTTTATGACATCTTTGGAAAGTTTCAGTGATGCTATTCTTTTCAACCCAGGTATGACTTAGGTGACAGATCATTTGAGAATGGAAATAAGTGAATTAAGCACTTACCTTTCTTCCAAGATCAAAAGGAACAATATAATCATCCTTAGCATGAAGGATCATAATATTAGGTGTGACAGACAGGATGCTGGAAAACAAGAAGGAAACACATGATTAAAAATAAAGACAATCCAGTGATTAAGAATAATAAAACACAGTTATGAATCACTGCACTAGATCATTTGCTCAGGAGCAGTGGAGTGCTGTTAATGGTCTAGGCTAGTTCCCAGTCATTTTAATTACAGCAATCTATTTTAAATTAAATTTTCACGCGACCTAAAAGCATAAAATTGAATTAATAGCATTTATATTCGTCACTGATTCTCAATTTGCCTCACAATACTCAACTTTATTTGTGCTCCCCAAATGACAGCACTCAAGTCTTATCTGTTCTCTATGTGTAGAGGACTATACAAACCCGTCTATTCTCTTTGTGCAATAAGATACATGCTAACCACTTGGCGTTCTGTCAAAAGTAAATGTAATTTTTGTTTGCTTCTTGTGAGTGATAGTGTTGTCATTAAGCTTATGTAATTGTTCCTGTTAATGAAAGAGATCATGTGAAGTGCTAAACTGTATGATTGTCAATATAGTTTGATAGCATGAAATATGGAAGGGGACTTGGAGATTTGGAAACTGTTCCCTCACAACAAAGCTTGCCAGAGACAAGTAGCAGGGTTATTGTGAGTAGGTCAGATGGATGTAGCATGACCACGTGTCACTGTGTTCTCGATTGATTATTCAGTTTTGTTTGGAACCCTCAGTTTTTAAGATAAGCAGCAAGTAATAATGGAAAGTAGGCCAACTCCAGACATTTCTGTTAAAACAATTTATGAAAGACTATACACGTAATTTCAAAACATTATTATACTTCTTCAAAATGGTTAACTGCCTACAAATAAAACGACAGACTATTGTTGGCCTTGTGTGCTGTTCAAAACAATTCAAAGAGTGAGGAATAATAATGGATTTTGTGATATCAGTTATTTTCACAAAGTCAAGATGTGCAATGGAAAAACTCAATCACACCTTTCCGTGATAACTAAATTAAAATCTTTTGGGGAAAACCAGAATATATATTTTGTTATATATACAGAATACATTTGTTTATTACATTTCTAAATATTGTGTGTCCATCGATTGAAGTGAGCCAAACTGTAAAAACTATGACCAGTAAAAATTTCACTGTTAAGCTACATATTGTACATTATAGTATTCCTCTCTAGTCCAATAATGAAAGACATCCTCGAACCTAGTCCCCTTTGAGAAAAGTCACCGCATGCCACTGCTCAGGAGAAAGAAAAATAACACAGGTTGAAATGCGAGTTTAACAAAATTTGATCTTGAGCCATAGTCACGATGTCATACTTAAGCCCTATATGCTTTAATCACAGTAACTTTCTTCTGCCTCCCAGTCTTCTTCGTTCGTTCTTAATCTCCCACTACCAAGCCCTGAAAAAACCTTTCCAAGCAGCAGGATGTAGTACAGTGAACGGAATGCATTGTGTCGCAGTTTACAGCTCATCCTTTCGGCCTGACACATCTGAATCTGACAGGCATTTTTTAGTACAGAGTTAGCCTTCCCTCTTCGATCCATTCTCCTTAGCCAGTCTGCTCTGTTGCAGCCTGTTATCCAGAATCACCATTGAAAATTGCATTATGTGGTGCGTTGCAGTAACTTTCCTCGCATTCTGATAAAGGCGATTGTACTATGCTTGGTTCCATTTTCATGCCGCTCACTACTACAGGGATCACATCCATCCCCCACCTTCGTTAGCCAAACTGCCATGAAACAGCATATTTCCAGTGAGAATTGGTCTTTGTGCATGACAAGAAGAAGAATAGCACCACTGCCTCACAGAGAGTATGTCGTAAGAGGCGACTAACTGTGAGACATGGTATAACACCGGCCACGGTTAGGTGGTTTGTTTAGAATAGCATAGATGGCGTCTAACAGGCTGTGGGTCACTTTGCTCTAGTGTTTGAGTCTATTAAGATGAATTCACACATCGGTTAACCACCTAATGCAGCGGAGTATTAAGCTGCTCAAGTTTAGCCAGCTATGCAGGAAATCATTCTCCCGGCTATATCCAGCTCATACTGGGACCTGCACAGAGACATCTGCACCTGTAGAAGTACAGGTCGACTAAGAATGGAGAGAGGGAGTTTGTGTTTATGTCTTGGTTAGTATATTCCATCTGGACCTGACTATCATTGTCCGATCAGCATGTTTTACCTGACTAGATGGATGCTGCTCTCCTCTCAACTAACGCATGTGTTAGTAGTTGATGTAAGTTGGGTCGTACAAAAATTGAAGTTTAGCGAGAACATGGCGGATGAAGCTGTTAACAAAGAGGAGCTACATTCTGTAATCCATTTTTTTAAGCAGCAAAGGGGTGAAACCTTAAAATCCATCTGCAAATGAAGGTTCGGCACAGCATATCATTCATGATGTGCTCCCCTTCTACAGAGTGCCTGCTATGATAGCCGCCTACAGAATCTAGCAATGATGTAGTACATGAGTGACTAAACTTGTGACCAATAGCCTTTTTTAAATTTTTTTATAGAGGAATCCATTGTATTGAACATAGTGGTCATGACCAAATGGGAAACCGAACATACTGAATACACAAAAAAACGATGCCTATTAACAGATGAACAGAAGAGAGCAGGTCGTGGTCTTCAGACTTCGCACTGGCCACAATAGACTTAGGTACCACCTATTCAACAAATTGAAGATAGGTGGCACTGACGAATGTCCGTGCGGTACCGGGAAAATGACCGCTGAGTATTTGCTGCAAAACTGCCCGACATACGAGGATCAGAGAGAGCAGATGTGGCCATCACCAGTGGCAACACTAGACAAGCTCTATGGCAGTGTCGACAGCACTCAGGATGACCGCTGCTTTTTTCGAAAAAATAAA
This sequence comes from Ariolimax columbianus, assembly GCA_036924085.1. NCBI lineage: Eukaryota > Metazoa > Mollusca > Gastropoda > Stylommatophora > Arionidae > Ariolimax > Ariolimax columbianus. Next base: position 20,196,444 of record JAVGWX010000013.1, read on the forward strand.
GGTTGATGTCTGACTGCGTACGAAGAAGAAGAAGAAGAACATAGCGGAGACTACATTGAGAAATGGTAGCTGTGTGCAATTTTTTTTTCTTAATAAATTTATAAAATAAAAAATGGAAATTCACATGTACAATATATGGCTATTTCTGCTACAGAAACGATTACAAGACGAAAACACAACATACAATGTTTCTTGCATGAAGACCGTCTGCAGTGGTGGGGGAAAAAAAATGCAAATAGGTGAAAGAAAGAGGCTAATTATAAATTTATCAGTGCAAATATTACAAGCTTTAAGTGTCATACTTTTCATCACTGCTGAAGTAGATCCCGTATTCTCCTATCCCATCCACAAAGATCCACTCAAACCAAGGCAGCATACGGTAAGGCTAAAAAGATTTTAAAAATTAGATACTTATTTTTCCATGTATACATGTGCAGTATTCTAAATACACTGGCATTTCACATCTATTACACATTGACAGTAATAAACTAGATTTTTATAAAATCTCCAATACACTATAGAAACAAGTTACACTCACAGTAGACACTCGATCGGGTGGTACCATCGATGGAAAGAATAAAACCACTGCCATTTTCCCACTTTACAATGAAAAATATAATGAGCAATGCTTACCATTAGAGTGAAAAGGTCAAAGATTTTCACATTTTTAGAAACAGGGACTTTAATTAAAAGGGAACCACTGGAGAGGTGGACTATGCTTCACATTGGAGCAAAAAGGCGAATGACTGAATAGCAGAAATTGCCATTAGGGATAAAGTGTTTCACATAAATTTCACTGTAATGTCACACCCTTTTCTTAGGTAAAAGTGACTAGTTTCCTTTCTCAGCCTCATGCCTTCCTTAATTGTATTTCAGGTACTCATTTACAACTTGTCAAACTGAAGTGTTTCAAGATAAATGATTGAAAAACGTCTCCTTGCCATACGAAACAAGAGCTCTAGCACTCAGGCCTTTAAAAATATTATATACTTTACAGGAATGGAGGTGGGCAGGAAGATTAACGTCTGGCCAGGCACAACATACTGATCACACATGCTAGTTAGGGTCAGGCAAAATATACTGGCCAAGACTCCCACCTCTAATTCTTCACAATCCTTCTTGGAAACTAGCTATTTTCATGGCAGTCTGGCTAACGAGATGGGGGATCAACGTGATCCCCGTAGTAGTGAGCGACAAGCATAGCTAAACGGCCTGCAGGACCCTGGTCCACCTCCATCAGCATGCTCGGGATGTGAGGAAAGCTACTACAACCCACCAGTTAACGTCCTTTTCAAAAGAGTAAAGCAACTCATTGCGGGCATTAGAAACAACAACATACAACAATGGAAGGAAAATAAAATGGTGTGGAGATTGGCAAAGACAAAAGATGCATAACATTATTACAGACACAAGAAATAATCCAAACTAGAATTCACGGTATAGGAATAACTGAAGAAAGGTTAGACAAGAAGTACAAAACCTGCAGACATGAATACCAATGTGTAAGTGTTGTTATAATAATAGCTAGCCATCGTAAGCGATGACGACAACAGCAGACAGACATGTTGTGCTGCACCTCGCCGGTGAGTCCAAAGGTGACTGTATAGTCCAATTCTGGTACTAACACCCCTTCCATACGTGTAGCATTTAAGTCAGAATTGGATATGTGAGTGTCATTTTTTTGGTCTTTTCGCAACGTGCATTTTCTCTGTGCCTCGAAGGCCGGTGTCCTCAGCAATGAAGGCACCTCTGGTGGTAGTTCTACGCCATGCCTGTACGAGGCATTCTCATGAATTTGCTATCACGCTTGCAACTAAAACTAAATAATTCATGCGCAGCCTTGTTCATTAGAATTAAATTATTTTCATGTTTATCCCTCTTTGTATTCCAAAAACCATTAGCAATGAACACATAACTACAAACAAACAAGTAGGCAAAGTGAAACAACCAAATCTTAACTCACCAAACCCAGAGGATGATTCTTGGCAGCTTCGTGGATATTATTGAATGGTGACTCCAAAACTATACCTGCTGGGTGGTCACCTAAAAAAGGAGAGAGAAAACTCTTTACAGCTGATAAAAGTATTTTCTGTCAACTGTTTAGATTGAAATTCACGTGAACTGTGAAGAAAAATGCATAGACTCCAGATTTATATTATACTTTCATAGAACCCAGTCAAGACAGCAGATGAGCTCGCAAAAGCCGGAACGCAAGATTCCACAGAGCTATAAAGAAGCAAAGACACTATTCAAATGAGCCATGAGAACAGAATAGACAGACCAGCACAAAGAATACAAGCTAGAAAATGACAGCATAGACAAACTTGGCAGAAATGGGAAGACAAAGATATTCAGACTCAAAACAGGACATTGTAGACTCAAAGCCCACCTCCACAAAATGGTTCTCAGAGACACCGCCACGTGTGACTGTGCAACACCAAAGCAAACACTAGAAAATATTCTGCCGGACTGCCCGATCTATGCAGACCAAAGAGAGACAGTCTGGCATGTGGGAGCAACCATGCTCGAAAAGTTAGGGGGGGGCCAGCGCGTAGACCTGAAACCCTAAAATGCAGTCTCCTACGTGAACCTCACCAGACTAAAAACATAGCATCAGTTGATTGAAGAAGAAGAGGAATAGAGCCCATACAAATTTGGAAATATAAAATACATTCTCAGCTCACAGGTCACACAAAAAAGAGACAGTGGGTCAGATTGGGCCCGCAGTTTGCTGTGTCTGCCAAACTGATCATTTATAATTTGGCTTGGCTTGGCTCCGTTCATTCTCAATCTCCCGCTACCAAGCCCTGAAAGGGCTTAAGTAGCAGAATGTAGTCCAGAGAATGGAATGCGTTGTGCCGTAGTTTATAGTTACAGCTTGACTGCAATATTTGCACCTTTTGGTCCAACACATCCGTTCAGCAAGCATTTTTTGAGTACCGGGTTAGCATTCCCTCTTCGATCCCTTCTCCTTAGCCAGTCTGCCCTGCTACAGCCTGTTATCCAGGAATACCGCGTGGAGGTGTAGAAGGGTCTTGGCAGCTTTTGTTCGCTGGCTCTGGCGCTAGCAGTCAGCTATGGGTAGATGCTCAGCATCTTGATCCCATTTATAATTTAATTTATGTGTCTTCAGATCTAGTAATCATAACTTTAGCTCGAATTGTTTAATTATTAATTTATTTTGAAGAAGAAAAAACTATTTGACTTAAGGAGTTGTTGCTATTGTCTTGAACTGTAAGAAACATATCTTATACGTGCAGGACAGGAAAGAGTCAAGATATATAACAAGGAACACACAAGCAAAAAACAGTGAGCTATGCTAAATAAATATTTATATATCAGAATATGAGTGTCATATTGTATAATACATTTCATTAGCTATGATCACTATTTTTGTGTGTGTTCAGTTCTAACTGCATTATAGCCAGATTTCATAAAGGTTTAATATTTGATTGGATAACTATCTGAAAGTGATGTGAAACCAATAGCTAGGAAGTGCAGCGGCACATAAACAAAGATTGTAAATGTTGTAATTACCGGTAAAAATATAACAAAGAAATAGACTGACATTATAAACTTCAGTTTTTCCGTGTATTCTATAGCAAAGAGTCTCCTACCTTCATCGCAGAGTCTTTTGGCAAGTTTGGTAGTCACTCTGTAAAAAAATAACAATCATATTGTCATTTTTAATATACTATCGCTGATTATAATAAATTGTTGTTTAATCACAAGGATAAGGGGCCTCTATAAAGAGAGGCAAGGCATGAATGCATGAAGCAGCACATGTTTGAAACTCGCAAGTTTAAATTGGTCCATGTTCTAGAGTTACTTCCGTCTTTACCGATTTAAACAGAGAAAGTGTAGATCGACTTTGATAAACAGAGTTTTGAAAGAATATATTCTTCTTTTTCAATCAGTGTGGACTCTGCCCATTATTGGGGATGGTCAAGTAAGTTGTTGTAAAAGATCTTTATAAAGTAGTTCAGTTTAGTTCATTGATATAGATGTAATAAATACATTTGAAGTGAAAACTAACAGATAGGCCTATCCCAAAGAGAACAGTAACAGTGGCAGCACTAGACAAGCTCTATGGCAGTGTCGACAGTCTCAGTATGACAGCTGCTTTATTCTAATAAATTCAAGTTGACGTCTGACAGCGTATGAAGAAGAAGAAGACTATATTGACCAATTAATAAAAAGGTTACATGCTCTCAAAGTCAACGACCATAGTAAAATATGATGTGCTGAAAATTAGTGCAGCTGCAGGGAAAATTGCGTCAATTTATTAATGTAGCCTGGTAAAAGTTAACACTCAAATGTTTCTAATCACAGTTATAAATGATATGCCATATGCTGTCCAGCACTAATGACAAACACATATTATAATACACCAAAACATATCATTTTAACAATTTACTGTCTCTAAATAATGATTTTGCATATGCCTAGCAACCTGATTGTTGAAATACATTTGCACAGCAAACACAATTGTAAGGGGTGCTTTAGCATATGCTCGCAGTAAAGGATCAAAATTGCAGTAGTGGTCGTAAACTTTGAAAAAGTGAAAGAGGAACAAAAAGAAGCAGTGAATTATTTGAGGTTCCTTTTTCTACACAACATTGTTTCAAGTTGGGATGTCTGAGTGTATCCCAGCTGTGTCTAGCAGATCTGAAAGTAACAAATTAGCCTTCCCGTGTGAAAGTACAGAAAATCATTTCATAGATGTGGCCACATGTGGTTGTTTAGTGAAAGTAGAATTTACATTTATAATGGATTCAAGAACAGAATCAAAAGCGGCACTGGTTTTTTTCCTTCAAAATGCTATTAAAAAACACAGCTTTCTTCTGATAATGGAGCACTAGATATTTCATGAAACCATTTATAGTAATGTATGTAGACCTAACGTTTTTATACTGGTTTAGAAGACTCTGCAGAGTCTTGTCTCCACTACTTCCTGTGGCAATGCATTCCAAGCATTCACCACACTCAAATAAATATTTCCTTATGTCTAATCTGGACCTTTCTTTAGTTAATTTTTAGCTATGCCCTCTTGTTCTTGTAGGTGGTTGTATTTTGAAAAACTTGTTATAGTCTAATTTATCCATTCCTCTGATCATCTTATAAACCTGTATTGTCACCTCAAATTCTTCTTTCTAGACACTGTAGGCTGGTTTTTTTTAGTCTTTCCTCATAGCTGTAATTCTGGAATCAGACTATCAGTTTTGTCATTCTTGTTTGTATTCTTTCCAGCATGTTTATGTCCCCTCTACGATAAGGACTCCACACCTGTACACAGTACTCCAATCTAGGTATAAACAATGCTTTATACAGTTTGACTATCATTTCCTTTGCTCCTATGTTTAATATTTCTTTTTTTTCATACCTAACATTGCATTTGCCTTTTTCAATGCTACCTGGATTTGCTCACTCACTTTACCTGTATGATCTATTATAACCTCTAGGTCCCTTTCCTTTTCTATTATTCTAATATTGTTCTCGCCCATTCTGTAATTATGTTCCCTATTTGATCTACCTATGTGGATGACTGCACATTTATCTACAATAAACTCCATTTGCTAGCTCGCAGACCATTCTCAAATTTTTATCTAAATCCGACCTCAATATATCCACTTCTGCTTTGGATGATACACTACTGCATAGTTTTGTGTCATCTGCAAATTTTGCAATCATGGATCCCATATCAATGTCCAAATCATTTATATATATCAAGAACAAAATTGCTCCCAAAACTGAGCCCTGTGGCCCTCACCTCCTTATTTCACACCACTCAGAGTACTCCTTATTTATGCCCACTCTCTGCCTTCTTCAGGTTAACCAATTTTCAATCCATTTTGCAACTTCCCCACCTATTCCATGTTAGTTTAACTTTCTAAATAATCTTTGATGAGGTACTCTATCAAAGGCCTTAACAAAATAAAGATAAAAAACATCCACTGGCTCCCCTTTATCTATCCTTTTAGTAACCTTCTCCATGAATTCTAATAGATTTGTTAAGCACGATCTCCCTCTATTTCTGATTAGATTAAACTTATCTAAATGTATTACAATGTTCTCTTTGATTATTGACAATTTGCAGATTATACTTGTTAAACTCACCGTTCTATAATTTGCTGGGTCTGATTTTATGCCCTTTTTGAATAAGAAGATCACTCCTGCATCTGTCCAATCCCATGGAATAATCCCTTTTGCAAGTGATTGAGAATATATAGCTAATGGTTTTGCTAGTTGGTCTCTAATTTCAAATAGCAATTTTGGATGAATACCATCTTGCCCTGACATTTATCCACTTTCAACCCTTCCAATTTTTTAAAAACCATTTCCTCTGTAACACAGATTGATCTTAATCCCTCTGTATCCATATCTATAGGCTCTGGGATCTTGGAGTAGTCTTCAGCTAATCTAAGCTGCCTCCCTATTCTTACTTATTATTTTTCTTGTACTGTCTATGATAGGGCCTACTTTATCTTTCGTTCTTTGTTTATTTCTAACAAAAGAAAAGCTTTTACTATCAGTTTTGATCCAATGAGCACGTTTTTTTTCTAAGTCTATTTTTGCTACTTTTGTTCACTTTCTATGTTTTGCTTGTCAAAATTTTAAAAATACTTTTCTTTTGATTTACCTGCCTCTAGATATTTTTCCATGCTTTATTTTTTAGCTCTTCTACATTTAACTACAAATCTAGTTATCCACTTTTTACACCTGGGGTTTACTTCTCTACATGGAACATATTCCTCTTTTAGCTTTTCTAGAACTGTTTTGAAACTCTACATGTAAGTAGCATGTCCTTCACAGAACATCGCTCTTACAGCTGGCAACATATTTCGCTCTTATAATAAGTTTGTTGGCAAGTGTGCAGTACGGTAGGGTGGCATTACTGTCTGTGCGCGAAGGAGCGATCTCACAGAGAGAGAAAAAACCACTGTCTGCTAAACTGGACACAGCAAGATTTTAACATGATTGCCTCACGTTAATGATATTACTCCTCATTTTATTATTTACTAATATGGAGGGAAAATAGTGGGAGGGTCTTTAAACATACTACAAAAAAAACAAACAATGGCAGAATCCAGGACAATTGGGGTTTCAAGACTGGAGCCCAGGAACCAAAAAAAAAGGTGGAGAGCATGTCTTGTTGCTTTATGTTTCAGAAAAAAGCAGACAGTTTAAATAAGTAGTGTAGTAATGCATGTTGTGTCTGTCTGTGACTGCTGCTTGCATAGAATGATGGGTCAACTTAGGCAGAACATATATGGAACAACAGCATCCTCAATATATGTAGAATCATCATCATCACTCCAAAACTCATGAGCAACCAGAGTTATACATTTGTAAAGGTTAGCTTATCACAATAAGTTACAAGATCATACATACATACCCAGTTCCCAATGAGTGTCCCCATATGAAGATTTTAGAGTCTCCGACCCTTTCTTTTAACCACTTGTACGTAACGTATGCATCAGCCACAACACCATCTTCTGTTGGGTACCCACTAGAATCCCCATATCCTGATAATGACCATAAAAAAATGCATGTTTTATTGCTCTGTAATACTCTCATATACATTCATCATAATCATTCCTTTTATTTGACCGAATTTGAGCATAACGCCACCAGAATGCATTTTATTTTCTTGAAGGAAGTCTGTAACAAAGTATTTATCTGTTCTTGCTTTGTTGTTCTATAGCATATTGTTATACATCATATGGTAAGAATTGACAATATGGCTTGGCTTCGTTCGTTCTCTCTCTTCCGTTACCAAACCCTGAAATAGCTTAAGTAGCAGAATGTGGTCCAGAGAACGGAATGCGTTGTATTGTAGTTTACAGCTTGACTGCGATATTTGCACCTTCCGGTCCAACAATATTCGGCATTGACAATATAATCCACATAACATTGAGTTTGCTGGGGACCCTTACATTGCACTACAGTCAGGAGGACCACATTCCACTTTCTCATTACGACTCCATCTGCCCCAACATCCAGGAAACATACAATAGGTGCGACATGCTGGAGGCAAATGACAAGGCAATTCATGCCTCTGAATACATGCTGTATGACGTGGTGTTTAGACATGGAAAGGAAGGAAGGAGTTATGACTCCAGGATGTAATAAAAGTCACAGTAACCTGATACCAAAAGAGATACCTTCAGCACGAGTAGCTTCAAACAAAGCATACATGATTAGATTGACAGCATAATACACATCCCCATCCTTACATACTGTAGCAACATTTATAGGATGGTCCAGTAACCATATCATTTTTTTTCAGCATGACAATTTGGGGACAGGGTTTGCCTTCCCTCTTCGATCCCTATTCTCTTAGCCAGTCTCCATGGTCGTGATCTATTTCCAGGACCACCGCTTGAAGGCAGAATAGCGTCTTGGTCAGCTGTGGGTCACTAACCCTGATGCACGCAGCCATCTATAAGTCGCTGGCTTATGTCAGCTCATTTACTGCTGCATCTTAGATTTCTCCTTAGCATCCAAGGGAACAACTTAGGGTCTGGTTGTAGACCTTACTGAATGCATGTAGGAGGACCCAGTAATGGCGAAGCATCAGGGTAAAAGAGTTGGAAGGAGGCTGTGTGCAGGACTTAATGATCCCCGGGAAGAGACTAGAACCAGATCATTGTAATTTAGCCTTGCGCTTTTAGACAGACCCTGGATGGCAGGGAATGTATAGTATGCCACTAGAGTCCCTGTCGGTGAGCCTAAAACCAGAAAGAACCTTCCAGCTGCTTGCCAAAACAGGATGGAACATCAAGTTTTGTCTATTTGCTTCACTACAGTACATGTGTGGATTAAGCAAATAAACTGCCAAACATGTATAACAGGACTGGTTCCTGTACAGCCAGGTACAGAAGATACACTGGCCCAATGATTCAACACCAAACTATATGAAAATAAAGAAGAGCTCCAAAGAATGGCCAAGTTCATCACGGGAACTTGTCTGACAGTTTTAATACTAAAAATGTGATCACAAGAAGAAGGATGGAATGTCTCAGAGGTGGAACAGACTAACTCAATAGCTGTGGAAGAGCAGGAAAGTTATAAGAAAAACCTAGATCTAAAACAACAAGAAAACTTGACTGTGAAAGAGCTAACAGTTACAGTTAAACAATCCTTGCTGTTACGATTATACAGGTAAAATAAATAAAACCAATACAGGTAAAACAAGCGCATGAGCTGCAGTGTCAGCGATCCATAGCTGATGGCTAGCGTCAGGGCCAGCGAACCAAAGCTGCCAAGACCCTTCTACACCTCCACGTGGTGATCCTGGATAACAGGCTGCAGCAGGGCAGACTGGCTAAGGAGAAGGGATCAAAGAGGGAATGCTAACCCGGTACTCAAAAAGTGCTTGCTGAAGTCGGATGTGTTGGGCCAAAAGGTGCAAATATTGCAGTCAAGCTGTAACTGTAAACTATGACACAATGCATTCCGTTCTCTGGACTACATTCTGCTACTTAAGCCCTTTCAGGGTTTGGTAGCTGGAGATTGAGAACCAAGCTAAGCCAAGCCATTCAGGTAAAACTAACAAAACCAATATTTCTATATTTTTGCCATTATACAGGTAAAATTAATAAACCAAATACTTCTACAGTTTTGCCATTATACAGGTAAAATTAGTAAACCAAATACTTCTAGTTTTGACATTGTACGGGTAAAATTAGTAAACCAAATATTTATAGTTATGTACCTACCTCTGTAATCAAATGTAACAACATGAAAATTCAGCTTGGATAGAAGCTTGTACAATTGCACTCTATGGTGTGAGCCTCTAAATTTGAAACAGTAAAAGTGCTTGATAAAATTATAGTTTGTCATCTATCATCAATGCTGCAGTAGCTACATGACATAAACAGTAATACTATCGGTTACATTTTTTATTTGCATGAAAAGTTTCTGAATTTGTACGGTAATAGATGCTGCTGTAGGGGATGAAGTATTAGAGACTGGATGGTCTGGTTTCATTACTGGTTCACTAGTCAGAGCAGAGTTAGGTGTATTTTTTACAGCTGGATTAATTGGAGGATGTAGTGACCAGATCATGAGCCTAGCCCATTTGTGGAAAGAGACATGCTCAAACTTCTCTGCCAGTTGTTTGCGCATAGACAATAATATTTCAGTGTGATATCAAATTCTATGATATAAAATGTACACCACTTTCAAGTTATCTTAACAGGTCTTAAATTAGTAAATATTTATCAGCAGCTTATTTTTTCTTTAGGTAGCAAATATATAACCAGTTACATTATTTTAGGAAGGACATTAACTGAAAAACAGCTGAATATCTGTTGACTTATTTTTGTTTTCTTTGTTGCTCCTTCTCAAACTCCGGCTACCAGACCCTGAAAAGGGCTTTGAATGTAGCAGGATGTTGTCCAGAGAACGGAATGCGATGTGTTGTAGTTTACTGTAGACTGCGATATTTTCACCTTTTGATGTCCGACACATCCGACTTCAGCAGCAATTTTTAAGTACTGGGTTAGCCTTCCTTCTTCGATCCCTACTCCTTAGCAAGTCTGCTCTGTTGCAGCCTGTGGAGGTGTAGAATGGTCTTGGCAGGTCTGGTTCACTAGTCCTGACACTAGCAGTTAACTTTGGGTCGCTGACTGCTGCAGTTCATGCACTGCTCAGTTTGATTCCAATTCGTTTTGAAATCATGAATTCTTTCTTAATTTTACTAAAGAAAGACATTTTTAGGATTTTAAATGGTCATGCATTTCATTATGAGCAAATGGCACATAATTGTATCCTCTGACAACAAACTTGTTTTAATTAAGTGAAAAGATTTAACGAGTGACTAAATAAAGAAATATTACCAAATAAAGTGGAAAAAACCAAAAGTTGAATGGGTAACCAACATTTATTTAAAAGAACAAAATTTAAAAAAGACGAATAAATGTAAAATGTCCTTGTAAAATCAATCAGCATAATGAAACAAACTGTCGGAGCTTGCTGCTGGACTTTGATGCTCCTCATTTAAATTGTTTCTTGGGGACGGCATTAGCTAGTGGTTAAGTGAAACGGCTCACAACCAGAAGGTGCTGGGTTCAATCCCCATCACAGCACTGACCGCTACCCAGGGGAAGCAAACCCTTAGAAAATGCAGGAGGAAGCAGACCCTTACATAAAATGCATGCTGGAGTCGGATGCACTGGGCGACAGGCGCAAAATAAAAACACCGCCTTGGGGAATAGAGAAATAAGGCAAACACAAAACAAAACAATTTGTTTCTTTAGCCAGTTCTTGTTTACTAACTTGTACTCTTCTATTTTTCCTTTCTTAGATTTTATAAACATATGTAGTTTATTCTGTCCATTAATGCTAAGATCATGTCAGTCACTCATTTTTTGTTGTTGCTCTTTTGTTGAAATGTTCTCAATTGAGTTACATATAAAGACTTTTAATTTAAAGAAATGAATACCTGGTTCCACTGTTGCCATGGAGATATAGGAAAGTGTTGTGCCCACTGTTAAGTTCATCTTCAAATGATTTCAAAGGAATGACCCTTTCCCCATGATGAATATCTGCAGGAAGGATATGCCTGAAAGAGAAGTGCTGCAGTTATGCTAGGCATAAACTCAATTCCCTAAGCCAAGACATCATAATGTGATGTCATTATTTCTGGTAGGACAGTCACAGACAAGTAAGTGTACACCTTCGATTCTGACAAATACTTTGGTCGTGATCCAAACACACATTCATCATGGTCAGAACACATGAGAAGAATTCCATTTGTGCTTTTCCTTTTTTGGCTTTATTGTAAAAATGGCTGAAACATTAACATATCACGCTATTTCAGGTAGTTTTCTTGTGCTTCAACCACAAGTGCCCGATTTAATTTGTTTCCTCGTACAACTATTCCTTGCCAAATGGGCTCCTCGCTTATCACTTTCCCTGGATCATGTAGTCTAGTTACACTGTAAGATTTCTTCAATAGGCTAGTCTAGTTATACTGTAAGATTGCTTTAATAGGCTAGTCTAGTTACACTGTAAGATTGCTTCAATAGGCTAGTCTAGTTACACTGTAAGATTGCTTCAATAGGCTAGTCTAGTTACACTGTAAGATTGCTTCAATAGGCTAGTCTAGTTACACTGTAAGATTGCTTCAATAGGCTAGTCTAGTTACACTGTAAGATTGCTTCAATAGGCTAGTCTAGTTACACTGTAAGATTGCTTCAATAGGCTAGTCTAGTTACACTGTAAGATTGCTTCAATAGGCTATGTCCTACCAATCTGCAATTTGTATCTTGTTGTATTTGTTGTTGTCTTGTTCTTTCATAAGAAGAATACAAGTGCAGGATTGATAAAGATCTCAGTTATGGAAAGGAAACTGACTGATCAGTCAAACAGCAATGTCTGATATCACAAGATTGGAACTACAACACTTTTAAGTGTTATTATATGCATTTATAAATACTTAGAAACCTGCCCCCAAAATTTATTTTTGTGTGTGGTGTTTGTTGTTATTTTGTTTCTATTAGCTAAACCTTATAGTGGTCCAAGTAACAAGACGGGACAAGGTCAGCAATCAAACAATATATCATTATTTCAAAACACATCTCCTACAGACTTATTGGCATAACAACATAAGACAGCCAATGAGAAACAAGAGGACTCGACTGGGGCCAGACTAACAGGAACATAGCAAAGATAATAGTCTGGCACTATCTCTGGCAAACTTCGGCACACCTGGTCCCATGCTAGAAGAGAATGATTAAGTAAGATAACCCTTATTGTTGTATATTATGTGCTACTCAAACATTAATATTTGACCAACATACAGGCCTGTAGTGTGAGCATAACTGAAAAACATATAGTTTTACAAAAATAGCCATCTTCATGTAGTAAAATAATTATATAAAGAAAGACATATATTGGATCTGATACAGTAAGGGTTCTCTCTCGGATTCAAAATATGTATTTATCAGATGTGTGTTTCTCTGTTCTCCTGTATGGTTCAGAGACTTGGACCCTACTTAAACAGGACATATTAAGACTTGATGCCTTTCATATGCGCAACCAGCGACGCTACTCTAATGGTTTGTCAGAACAATGGAGAAGTCAGAGGCCAGAACCGTGATAATATTCTTGATGTTGCAGGGAAAAACATCTACAGAAATACACAGGGAGATGGAACCAGTGTTTGAGGAATTCTGTCCTTCGTATGCTTCTGTAAAAAACTGATGTAGGCAGTTTAAGTGTGGCCGTTCCCATGTTGCTGATCTTCCAAGATCAGGAGGACCATCCTCAGAGTGCAGCGATGAAAATGCTGCAAGAGTGAAGAAAATCATTGACCAGGGTAGGAAAATGACAATTTGCAGAGATATCTAGGTCAGCAAAACTGAATGGAAGTACAGCTGTTAGAATTTTACACAACAGACTGAACATGAGAAAAGTGTGTGCCTGCTGGGTCCCGCGTCTGCTGACATGTGAACAGAAACAAACGACGGTTGATTGCTGTGGTCAGTTGCTCAAAATGTGTCTGTCGTATAACATGTTGTCGACAATGGTAACAGTGGATGAGACTTGTGTTCACCATTATGACACAGATTTTTTTTCTTTTCTCAAAATTTAAAAACCAGCTGAAAGGAAATTATTTTGACAGTGACAAAGATGTCATACTGGTTTATGATAGCTGATTTAGTTCGAAAAATAGGTTACTTTATTCTGAAGGTCTTTTCAAGGTCATGCAGAGATAGCAGAAATGTATAAATTCAGGTGGTGGCTACATTGAGAAGGCATAAGCACTGTGCCAAATTTCAACTTTCTCCTCCTACTCCTTCATGATCAGAGTAAAGACTTATGACAAGCCTCTTGTAAGTAGCAGGATAATATTTAAAGTTGGACAAGGAAAAGGGGATCAAGATGCTGAGCAGCGCATGAGCTGCAGTGTTCAGCTACCCATAGCTGACTGCTAGCGTCAGGGCCAGCGAACCATAGCTGCCAAGACCCTTCTACACCTCCATGCGGTGATCCTGGATAACAGGCTGCAGCAGGGCAGACTGGCTGAGGAGAAGGGATCGAAGAGGGAATGCTAACCTGGTACTCAAAAAATGCTTGCTGAAGTCGGAGTGTTGGACCGAAAGGTGCAAATATCGCAGCCAAACTGTAAACTACGACACAACGCATTCCTTTATCTGGACTACATTCTGCTACTTACCCTTTCAGGGTTTGGTAGTGGGAGATTGAGAACGAACGAAGAAGAAGAAGAAGGACAGGGAAAAGAATGTCATATTACACCATGAAGACAAGAGACAGAGTACGCTGGAAATCCACTGCAGGCGGCTTTCGATGTCATTTCAACTGAACTGTATCAAGATATTTATTACGGGGTAGTCAATCATGTAGCCTAATGAATACGTTAATTAATAATATCCAATATAGCTGAAACCCCAAGAGAAACTTGGGGGGCCTTTCCTGAGAAGGAAAGATCGGGCTTACTGCACCATGAACATGTCAAAAATGGTGGTGATGGGGCCTGTAACCTCATCATGTAAATGAGATTGCAGCAGAAATGACCACTTCAAAAGCACACAAAGTGCTATGGTGCAGGCAGACTTTAAGGAGCCATCTACAGTGATGACCCCCCCCCCCCCCCCCCCCTTCACAAGGAGCAAAATAGAGGAGAAGAAGAATGTAAAACAAACAAATATTTGACTGCATTAATCACTTTAAAAAATTACAGCCGAGAGAAAACATTTTTTCACAAGGGAAGTTAGTCTCTTTATCTAGACATTGGAAAAGTCACAAATCAACAAAATATAAAATATCAGACAATCAATCACATATGATAGCAGAAATGAGCTGTCAACTTACCAAACTCCAATGTCAACACCATCTTCAACATGAAGGTTAAAATGTTTGGTGTTGTTTAAGCCAAAGTCAACTGGACGAGACAGATTTATGAATGGCGGCCAATGAACTTGAAAAAATTGAAAAAAACCACAACAGAATTATGATCCACAATCAAGTTTTTTTTTCGTATTTAGAATTTCATAATTTAATTCATTTTTTATAATGGAATGGTTTAGCTTAAATACAAATATACACTGAAATTACAGTTTACATGAACAAATACAAAATGTATTTCCCGACATCTAAACAGCAGAAACATCAAAGTAGTCATCCATGATCATCTTCTGGTTGATCAGTCCAGAGACTGGTTGTAAGGTTGTCTGAGTATATCTCTCCATTTGACCCTAACTTCTGCAGTTCTCTTCATTGCAGCATGTTCGTACTTTAATGTCCCTGCATGCCTGAGATGTAAAGGTGAGTCTTGGTCGTCCTGGTCCTCTCTTTTCCTTGAATCTTGCCCTCTAGTAACTGCTCTAGAAGACTTTTATGTTTCCTATTGTGATCCAGCCAACTCAACCAGCATTTTTGTATCATATGCAATATTTGTCTGTGTGCGCCCACGTTATTGAGTACATTGTCATTAGATATTTCTTCTGTCCAACTTACTCTTTCTATTCTACGCTAGCACCACATTTAAAACGCTTCCAAGCTTTTTTCATCCTTCTTTACCAATGTCCATGTTTCAGACCCGTACAGTGCAATTGGCCATATATGAGTGGCGATTATTCTTTTTCTCAGTTCTGTCCTGATATTCTTTGAGGTTAACAATTTCTGTTTTTCTCTGAAGCCCCTTTTTCGCCATTGCAGTCCTTGTCTTAATTTCTGTCTCATTGCGGACATCTTCTGTTATGGTTTGCCCTATATATGTAAACTTCTGTACTAGTTCAATTATTTCTCCATCGATGGATATATTTATGTGCCTATGTTGCTTAGATTTTACCAAAGTCTTTGTCTTCGATGTGTTTACTTTCATGCCAAACTCTTTGGCAGTGCTATTAATTTTATCAAGCAGCATTTGCAATATTGATACTGATCCTCCCACTATCACTTAGTCATCAGAAAATTTGATGGAATGAACTTTCATACCATTAACTTTGACACCCCTATTACAACTCTGCATAACCTTGGCCATCATTATCTCAGAATATGCGTTATAGAAACTTGATGAAAGCAAGGAAGCCCTGTCGTACCTCCTGTTTTATGAAAACTGTATCCGTGAGACCTTCTGTGATTGAAATAATCGCTTCTTGATTTTCATACAGGTTCTGGATTAACTTAATGAGTGACCTTTCTATACCTATTTGCTGCAGAATCTTAAACAGTTTTCTCCGGGGAACTAAATCAAATGCTTTCTCATAGTCAATAAAACATATAAATAGTGTACATCCTTAATCAATCACTCTTTCTTAGAGAAGCCACAATGATCCGATGGCATTCCGTGTACCTCTGGCCTTGCGAAATCCAAACGAGTTATCTTTCAGTACCTCTATTTTTCCATAAATTCTCATATGAATAATCTTCAAAAGAATTTTAGACGCATGTGTTATCAAACTTATCATTCGGAATTGACCGCATTCTAAAGCATTTGATTTTTTTTTACAAAGAAATTAATTTTGAAGTTGTGTGATCTTTTGTCCATATTCCCTTGTAAAAATGTCATTAACATGTTGAAAAAGTAAATCATGAAAAGTCTCTCCCGATGCTTTCAGTAACTCGATAGGTAATTCATCTACCCCTGGTGCCTTGTTGTTCAGGATTAAAGAAAGTGCCTTATTAAATTCTTCTAATAGGTAATCTCTCTTCTGTCAATGGTATGTTATTTAGTGGTGTGTTATCTTGATATAGGCCCCCATTATCGTACAGTTCCTTAACATATTCTCTCCATCTTACTTTTTTTGTTTTCTGGGGCTGTTATTGGTTTCCCATTCTTATCATTAATCATCCGAGATTGTATGCCCTTAGGTTTACGAAACGATTGTTTTACTTTCCTATGGACTTGATCAAATTTCCCTGATCTCTCGAGATCTTCAATTTCCTCGCTTTCTTCTATGCACCATTTTTCTCTCGCCACATTACATTCTCAATCCAGTTTATTCTTGAAACGCTTATACGTTGCAATACCATGTTCTGTATTAATGTTTTTCCATTTACGCCTGTCCTCCATTTTGTTTAGCATTTCAGGTATTTCCCACGGTTTCTTGTTTTCTGCTCTCTTTTTACCCAATGTAATCTCTGCTGCCTCTTTTATATTCTGCCACTGATGATTTATATCTTCAGAAACACGTATTTTCTCTAAAGCAGAAGTCACATAGCTTTGGAATTTAACTCTTTTCTCCAACTCACAGCACTTAAATTCCACTTTGCTATTTTTTGCAATTTTCCTGGTTTCTTCCATCGAAGTTGGCATTTCATAATAAACAAATTGTGATCTTAATCAGCATCCGCACCAGGGTAAACAATTCATTTTTTAACTTGGTTTCTATATATTGTTTTCACTATGATGTAATCTATTTGATATCTCCCCTTATTCCCAGAACTTTTCCATGTGTATTTCCTTCTATTCGAGACTTGATTCCAGGTGTTTGTTATTATGTAATTTTCCTGGTGGCAGAAGTCTACTAGTCTTTCCTCTTTCATTCTTAGTACCCAGCCCATTCTTCCCAACTATGCCCAGCTCAGAGCCCTCTCCAACAATCACATTCCAATCTCCCATTATCGCAAAATTATCTATGGCCTTTGTTGTCCTCAGTATTTGTTCTAGAGTACCATACATCTCTTCTATTTGATCTAGAGTACCGTACATCTCTTCTATTTGTTCTAGAGTACCATACATCTCTTCTATTTGTTCTAGAGTACCATACATCTCTTCTATTTGTTCTAGAGTACCATACATCTCTTCTATTTGTTCTAGAGTACCATACATCTCTTCTATTTGTTCTAGAGTACCATACATCTCTTTTATCTCCTCAGTATTTGTTCTAGAGTACCATACATCTCTTCTATCTCCTCAGTATTTGTTCTAGAGTACCATACATCTCTTCTATCTCCTCAGTATTTGTTTTAGAGTACAATACATCTCTTCTATCTCATCTTCATCGTGCGCTGATGTGGGCATATATATATATTTGTATTATGACTGTGTCTAACCGGATGAGAAGCCATTCTCAATTACATTAATCTGTGATTGTGTATGGTCACCTCTCTCAGCGCAGCTGTTGACTTTTTATCCAGTATGCAGGCTACTCCTCCTTGCCCTTTTACACATCCTGAGTGTATTATTTTATATTCTTCACTTTGATATTCCCCTTCATCTCTCCAACATGTCTCACTCAATCCAAGTGTATTTATGAATGGTCTTCTCATCTCTATTTTGATGTTCCATACAACGCAAATGAATTATTTTAGGAGACATTATAATAATGGCTGATCTGTGATGCCCTGTCTCGATTCTCTTAATCACTGCTCTTCTACTTCTGTGGGTGTAGAAGTCCTTTTTTGTATTAGTGCAACTGAGTCTGCAAACACATGATTGGTCTCTTGTAGTTTTGCATAACCGAGGGTCCTTCTCCTTTTGGTCTTCATGCAGGCCACTATTGGATAAGAATTTGGTTAAATTTACAATTTTGGCACTGGCAGCGACTAGCATCCTGGCCTTTTAGATTTTCAACTGCCATGGGTTCTTTTATGTGCCCAACTTGTATATGGAACATCCAAATTTACTGTCTGTCTCTGAAAGGAGTAGGTTCCCCTTGTCTCACCTCCCTAGAGATCATGGGTAGCTTGGAAGTTGTGTGAAATAAAATAAAAAACTTCCTTTTCAGGACGACAACAACGTTCACAGAGATGGCACATGAAAACAGATTTAACCGTACAACAACATCTAGCAGTATTATGTACAGATTAGATGAGAATAAGTAAAACTGGATTATTTTATAATTAAAATTAAAACCAATGTGATACGCTGGTAACATACTACTACTCTGTTATGGTGAGAGATATGCAGAACCTACCTATGTTGGAAAAGACTATTTTTGGCAAGATCCACTGGTTGGCTTTAACAAAAAGTGGTATTGCCACATAGATCAAGAACAGTGAGAGTGATGAAATCTTTAAACAGTATAAGACACTGTATCCACAATGCTGGAAATACCTATGAGACAACAAGAAAACTTGGTACATGTCACAAAATAATTTTATAAACTACAAATCAAGATGAAGTAATTATAATGTTCGCATAAGTATCTAAGACCTGTTGTGCCGAACGACCACTACCCTGTTCAACTGCTGAGGCTTGTCCATGCATAGTGTGTCATCGAAATCACTACAGACTCCTCAGGTGGAGCCGAGTACTTTGCTCAGGATGAGGGCAGTGAGGAATGTGTGTTTGACAAATGTTTGTGTCAGGCTTTCTTTGTCTATGTTGGGACTCCGTTTTTTCACGTTCCACCCCTGAATTTTCTGGGTTGTGTCCACCTTCGGGTCAGGATGACTCTTGTTGTGCTGAGAATACGAGGTTGGGAGAGGTATCGTGTAACCTCCGGTGGATAGGGCAGGAGGAAGGTGGCTTCAATCCAAGTAGGAAGGTCCTTACGACACAGATCCACTGAGGACCAGATCACTCTCATAGCCCAGGAAATAGAGGATGCTAACCAAGAGAAAAAGCATACAGTAGCGGTTTGGGTGGATTTAGAGAAGGCATTTGACAAGGTGTGGAAAGAGGGACTTAAAGTCAAGCTACGAAGAAGTGAAGTTTGTGGGAAAATGTACAGATGGATCAGCCACTACCTCGAAAACAGAACAGCCAGAGTCCAAGTACAAAGGCAGATGAGCAAAATAGTGGCACTGGAGCAAGGAGTACCCCAAGGGGGAGTACTGTCACCCACACTTTTTCTGGTGTATATAAACAACATCATAGAGAATATACCAAGAAGAGTCCACAGCTCCATGTTTGCAGACGATCTGGCTATGTGGACCTCTGAAGAAAATCTCACCGTAGCAAACAATCGGATGCAGCAGGCCCTAATATCGCTGGAGGAGTGGGCGAAATCATGGCTGGTCAAAATAAATGAAGAAAAAACAACATGTACGATATTTTCCCTTTAAAATAAACCACAGAACACCAGAATAAGTCTAAATGGCAAATATCTGCGGCTAAACGACAACCCAAACTACTTGGGTGTCACATTTGATCAGCGCATGACATGGAAAAGTCAGATCGAGAGAAACCGAATAAGAGCAAGACAAAGAATGGCAATCATGAGGAAACTTGCTGGCACAAGCTTGGGAGCAGACGAAAGAATACTTAAGAAACTGTACACTGGAAGAGTGAGACCAGTTCTCGAGTATGGCATTGCCGCATGGGCAACAGCAGCAAAGGTGAACTTTGATAAAATTAGCAAACTTCAAAACCAAGCCATGAGAGTTATAACAGGAGACATGAAGTCAACGCCAATTGTAGAACTTGAAAAGATTACAAATCTGCAATCCATGACCGACAGAAGAGACAGCAGAGCCCAGCAGCAAGCAGAGAAACTAAGAAGGCTGACAGACCACCCAATGCACCAGAAACTAAATAGATTTGGAAAAGGGAAACTAAAGCGGAGAAACTTTGCAGAAATAGCCAAAGCAAAGATGTGCGAAGACCCTATGAACACCATAACAACACCAAAGCCCATCCCTACTGTATGCAAACCCACCTGGAAGCAGCATATGATTAAAGAGGTGGTAGAAAATATACCAGGTATTGGAAACAAGAACAACCTCTACACCTCACGGTAGAAGAGGAGCGACTAAGTAAGAAAACAAGAACAGCCAGACTGAAGAAAGAAAGAAGAGAAATAACCCTGAGGAACATAGCTAAAAACTACCCAAGCATGGACTGGACCCATGCATACACTAACGGTTCTATAACAAACACAACACAGAATGGAGGGGGAGGGGTATTCCTGAGCCTAACAAACGGTAGAAAAATAACACTGTCAGTGGCAACTGAAAAATACTCAAGCAATTTCAGAGCGGAGCAGAGGCACTGAAGGCTGCAGTAAAAGCAATGCTGACAGGCAAAAGTAATGAAAGCCAGATAGTCCTGTTTATAGATGCGCTGGCCGTGGTTACAGCACTAAAAACCCAGAAAAATTCAGAACTAAATGATTTAAGAGCAGTACTATGTCAACTATGCCAGCAGTCCGCACCAAAAAGAGTAGTAACATCTCAATGCGACGAGGAGGCAGACAGACTGACAAAAGAAGGTGCAAGACTACCACAACCAGATCCTAGTGTGACCTACGAAGAGTCCAAAAGGTTTATTAGGGCCAGATACATGGCCAAATGGGAAACAGAACATACTGGCTGCACAAAAAATGATGCCTATTACCAGTTGAACAGAAGAGAGCAGGACGTGGTCTTCAGACTCCGCACAGGCCACGACAGATTGAGGTACCATTTATTCAATAAACTGAAGATAGGTGGCACTGACGAATGCACCTGTGGTACAGGCAAAATTGCCCGACATACGAGGACCAGAAAAAGCACATGTGGCCATCACCAGTGCCAACACTAGACAAGCTCTATGGCAGTGTCGACAGCCTCAGGATGGCAGTGTCGACAGCCTCAGGATGACAGCTGCTTTCTTCGAACAAATTCAGGTTGACGTCTGACAGCGTACGAAGAAGAAGAAGAATAAGAAGATCCTTGAGTAATGATAACTATGGCAGATTTTGGGGGTGCAGTTAACCAGAACTTTGAACACCATTATGTACTGGTTTCCCACAGCTTAAGCCAGGCACAGCTGCAGCATAGCAAACAGGATTGAATCCAAGTATGTTTGTTACTTAATGCCTTTTTCAGGGCTCATGAAGGTGTAAACTTACTCATTGTGGTCATTAAACAACTACTATGTGCAACATGTGTTTGGGATTGGGGAGGGGAGAACCTCATAGTAAATGATAATTGGATTTAGGGAGTCCACAATGTAGAAAATGTTTTGAACCACTGACTTTCACAATCCCATAACAAGTAAAGATTAGATACTTTCATAATTCAAAATTCAAGCCAGGCAATCATCTTCTTCTACTTCTTCTTCTTCGTCGTACGCTGTCAGACGTCAACCTGTATTTTTTCGAAACAAAGCAGCCGTCATCCTGAGGCTGTCGACACTGCCATAGAGCTTGTCTAGTGTTGCCACATCTGCTTTCTCTGATCCTCGTATGTCGGGCAGTTTTGCAGCAAATGTTCAGCGGTCATTTTCCCGGTACCACGCGGGCATTCGTCAGTGCCACCTATCTTCAATTTGTTGAATAGGTGGTACCTCAGTCTATTGTGGCCAGTGCGAAGTCTAAAGACCACGACCTGCTCTCTTCTGTTCAACTGGTAATAGGCATCGTGTTTTGTGTAGCCAGTATGTTCTGTTTCCCATTTGGTTATGTATCTAGCTCTAATAAGCCTTTTTGACTCTTCGTATGTCACACTAGTATCTGGTTGTGGTAGTCTTGCACCTTCTTTTGCCAGTCTGTCTGCCTCCTTGTTGCCTTGGATGTTACAGTGGGATGGCACCCACTGTACCACTACTCTTTTTGGTGCGGACTGCTGGCATAGTTGACAAGAGTACTGCTCTTAAATCATTAAGTTCAGTATTTTTCTGGCTTTTTAGTGCTGTGACTACGGCCAGGGCATCTGTGAGCAGGACTATATGGCTTTCATTCCTTTTACCTGTCACCATTTCTTCTACTGCAGCCCTTAGTGCCTCTGCCTCCGCTCTGAAACTGCTTGTGTATTTTCCAGTTGCCACTGACAGTGTTATTTTTCTGCCATTTGGTAGGCTCAGGAATACCCCTGTCCCTCCGTTCTGTGTTTTGTTTGTTACAGAACCGTCAGTGTATGCATGGGTCCAGTCCATGCTTGGGTAGTTTTCCGTTATGTACCTCAGGGTTGTATCTCTTCTTTCTTTTTCAGTCTGGCTGTTTTTGTTTCCAATACCTGGTATATTTTCTTCCACCTCTGGAAATATATGCTGCCTCCAGGTAGGTTTTCGTACAGTAGGGATGGGCTTTGGTGTTGTTAGTGCGTTCATAGGGTCTTCGTTCATCTTTGCTTTGGCTATTTCTGCAAAGTTTCTCCGCTTTAGTTTCCCATTTCCCAAATTGTTTAGTCTCTGGTGCATTGGATGGTCAGTCAGTCTTCTGAGTTTCTCTGCTTGCTGCTGGGCTCTGCAGTCTCTTCTGTCGGTCATGGATTGCAGTTTTGTAATCTTTTCAAGTTCTATAATTGGCGTTGACTTCATGCCTCCTGTTATAACTCTCATGGCTTGGTTTTGAAGTTTGCTAATTTTATCGAAGTTCGCCTTTGCTGCTGTTGTCCATGCCGCAATGCCATACTCGAGAATTGTTCTCACTCTTCCAGTGTACAGTTTCTTTAGTATACTTTTGTCTGCTCCCCAGCTTGTTCCAGAAAGTTTCCTCATGATTGCCATTCTTTCTCTGGCTCTCATTCGGTTTCTCTCGATCTGACTTTACCATGTCATGCGCCGATCAAATGTGACTCCCAGGTAGTTTGGGTTGTCGTTTGGCCGCAGGTATTTGCAGTTAAGACCTATTTTGGTGTTTTGGGGTTTGTTTGAAAGCGAGAATATCGTACATGTTTGTTCCTCATTTATTTTGACCAGCCATGAGTTCGCCCGCTCTTCCAGCGATGTTAGGGCCTGCTGCATCCGATTACTTGTTATGGTGAGATTCTTTTCAGAGGACCACATAGCCAGATCGTCTGCAAACATTGAGCTGTGGACTCTTCTTGGTATATTCTCTGTTATGTTATTTATATATACCAGGAAGAGTGTGGGTGACAGTACTCCCCCTTGTGGTACTCCCTGCTCAAGTGTCACCTTTTTGCTCATCTGCCCTTGTACTTGAACTCTGGCCGTTCTGTTTTTGAGGTAGTGGCTGATCCATTTGTACATTTTACCACAAACTTCACTTCTTCGTAGCTTGACTTTAAGTCCCTCTTTCCAGACTTTGTCAAATGCCTTTTCTAGATCCACCCAAACCGCTACTGTGCGTTTTTGCTCCTGTTAGGCATCCTCTATTTCCTGGGCTATGAGGGTGATCTGATCCTCAGTGGATCTGTGCTGTCTAAAGCCTGCTTGCTGTGGAATTAGTATGTGTTTTTCTTCAAGATGCCACATCAGTCTGGTGCTTATCATACGTTCCATCAGTTTGCCTACACAGCTCAGTAGACTGATAGGCCTGTATCCATTTGGATCTGTTTTATCTTTTCCTTTCTTTGGTACTGGTACAAGTACTGCATCTTTCCATGCCTGAGGTACAATACCCCTTTTCCAGCTTTGGTTCAGAACTGATAATATCTTCCTCTTTGCTGTTTGGCCCAGCCTCATCAGCATCTCGTTTGTTACCCCATCTTTTCCGGGTGATTTCTTTTTCTTTAAAGTTCTCATGGCCTCTTCCATTTCATTCATTGTTAGTTTTGCCATCATGTGCTCCTCTGGTGCCATATTGATGTTGTCGTGCCCATTTTGTTCTTCCCTAATGTCTGTATGCCTATCTGCAGGGACATCGATGTGGTTTGCTCTGGCATAATGTTCAACAAAGGCGTTTGCTGCTTTTTTTCCAGTGAGCATGTTGTCGCCCTGCTTGATGGTAATTTGTTTGTTTTATGGAGTTTCGTCATTCATGGCTCTGACTAACTTCCATAGTTTGTTCCCATCTTTATCTAAATTGAGGCTTTCTGTTTTGTTTTTCCCGCTTTCTCTTGTTATTTGGTTTAGAGTGTATTTGTATTTCACCATGGTGGCTTTGAGGGCGATATTTGCCTCCATAGATTGTTCTTTCTCTGCCATGTTCCTAGCATTTGAGACTTCGTCTTCTGCTTTCTGCAATTCATCATTCCAATAAGGCTTGTAGTTTTTCTTTGCCCCTCTTGGGATGGTTTCAGTGGCAGCTTGCTTTATTGCTTTGCTTAGGCTTTCCACCATGAAGCTAGGCAATCAATGTTACTTTATAGATGTTCAGACTCAACATGTAGATGTCAACCAATTACTAGGAGTTGGGTTGTGAGATAGTACATTTGTTTTTGGTAGCTCAGCGTATTAGTTAGTTACAAAGACACATATAATCACAATACTTCATGGGCCAATGCAGTAAATCTGCAACTAAACAAAATTGTAAATGTGCTGCAATTAATGTATAACTCATCTCACTCTCAAAACATAAATGTGAGCACATAGATAACACTTAAACCAATATCTCTTTAGACTCTCTCGCGTGTGACAAATAAAGAATGACATATGACCATGACTGTAAATTTTTTTTAATGTAAAAATTTGCATCGCAGAAAGAAAATAAGTGTCAGAATAGCATATTTCATCTACGGTGGTGATGCATACATAATCATCCCTTTGCTCAAATTTATATAATTGGTGCTGTTTATCTATTCTGCTGTTGACCATATCCATGCTGTACCGCTAAATAGCAAGCTGTATGATTTTTTATCCTTTCTCTGTGAATTTGTGCTGCTTAAACTGTCCTAGCAAAATATGGACTGATTTTTTTAATGAAGTGTGTAAGAAGTTTTCTAATTTGTTTCGCACAGTATACCCCTATTAGTCATCTTTTTTTTTTAGCTGTCAATGGGATTCTAAAAATTATTTTGTACAAATTCACATCACTATAATATTTTATTTATTAATTGTCCACTATTACCTTTCATGACAGGATTGACTATTTGCAAAATGATAAAGCACTCTTCTTTCATGTTCTGGAATGATTTTTTAACACTATTAACAAAGAACCAATCATGTTGGAGGGAGAGTAGTTGGAAGAAGTAGATACTGTACATATTTAAGGGAGGTAAAGATGCAGATGTAAAAGACCAGAATTGGAAAAGCAAAAATGGCATTCCTGATGCTAAGCAACAGGGAATACAAGATTCACACTAAAGTTAGAATATTCAAGGGCAGTGTCAAGTCTGTGCTACTGTATGGAGCAGAAACATGGAGAACGACCAAGGCCATACAATTAACAATACAACAAAGACTTCAGTTCTTCTATAACATGTGACAAGGAACTATGATTAAATGATTTCACTTGGAGAGAGACAGAAAGAGCAGTCCAGGACTGTGTATGCTGGCAGGATGCCGTCAATGGTATATACTATATGTATGCATCGAGAGGAGCGACAGACTGGTTGATTGACTTAAAATTTAAGTTGAACATTCAGTGAATTTTGTTTTTTTCTTGGAAGGCAGTTAAACATTTGTTTTCATGGATAGTGTCTATTTATGAATTCTGGAAGACATATTTTTCATAATATAGCAACATAATGTTGGTTAGTTTAGTTTATTTCTCAAGTCAAATGATGATGACAAATTCATTTTGCGGTGGTAGTAGTAGACTGTAGAGTAGTGTAGTGTAGTGACTGCATATTAACATGATATTTAACCTTTAGCTGCTCATATTGTGTTTTAGCTCGCTAATTTCGTATTAGTAACACATTTTCTCTTACAGAATATGTTGAGTAATAGTTTATTGTTGTCACGAGTCTACAAATGCGAACACTGTTCAAAGTCCACAATCATTGTGACCGACTTAATTTTTGTCATAGTTGCAATGTGTGACTGAAATAAACAAGTTTCAAGTACAAGGTTCCTTTCAGTTCACTTTCGACCTTTCGTCTCTAACCCGAAATCAAACAAACTCTCACCTCCAAATATTAACAGTATTAAACACTGCTGCAGCTTCGTTTTGTTTAACATTTGCAGGCCGTTGTTGGTCTTGGGTTGTACTGTTAATTTCCATTCTCAAAAACGAATCTACAACCACAGAAACTATACCTTAGAAGACACAAGACTAGCTCTGTTTTGACTCCAGACGGTAGTCCACACTTTTGTATTGACTAAAGACAAGCCGGAAGTTCTCTGTTAACCAATAGAAGTTGGCGAGGCGGGGTAACTTGGTTCAGTAAATCCACTTTGCTGATGTCAGTCAATTCAATATAAAATGTCGATTAAAGCATGTATTTAACCTGCATTTCTACTCAGCACATCGAATATAAAAGGCAATAGGAGCGTTATGGATTTTGTGAGAATCAACACAAAATGAAGTCCACAAAAATCATCATTTACTGATTTAGCATATCCTTAAAAAACATCGTTTTCATCACTGTCTGGGAAGGAAGACTAACGACTGGTTAGGCAAAATTTACTGATCAGACATGTTGGTCAGGTTCAGACAAAACATACAGGACAAGACCCTCACATGGGCTTCCTCGTAGCCCTTCCCGGAAACTGGCTGTTTTCATGGCAGCCTGGTTAACAAGGTGAGATATCGACGTGATCCCCGTAGTAGTGAGCGACATGCAGATGAAGCCAAGCATAGCACAACTGCATGGAGGACCCCATTTCACCTTCATCAACACGCTCGGGATGGGAGGTAAGCTACGACAATCCGCCACTTAACGTCCTTTTTAGGACGTACAAAAGAGTAACCTACTCATTGTGGAAATTCAACAACAACCAGTGTCTGGAAAAAAACACACTCTTTCCCTTGCCAAAACTCCAGCCTACGCTAGTCATACACAGGCAGTCCTGTATATCTTGATGCCGTCGTCTTCTTGGTCTACCCTCTGCCTCTTTTGCCTGGCACCATACCTTCCATCGCTTCTTCTACGTTCGTTCTCAATCTCAGCCTACCAATCCATGAACAGGGATTTGCAAGTAACAGAATGTAGTCCGGAGAACGGAATGAGTTGTGTCGCTAGTTTACAGCTTGGCTGCGATATTTGCACCTTTCGGTTCGATACATCCGTCTTCGACAGCAGTTCTCCTCTATGTTCAACTCTTGCCATACAAATACAGATCTTTAACTCTGACGTTGAGTCCGTCAGACTGTATCGTGGCTCTATGTTGAGGTAAACCAACGAAAAATACAACTAAAAAGGTTCAAGCTTTCATCAATCCAATGGATGTCTGCGCCGAGTAGAGGGAATATAATGGTATGATCAAGTCACTAATGTGGAACTGCTGGAAAGAACCGGGCAGATGCCGGAGGAACTTGACGTAAAGAGAAGGCGCTGACGATGGACAGAACAAACAAGGAAAACGGATGATATCATTACAAGATAGTCACTGTTCTGGAATCATGGCAAGATAAATAGGAGCAGATACATTTAATAATAGCTGTCCATCGTTGTCGATGAGGACCGCCGACATCATCCTTGTCACAGATTTCCCTGTTGGGTGTGGGTGTGCATGTGGCTGAACAGGCCAATGCGAGCACGAAAACATCTGCTACATATCGGGCACACGAGGTTTGTAGAAGGGGATGGTGTTCCCGCTGCTCGGGATTTCCGCGTCTCGCGTCTGTTCTGGGCTTTCACAACACGGTCATCTTCACCGGCAGCTACACCCGATTTGACTGCGCTTCTCCAGTCAGATCTGTTTTGCGCAAGACATTCCCAGGTGTCGATGTCTATCTGGCAACTTTTTAGTGAGTCCTTCAGACCGTCTTTAAAACGTTTCTTTGGGTACCCTCTCTCGCGCCATCCCTCTCTCAGCTCGCCGTAGAGAAGCTTCTTTGGGAGCCGCTCGTCTGACATACGGACGAGGTGTCCGGTCCATCCTAGTCGTGCTTTTTCTAGCAGTGCATGGATGCTGGGCATGTTAGCCCTCGAGAGAACCTCGATGTCAGTGACACGATCTTGCCATCGGATGTGGAATATTCGCCTCAGGCAACCTGTGTGGAAGTGGTTTAACCTCCTTGCATGTCCAGAGTATACAGTCCAGCTTTCGCAAGCGTATAGTAGGGTTGGAATGATGGTTGCACGGTAGACTTTGAGTTTGGTCTTGACGCTGATGCCACGACGTGCCCAGACCATCGAGCGCATTCTATCAAAGGCTGTGCTGGCCTTTGCTATTCTGCTTGCCACCTCATCGTCTAGGCTGACAGATCTCGACAGCGTGCTGCCCAGATATGTGAATTTGTCTACGGCATTCAACGTCTGCCTGCTGACTGTAGATACATTTACCATCTCCAAAACCAAGGTCTTCGAGTTGCTTAACAAATATATAATATACTCCTGTTTGTTTTGCCCTATGTTGCTTGTCGCAGTTCACAGTCCATGATCACGAGAAAGATTCTTGGAAATAGTAGGCATCCAGGGGACGGGGTGGGCTAGTGGTTAAGTGACACGGCTCACGACCCGAAGGTGCTGAGTTCGATCCCAAACACAGAACCGGTCGTTACCCAGGGGAAGCAAACTCTTAGAAAATGCAGGAGGTAGGAGACCCTTACATAAAATGCATGCCGAAGTCGGATGCACTGGGCCAACAGGCGCAAAATAAAAACCTCAGTGCAACGCACTCCGCCTTGGGGAATAAAGAAAATAAGGCGAACGCAACAAAAAAAGGATGCATCCCAGCCTGGTTCCAGTTTGAACTGTAAATGGGTCTGTCAGTTTCACTTTCTGGATTAATCTACATGTGGTCTCTTCGTAGAAATCGTGTATAATTCTTGCGCTCGTCTACAGTGTACCCAGCACCATCTTCTGCAATCTGTCCCTCACCAGCAAGACGAGTTTCACTCAAGGCAGCAATATCGATTTTGTATCGGTCCAGTTCGCTGGCAATCAGGGCAGTTCTTCTTTCGAAGATATACCAAATACATTTATATCTTCGAAAGAAGAACTGCCCTGATTGCCAGCGAACTGGACCGATACAAAATCGATATTGCTGCCTTGAGTGAAACTCGTCTTGCTGGTGAGGGACATATTGCAGAAGATGGTGCTGGGTACACTGTAGACGAGCGCCGGGAAGCTGGTGTTGGCCTGGCTATAAGATCAAACCTGGCAAAGATATTAACCAATCTACCAAAGGGAATAAATGACCGGACAATGACACTAAATCTCCCACTGTGTGGTAAAAATGTGGCAATAATTATCATCGTCTATGCTCCTACCATGACGAATCCTGATAATCCCAAGGTCAAATTCTATGAAAAGCTTGAGGCTGTAATTGCCACTGGACTGAAGTCCAACAAGCGCATTGTCCTTGGCGACTTCAATACAAGAGTTAGTACAGAACATGCTTTATGGGAAGGACATCATAGGAAAATATGGAATAGGCAACTGCAACACAAACTGTAACCTTCTTTTGAGGACATGTGGTGCCAATGACCTTATGATTACCAATACCTTTTTTCGTCTGCCGAAGCACAATAGAACAACATGGATGCATCTCCGCTAAAAACATTGGCACCTGATTGGTTTTTGTTATTGTTCGTAGAAGAGACAGACAGGATGTCCAGGACACCAAGGCCATGTATGGTGCAGACTGCTGGAAAGATCACAGATTACTGATCTCCAAGCTTAACATTAGGATCCAGGCTCCAAGACACCCACAAGTTCCAGAGTGACTTAACATTAGGATCCAGGCCCCAAGACACCTACAAGTTCCAGAGTGACTTAACATTAGGATCCAGGCCCCAAGACACCCACAAGTTCCAGAGTGACTTAACATTAGGATCCAGGCTCCAAGACACCCACACGTTTCAGAGTGACTTAACATTAGGATCCAGGCTCCAAGACGCCGACAAGTTCCAGAGTGACTTAACATTAGGATCCAGGCTCCAAGACACCCACACGTTCCTAAGCGACTTAACATTAGGATCCAGGCTCCAAGACACCCTCACGTTCCTAAGCGACTTAACATTAGGATCCAGGCTCCAAGACACCCACACGTTCCTAAGCGACTTAACATTAGGATCCAGGCTCCAAGACACCCACACGTTCCTAAGCGACTTAACATTAGGATCCAGGCCCCAAGACGCCCACAATGAATTCAAGTTCCCAAGCGACTTAACGTCATGAAGCTGGACAACAACAGCACCATGGAGATTCTATCAGACAAATTAGCCAGCCAACTTGACACCATCAATCTTGACACTACAGTTGATATAAAAGCAAGCTGGATCATGTTTAGGCATATGCTATACTTCACACAGAAAGCCATCGACCTCTTCACTGGCGGAACGTCTCCCGGATCCGACTCAATGCCTGCCGAGATCTAAAAAGCTGGGGGAACCAGACTGACTGAGAAGCTGACTAGACTCTTCTGTAAAATGTGGAATCAGCAGCGTATCCAACGGGACATTAAAGAAGCATCCATTATTCATCTCTATAAGAGAACACGAAAGTCTGTGACAACTATAGGGGGATATCTCTGCTTTGCGTTGCTGGAAAGATACTTGCAAGGATATATGCTTAGATGGACTGGCCATGTTGTCCGCACGTCAGATGAGCGGCTTCCAAAAAAAATATTCTATGACGAGCTTGATTCAGGCAAGCGATGGCCAAAAAAAAAAAAAAAGGGTTACAAAGACACTCTGAAAGCCTAACTGAAGAACTGCGGCATTAACCCTGATGGTTGGGAGAACATTGCTGCTGATCGCTGTGCCTGGCGTAGTAAAATCTCCTCTGACACGGCACATATGGAGCAGACAAGAATCACGGAAGCTGCACGGAAACGAGCAACACGAAAGGCAAGGGAAGAGTTACATCCGCCTGACGGTCAGACAGTGCTTCTCTGCCCTCAGTGTCACAGACGCTTTCGGGCTCAGATTGGTTTGATCAGCCACCTATCAACCCACTCCAAGATTGACATATGACAACGTGGACCTCTTTGGAAACCATGGTCAAACAACAATTAGACATGGATTGTGACTCCTTCTGTCTTGAACAAACAACATTTGGTATCCCATAATGCTTCAGTATTTTCCAAAATACTGTTCATTTTCAATATCTAGTTGCAACTTTAGTAGAAGAAATATGAAATATAATTACATGATGAGAGTGAACAATATTAGACAGATAGAAAAGGAAAGGGCTCTAGGTGTTATAATAGACCATACATGAAAGGTACGAGAGCAAGTCCAGGTGGCTGGGAAAAAGGCTAATGTAGTCTCACATAACTGTATCCAATTGTCATTTGCACACGGTCAAGCTGTCATTTGCACACGGTCAAGCTGTCATTTGCACCTCTTTTCTCGCTTGTCTCAATACATTGAGAGTGTTTTGTGTTGCTTTGGTTTTGTTTATTAGGAGTGCTGCCTTGTCCCTGTCAATCAAAGGCTGCAGTATCCGACTGTTTGCCTCAAACCAGTCTTGATTCTATGTTCTCAAGTGCTATAAACCGTTACCGCTGCTATGATTGCAGCTTCTTTGATAACGTCCCATTTTTCACTAGCTGTAGTCTCCTGATGTATCAGCGAGAGCATCTGCAAGCTGATGTTGGAACTTGAAACACTTTTCTGGATCCTTGGTGTAAGCTAAATTTATTCTCACAATGGGTTTGTGTTTTGTTGTGAAGATTTTCCTAGGTCTCAGCTTGACGCGGGCAACGACCACGTGTGGTCAGTATCACAGTCAGCAGTAGCTACGTGTTAAATTGTGTGTGATTCAGATGTTGTCTACTGGTGATAATAAAGTCCAGCTGGTACCATTGGCCCAATGATTGGCCAGATCGTGGCTGTTTCCATGATACCTTAAATTGATCTTTTGTTGCAAAGAAGGAGTTTGTGATACAGAGATCATTTTTGGTGCAGAATTCTAGCAGCTTTTGTCCATTTTCATTCATGTGCCCAATATTGTGTTTCTCTAAACAAACTGGCCATGAATTCGAGTCCAATCCCATTTGAGCATTTAGATCACCAAGTATGTATAGGAAGTCTGATTTTGGAATAGCATTCACTGCATTGTCTAACTCTACATAGAAGGAATCCTTCCCATCTTCCGCTGATGGGAGCGTCGGAGCGTAGGCAGCGATAAGTGTTACGAATCCACACGAGGTAGACAATCACGTTGTTAACATTCTTTCATGTCCTCCAACTGGACTCATCACACAATACCGAGTTCTTCACTGCAAAGCTCATTTGTCGGATTTATTACTTTCATCTGCCTTTCCAAAACAAAAAAGGTATATTTTTTTCTCCCTGAGTGACCCATCCTCGGGGAGGCGTGTCTCCTGCAGACCAGCAATATCTATATCAAGGAGATTGAGTTCGGCATCAATAACAGCAGTTTTTCTCACGTCGCCAATGTCTCTGAGGTCAGTATCATGTCCCGTACACATTGTCCGGACATTCCAAGTTAAAGCATCTAGTTAAAGCATTTTGTATACGATCAAGCATATTCCTGGTCAAGCCTTTTCCAATCACTGTCATGGGTGTTATTTCTTGCCAGTTACTTCATGAAGCCATATTTACTTTGGTTGGTAATTTGATTCCATTTTCAAATTTTTGGGAATGGACTCTTGTTCGTATGTCTTCTCGAAGAACTAGTGTATCATCTCTGTAGTGGTTGAGATGTTCACTTTCATGTCTTCTTGTGGGATTCCATACGATCCTGCAGTTTCCCCATTTTTAAGTAGTTTGAGTGCTTGTATAATCCTAGGTCTGTTGGTAGATTTAAATTCACATTTAAGGGATCCTTTGCTGGTTCTATGTCAGAGTGGGATATTGATGGATTTCTGTTTAGTGTTTATTTAAAGTATTCCCTCCATCAGTTTCACTGTTTCTCTTCACTGCATATGCTTTGTCTTTCACTTGTGTTTTTTTCGGTCCAGTTTTTTCCTTGAAAGTGTACTGGTTTACATTGTGTAATGTCTTTAGGTCACCTTGCCTTGTCAGCCTCAGCCATTTTAGCACTGTTATGTTTTCTCTATTATCCTGCCTTGCACTCTTTTTTCATGTTTAGCTTATGAATATAATTTACACGGTCTTGTGTTTTCTTATTGTCCTTCACATGTGCTTATTTTTTTGGTTTCATATGCCTTCTTTCTCTTCTCAGGTTCAATGTGTTTATATGAACAATTCCTTATGCTGCGTTATGTTTGCTGGAGAAAGTAAACTAATGATACGAACTAACAAACAGTTTCTATTTATTACTGCCACAACTTTCTTCATGATATCACGCAAGCTAATGGGACAGGACATTACAATATGTATATAATAACTGTCCAACGTTGTCGATGAGGACCGCCGACATCATCCTTGTCATAGATTTCCTTGTTGGGTGTGGGTGTGCCTTGGCTGAACAGGCCAATGTGGGCACGAAAACATCTGCTGCATAACGGGTACACGGGTCTCCAGAAGGTGATGGTATTCCAGCTGTTCGCGATTTCCGGAACTCACGTCTGGTCTGGACTTTCACAACACGGTGGTTATCGCTAGTAGCTATACCCCCTTTGACTGCGCTTCTGAGTAGCGCAGCAGAGTAATACTCTGCTCGAGCGTAGCCCACTGAGCAGAAAATCCTCCTCCCGGCTACATCCATCTCACACCAGAGCTGGGACCTGCACAGGGGCATCCGTACCTGTAGAATTTACAGGTCGACTAAGACAAAACTAATAAATAAATAATGGAAAAAAGAAGAAAACAAATATATCCCATTACCCTCCTCGTCAGTCCGGCAGGATGTGACGTATGCGAGGACGCCAACAATATTCGGTGTGCGTGCCGCTCTTTTACAACGCTGTAAAAGTACGGGCCTAGGTCTTTGGTCAATCCATCTCACCATGGCATTGGTAGGCGACCCGTGGACGTGTCCAGGCATATGTTCACCAAAACGTTGTTCTACGTGTCTATATGTTGTCAGGCATGCGTACCACGCGTCCAAACCAACGATGTTTGCGTGATATCGCAGCTTCCACGACGTCCCGAAAGAGTTTGTTGAATTTATGTTTCGGATATATCCTGTACCGACTTTATTAGTACGCGTATCAAGTAAGTAAGGGAGGCGTAATACCTCGGTAGTATGTTCGCTGATGATGGCAGAGTGGGCAGACAGATCGCACATAGAATGCTGAAGGCCAACAGTGTGTCCACTATCAAATTGCACCAATTTTGAAACATCCTATAGTTCTTCTTTCAACTAAGATGAGACTGATAGATGCACAGTTTATTCCTACATTGTGTTACCAATGTCAAGAGTAATATCTAGAGCTGTGAAATGTGCTGTGTGAGAAGTGCAGCCGGAAAGACAATTCGTGACCGAATCCGCAACATCACGATGAGGCAGATAGTGGGGACACACCCAGTTAGTGCCTACATTGACGTCCAACAAAGTAAGTGCTCGTCATTTAGTCACAATGCATTATGACCATCCTGCAGCGAAAGCACATCATATGCAGGTCTCCGATCCACGTACAAGTGTTGGTGGATCGAGGGTGTCTGACACACTAAGAAAGTTACACCTAGCGACAGCACAAGTATCCTACCAGTCGAAAACAAGAAATCGACGCCTCATGTGAAGAGCAGTAAGGCAAAAGAAGGAGAAGTTGTTGTTCCATTGCTCTCCAAGTTACTCAGCGCTTCTAAAGCATCTGTTTTGTGCCAAGTTCCACACTAATCCGTAAAACATTGCTGGAATAACCATGTAATTGAAAGCGTGTGCTCTTGCCGTGGTGTCTTTCATCTTCTGGAGTATTGGCTTAATGGAGGAATATCGTAGTCGATTTTGTGGTTGGTATTTATTTCTTGGCCTAGGTAAATATAGGAGTTGCCATCCTAGATGGTTTCCTTTCCTAGCTTGATGCCCTGCTTTGAACAGTAATGGTTTCTGAAGCATTGTGTTTTACTTGTATTTATCTTCAGACCATCAGCTCAGTTGACCCCTATTTAGGTCGTTCAAGGATTGCTGGGCTTCCTCAATGGTATCCCTGATGAGCATGTCATCTGAACATCGTTAGTGTGTGAGCCACCCGCCATCTATATCAAGAGCTTTGGGGAGATGGTGTCACCCTGTCGGACTCTTCTTTCTATCGGAAACATAAACTGGACGGTGGTATAGCTTGATAGTTGTATTGCCGTCTTTGTTGGTTTCCTCAATCAGTTTGATATTGGTTTCAGAGATGTCCTGGTTTCTGAAAGCATTTACCACACCACTGGTCTCGATACTGTCAAAGGCTTTTTCGTAATTGATAAATACAAGACAAAGGTATGCACAGTTCACAAGTTCTCTCAATCAGTTGATTGATTGTGTGGAGGTGGTCAATCCTTTTCTGAAGCCGCCTTGTTCTCATCGAGTTGGTTGTCGATTCTGTTGGCAATGACTAGTGAATATCTTGTATATTATTGGTAGCAGATTGGACGGTAGTTTCCAAGATGTTCAATAATATATCCCTTTCTGTAGATTAGAAGTCTTTTGAGGATTTCCACTGGTCAGGAATTTGTACAGAATAGAGGCATTTATTGAACAACTAGAGTTTCTCTCCCTGCCTTCAGGACGTCTATAATTTTCCCATATGGCCCGGACCAGTGCCTGGTTTGACTTGCTAATGACGTGGGGGATTTCATCAGGTATGATGGCAAAAAGAGGTCTTCCTCTGCTGCTGCCAACCTTTTTGGGATTTCAGCTTTTGATGAAAAAAAAGGAAATGAAGTACTGTCTGCATTCTGCTTCAGTGTTTCGTCTATCTCTTATGATAGTGCTGTCACACCTTTTTAGTTCTTTAAGAAGACCTCTCTTCTGCTGCATTGTGTTTTTACTGCACTTTATGAGCCTGCTCCTGGTTTCAGCCACTTTGATTAGTCAGTGTTCGAGGCTGCTCATAGTCGCTCTTTGGATGGAGACATTTTTTAGATTTAGTTCGCATAGTGATAGTGCAATCCTGTGCAATACTCCTCTGACATTAAGTCGCCTTCGCATGTCTAGTAGTTTCCTTGTCTGTTCTTGAGCACATATGTACCTTTTGGATATAGGAACCTTAGTAGCATCAAGGCATTTATAACAAATTTGCTGTGTTAGGGATCTATAGATTTGCCAATCCTGCTGCTTGATTTGATCTATATATATATATTGACTGTGTTATTATTAGGCCAACATAGAAAAAAAACAAATTGTTTAATTAAAACATGTACAAGTACGTTTTTGGAAACAATATTTTAATAGCAAATTTGTAGTCAGGAAATTGTTTTCATGTGCCAACATGGCACAAAAATGAAACACAGATTATTTCCACAAACACATAAATAAATATATGCACATACAGGCACAAATAAATATACATACTTACATACACACATATAGTCGCAAACAGAACTTGCTAGCTCAAAATATTTGAATTTCTCAAATTTTCCCATCAGAAATTATTAGTGAACTAACAGTGTTGTTTAAACGACACTGCTTTTATATAAAGACGCCA
This sequence comes from Ariolimax columbianus, assembly GCA_036924085.1. Taxonomy (NCBI): domain Eukaryota; kingdom Metazoa; phylum Mollusca; class Gastropoda; order Stylommatophora; family Arionidae; genus Ariolimax; species Ariolimax columbianus. The sequence continues at coordinate 20,233,528 of JAVGWX010000013.1, forward strand.
CAAAGTGAACGATTTAGCTCATCAAATACTGTATCTGGCAGGCACCAATGACACTATCTGTGTACTGTACTGAGAGGAGCGAAGAGTAAGATCAAGCTCAGGTGAAATGTATTGATCTAAGACCCCTGCCACACTTCTTTGTAGGTGTCCTGGCAACAGGCTATGTCCCAACAATCTGGCCAATGAGGAGAGGGATCGACACCGTAATCCCCATTGTGATGAAAATACTGAGGAGCCTCGCATTGCACTATAGCCAGGAAAACCACTATCCACCTCATGCACACCTCAGTATAGTAGAAGAGCCACTGTAACCCACCATTAAAGAAACGAGTAGGCTTAACAGCAGTTGCCTGGAGAAAAATTCAAAATTATGTTAAAAATCTACACAATCTATTACAGGATGCTCGTCGATGTTACAGAGTTCGTGCATTGTGCTGAGATTCTCCAAAAATATTGAGAAGAGCAGAGCACTTATGAGTTAAAGCATGTGCAATGACAATTCTTCAACTAAACTAAACTAAAGAAATATTGTGAAGAGTTTAACTCAGTACGAGTTCTTTACAAGACCAACTGTACTGAACATCCTAGTGGCAGAGTACTTGCCTCTCAAAGTATAAGAACTGTGTTTGTGTCCTGGGTGTGGCATCCTCCAGTTATCGTCTCCAGCTTGTTCCTTTTACTGCATTGGTCATCCACTGTAGATGAATGTACAAAACTTGTGACAAGTACTATGTGAGCTTTTGAAATGCTGGTTTCTGCAGAAATTTGACATCAGGTTTCTAACTGCATGCCCGACTGTCTTGTTGCCTTTTATGAGATGTATGTGGGTCAATAAACAATCAAATCCTTTCAGCTTCCTGTGGAGCACAGGTCTTTAATAAATACATGCCAAGTTCTCCTGCCGAGAGCCAATCGCTCCAGCTCTGTCCATTTCTTCCCTGTTTCTGTTTTCCTTGTCTTGAGCTCTCTTCTCCTCCTGTGTTTTGGTTGGTCTGCCTCTACTTCTATTGTCTTAGGGATTACAAAATAGAGACTGTATTGTAATGCTAGCAGCTAGTTTTCTTAATGAATGTCCTATTCAACAACTGTGCCTCCTCACATCATGTTCCACAGATATGTTTGGCTATTTTTACATTAGTAATCATATCATTTCAATCATTCTATTTTGTTTCGTTGTTCTTGTTTCAAAGCCATACAATAGAACTCCATTTCGTTTTTGTTTTTATGTTGAACTTTATTTTAATTTTCAGAAGATCCCGAACGCAACGAAAGCTTCTCTTGCATTTTGTATTCTGATAATTGTATCTAACTCCAACGCTGTCTATATTGCAAGCAAAATATATGAATGATTCCAGATCTTGTAGGAATGTGTCTCGTAACACAATGTAATTGTTGTTAGTTACATTTATTCTGTTTCTTCTCAGTCCCAGTTTCTGTGACCTCCCATACATGGGGGTACAGTGGGAATATTTTAGCTCATCTGTAAGGGGCCCATATGGGGAATGCTCCAATCTACCCATCTGTAAATGTAAGGAAGGGAACTAATCACTTAGCTCCAGAAAATGGGAGAATTCATTCAATTAAGACACTTTGTCCTTTCTTCTTCTTCTGTATTCGTTCTCAATCTTCTACTTCCAAGCCCTGAACAGGGCTTTGAAGGTAGTAGGATGTAGTCCAGATAATGGAATGCGATGTGTCGCTAGTTTACAGCTTGACTGTGATATTTGCACGTTTCGGTCCTACACATCCGTCTTCTGCAGACTTTATCCCAAATAGCACTATCTCATATGGAAATACAATTACAATTCCAGGGCAGAAGTGAGAGATTCAAACATGAAATATGGGATCAAGACGCTGATCAGCGCATGAGCTGCAGTGGTCAGCTACCCATAGCTGACTGCTAGCGTCAGGGCCAGCGAACTATAGCTGCCAAGACCCTTCTACACCTCCACGCGGTGATCCTGGATAACAGGCTGCAGCAGGGCAGACTGGTTAAGGAGAAGGGATCGGAGAGGGAATGCTAACTCGGTACTCAAAAAATGCTTGCTAAAGTCGGATGTGTTGGACAGAAGGGGTGCAAATATCACAGCCAAGCTGTAAACTACAACACAACGCATTCCGTTCTCTGGACTACATTCTGCTACTTACCATTCCAGAGTTTGGTAGCGGGAGAACGAACGAACGAAGAAGAAGAAGAAGAAACATGAAATATGATGAAAAGCTAACATAAAAAATTCAGCATATATTTATTAATATGCAGACTGCCATACAATGATATGATTAAGCACTTCTATGAGAAGAATTTATCAGAGAAACAGCAAAATTATCACAGTATCATTCATGTAAATTTGTACCTGGTGAAAAAAATATACACCAGACCAACATAGCTTACACTAGAGGGGAAAAAAAACTACATGAAATAGTGTGCATGCAAAATATTGGGCTGAAATTATTAGCTATTAATCATTTACAGCCCAGCCTAATTGATTAGATTTGTTTCTTAAGACACAGATCTTATGAATTAGGCAGAACTGTAAAAGGTTAAGACACAAATCTTATGAATTAGGCTGAACTGTACAGAGTTAAGACATGAACGTAATCAATTTAGATTGGACTGTAAAGGGTTAATAAGCAACTATAACTCCACAAACTCGGATGAGAAAAGAGATTTTCATACGGGGACACCTACCCTACAAAGGTGGTCTTAAGCAAGCACATCCCACTGCAGGGTATACATTGCAGACAAGAAAACCCAAAAAGAAACAGCTGAAAAAAACTGAGAAAATTGCATTGGACAGAACTGGTTGGAGATGATTGATTGATGACCTATGCATCCTGGGGTGTTAAAGGGAGGATGGGAAATAAGTAATTCAAAGTTCAACTATAAAAGATACATCCTTCGATTGGCGTTGTGGTAGAACACTCTCTTCTCACAGCAAGATTACCAGCTAAGGTAGGAAAAGGCAGCAAGGAACGGAACTGACTATTCCACTACATAAGTAAGATCTGGCTTAGTACAATGTTATCTAATACTTCATTTCCCAACCAACAGTTGTTGCTGTGGGATTAAATTGACCTTGCCTTGTAACTTTCTTACCATCATACTGGCATTCATCCTGGAAAGGATGTTGTGTTGTAGTTTGCAGCGAGGCTGCGATATCTGTGCATTTCGGTCCCACACATCCGATTTCAGTACTGAATTTTTGCATATGGGTTCACCTTCAAGTTTCGATCCATATTCTCTTAGCTAGGCTGCATGGTTACAGTCTGTTTCCAGGGCCACTTCTAGTACGTGGAATAAAGTCTTGGTCGCTGCCGAAGACAGATGTATTGGATCGAAAAGTGCAAATATCGCAGTCAAACTGTAAACTAGTGACAACGCATTCCATTCACCAGACTACATACTGCTACTTGCAAAGCTCTGTTCAGAACTTGATAGTGGGAGATTGAGAACAAACACAGAAGAAGAAGAAGAAGAGTCTTGGTCAGCTATGAGTTGCTCATCCTGATGTAAGAAGCCAGCTTAAGTCACTGACTGCCATCAGCTCATTCATTCTTATCTTAGAATGAGATAAGCCACAAATGGTGGAATTTCTATAAATGCCCAACTGAAAAGAGGTTACAAAAAAGTATATTAATACTTTATAATAACGAAAACAATAATGATTCAAAGAAACAGATACAAATTTGTGTACACTGGAGGAAATACAAGAAACTCAAATGTACTATGTGTAATCTGTACAAACTGAGGATACCTATACAGTATCAAGAAGTTTATATAGATTGATACATACATTGCATCACATCACATTATATAGCATATATACATGTAAGCACATACTTGACCTGTCTAAAATGACAAGATTAGTGTGGGGGAAAAAAGAAGGTTAATTGGTGTGAAAGAACCATGAAATGAGGTTTTAGTGTTTCTAGTCAACCATTATTTGGTTTTCAAATGGTCAACCCAACCAGAGTGTGCATTTAAGGGATTTGCCCTTGCAGCACGGTTTTATTTAAACAAGAACTCCAGTCTTACTTGGCTTCTGGTTCCCCTTGGAACATAGTTACAAGAGATGTTCTCCATTGATTCCTACTGTGATAGTTTTGAGTGCCAGTTAAGTATGATTTGACAGTTTTAGTTTTGTGTCATTCATGATATATGGTAATAATACAATAGCATGTACTTTCAGTTGTATGTAAACAGAAGTTGCATTAAGTCGAACATTAAGTCTTTTGAAGAACTAATAATCCACAATTAATTTATAAATAGGTAACCAACAATTCTTTCAAACAAAATAAGTAACAAATAATTTGTTCTTTTATATTTTTGATCGAGATTATTTTCAAATGTGTTTCATATATTCACATTGACATTTTTAAACATATTATATAAAGAGCATGTGGGACTAAGAAGGGTTGTGCATAGACCTAGCACTCTCAACTTGTAATACAAATAGAACCCACCCCTAGTAGCTTTGGAGTATGCTTAAAGCAAGAGGATAAACTGTAATGTAGGCCTAAGCTCAGTAACAAGCATGGTTGTCAGATTTAGCTAATAAGTGAAGATGTGGTGAGGTGCATCTGAGCCAACTAAAAATACTGGCAGTGGCGGATGGAGAAAACTATCTCTCACTCTTAGGCTCAGTTGTCATTGCCGTGCAGGCCTTTGGAACAAAGTTCTGTTTAGCTCTGCGCAAGCAATTAGGTCCTGATACATACTTTTTTTATGGGTGCCATGCCAGATACAGCTGAGCCTGGTTATCAATGTGAATCCACTTATGTGTTTTTAGTAAAACATAAGAAAATGTGGATTTCTTCTGATCACTTGTTGACATTTTCACATTATTATGAGTACGTAATACCCGTTCTCATCTTACTTGTGACATGGCAGACATTATTTGAGTACAAGGTATGTGTGGTGTCAGACATATAGCATACATTTGTTGCTATGCCTGACAGTTCTTGTCGGAGGCAGCTTGGCGAGCCCAAGAACTATTTTGCCATGCTCTTCTTATGTCTTGCAGCGTGTGCAATCACCAAAACCGATGGCACAATCTAGGGAATTATGTATTTTGTTATTGTGCATAGACAAAACTTGGGTTTATCGCATTTATTAACAGTTTACAACTCAATTATTGCCATCAAATACTTGAAACATGATTCTTATATTGGTATTCTATAGTACTGCAATTATCGCATGTACAAACAAGAGACATGCCAAACAGGTAGCAGGTATAAGTCGAATTAAAACAATGGCTAGATTTTCAGACTGTGATCCACTTACAGTACTGATTCTTTGAACCTTAAGCACCGCGCTATAACAAGGTTTAGCTGTGCAATCAAAAAGATTCGTGATTGAAAAAGCGAACCTTCACCAAAAAAAGGTTGAACTTTAGAGAACAAAAAAGAATGGAGAATGAAAACACTAACAAATCTGCACAATATAATCAAGCATGTTACCATGTGGAGACACTGGGACAGGCATAAATAAAAAGATACAAGCTAACAGAGAAAGAACAAAATATGAAACACAAGAAGCTGAAGGCCTATGTACTGGCAACATTCCTCTTGTGGATCCTTGGAACACTTTCTGAGGAGGAAGCAAGAATAGAACTACAGCTCCCTACTATGCATGACATTAAGAGATGACTGGGTAATGTTGTGCTTGGGGCTGGCAACCTCATCATGTAAAAACTAAGTAACAGAAACTACTTCTACAAGAGAAAATAAATGATTTGATGCAGGCTTCTTACAAGGAGGCCAAATGTAGTGGTGGTACCATACTCCTATTGGAGTGTTAAAGAGGGCATACGATGATGCTATCAAAATAGGCACCTGAAAAAATGTGTCAAGACAGGATGAAAAAAAAAAGGTTGAATTAGAGAACTGAAAAAAAGTCATAAGAGGACAGAGAAAAATGCAGAAGGAATGCATTTATATAAAAATCTATAAAAACATGGATAAGATGCAGCCAAGTCTTATTTCTATTATAGCAAACCTTAACAACAATAATGGCAAGGCAAAGGCTACCGTCCATCGTGGACGATGATGGCATATTTAATTTTGCTAGAGCTATTTTTAGTAATGATTAACTGTGCTACTTTTTATTCTCACTCTCTCGTCTTGAGTTGCCCGACCCCAGTGGCAAGTCAAGGACAAGACGACTTAGGGGCGACTACGAGATGCAGGGGACTCCACATTAAGCACCAGTGAAAAAGATGGCGGAGTCCGGAGTCGAACCCACACCACCTGATCACGAGGCCGACGGCTTAACCACTTCACCACGGATTACCCACTTCGGCACGGAATCCCCAACAACATTACAACAGTAATGAGAATCATGGGAAATACACTAAAAACTGTGTTCTACTAACACAGGACCACAGTGAAAGACAAGTGCTTGCATTTGGAAAGTAAAATAAATTCAGTGAAATGAACATAACTACATCTTACATCGCTTTATGATTTTGCTCCTTATACAACACAGTGCCAACCACTATAGATGGCCTCTAATAACACAATGTGTACTTTTATGTTTGGTTTCTGTAGCAATTTGTTTGACACAGTGAGGTTGTTAGCCACCTTTAAAGGCTTGCATGGAGCTGCAATAGTTCTATTCTTTCCACCCCAGTAAGGGGTACTGAGATCTACAGAGACTTACTTGGAGAGGAGCTATCATGGACAGATAGCAATAAAGAATGATTACATTTATAGTGTTGGCCATAAAAACGGTGCTGAAACCTGCACATTACTGATACATGACATGTTCAGACTGAAGGCCTTCCACATGTGCAACCAGATGCATACAATGGCATGACTACATCTGCAAAGCAGAGGTCTCTGCTAAAACAGTCCTCCACCCAATCTCAGAAACACTTGACTGTTGCCAAGTTTCTTTGTTCTGTTATATTGTACGGCTGGACCAGGCGACCCCAGAACACAAGATACTCCACAGATCATTCCTCAGTGCCAAAAGTCTTCCCTGACTGGCTGGAATCGCAGAAGAGGCCGCCCCCGCACAGTATGGCTCCAGCAGGTAGCAACCTTCACCTCCATTCTGGACGAGATCCGGAACCATGCCGCAGCAGTGGGTCATGGATGTGACCGACAAACACCAACGAACCTCAGACACTTAAGCAAATATTATTATTATAACAGCATGAAGATGATGAAATAACAGGAGACACTAAAAACTATGTACCATATAGAGTTATCATAAAAGACATGCTAAAATATGCTTGTATTTGTAGAATAACTTCAATGGCTCGGGCATAAAAGCTGCACTCTTCCCAAGGTCATCATGAAAATGTGTTTTTAAATGCCAGTAGTTGTGAAATACAGTTAATTCTGTAGAGCATGTCCATGTCTGGCTTCAGACAAGGAGCAGTGGTAAAGGGCTCTTTCCAACCCAACTGAGGGATTAACTGTATGATGACACAAGGAGTCTCAAACAGACCGCCAAGTTCATGTGAGAAATATGGTCATGTTTCTGCTTTCTCATTAGTGCACTTTCTAAACTTACCCAACGAACACCCAGTTACAAGTCAATAACAAGGTTACGGAGGCAGAGGAAGAAGTGCAACAGCCGGACAAAAGTAATGAAATTAAGGATCCTGCTCAATTCTGGCCCTCTGATCAGGAAAGAGATGGTCAATACCAGCCCCAGCACCAACAACCAGACCCTTCAGCGCCAGCAAGACCTCAGTAGGCATGAACAATTCAATCATCCACTGGTCACTGTGTGACAAAACTACAAGACTTGAGACAGGGTTGGGACCCACACAAGTTTAACTATCTTGTTGAGGAACAGGTCACTTATGACTTATATAAGTGGTTATTTGAGAGCGAACAAAGAACAAGCAGAAATTCCATTAAAAAAAAAAAATGAACATAATGTGGTTTTACACAGTGCATGAATAATGGAAGTTTTAATAGTGGTTAGTGCTGAACATAGTGGTACATCCAATGGGCAGCTGCTGAAACCATAAACATAATGTGTATTCTGTAGAAAAAAACTTTGTTTGAGAATTATGTACATAAAGAATCCAAAATGATTAACAATATTACAATTTATCAAAAAGTTTGAATGGACTAAGAGCCCAAATCAAATATTCACTGCTGGAATACATTCCTCATACATAGAAGTTCTTCAATATTGCCCAAGTAACAAAATTACATGGCTGTTTCAAAGGAAGCACATGCTGTCATCACCAGTACCTTTCCTGGACAATATTTGTGGAGATGTCAATTCCTTCAGGTTGACTACTGTATATTTGAATAATTGAATCCTGGTATTCAATCAGACAAGGTTACATGATGCCAGTTAGCCAAAAGCTGCTTGAATGCATGTCTATCCTTCATCCTGGAGTACCATGATGGTCCAAAGGCATGATGCAGATTATATCTCCATCTCATTGGTGGGTGGCCATGCGGACAGTTGTTGTATGGCCACCAGAAATACACCCTCCTTGCCTATCTACCTTCAGTCATGTTTTTTTGCATTGATGAAGAGTTGACGACATCTCAGAACTCTGGTGGCATACGTAGGGCAGTTAATCGGATGTGGTCTCTTAGGGAGATATTTAGAACTCTTCGCGCCATTGCTCTCTCGGTAATACAGAGCGTCAATGCGTCTGATTTGCACAGACTCCAAACCTCATACCCTTATACCATTGCTTATACTATTGAAGATGTGTGCCCTTGCCTTGATGTCCGTCATCTGCAGGAGTATCGGTTTAACACGGTTAAAGCTGAGCCAACCATCAGCTTTTACTGCGTGAAATCTGCTTATCAATGTTGTGGTTGTTATTGATTTGCTGACCTGGGTAGACATTGACTACCATATTAAAAAATATTTATTTCAAATGGCGCCGGAAAGTATATGAAGATGACATGCCCGTCTGAATTACTTTGAAACAATCATTTACATGACGTGTTATTCTAAAATAAAATGACCATATCAGTTTTACTAGAAACCATCCTGGTGTTAATAAGATAATTGTTTTGTGTGATTCTGTCTGTTGTAGAGATGATCTTGTAGTTATAAATCAAATATAGTTCTCAGACAAATAACATACTGAAAATGTATTCTTAGTCGACCTGCACTTCTACAGGGGCAAATCCCCTGTGCAATTCCCTGCTCTGGTATGAGCTGGATGTAACCAGGAGAAGGGTTTCCTGCCTAGCAGGCTAGGCTCGAGCAGCTTAATACTCCACTGCGTTGGGACAAACGCTTGCGGAGGGTGGTTAACCGATGTGCGAATCCATCTTAATGAACTCAAACACTAGAGCAAAGTAGATCCGCAGCCTGTTAGGCGTCATCTATGCTGCTCTAAACAAACCACCTAACCATGGCCGGTGTTATGCCATATGACACAGTCGTCTCTTACGACATGCTCTCTGTGGGGCAGTGGTGCTATTCTTGTCCTTGTCATACACAAAGACCCTGGAGGCCCACAAGGACAATGTATTATTAACTCTCAAATTGTTTAAGACAAAAGCCTGGACACCAGAACAATAGAAAAAAAAACTACATTAATAAATGAAAACCTGTATGGTTTTGTGTGTGTGTGTGTAGTGGGAAAAAGAGAAGGGTGGAAGAGGAATGTATAGGTATTATTAAGTAACCACAGATATAACTACAAAATGTACACATTTCTGAATATCTTCATCAATCTAAACTCTTTCAGCTCCCTGTGAAGTACAGGTCCCCAACAAATTAACGATTTTATCGTACCATATGGGAAGAGGAGACTAATGTCTGGTCAGGAAAAACATACTAATCAGATATGTTGGTTAAGGGTCAGACCAAGATTCTCACCTTGATTTACGCATGGTTCTCCCTGGAAATGGGCTGTTCTTATGACAGCCAGGCAAAAGAGGTGGTGGATCGACATGATCCTCGTAGGTCAGCGACACCCAGATGAAGCCAAGCTTAGCACAACTGTCTGGAGGACCCAGTCTGCCTTTATCAGCACGCTTGGAATATGAGGAAAGCTACTGCACCCTGTCACTTAACTCCCTTTTTAGGGCGCACAAAAGAGTAATCTTACTCATTGTCATCATTCAACATCATCATACCATATCAAGTCTCCTACTCTGCACATGTAGCCATTTTTGAAAGTCTATACCTTTTTGGTGGTTGTTTTTGTTGTTCTCCATGTTGAAGAGTCTTATATTGGGACAGAACTTACATTGGAGTTGGTTTTGTTTTGTGTGTGTTGGATTTTAATTTCTTTTGATTCCCATAAGTTCCCCAATGTAATAAAAGCTCCTCTCATTTGTTGTATCTTTATTTGTACCTTCTACTTTGTCTAATCATAATAATAGTTGCCTTTCACAAAAAAAGAAGGCGACATCATCATACTTGTGAGACATCGATGATCTCAAATAATTGTAGAGTCCTATTACAGCACAGCAGGCTTTGCCACATGTGAGACACACATGCAAGAAGTTGACCATAAGCTTGTTGCGCATTTTGTTCTTCGAGCAGCTTGCTTTCTGAGCCTCAGGGATTAAATTGTGCTCTGCGAACTGAGAGGTGACATTGATGTTGAAACTTTTCAGAGACATTAAAAAAAAAGTGTGTAACATTTCTTTTGTCCCCCTGATGAACAACTGTCTGTTCTGAATTCAGTGTATAACAGCAGCTTCAGGAGGTGCCTGTTGGACATGCGTCCACCATATCCGGGCTCACTGTAGAAGAGTATGGATGCTCAACATGTTAGACCTGTTGAAGATTTCAAAGTTATGTACTTTATCGTGCTAGCAAAGCAGCCTGCAGAGAAAGTCCATATCAAAATGGAGTTACTTGGCATGTTTGCTATACACTGTCTATTTTTCCCAGGTATATAGAAGAGTTCTTAGAACTGCAGTATGACACACTTTTAACTTGATAGTGACATGGATTTCTTGCCGATTCAAAACGCACCGCTTGCCTTGGCGATTCTAATGTTGACCTCAGAATCAATGTTGTTCTGGTGAAGGTATGCCTAGGTAGGTAAAGCTATTGACTGCTTGCAGACTATTTTGTAAAATGATGTAAGAGTTTGTCTATATTGTTAACAAGATATTTGAATTTTTCTGAATATATCTATAAATAATTAACAGATTTTTGGAAACGTGTGACTCAAGCAGGCTACAATGTCAGCCAACAATTTTTGTTAGCAAAACGACCATGCACAATCGAGATTACTAGCAAACACATTTTCCATTGATTGTTTTGTTCTCTAATGGTTAAAACACTCAAGATTTCAGAAGTAAAAAGAACACTGACATAATTAGTGCAATAGTGCAATCTATCCCTCTACAGTAGAAGACCCTCTATGGTATTGATTATACTACCATCCACACAGATTAAAAGCCTGCTGATTGTGTAGCCTTTTGAGTGTGACCACAAAAATCACTTGTTACAATACCCCACATATATATGATACAGGAATTAAATAATTAACTCATTTTTCTGAGGATCAGAAGAAAAAAAATGAGAAATGGTGATTATAACCTAGGAAAGTTTACAAATATTGTTGTTCTCAATTCAGAATATAATTTAATACACTTTTTACAACTCATTATGTTAAACATTTTCTATAATTGTGTAGGTTTTCATTTTACATTTCTACAACTCAGGTTTTATATTTTAAATACTGTGGCATGTTATATATTTGATGCAGTAAGTATATATTAGATAAAATGATACATATATCATTATACATGAAACAATTCAACCTTATATGCCATATTTAAATTACTATATTGGCAACATGGAAGACTTTTATAATATTCAAAAGAAAACATTCTAAATGCAGCAAAAATAATATGAACCCGAAAATGCATTTTTGAAAAGATCAGCAGCTTACTTAAAAAACAAATACTGAAGGCACAAACAGAATAAGAGATAATATACAAAATCGCTGTATCTAAATTTCAAGAAAAAGAAAATGCATTGTTGAGCCTTTTCAATAAAGATATCAATAAAGAATTCTACAATAACAGGCACAAGCATTAGACAAGGCACAAGACATTTAAGACTGATATGCAAGGGAGGTAAATGAAAAGGACAAGGATACAACAGCTATTATGATTTCATTATTGGGAAAATAAATCTGGCAAAGATGGCGCCATAACTGGCTGCGAGTCTACATTTCTCTACTGTTTTGGATCATTATGAATGCCGCCAGACCACGGATTTGCCTGGAATTCACACTAGTCGACGACTTACACTTGTGTTCACGGAAACGTGGTGTTGTTTTCCGTCGGGACTTGTTATTTCGTTCGTTTTTTGTGATTTCTTCCATCTGTTTATCCTGGTCTGGACGCCGGCTGAATGGAACTACGCTTATACCTGTGTCGTATTTCACGGGTTAGTTCTGCCGGTTCACCTTCACGAATTTGGCGTGTGGAAATTTTAGATGCTACTATGATGAGTTGAATACAGCTGAATACAACTATTATTGGGAAAATATGAAACACTTGAGATGTCTTTGTTAACTCTATATTTGACAAGATCTGGTCATTGAAGGAATCATTTTTTCCACACATTGGAATGTATATTAAGGTCAAAAGGGGCTCACTTGACATTCACTTTAGTTTCCCTTAGAACATAAAACTGCAATGGCGGCTCTCACTAGATTCTTATTTCGAAATTTATGAAATTCCATCTGACTTAGCTTCCTCTAATAATTCACTTTCCTCGTGTGATCCAATCCAATGCATGCATATATATATATATATATATATTTAACGGTATATTTTGCCTTAAGTGTGTATTCTATCAATTCTACTTTCTTGATCTTCAGCTGTACTGGTTGTCATGCTCTTTGCTACAGATTTGTGTTTATTTCTATACCAGACCATAAAATTAAAGTATGCAATGCAGATTTATGTTTGTAAAGGTCTTCAGTCTCGATGTAATATTCTTAGTTACACAGCATTTTTCAAAACCGATTTTATATGTTTTTAACAGCTTATATTATTTTCCTTGGATGCTGCTGAGTTCCTAAATAGATAAACACAGAAAATTAAATTGATCACTTCACTACAGAGATACAATGGAGACTGTCCACATGATATCGCAAATGATACAGATGAAAGACCTAATCATTAGCTCCTAACAACTTTAAGAACATAATTGAAGCATTTAGGAAAGCAGCAAGAACAACAAGACACAAATACCAGACAAAACTGTCATATGCAAAGGGTAAGCTCAAACTAACTATGGAAAATAGAGTTGAAACCCTGCCAGACCTCATGGAGAAAATCATCAACAAGCCAGGAAAAAAAATTTATGAAAAAAAAGTTCTTAAAAACGATGCAAATTAAGAATATAAAAGCATGAAACATTTTAATGAAAATCAAATTTGACTAAAAAATCATCAGGGATAAGAAATTTAAATTAGATTTCACAGCAGCTTCATCTCAGATGAAAAACAACGGTACTTGACATGGTGTTTGAATAGTTTTTATACAGATAAACATTTCTAAGTCGCAACCACAACTGGGGCTGAAGATGCAGCAGTGAATGAGCTGACAGCAGCCAGCAACTCTTAGATAGCTGCTTCCGTAAGGGTCAGTGAACTATAACTGAACAGGATCCTGTTCCGTTTCCAAGTGATGGCTCTGAAAACATTCTGCACTCGTGTAGTCTGAGTAAGAGAATAGGGAGGCCAACCTGGTCCCAAGAAATGCCATGCTGAAACCAGAATATGTCAGATTGAAAGACATATTGCTGCTGCGCTGTAAACTATGATATATTTTTTGGGATGAACACCAGAAAAAGCAAGAGAGAGAGGAAGAGCAAGACTGGGAAAGAGAGCGATGAAGTGAGGAAGAAGGGAGAGAGATTGAAAGAAAATAACCACAACCAATGGATATTTGTAATAAATTATCAATCAAATTATAATCTTTTGAAGCACATGTACAAAAACTGAGTGTTTTTTAATATGATTGAAGCAGAATAGTATTAATTTGTATCTCTAATATACAAAATGATCACTTTGATGTGATCAACCAAAAATCACTTTCTTGAGATGAAATAAAACTTACTTTTGTTGAATTGTCATGAAGAAAAGACTAAAGACATTCACAAATAATAAGACTGTCTGAATAGGCTTTAGTGTCAATCTGAAATGCTGTAAAAAATTGTTCAATTTAAGATGCAATGAATGTTCTGAGTATGGTGACATCATCATGTCCTTTATAGAATGTTGCTCCCATCAGTCTGTCTGTAAGAAACTCTTTCCCTTGCCAAAACTCCAGCCTCTGCCACAGTCATACTCAGGCATTCTTGGATATCTTGGTGCCATCGTCTTCTTGGTCTACCCTTCCTCTTTTGCCTGGCACCATACCTTTCATCACCGTTCTCGAGACTGTTGTCTCTCTTGACTTGACCAAAGTATTTGCATTTTCTGGTCATAATGGAATTGATAAACCAGTTCTCCTCTTGCCGAATGTCTACATTTGTTTTTATCTCTGTCCAGGGTATTCTGAGGATCTTTCTGTAACATGTTGACTCGAAGGATTTGATTCTTTGTCTGGACGTTTTGGTAATCATCCATGATTCACATCTCAAACTGCCACCAGAAAAACACAGGCTCTCAAGACTTTTACTTTTATCATTTTGTTGGTGCTCTGCCATAATGGTGACAAGACAGAATAAATCTTAAATTATTTATGCATAAATTTTAAGATTATCTCTCCGATTTATAAAGAGGCAGACGAAGAGTAGATACAAGAAGAAATGAGCATCCAGGACGCACACAAATTGTGCATATTACTAGCCCAATAGGAGTGGATAAGTGATAATCTTAAAACTATGCACATTGTACAACAGATAGAGTTACTATATTTTCAACGTAACTAAAGATAGTTAACAATAAGTGTGACTGAGGTATTGATGAAAAATAACCGCTGAGCATGTGTAGCTGACGCACCAACATATGAGAAAACAGAGAAGGCATAAATGAATAGGCTCTAGAGCAGCACTCTTTAATCTATTTATACTTGGCGTCCACTTTAATAACTTTTAGAGAGGATAAATTTTCCTTACCACCCACTAAAAAGGTAAGTCCCATGGCAACAATTGCCGTCGGGGATGAATTAACTCTTCATGTACTAAGCCACATCCTATGTGACGTGGGGTGACCAGTTCCCTTCCTTGCTGTTTTTACCTTCCCCAACTCATACATCAGATATCAAGTTACAGCTGGGTCGACCAAAGGAGTGGTCATACGAGGCCAAAACCACTGCCCAGATTTTTTTCTGTTCATCCGTGAACTCGAACCCCCGGTACGCTGTAATTTCAGTACCGCCCACTAAAATTTAAATTAAAGAAAATTCTGCAATAGTCCACCGATTCTGTATATTTTGGAAGTTTTTAATACAGAATGTAATTATTCTGCTATCACCCACCTGAAAGTTAAAATCGCCCACTGGTGGGCGGTAGCGTCCAGGTTGAAGATCACTGATTTAGAAAGACACAAATAACTTCAGATTGACCACTGGTTTCTATTTATATATTCAAGTGGATGCCTGAAAGTAAATATTTATAAAGATATGTCCCATTTCAATAGTCTATTCACATATTTTCATGCTTTGACTAACAAGTATCAAATTTTGTGTTTCATCAATTCAATTTATTCTTTTAGACTGAACTATTTCTATTTCCAGCAACTGTGTCTTTTGCCATTATGTATTATAATATCTGTCAGTCACTGTGGTCGAGAGGTAAGGCACTCGCCTCTCAAAGCGATGAAAAGAAACGGCATGGTTCGAGCGACCCCTGGTCTCAAAGGAGATGGGACCAGAGTGCCTTCATCCTGAATTACCTCCAGCCGTAGGGGAACTGAGACGCTAGTCCAGACAGGCACAATATATTGACTAGGACGTTACACTGACCAAGACCAAACTCTCTCTTCCATATAGCGTTCCCTGGAAACGGGCTGTTTTCAAGGCAGCCTGGCTGACAAGATGTGGATCGGTGTGATCCCCACAGTAGTGAGCACAATGCAAATGAAGCCAAGCATAGCACAACTGCCTAGAGGACAGCAGTTCACCTTCAGCAAGCTTGGGATGTGAAGAAAGCTACAACACTCTCCCCCCCCCCCCCCCCCATCCTTTTCAAGATGCAGCAAACATTCATTGTGGGCCCCAAATAACAACAACCTTCCACCGTGTGACTTGCGTCTTGGGACTGGCCCAAGGTAGTTTGGGACCAGAAAGTGAAGTTGATGACCAGCGCAGCTTCTTCCTCACTATAATCCAAATACAATGCAAGTGATGTTACATACATAGACAGGCAACAAAGAGGATGAAAAACATTACACACAAGAAAGTAACAGTTCAATTTGTGAAAGAGGATAGTAACTTGTGGGGATAAATACATGAAGACAGAGAGGGTTTTGGACACTTAAAAAAATGTGGCATAGATAAAGGACAACAATATAACTGACAAAGAGCATTGGGATCAGAACATTTAACTAAACTTAACGTCTTTATACTGGTTTAGAAGAGTCTACAAAGTCTTCTATAGAAAACTCCTAAATGTTACATATAAAGATCGTGTCACGAACGTAGACATCCGTCAGAGAGTTGAAGACGCTATTGGTCCTTTTGAAGATCTGTTTACAACTATCAAAAGACGAAAGATGGCCTGGTGCGGGCCCGTCGCGAGGTCAAACGGAATTCCCAACTCAATACTCTTTGGATCCGTACCGGGTCAGAGAGGGCGAGGACGTCCAAAGAAGAGATGGGTGGACAACATCACTGAGTGGTCAGGCCTTCGTTCCGGTGAGATACGTCAGGCGGCAACAGACAGAGAGAGCTGGCGTGGGTTTTTCATGTCTTTATGTGTGCCCCAACGACCTGATGGGTTACAGGATGAACTGAACAAAGTCTGTTTACAACCAGTTTCTTGGAGGGTATTTTCTTGGATGTGGTGGATTGTGCGAGTCCATTTTAATAGACTCAGCGTTAGGTAAGTAGACCCACAGCCAGTTAAGCGCCATTTATAGCTCCTCTTAAACCACCTGGGGAAAGGTACAATTACTTGGGTGGATTTTTAATTTTGTCCAGACTGCGGCCATTAAGCCTACTCTTTTCGATTTCCAACTGCCAAGGAATTTTTAACGTGCTCGACACTGAACATGGGAGTCTCACTACCCAGAGATCAGGGAAATTTTTGCCAGAAGATGCACATGAAAAAAAAATCTGTTTCAAATAATTGATTCCACTGATTCCTCTTTAATTTAATGTAGAATGCTAAAGTATTACCTAAACACTTGATCATGGCGTGATACAGCTTCACAAGCTTCTGTTACAAGGGCTAATGCCACCTTTCAGTTATTCTGCTGTCGAAGATAGATGTGTCGGACCGAAAGGTGCAAATATCGCAATCAAACTGTAAACTAGCGACACAACGCATTAGGTTCTCTGGACTACATCCTACTACTTGCAAAGCCCTGTTCAGGGCTTGGTAGCGGGAGATTGAGAACGAACGCAGAAGAAGAAGAACAGTTATTCTGATCTTAAATCTGAACTGAGTAAATTGATGCACACTATCCACCTTTATATTACATCCTTCTTTCCTCCATTAATATCAGTTCTTTTAATTTCCAGCTGTATGTGTTGTTCTACTTATTACAGTAACTCATTGTATACTTGTACTCAGATTATTTATGTTTTTATTCAAGTTTTTTGGGTGCGTTGTGTAGCTTATTTTAGCTTTCCTCTTCGGTGTTCCTCCAGAAGAAGACGTTAATGATGTTGTATAATAGTTGATAGTGAGGCTGTGATATCTGCGTCTTTTGGCCAGGTACTTCCGATTTTGGCACGGAATTAATGGGACTGGGTTTACCTTCCCTTTTCCATCTCTGATCTCTTAACCAGGCCGTGTGACTGCAGTCCCTTATCAGAGTTGCCATTTGAAGGCGGAATAGGGTCTTGGTCAGTTATTGGTCATTGCCCCTGACGCAAGCAGCCAGCTGTGAGTTGCTGGTGCTGTCAGCTTTTTTGCTGCCCAATCTTCGTCCCTTCTTTAGTTTATTCCGGTTTATTTTTTGTTCTAATTTGTTTATTTTTACTTTATTTGCTCTACCACATTCTGTGTTTTTCTTACTCAAGCAACTCTTACTTTGTATTCCTTATAATTGTTCATTTGGTATAATGATTTCGTTAAAATTTCCCACTGGCTATGCTCAAAATATTTATCTGTGGTAATGTCTCTATTCTGTGGAGTGATATTTTACCTTATTCAATTTACAATCTGAAGAAACCACTGCTAAATCTAATTTTATATGGAAACTCAATTCATCTTTACTCTAAAGTGTTGGTTGCAGTTAATGACTTTTTGTATTCTGATTTACAAATCCTAAGCTAAAAAAGAACCCGCAATAATGGTGAAATATAAGACAATGTAGAACGGAAAACAAAAAGCCTGCTTGTAACACTGCCACAACAAAATGGAAAGTTTTGATATATTGCACATTTGATTTGAGCATTCACACATAGACCTTTGATGCAATCACAGAATAAGCAATATTATTTACATGCAGTGTTTTGGCATCACAATATTTTACATTATAACATGTTTACTTTTGAAGGCCCCAGGCATTTTCATGAACTATATGCCTGGTGTATACAATGATAGGGAGTTACAATCAAGTGTCTGGATCAACAGTTCATCTTGGGGATCACAACCTTCATATCCTTTTGTATTAATAGGGAAGGTTTACTAAACGTGAAGGTAGTTCTGGAAGGTTTACAAAGAGTCATGGGGAGAGTCTAGACTAAATTGAGGGCCAGGTGAAAAATACTGACGTGTCATCATTGTGTTCTTTGAAACTGTCTGTTACAGCAGCCTGGCTAATAAGGTGGTGATTGACACTATACGAGTCCAATAGTCTACCAAGAAGCCTTACATTGCACTACAGTCAGAGGGTTTAAAATGCTCAACAGCGCATGAACTGCAGTGGTCAGCAACCAATAGCTGACGGCTAGCATTGGGGCCAGCAAACCAGAGCTGCCAAGATCTTTCTACACCTCCACGTGATGATCCTGGATAACAGGCTGTAATAGACAGGCTAAGGAGAAGAGATATATCAAAGAGGGAATATTAACCCGGTACTAAAAAATTCCTCCATCGGATGTGTCGGATCGAAAGGTACAAATATCGCAGACAAGCTGTAAACTACAACACAACACATTCCGTTCTCCGAACAACATCTTGCTACTTGCAATGCCCCGATTAGGACTTGGTAGTGGGAGATTGAGAACAAGACAGAAGAAGAAGGACTTTGTCGTAGGAGATTGAGAACGAAGAAGACTACAGCCAGGAGGACACAGGTCCCCCTTCTTCAGAACTCCTTTGGATATAAGAAGAGCCACTGTAACATGCTACCAAAATAATATCATCAAGAACAAAGAAGTCAGCACAAGTAGTTTAGAACAAAATCAAAAGTCAAGAAAGGTAAGAGACAATATAAGAGACAATGGAGTTCAGGGACCAAAAGTAGCTGGAAACACCAGAGTTAAAATTGTCTTCACACAATAAATGTAGGATACATTTATTTTTTGGTTGTTACTGTTTTGGCTATAAGCACTGACTTCGTGCTGAATCGCTTGAGTGTAACTAGTCCCATTGCACAGACACTGTTGTTGAGGATGAAGTGTTAGAGACTTCATTGTGTACGATAACATAGTTTGAGATGTGGTGGCCAGTTCCTTTCAATGATGCCCTTCCTTCCTTACAGAATTGATGAATCAGTTAATCAGTACAGAATTGATGAATCAGTTAATCAGAAACACTAACCATCAATGCTAGTCCCCCTACTTCAACTGATCTGAATGACTCAAGTTCAACAAAATGTGCTGCAATAGAACTGAATACCAATGGTAAATAAAACAAAATTTTAAAAATAATTGAAAAAGAAAAGGATAATTAAAAAGCACATCATATTTCTGCTGCAACAAGGAAAATTAGGATTCATTTTAGATTTTATACTGACAATTATTATGAGAAATTAGGACATGAGAAATTTGGTAGGAACTTGCTCTCGTGTTAATACATTAGCAGACGGAAAATAAAATGGTTTGGTCATCTCATGAGAATGTGGCCTGATTAACTCCCTCTGCTCGCTTACAACACTGGACTATCTGGCTACAGGGCATGAGGAAGGCCACGTGGCAGATGGATATCTGACATACGAGTAATCCTACAATACTGGCTTACAACAACAGACGCAACATACTTAGCTCATAAATGACGGCTTACAACACTCACTCGCTTACAACACTGGACTATCTGGCTACAGGGCATGAGGAAGGCCACGTGGCAGATGGATATCTGACATACGAGTAATCCTACAATACTGGCTTACAACAACAGACGCAACATACTTAGCCCATAAATGACGGCTTAATCTCTCCACGATGCTCAACGGCACAAGTGGATGGAACTGAACTGATAATTATTTACTTTATCTTGCCATTTCTTATTGTGCTCTTTAGGTTTTCCAGTCCATGATAAAGATATTTTAAGATCAAACTGCCAGCCGACGGCTGTTCCTACTCACATGAAAATCTGCAATTTTATTGCCATATTTGTTTTCTGCCCAATTGGTCTGTCGGGGTCTTTGTGTATGACAAGGACAAAAATAGCCCCACTGCCTTACAGAGAGCATGTCATAAGAGGCGACTAACTGTGACATGGCATAACACTGGCCGTGGTTAGGTGTTTTGTTTAGAGCAGCATTGATGGTGCCTAACAGGCAGCAAGTCTACTTTACTTTAGTGTTTGAGTCTATTAAGATGGATTCACACCTCAGTTAACCACCCTCCGCAAGCGTTTGTCCCAACACAGTGGAGTATTAAGCTGCTCGAGCCTAGCCTGCTAGGCAGGAACCCCTTCTCCTGGCTACATCCAGCTCATACCAGAGCAGGGAATTGCACAGGGGCATTTGTCCCTGTAGAAGTACAGGTCGACTAAGAACTAAACTTATTTTTTGTCATCAGTAGGTTAAACTACTAACTTCACAACAGAATAACTTAATTTAAAATATTTGGAACCACTCGAGATGAAACATTAACAGCCAAAATGAATAATTCAAGTGCAGCCCCTTACAGAACTGAAACATTGAGGCGTTGTTTATACACCACAATAAAAATAGTGGAATGTTGGACGAACAAACTAAACAAAACAATTAACTGTGATAATTAGGTCTCCTTTGGTCTTACCCCCAATTAATTATCCTCTCATAGGTGAATTAAATAAATTATAGTACAGTGCTGGAATCATTTTTATATTACCTTAATATACTTGGTATGTTATATTTTTATAAATTTATTTAAACATTTTAATAGTATTTATATATAGACTAATGCACAGAACAAAAATAATTTGTGAGACACAATAAACAGTACTGATAGGTAATGTGAACAAATGTGTTTACTACAGTAGATACTTTCATCGGGGGTAAAAATATACATGCTTCATTATATTATTTCTCAACTTTAGTTCCATTTCTCAGTCTTGCCCTGCCGTTTCTAACAAACTCATGTATCCATTTATAATGGGGTTGACTGAAGCATTAGAAACCGATATGAAAATCATAAATCAAAACTGGAGCAAAATTATAAGGAAATATACAAATTCACAACACAGAAATCAGGCGCAGAACTGCCTTCAATGATATCATAGATGCAACATTATTTTTTTAATGCAGATGGGCGGAACATGTAGTGCATTTGTCGGAAAACAGATGGCCACAAAAGGTGATGTTTTGGTGGCCCTACATTTTAAACACCCAATGCGGACGTAAACCAATGAGATGGAGAGATGGTCTGAATTAACACCCTTGGTCCAACATGGTACTCCGGGCAAAAGACCGCATTGAGTTTGAACAATATTTAGCTACCTGGCATCAAGCACTTCTCTTTGCGTGATTGAATACCAGGATTACAGATTACATACTTGTACAAACATGATTAAATGTTGTGATAGAAAGTAACAATCATAATACTGATACATATTACTGCAGCTTTATTAATCAACATAAGTCCTCATTTCCTTTGTCCACACAGGTTCTTACAACAGACAAATTACTTGGCTAAAGCAAGACTTTACAATGTAAAACTTGTCAAGAATTATTCGTTTCTTCTTACATAGGGATATCCTTGTTGCTGGCCCTTGTGTCAAAGCAATTTGTGTGTTCTTGGAGTAAGGGTTTCTGTAACAATTTGTGTGTTCTTGGAGTAATGGTTTCTGTAACTATTTGTATTCTTGAGTAAGAATTTCTGCAACAATTTTTGTGCTTGTAGTAATTATTTCTGTAACAATTTGTGTGTTCTTGTAGTAATGGTTTCTGCAACAATTTATGTGCTTGTAGTAATGGTTTCTGCAACAATTTATGTGTTCTTGTAGTAATGGTTTCTGCAACAATTGTGTTTTTGTAGTAAGGGTTTCTGTAACAATTTGTGTGTTCTTGGAGTAAGGGTTTCTGTAACAATTTTGGTGTCCTTATAGTAATGGTTTCTGCAAAAATGTATGTGCTTGTAGTAATGGTTTCTGCAACAATTTGTGTGCTTGTAGTAACGACTTCTGTAACAATTTGTGTGTTCTTGGAGTAATGATTTCTGTAACAATTTTTATGCTCTAGGAGTAATAATTTCTGTAAATATTTGTCAGTTCTTGTAGTAACGGCTTCTGTAACACTTTATTTGACACAATGATGTTACAACATGATACCATTTTGTAACCTTTTACACCCCTCTTGGATGGTCACATTGGCTCTGCTCCTTGCACCCTGAATTCACATGGTGACTATTTAATCTGTTCAATTAAAATCTTTGAAAATGTGACTTTTACATCGCTGTGTCCTGAATATGGAGCAAGGAATAGCAACACTGACCTGCCAGATGAATAAGAAGTGACTAAGGGCATGGGGTCAAACATCTTATCTTGTAGAAACTATAAGCCACAAGAAAAAGAAAATACCTCTACACCCCATGGTAGAAGAGGAGTGATTAAGCCAAGCGATACGTTTTCCATAATTCAATGTTAGTTTCAAACAGAAAATGAAAAAAAGGTAATACTAAATCAATGTATATTTCCTGCCATAGTATGTTTATCTCACTCAACTGTTACATCCATTTGTTCTTTAATCATTTTCCGGATACCCTCACTGAGATCCAATGACAGACGAGACAAGATGGGCTCCAACATATCCTGTGTTGCAGTTAGAAATGTGCTGCTGACTTCTGTTGTTTCCGTCAGGTTGGTGCACTTGGAGGAAGAGTTAACAGCTGCAGTTTCATCAGGTGGAGGTTTTGGTGCTGAAGACTGGAATGTTTTTTCAAGAGATCTTTGTGAGGCTGGTGGTAATTTCAACGAAACGGAAACACTGTTCCCTTGAGGCTGACCAGGTAATCGGAGGACTAGGTCTGTTATAATATCCTGGGTTTCATGAAATACATTCCCAATCATTGTTAAGACTTGTACTGCAGTTTCATCTGTCCTTCCATCGACCTGTTAAAAAAATAAAAAAGTTAAAGCACCTAAAGCAGGCAATGCCATCAGGGATGAAGTGTTCATGAGTTCATTGTACAAGGTTTTAGTTTTTTCTGAGCTTGGTGACTTAGTTGCTTCTCTTCTACCCTGAGGTGTAGAGGCTTGCCAGAAAAAGCACCAGAATATTTTATGTCTTGGCTGGGTTCCAATCTATTTCTGTTTCTTATCATCATCATGTAGCATGTCCTTTACAGAACATCGCTCCCATCACAGTCTGTCTGAAAGAAACTTGCTCCCTTGCCAAAACTCCAGCCACCGCCAGTCATTCCTGGATATCTTGGTGCCATTGTCTTCTTGGTCTATCTATTCCTCTTTTACCTGGCACCATACCTTCCACTGTTTCTTATAGACTGTCATGTTTTCTTCCCAGCAGACTGGTTTATCCTAGGGGACTGGATCCTTGGCTTTTGCCTCCTATGACTGCCATGGTAGTCAAGCCGGGTTTCAAGATTGTATTGTATTGTCTGATAGTGTGCATTGTCTCCTCTTCTTACTGGGACCGCCTTCCTTAGATATCTCATTTCAAGGCCTTGAGCTGACTTTTCTGGGTTGTGATCATTGTCCATGATTCACATTTATAAGTCAAAACTGGTACATAGGTGGAGCGATTATACAACGATCTTATTTTCTTACCAATTTCTCGGTCACTAAGGTAACCTGTATTTATGGTATAAAAAGTTTTCTAGTTGATGTAGGGTAACATTCCTTTATTTTCTGCCTTCCTAATAGTAAGGTACCCATTTACAGCTGAGTAGACTGCAATGTGATACGACTTGAAGATTAAACCTGGTACTCTAGTTGTGAGACAATAGACAACTGTTCTAGCCCCTCCATCATGTCAGTGACAACACTTAGAAACAATTGTACCATTTAGAACATTATTCTTAGTTAGCATATACCAATCTATCCCCTTAAAGACACAAAGAAAAAACACACCTCATTAATATTAATATGACTGCCTGCATGTTATTGGGAGCAGACAACAGTAGCACTGTGAAGAGAGAAGAATAAGTCTGGTCAGGTGAAATATACTGATCAAGACCCCATCTCACTTCCAAGCAGTTCTCTCTGGAAACATGTCATTTCATGGCAGTCTGGCTAACGAGGTAGACCCCATAGTTGATAGCTTACTGAGGAGTCTCACATTGCACTACAACCAGGAGGATCCCGGTCCACCTTCACATGTACACCTTGGGATGTGATGAGAACCACTGTTGCCCACCATGAAAGAAAGTCATCAAGAGTACCTAACTCAAGTACCAGTGGCATTTTCAACAACATAATAACATTGCAACCTGCCAGGCATTTCATAAGAGGCGCATAAGGAGGGTTGAGCCTTGAGGTGGCCAAATGGGAAACAGAAGATACTGGCTACACAAAAAAATGATGCCTACTACCAGTTGAACAGAAGAGAGCAGGTCGTGGTCTTCAGACTCCGCACAGGCCACAACAGACTGAGGTACCATCTATTCAATAAACTGAAGATAGGTGGCACTGACGAATGCACCTGTGGTACAGGGAAAATGACCGCTGAACATCTGCTGCAAAATTGCCCGACATACGAGGACCAGAGAAAGCACATGTGGCCATCACCAGTGGCAACACTAGACAAGCTCTATGGCAGTGTCGACAGCCTCAGGATGACTGCTGCTTTCTTCAAACAAATTCAAGTTGACGTCTGACAGCGTACGAAGAAGAAGAAGAGCCTTGAGGAAGGCTATCCTATCCTGTAGAAACCAACATAAGGCACACACAATAAAAGGAAAGAAGAGCTCTACACTCTATGGAAAAATCAATGAGGTGTTGGGGGGGGGGGGGGGGAAGAGACCAAAAGGGTGGAAGGGCATTGTAACACTGCAAACCTGCCAAGCTTGTCCTAAGAGGCAACAAAGGATGGTTGGTCATGGGACTGGCTATCTGATCCTATAAAAATGCTGGGACTGAAGATGCAGCAGTGATTGAGCTGACGGATGTTAGTGACTATTTTACTTCTGCTTTTGTCCTGAAAAAGATGACGTTATAGTTTATATTGAGGCTGCGATTTCTGTACCTTTTGACTTTATACATTTGGTTCCAGCCGGCGTTTTTGGTTACTGAATTTGCCTTCTCACTACAATCTCTATCCTCTTAGCCAGGCTCGACTAGTCTGTCTGTTTAAAGGGGTGCTACTTGGAGGTGGAATACGGTCTTGGTCAGCTCTGGTTCACTGATCCTGGTGCAAGCAGCCAGCTATGAGCTGCTGTCAGCTCATTCACAGTGTTGCCTCTTCAGCCCCAGCATTCAACTCTTAGCTGGCTGCTTGCATCAGGGTCAGTGACCCATAACTGACCAAGACTCCATTCTGCCTTCAAGTGAAGGTCCTGGAAACACAGTGCAACCATGCAATAAGAGATTAAGGATCAAAGATGAAAGGCGAATCAGGGATTAAGATGCTGAGCAGTGCATGAGTTGACTACTAGCATTAGGGCCAGCGTCACAGAGCTGCCAAAACTCTTCTCCATATCCACATGGTGACCCCGGATAACAAGCCAAGGAAAAGGGATTGAAGAGGAAAGGCTAACCAGCTACCCAAAAATGTCATGCTGAAGTCAGATGTGTCGGACTAAAAGTTGAAAATATCGCAGACAGTCAAGCTGTTATGACGCAATGCATTCTCTTCTTTGGACTTCATACTGCTACTTGCAAAGTCCTGTTGAGGGCTTAGTAACGGGAGTTTGAAAACAGATGACAAAGAAGAAAGGCAAATCCAGTCCCAAAAATGCTGTGCTGAATCCTAATGTGTCTGACCAAACAGCACAGGATATCGAAGTCTTGCTGATCCTTTCCAGGATGAGTGCAGAAGTAGAAATGGCAAGCCATAAAAGCTTCAACAAATATGGACATGTCAACTAAAAAAATTAATATACAATTCAACCATCCAAGACAGAAGCAAGGCTCTATTAAGCCATCTTATAACATGGGTAGAGAAATCTGGTTTGCTGACATGCTTCATTTAGTCTAGGAAAACTACCAGATTTGGTAGCTAGAATGTTCGTACAATGTACAAACAGTACAGGAGTTATATTTTTGCTGCACAGCTACCATAGAGTGGCTGCTGTGCTCCAGTGTTCGTCTTTCCTTCTGACTACATGGCCAGCCCGGTGGTGGTTAGAGTTGCTGGCATGTTGTAGGACATCCTTGATGTGTGACATTGTCCGAATGTCACTGTTGTTGTGTAGGTCCACCTGGCGCTGTTACCTAAATGATCCTTAGCTGGTTCTCTGTGATATTTGTTAGAGGCCAGGTTTCACTTCCACATGACAGCACTTTTAAGACCACCGAGTCGAATAGGTCTACTCGTATTCTGGTGTTTTTCTTAGCGTCTGTTGCTGCCTTGATTAGGCTGAAGGCGGCCCAGCTGCTCATCGGTGCCTGGCAATCTCTGACTTCGTTATTTTCCATGATGAGGACATGTCTGTGTAGGCAGCTTCAACTCCCTGCTCTCATAGAGTTTCCTGATCTTTTATGTATATTGTTTAAAACAACTGACAGGTGAGTGAATAAGTTGCAGTACATTATATAAAACTTTAAATAATTCTTGCCTGTGCAAAGAGCTCTTTCAACACATGCAGTTGTGATCTGAAGTCGCCAAGCACAGACTGACAATGGGTTACAGACACTAGAGGGGAAGAAACATCAAAACAATTAAGATATTTAATTAGCAATGAATGATGCACAAATCTTGTCAGTAGGGGATGATGATAAAACTTTAGTTGGTATTCCAATCAACATAACAAAAGAGTTCTACAGACAAAAGTGAAGATTATTAGTTTACGCTTGAGAGAGCTGATAGAAAAGGTAGGCAACACTCATTTGGCTTCGTTCGTTCTCAATCTCCCGCTACCAAACTCTAAAAGGGCTTAAGTAGCAGAATGTAGTCCAGAGAAAGGAATGCGTTGTGTGGTAGTTTACAGCTTGACTGCGATATTTGCACCTTTCGGTCCAACACATCCGACTTCAGCAAGCATTTTTTTACTACCGGGTTAGCATTCCCTTTTCGATCCCTTCTCCTTAGCCAGTCTGCCCTTTTGCAGCCTGTTATCCAGGATCACTGCGTGGAGGTGTAGAAGGGTCTTGGCAGCTCTGTTTCGCTAGCCCTGACGCTAGCAGTCAGCTATGGATCGCTGATCACTGCAGCTCATGCGCTGCTCAGCATCTTGATCCCAAGACTCATTTGATTTTTTTAAAGATGAAAGTAATATTTTTCTTATAATATTCAAATTTTAAGTCATATATATAAGAGTAATTTTCTTTTGGCATTCGCCTTATTTCTCTATTCCCCAAGGCGGTGTGTGTTGCACCGCAGTTTTTATTTTGCGCCTGTCGGCCAAGCGCATCCGACTGCAGCATTTATATAAACCGAGACATTCCTGGCCACTCACTTCCTGGTAATTGCTGCTAACTCCATCATTATTACTAACTCCAACATTATTATAACACCGTCATACATCCTGACTTTTTGGTGATGGGATTTGCTAACAGCTTTTAATTGTCCCTGATGAAGGCCTGGTGTCCAAAATGCCGGTTTTATTCTGTTTTTGTCCTGGCACAGTCACTAAGCCATTACTTATGCGTTTATCACTCGTAAACTATTTATGAAATTTATGAAAAAGAAATTAAATTTGACTCCACACATTTCATGTTTTTTAAAACCTCTACACGCTCACAGGGGTAGAGGAGAGGTGATTCAGTGAAGTAAACAGGAAACCATTATTTATTGAACCCAAAATGAATTAGGTCGACAACTCAAACCAACAGAAGGAAATTCTTGGATGACTTTGGTCAACATCCCAAAAAGAGAACCTGACAACATCAACAGAACTGTCATGGTATGGACCCTAGAGAAAGGCTGACCTGACAACTTTGCAAACAGCCAAAGAGATTGAAATAAAAATCATGAATTAGTGCTGAAGCACTGTACAAAGAATGGCTGTTGACTGAGTCAAGTGGAAGGAGTTTGCTGCTACCCTTAAAGACTTCACCAGGCATGATGGTCATTGATCGCTTTGCCAGTCAATTACCAAGAATATAAGGAGAATTCTCTCTCTTGACATCATATCTTTATATTGGTTTAAAAAAACTCTGCAGAGTCTGTATACAATCAGTTTCTTTTAGTTCACTGGATCTAAATGTAAAAACGAGCATACAATTGTTTTCTTGAATGCATTAATTGACCCTGTCTCCACTATTTTCTGTGGTAATACATTTCAAGCATTCACCGCTATCTGACTAAACAAATATTTCCAAGTATTTAATCTGGATCTTTCTTTAATTAATTTGCAGCTGTGCTCTCAAGTTCTAGTAGGTGGCTGTACTTTTAAAAACTTGTTAAGTGGGTGGCTGTACTTTTAAAAACTTGTTAAGTGGGTGGCTGTACTTTTAAAAACTTGTTAAGTATGTGGCTGTACTTTTAAAAACTTGTTAAGTAGGTGGCTGTACTTTTAAAAACTTGTTAAGTAGGTGGCTGTACTTTTAAAAACTTGTTAAGTAGGTGGCTGTACTTTTAAAAACTTGTTAAGTAGGTGGCTGTACTTTTAAAAACTTGTTATAGTCTAATTGATCCTTTTCATTGATTATCTTAACGTGACATCTTTATACTGGTTTAGAAGACTGCAGAATCTGTATAGAAACAGTTTCATTTGCATTACCTTACTCTAAAAGCTATGTGCATCCAACTTATTCTTAAATGCATTAATTTTCCCTGCCTCCACTACATCCTGTGGCAATGCATTCCAAGCATTCACCACTCTCTGACTAAAAATATTTTTCCTAATATCTAATCTGGACCTTTCTTTAGTTAATTTGTAGCTATGTCCTCTTGTTCTTGTAGGTGGTTGTATATTGAAAAAACTTGTTATAGTCTAATTTATCCTTTCCTTTGATTATCTTATAAACCTGTATTGTCCCCTTAAATTCTTCTCTTTTCTAGACACATTAGACCGATTTTTCTGAGTTTTTCCTCATAACTATAATTTCGGAATGCCACTATCAGTTTTGTCGCTCTTCTTTGTATCCTTTTCAACATGTTTATATCCCCTCTACGATAATGATTCTACACCTGAACACAGTACTTCAATCTAGGTCTAATGTTTTATGCAGTTTGACTTTCACTTTCTGGCTATTCTAATTCATTATTTCTCAGAGACTTCATTATTTGTTATCTTTTCCTTCCAGATGTCGTGTCATATTATTCTATATATCCACATTTAGACATATGTAGTCATGAAGTGTTACTGAGGAATTGACAGTTACAAGGCAAAGTATATAAGGTCCAAGAAACAGTCTACTTTAGAATAACTAGAAAAATTGTATTCACATACCTGGTTGCAGAGTTTTTAAAGATGACGGCTGATGAACTGGTCCTGATGTTTCACTTTGTTGATTTGTTTCTGTGATACTGCTGCTGTTGACATTGGTACTAAAAGCAGAAATGAATGTTGATACAAGTTGGTAAATGACCAAAAAGAATCTGATTGTTCTGATGGTCGATGAGAACTCAATGATATGCTTGCTAAAGGTTCATATGCTACCTATTGTCCCAGTTTGTTCCTTGGGAATGTATGGCAGCAACAGTCATTTACCACTGATTCCTGTTTTGAGCCATCTTTTTTAGATCTACCTAATAAATTAGACACCAGCTGCCTTGTCTTCCTCGTCCACTGTTCTTCATCAGCTGGTCTTTCGTCACCTTGCTCTTTTCTGCATCCTGATCCAGCATTTCTGTTTATAGTGACAGGTTGCTTCTTTGTCCAACCCAAAATCATTGTTTTCTGAATCTTCAACAATACTCGATGCTGATTTGTTATCATTCACAAATGCATTATTATTATTATTAATCTGGTATATGATTCAATATTTACATCTGAAATATCTGTTGGTGAAGGTTTGCAGTTCTGTATCTTTGCAAATGTTACTTACAAATAAATGCTACTATTCACACATTCTATAAACTGCTCATTCATTTTGGTATTTTACTGTGTTATTCATTTTAATTGCACACCATATAAGGCAAAATGAAAAAGCTGGCCCATCATTAGAGATACCCCCTTTTTGGATATAATCCAGAAGGGGGATGGCTGAAATCAAGAACAAGTTTCCTACAAGATGTACAGTTAGCATATCAGAAACCTGAGCAAAATGTACAGAAAAATGGTGTCAATGATATGTTGAGGAATGGATGGAGATCAAAAAAGAATTTGTGACAGGTCATAACATGCCATACCCTGTGTGGAGAATCCTAAACAGATTAAGAATAGGACTGTCCAGGTGTAGATCGTACTTGAAAATAATGGGGATATGTGGACAACGATGTATGCAAATGAGGAGCCAAGTCAAAACAATGAACATGTGTACAACTGTCCAAGAATGCAAGAACCATGTATATCTCATGGGGGTGAACGAAAGACCTTTTATGGCGGCTGATTTCTGTAACAATACTTTGTGAGGTTGCCGGACGTGGAAAGTAAGTTAGTATTCTAACTTGCATTTGTTTTGTGGACACTGAGCTATAGTTCTATATTTTCCCCGTTTCTTTTGTTAGTATATTTTTTTCAATATAACTTGTGCAATCATGTGTAAATTCCAGTTCTTCAAGTTTGTTTAAACAATGCCCATTCTATTTCTGAAATCTTGCCATCTATTGCTGGTCACATCACCCTGCCCATGGGACCACGAGAAACAGTGGTAGGTACAGTGCACGTATATTTCAAACCAGCATGATTGCCGTAAATTTTTTGAACATTCCATAATGCCTCATAAAAATCATTCCGCTTCATTATAAAAAAGGATTTTCAGTCCACAAAATGATATAAACAGGTGACTGCCATTTCATTTGATTACTCTATGTTGATTGTGAGTGTTTCTTTTTCCTTCTTCTTTGCACACTTTTAGATGTGGCTTAAAGAATGCAGTGGTCAGTCTGAGGTTATTGGCAGATCACATACCGGACATCGCCGTAGCAGACATTCAGCAGTTGTTCATCAGTACCACAGCTAGATTTCTCAGCAGTTTCTATTCCGAGTTTGTTGACCAGATGGTTATCTGTCTGATGGGTGAAGTTTAAAGATCACCATTTGTTCATATCTGCTGAGCAATATTTTTTTTGTATGTGGTCTGGATGTACTGCTTACCATCTGCTTCTGCATCTACTCCTCATAAGTCTCTGCAAGTTAATACTTGTATTGAACTGATATAGCTTTCCACCTTTCTTTGACAATCTCTCTTCATTGCCAGGGATGTAGTAATGAGATGTGGTCCACTGTATCACAACACTCGATTTGCCGTTAATTAAGGAAAAGGGGGCTCAGTGGTCTCAAGGTAATGTGTCCGCCTCAGGTGCTGGAGGTCGCGGGTTCGAATCATGGTGGAGACCGAGATTTTTTTGTAAAAATTCCTCCGATCTCTGGGGTAGCGAGATTGGACTCCTGTGTTCAGATTGAGCATGTTAAAAAAAAATCTCTTGGCATTTAGTAATCTAAAAGAGTAGGCTTAACAGCCGCAGGAAGTTTTAAAATACCTACCATGTATGGCCGAAGCCTTCGGCTACCTGGCAACAGACATTAACATGCCTGTTTGAATATCAGGATTCCAAGTAAGTAAGGCAAGGCAGCGAGGTAGGGAACTGATGGGCACACCTCTAAAAAAAAGCTGGTCTAGTACAATGAAGTCTCTAACACTTCTGTTCTGTCCTGTTCCTAAGAATCAACTTCACTGCACTACAGACAAACCCATTGGTGCCCAGTCTTTCTTAGAATATGGGAAATGATGTGGATCCCGATGGTTCCTGCAGCTTGTTGGTTGTACACACTTCTTCTCTGTCCTCTCTTGCACCCCAGTCTGCCCAAACCTCATCCAATATCAAAGATATCTAACACTTGTTTCTAGATAGCAGTGTATACTATTAGATGACAAAAACATATACCGGTATGGCTCAGTTAGCACACCGGGATAGAAACAAAACAAAACCCACATTATGGCCACAAGGCCTTCGTCAGAGACTATAAAATAAACACACAAAATGACAAAGAAAAACAGTAAACAAGAAAAGTAAACAAGACGGCAGCCATATTAGTGGCTGAGAATGTGTGAATCACAGTGTGCCACATAGGACAAAAAAGCCAAATAAGAAATGAAAATTTATGGTATGGAACTAATAAACACACACACACATCCCACCACATGTATATATATATATATATATTAAGAGACACATATATACATATTTAAAAAAAACAGACATACATGTACATACAGACACATATAAGGATACAAAAATGGATGTACAAACATAATAACAATAATAGCGATATAAAGAAAGAGACAGCAGAAGAGAAAAGGGGGAAGAAAAGAGAAGGATGTATAGGGGAGCCTATATCAAGGTATGAAATGTATTGAAACCATGATAATGATAAAAGAAAAATTCATAGGAGCTCAAACCGGTGTTAATCAGGTGAAAATGTCCAATTTGGATACATTAAACTGGAAGAGCATACTAGAGATTGTATGTCCCATAGGGAACCAAGCAAGGCAGTGAAATGAAGTGCAATATTACAGTAAAAGACACATTTAAACTATATGACAACATAATCATGACTTGAATGTTCTGAAGACTGGTGACAATTTTTCATAAACATATTTAAATTCAAAACAGACTGTTCAAATTTTAACTGAATAAATGGTTCCTTAAAATTGAATTTTTTAGAAAAATATCCTAGAAATGAAAATATAAAAAACAAAAATTAGCTAACCTAGATGGACACATTTTTTCAGGTTTAAATTTGTACTCACATAAACTTGGTCCCAGATGTCAAAATGTCATGGCTGAAATGTGATGTATCTGTGTCCGATGACTCAGAACTCACTCCACTGTCTGACTGCCTTTCTGGAGTGCCCGTAATGTTATGTGAGGTAGGAAGTATGTGACAATATGAACTGCTAATTGGTGGTTCTCTTCCTGTGCCCTTGGAATGATGTAAGCCAATGGAGTCTTTAGCACAATTATGACCTTTGTCTGCAACTTCCGTTGGATTTTTACAAGTACCATCAATGTCATTTGAGTCGTCTACAACAGAGATCAAATATGTTTGGTCTGCAGAAGATTGTGAGGATCTACTCTGTTGGAATGGCATAGGTCTATGCCGGCATTGAGATGAACGTTGAAGCAATAAAGGCAAAGATGACGATGGTGGTGATGGCTTGCTTGATTGGTCTCTCTCTGGGAGGTCTAGGGGGCTAGCCTCGAGGTTTGAGGATTGAGAATGCTGGAACTCGGAGATGGTATTACCGATGTTGGCTTGTTTATGCTGATGCAACAAATTAACAGTTATCTCAATGTCCTCTGCCACTGCAAGAAGTGCGGGGCTAACATGAGCAAGCTCATAATCTAATACAGGGGGACAGCTGTTGGTTTTTGTGGTTGATAATAAAGCCAGACTTGATAATGCACATTGTGCTGAACTTTTGACAGACTTACACATCATTAAATTGCCACCTGTAATATTACTACTGCCAATCAGAATATTTGGTTCACTCAAATGGATGCTTTTAGCCTGGTCTAAGGCCAGTTGGGAAGTTACTGTTTTCTTAACAAGAGGCTCGCCTGCAGCGTGCTTGTGTTTGGCAGTTATAACAGCCGATTGTGCTGATAATACTGAAACACACGATGAGACTGGAATTGACTGTGACGAAGACAGACGTTTCTTATCACTGACATTCTGCGAGTATCCACTTGTGATACTATTCTGTTTTGTTATTGGTCTGTAAGAATTGTATACTCTAGAACTGCTACATTTGCCAGAGTCAGTGTCACTGACATTCGGCAGACTTTTGGACAAGTTGGACAGCACATGAAGATTAGAGGTAGAAGTGGACTTTATCATGGTGTGTGGTTTGTTCTCAATGTCCCTACTATCAGCATCAAGGCCTGTTAGTAAGTTTGGTGTTGAAGCATACATCTTTATTTTTGTCAATCTCTGTGGTTTTTTTACTTCTTTATTGGACAGTTCTGGATTCTTGTCATGAACAAAGCTGGATTTTGAGCTCAGTTCAGTATTTGTGCTTGTTTTGTTCTTTATGCATTGTGTAGTCTTGAAATTTGTTGCTCCAATTCTGATTGCAAGTTTAGAAGTACTGATGGAGGAAGGTTTCGGCTTCTCTATAGGTTTAGTATTGCTTTTTTTCATTGTTCTATCCACACGGATTGCTTGATTGTATGGGATGGAAATGGCGGGGTGTGAAGTCTTCAATTGAGAGTTGATGTTGACTTTAGGTTGGGATTTTGATAAGTCTTTTGTGCTGTTTCTACAGGCAGCATTGTCTGCCTCTAAATGGATGATAGAAAAAATAAGAAGCTTGTTAATACTACACCGAGTTTGTTACATTTATTCATTTAAAATATTCCTCAAAATCTGAGATAAATTTAGTAGTAATATATAGTTCATGATCAAATTTGATATCACATAAAAATAGCAAGTATAGTGAACAACAATGGATTTTTCATCATATGTGACAAATCATATAGTAAAGAAATATTTAGCTAAATAAGTCGACCATTAATAATCAAATGATACACAATACCCTTTCTTCTTCTTCAGCATTCGTCCTGAATAGGACATTGTGTAGTAGTTTACAGCAAGGTTGCGATATCTGCGCCTTTCATCCGGCATTTTTTGAGTACCGGGTTTACCTTCATACTGTGATCCGTATCCCTTTGCCAGACTACATTAGTGACTAATGTAGCCTGCTCCCAGGGCCGCCACATGAAAGTGGAATAGGGTCTTGGTCAGCTATGGTTCACTGACCCTGATGCAAGCAATCACTTGACTCGCTGGCTGCTGTCAGCTTATTCACTGCTGCAACTTGGCCCCCAGTATCTTTTCAACAAGGGAGGAGTTATGACTTGGAAAAGCAACACATTTTAAAATACATATAGCAGCAAACAAAGAAGTCTATTTCTGTATTGCAAGTATTAAAATTGTCCTCTATTTTTTGGAACCATTGTTGGCCAACCTTAAATGATATTAATTTTTCTTTTCAATTTCACATGATGTAGGATTGCAAAAGTCAATTTCTGAGGATTCAAATTTTGCAATGTCTTCTTCAGCTCAGCTAACAAAACAACTTGCTTCGGATTCCTCTTATACAGTTCTTTGCTAGATGTTCTATATTTCCCTATCCTTCTCTTCCTTTGTGGATTCCAATCCATTGCAT
This sequence comes from Ariolimax columbianus, assembly GCA_036924085.1. Taxonomy (NCBI): domain Eukaryota; kingdom Metazoa; phylum Mollusca; class Gastropoda; order Stylommatophora; family Arionidae; genus Ariolimax; species Ariolimax columbianus. Next base: position 20,269,334 of record JAVGWX010000013.1, read on the forward strand.
TACAGACTATATTGTTTATTTCTGAGACTGTGTCCTTCTCAAGTCAATATCTAGCTGTTTTGGTTGCCACTTTGTTTGTTATTAAATAAATCTTTTCAGCTTCACGTGGAGCATATGTCTTAAATAAATACATGCCAAGCCTTCAAACATTGACCTGGCTATGTCTGTTGAAGTTTTTATGGCTAAATGTTTCCACAGGATGGGGTAGACAACCCCATGGCTAACCCTCCCTAGTTGCCTCTTATGGCATGCCTGGCAGGTTACAACTCTTTGTTCCCCGTTCAGGTCCCAGTAAGATTTGGTTATTACATATATAGAGGCATACACCTCAGTATGCTATCAACTATAAGTGTACAAATAAGAGAATTAAAACAACTACCTGCTGAAGTTGGATGTGTTGGACCGAAAGGCACAAATTTTGCAGTCAAGCTGTAAACTTCGACACAATGCATTTCGTTCTCTGGACAATATCCTGCTACTTGCAAAATCATTTTTAGGGCTTGGTAGAGGGAGCTTGAGAATGAAGAAGAAGAAAACTTATCTGGGGCCCAAAGATGCAGAAGCTAATGAGCTGACAGCAGCCAGTGACTCATAGCTGGCTGCTTACATCAGGGACAACGAACCATAATTGGCCAAAACTCTATATTCTGTCTCCAAATGGCAGTCTTGGATGCAGACTGCACTCATGTAGTCTGGCTAAGAGAACTGGGATCGCAAACCAAGTCCCCAAAAATGTTGTGCTCAAACAAGATGTGCAGAGCAAAAAGGTGCAACCTCTATATAAACTACAACACAATGAAGAACAGTCTTTTCTTTTATAACAATAAAACAAAACAAACAAATCAGGCTTACCTGCTGGTATTGTGGTAACAGAGGATCCTGCTCCTTTTTTAACATCAGGAAGGCTGACCCCCTAACACCGAACAAAGAATGGATGAAAAATGAACCGTGTACTCACATGCATTAAGATGAAGCAGTTTCAAATCTCTATATCCCGTATCATTTTAAAAAAAAACTATCATTGTGGCATTTGTTCCCAATGCTGGGGTCAGCTGGAAGTATTTATAGTGTTGTGTAAAAACCATATACATGACACCTACACTCACCTTTTTCTACAACTTCCTCATACTCAATTTCATATTACTCTTACACAGCACTCACACTCATACACAACTCTAACATACGTCCTCAGGGTGAGGCCCTTCCATTGCACTTCGGTTGGGTTCACCCCTGAGATCGCCCTAAATAGCATAGGTACATACACATGCACACAGCCATCCAAGCACTGGTTAATATGTCCTGTTATCGCCTAAAAGACTACGGTCTGGGGTGGAAAGAGCCTTGACTCCACCAGCAGAATACAGAGAGACAAACATTTAACAAAAAAAACCCCCCCAAAACAACCATATACAGGCATGCTAATGCTGACAGCCTTGGGGTATAACTAACCAAAACCCAGAACAGCCTAAGTATTCTGAGAACAAAAAAGGCAATCAAGGAAACTTACCAGTGAATGCAGAGTAAAAATAATGGAACTATACAAGATACATAGATTTCAACTGGTAACAATCATGCTGTGCTAGTGTAATTATGGTGCCCAAAAGGGAAGTTAAGACACAGTAACCTGCCAGACATGTAATAAGACAGTGTTTCCAACCTTTTTACACCTACAGAACGGTGAAAATAGGAAACATTTTTCGCAGATCAGTTAAGTTAGAAACTATTCATGGATATTAGGAATAACGTGTCTTCCAAAATACAGTCACACAAGTGGTAATGAAATTGGAATCAAGTGTTAGAGACTTTTGTGAGATTGAGATAACCTTCCTACTTTGCCTTCAAATAATGGTGGAATGTACCCATTTACAGCAGAGTGAGTTAGTTGCCCATTGTAAATGAAGATGACAGTGTCAGACATGTCTATTCAGATGTGACCACATATGACTGTACAGTCCATTGAATGAGGACAAAGAGTAGGGTCCAGTGGGAAGACATGCTCAGACAACCTTACAACCAGTCTCAGTACTGATCAACTAGAGGATGACTTAACTCTAATTCTCTTTACCAACTGAAACAAGCAATAGTTAAAATACATTTGTATGTGATAAAAAAAACAGACGTGTATCCACGTTTTATAATTTTTGGTAAAATTTTTGGTAAAACTGCAATTCAGCTGTTCTTGAATATCGACCATTATTGGTAATGAGTTTCGTTGCAGTCCCTTGTACACATATAATTCTTCCTATCGACTTTTAACTTTCCAATAATAGTAGTTAGAATTTGTCTAGTCTTTTTTTATCTTTCTAGTGACAAGATTCTTTGGCCTGGAAATTTTATTTCAGGTTTTTCTGTCTTCTGCTTTATTTTTAATTCCTTGTTCAGCATCTAGATATTGTAACAGTTCCCGCCACAGCAGAGAGTTTAGGACAGGGGTGATGTGGTTGCTGATAACAAAGGTACCTGAATGCGTGTCAAGGTCACTCACCGTCTCAACAAAGGAGAATAGAGTTGGGGCAAAGAATGTGGACAGGTAACAGCTGACCACTGGTCTTCCGATTTGGGTAGGGGGAGAATGATTGACAGACGGATTGGCAGCGGAGCTTGCTGCGATAGATGAGTGACAGGTGTGCAAAGTATTTCGTTCCAATAAGACTGAATAGAGCCATCCCCTGAGATCCATTGGTCAAGCTCTGACTTTGCTTGAGTGTATATAACTCGAGACAAAGTTTAGCTCGAGAGGCTGGATGGAGAGGAGGCTGGATAGAGAGATGAGAGCGAGAGAGAGAGAGACTGAATGTAGATAGGAGTCTGGTTTAGCTCACCGACTTAGATAGAGGAGCGATTGATGAACTGTTGTACGAATGTTAGTGATATAACAGGATCGCTCAAATAGGTGTGTGAGTTATGTATTAATAGATAATCTGAACGTGTTGTAAGCAGGGAACATTGTGAACGAGGTATGTCAAAATCACCCGCCTGAGGGGATTTGAGTGAGGAAGTTTTTGATAAGGTGTGTTGAGGATGCAGTTAAAGAGATGTGTGTGTGATGGGAGTAAGGCAATAGAACTGGGTTTTAGATAGTTGAGAATTCCATCAAGAGCTAATGCTTAAAATTTCCGTTTTAGTTAATATGTATATTAACATATATATAATAACAGAATACTTGGTTAAGATGATATGTATTGTATTGTGTTTGTAATTTCACTACTCATTTTTCTGGTATGAGTATTATATAATAAATATGCCACCTGCTGTGTGATATGTCATTTACTGAGTATGGTCATGGATGATGTGGATGAGTGTGATAATGTTCTAAGTTAGAATAACGGCCAGGGCAAACAGTGGGGCCTACTACAATATCTCAAGCATCTACTTTTATAATGACTGCTAAGTAATTGTAAAATTCTATTCGCTAGTGACATTATCTTTAGTGGGGTTTGTAATCTATTTATTTTAAACACAAACCTCTTCCTTCAGTTTTACAGGAGGAGATGGACAGTCCTCCTGTTCATGAGTTTCTGGTTCAGAAGAGATACTTTGCAACTTCATCTGTAACAAAACCAGAAACCATTCATCAGGTAAACATGAAAATACATGAATATATCAAGAAAATTATCAGTGTATATAAATATCACATCTTAAACTGTGCACTGTTCTACAACCATTCTGCCTAAGTGTAAATATCTACATTTTGAATGCACTTCAGTTTGAGAGATTAGGCCATGATGATGTTTAAATAGTGAGAGATGCGGATGAATTGTTCACCGAATCACTCTTCTACCCATAGAAGGGGTTTAAATAAAAATACAATGCATGTACAGCACGTGATTGACTTATGCATGGTAAATCTCCGATGCGTTCTTTAGGCATTCATGCTTGTTCACTTTTGGGTACGAATTTAATTACCTTTAGAATTGTTGCCTCGAGAGCGGCTAACAGCCAACTATTTTTGATTTTCAACTGCCAAAGGTTTTTTTTACATGCACAGCGAAGCACAGGACCACAGAGTTAATCATACATCTCAAATAGGATCCCAAGAGTCATGGATATAATCTTCTATAGTATTAGGGGATGCTTGAAACTTGTGGAATTTGAGCCACCCACCATTTCGCACTTTCATTCATTTCTTGAGAGGCAAGCATTTGACCTCTTAGCTATAGTGGCCTACTTTCCTATTTACACTGACTCTAATTACGCAGATTTCTCCAGGCACTCAAACTTAGGGTCAATGGAGGGTTTCCTGTATGTTATAGTTTTCATTGTGCACTTTGAACTTTCTGATGAGTGAATCACTTTGAATTGACTTTCTAGACAACAGAGAATAAATTTTATTGAGTCACTTCAGTCAGCACAAAAAGCATTTTTTCAAGGTTAGTGAATTCCTTAAGTCAGCTTGGCGCTATGTTTTCATGGAAGATCTTTCCTTAACTCCTTCTTTAAACATTGTTGTCCAGTTCTTCACTGTTGTCTGCAACACACTTTTGTCACCATACACTGCCTGCTTTCTGCGATGCATGTCAATTGGTCAACACCCTTCAGCTGTTAAAAACAGAATCACCGTTCGCTGATCAACTCTGGGCGGATTCCGTATCGCACCCGCCATGTTTTCAACGGTCTGCTGAGGAAACTGAGTCGGAGGATAATGAAATTTTGCAAACTTGACGGTTTGTATGTGCTGTTTACACCAGAAGTGGCATCATCATGCACATCGTACATATGTTCACTTATTGCAGTTTGGTCCCGTTTCGTTTGAACACGCCTCGCACTTAAGAAAAAATATAGTTTTACTGAGGCACAGCATGCAAGCCATCAAACTTATCCTTGTGCAACACTTGGATCGGTTCAAGTTTAAGAACCCTGTTTTATATGTTAGAGCTTCATGCACAACCATGCTTAATTGGCTTTCATGACATGCACAAAATGGTGCAGTGGCCCTATATTTCTTCCCCAAAAAGGAAACAAGATTCCACATTGGCAAACATCTGAATATTCCAAGATAACAAAAATGAAATGATGATATAATCCCTTTAGCTGACCTGGCAGCTCTTGACAGTCCAATGCCTCCCTAACAAAAGCACGTCCTCCTCAATTGTTGTAGTGATGTGTAGAGCATGTTGAGTATGGTGGGGTGTGGTGGTAGCAGCAGGTTCCACAGATCAGCCAGCCTTGGGCACAAAGTCAGGAGGTGCTCGACTGACTCCTCATGGTCATGGCAGAATCTGCAGATTGGTTCACGTAGTGGGTCTAATCTATTCAGATGTTTGTTGAGAGGGGCACGGCTTGTTCTCAGCTTGAAGATCAAACTCTGGTCTCTTCGTTTCAGTTTCTTGGCACGTGAGTCTAATCTATTCAGATGTTTGTTGAGAGGGGCACGGCTTGTTCTCAGCTTGAAGATCAAACTCTGGTCTCTTCGTTTCAGTTTCTTGGCACGTGAGTCTAATCTATTCAGATGTGTGTTGAGAGGGGCACGGCCTGTTCTCAGCTTGAAGATCAAACTCTGGTCTCTTCGTTTCAGTTTCTTGGCAGGGTCCTGGGGATCTGGTTTTGCTTGGTTTTTTTAAATATACTCGATCTGTCTGGGATGTGGCCCACTGATCTAGCCATTCCTGTCTATAGTTATTTTTCAGGATTTGCTTGCAGGTTTGTAGTGTGATACTAGGTAGTAGCTGTGGTAGCATTGCCCTGCTTCTGGCAAGCTCATCAGCCTTCTCATTTCCTGGGATTCCGACATGGCCAGGTATCCACTGGAACACTACTATCGCTCTCCATAAGACGTGGACAATTGGTCACTTAATTTGTAGATATTAGTCAGAGATTAGTGACACTTATCTGGAATGACATCCAAGCAGAGATTTCCGCTCTTGAAACCAATGACGAAACTGACCTACAGGAAGTGATAGTCTGGATTGGGGGAATAACGCTAAAAATACTTAAAATATACAACCCACCAAGAGCACACCTCACATTGCAGATTCCACATACTACTGATCTAAAAAGACATTATTGCTGGCGATATGAATGGTCACTTCCCCCTGTGGGCTATACAGAGAAACTCACTAACATTACCACACTCATCCTGTTGCAGAGCGCCAATACCCCACCAACACTGCTCCACCAAGCCAGTGGAACCAAAAGCAGACCTGACCTAACCCTTGTAACAGCCGATGTGCACCCGTATTGATCAATTAGAGTCCTCGATGACATCGAGAGTGACCACAGACCAATACTCCTTGAGATCACCAACACCAGGGAGAAAGTAAGAAACCAAATAACACCCCTCCCATGGAATTACAAAAAGGCAGACTGGCAGTTTTTCAGGAGACAAGTATGCCAACGTTTCGCGGACATCGACATGGCGCAGGATATAGATGAGGTCTATAGTAAAACCACTACTGCATTGCTCCGATCGTTAAAACCATACTGGAGCACAGAATGAGAGGCCATCGCCGATGAGAGAAAGAAAGCAAGACGGCAAGTCGAGAAACACCCTACCCTGCAAACAAAACCAGTTATAACAGGCTCACTGCTAAAGTTAAATTGCTGAGCAGACAAGCAAAAAGAGAAGCATGGATTTTTGTTATTGTTAACAAAAAGCAAAAACGAAGGAATCTGGACAACACTATCAATACACTCCCCAAAATGATGGAAAACCAGTCTACAGCTGTGAGATCTTTGACAAGAATTCCACACTTCCAGAACTAAAGATGGCCCTAAAAAAATGTAAGAAAGGTAAAACCGCTGGACCTGACCGGCTCACTAACAGGATGCTCTTAAATCTCTCAAATGATGAGCTCCATACCATCCTTGACCTCATTAACAAAACATGGGGAAAGGGCAAGCTACCAACAGAATGGAGAGAAGGCAACATCACCCCAGTCCTAAAGAAAGACAAACCATCAAACCTAGTAACAAGCTATCGTCTGATCTCCCTGACTTCAAACCTAGGCAGGGTCACTGAAAGGATGATAAACGAAAGGTTATATTGGTGGCTAGAAAGCTCCAAGATTGTTAATACAAACCAATGAGGCTTCAGAAGAAAGAAACAGACAATGGACCAGCTGATAAGATTTACCAAAGAGGTAGGTGACGCTTTCCAGGAGAAAAACAATGTGCTGGCAATATTCATTGACCTCAGACAAGCCTATGATCGAGTCTGGATAACTGGCCATTTCTTCAAGATGCAAAAAATGGGAATATCAGAGTGAATGTACAGCTGGCTAAAAGGTTTCTTCCATAACAGAACAAACTGAACAATATTCAGTGGATCAACATCCAAACAAAGGACCCTGGAAGAAGGACTGCTCCAGGGATCTGCACTAAGTTGTACATTTTTCTTGTGTACATAAATGATCTACCAGATGTCATAGTCTGCTAAAAGGCACTCTTTGCAGATGACCTGCTCATTTGGTCAAAAGGAAAACATTTGAAACCCATCCCCAAAAATATGACAATGAATCTGACAACCATCTCTACATGTTGCCAGTTTTGGAAGCTTGAAATTAATGTAGAGAAAACTGTGTCTAGCTTGTTCAGCTTAAATAAAAGGATTAAAGAGGAAAATATCGATGTCAAAATAAATGGAGAAAGATACCTCGGAGTCGAGCTTGACCGTAGACTCACTATGAAACCCCATTTAGACAAGCTGATTGAATAAGCATCCACGAGGCTCAGACTCGTCGAGCACCTCTCTACTTGTGGATGGGGGGAAAAAATGTTTACAAAATCACGCTCTGCGGTTTATAAGTGTTGCTATGAAAACAACGCTGACAGATGCATGTGAAATAAACTCTAACATCAAACCTCTAAACCTAAGACGAGAACGCTCTATCGTGGAAATGCGTGAAAGATACTTAAGAATGGACACTACAGAAGAAAATAGGAAAATGGTAGAATATTGGCACCAAAAGCATAGAATAAAAAAGACATCTTTCCTAAAAAAGGCACAAGACAATATCGATAAACACCAACTGCCAGAGGGTAGATGGCTTATGGCAGTCATCAATCATGAACCACCTTGCTGGCAGGCGACTACCCCCACAGTAAGAACTGTACTCTCTTATTCCTCTGCCAACAGTAACATCCTACCATCTCTGCTGAAAACTATCGCTTTGGAAACTATAGACTCATATCCACAAAACATCCAAGTATACACAGATGGATCTGCCACTGGGCTACCACAAACGCTGGATATGGCGCTGTAATTAAATACTATAACCTGCACCAAGAAGACCACCCCTACATTTATGGCCCTTGTGGAGAGATCTTTTTCAATTACGAAACAGAAATAATAGCAATAGAAAAAACTTTGTGCAGAATAATCTCAGATTTTGAAAGCGGCACTATACAGACTAAGGAGATCATTTTTTTCTCAGACTCAATGCCTGCACTCCAAGACTTGGAAAACAGAATGTCTCCAGATGTTAATAACATCTACAAATGAAATGATAAATATGACAATGAAAAAGGTTTACCGTAAAATCTCGCATAAAATACACACTTGTGTATAACGCTATGCTTGATTTAGCCTAAAATTTTCTGATAAAATGAAAATGTCATTTATTATATGCACCATGATTATCGATTTTATTTTATTTTTTTATTTTATTATTTTATGAAACATTTGTTAAAAGTATGGGTAATAACAAACAGAAATAGGTATGCAACATCTACATTTGAGGTACTTTAGATTCCCTTATCATCACCCTCAATAGAAAACACAGCCCATTCAATTTCATACCATTTTCACTTCCAAATTGTGACAATCTTTTCAATGAATGTTACATTTTGTTTTGAAAATGACATGATTTTTTTTAAAGTACTCCAGTATAATATGCACACAAGTTTTCATCATCATCATCAATCCAAATTTTAGCGAGCCAAAGTGAGTAATAATGGTCTGTATCATATGCATGATCTTACGGTAATTAATTAGTCAAAAAAACCTAATAAATACATAAAGGAGTAAATATATTAAGAACATAGTTTCACAATAATAATTAAGTAAAACAAAATTCAGTTTAAAAAATGTTTAGTCTTGGAAGAACTGGTAACAAACACAGTGTAACCCCAAATAGGCTCAAGCGTAATTAACAGAATAAATAAATAATGATTATGTTGAAGAATGACAATGGAAGGAATTTCAGCATTCTGCACTTTTGTCAGATTTTCTAGCACTTTCACAATATTTCTGAACCCTTTAACTCAATGACACCAATACACCCGCGTGTGTGTAAATACCCTTTTCCCGAGACACCCTTGAATCGGTATGACGGGCGGACCATTTTACTAAGATGTATTTCGGACTGCACTGCTTAGATTTTGGCCATAGTATTGTGACGTATACACAGTACACACATTTCCGGAGATTTTTTTGTTGTTGTTGCGTTCGCCTTATTTCTCTAATTCCCTAGGCGGTGTGCATTGCACTGTGGTTTTTATTTTGCGCCTGTCATCCCAGTGCATCTGACTTCAGCATGCATTTTATGTAAGGATCTGCTTCCTCCTGCATTTTCTAAGGGTTTGCTTCCCTGGGGTAACGGCCGGTGCTGTGGTGGGGATTGAACCCAGCACCTTTTGTGAGCCGTGCCACTTAACCACTAGGCCACGCTGTCCCCCTATTTCCGGAGATAATAAATATGGTGGCATCCACAAAATATGAGATTGTGATTTTGGTGATGAAAGTAGTTTTGAAAATGGCCATTCTAAATAACTAACGACAGAACAAGCCATTCAAAGTACTCTCAAGGATTTGAAGGCTGATAAATTAGATTTAGATGGTGCTTATTATAAAAAGGACAAGTAATTATTTGAATGACATGTGAAGAAGCTAGTAAAACCTTTGCTGTATCTTGGAGAATCTGACCATGGTCCAGGGTATGTATCCAACGTATATCAAGTACATTTGATACAGAATGGTCTTCAATAAATATATTCAACAATTTACTGGGATAACAGGTAGGAACATTGGAGATGATCAGGTCAGTCAATTTGAGATAAAATAATGAAATTAGATTGCAAAGTTTTGTCATAGTAAATAGTTTTCCTTAGATGTGTGCCTTGTGCATATTTTCTCAGGAGCACAGGGGAATGGGGTTTTACAGACCGAGTGTCCAGGGCTCAAAGGGTTAATTCCCTTCAGGCATCATTTTGGCTCACAAAATCTTCTGAGTTTCGTTGACGGTGACCCTGGTCAAAACTAGCAGGTCTATTTTTCATTTTACAGATTTTTGTAGTTAAAAAAACGCCTGAATCAGTTACTTAACAGTCATTCTTAACCTAGCATTTAATCTGAGTTGTTTGGAATTTGTGGTATAACAGGAAAGTGTCATTATTCCTGTGTACTATCGTGAAAGTTTGAAAGTTCTATTTTTAATAGTTTGTGTGTGTTATTGTTTTAGTAAACCAGTGCTTATAAGAGAAAATATTGCACAGTTTGTTTCACTACAATAAATTAAAGTTGAAGTAAATAAATTCATCTACCACACACATAGATCTCTGTGAAACAATCAAGTCACTGCCTTACATCCAACTTGTGTAATAGACATTTCTGTGTGGATAAGTCAGATCAGAAATCAGACTTTTTTTTGTTTTGGAAAGAACACACAACCAGTTGATAATGGATCAAAACATTGAAACACACATGAGATGTTTGAGTGACTTGTGCCGAATGTGTGGATGACGGATACTGTCTAGGAAAGACACAGGTATAGAGAAAAAAAACACTATTATGTAGAGCCTTTCAGAATGATTTGTTTATTATTTTTGGCATTGACATCAATTCAGACTTGGATGTAAAACATTCGGCCACCTTGTGTTTAAAGCGTTGTTTTCGCCGTTTGAAATTTTTTTTATTTAAAGAGAAGGCAGAGTCAAACTTCTCTAAATCAGGCTAAACTGCTTGTTGATAACAAGTGTATGCATCTGGATGGAGTTCAACCCAGACATAACTTTCCAATAATGCTCAGTCTGTAGACATAAAAGTATGAGCTGTGGCAACAAATTTCAGAAGGAAGATAAGGATACTGGTATGAAGGATAATATCCAGGTCTGGCATCTATCAAACGAAACAAATGTACAGATTTATCTGTCAGTCATCACGATCGAAATGCACTCATCTCAACTACATTCCTACCTTCAAGACTAGCCAGCTTAATGACATCACACTTTTCACACATTCAACTCTATCAACATATGTGCCATCAGCACACACCCTTCTAACAACATCTACACCATTCTAACAACATTCACACACATCATTCTAACAACATCTACACACACGCTTCTAACAACATCTACACCATTCTAACAACATTCACACACATCATTCTAACAACATCTACACACATCATTCTAACAACATCTACACACACGCTTCTAACAACATCTACACCATTCTAACAACATCTATACACACCATTCTAACAACATTCACACACATCATTCTAACAACATCTACACACACGCTTCTAACAACATCTACACCATTCTAACAACATTCACACACATCATTCTAACAACATCTACACACATCATTCTAACAACATCTACACACACGCTTCTAACAACATCTACACCATTCTAACAACATCTATACACACCATTCTAACAACATTCACACACATCATTCTAACAACATCTACACACACGCTTCTAACAACATCTACACCATTCTAACAACATCTACACCATTCTAACAACATTCACACACATCATTCTAACAACATCTACACACACGCTTCTAACAACATCTACACCATTCTAACAACATCTATACACACCATTCTAACAACATTCACACACATCATTCTAACAACATCTACACACACGCTTCTAACAACATCTACACCATTCTAACAACATCTATACACACCATTCTAACAACATTCACACACATCATTCTAACAACATCTACACACACGCTTCTAACAACATCTACACCATTCTAACAACATCAACACCATTCTAACAACATTCACACATATCATTCTAACAACATCTACACACACGCTTCTAACAACATCTACACCATTCTAACAACATCTATACACACCATTCTAACAACATTCACACACATCATTCTAACAACATCTACACACACGCTTCTAACAACATCTACACCATTCTAACAACATCTATACACACCATTCTAACAACATTCACACACATCATTCTAACAACATCTACACACACGCTTCTAACAACATCTACACCATTCTAACAATATTCACACACATCATTCTAACAACATCTACACACACGCTTCTAACAACATCTACACACACGCTTCTAACAACATCTACACCATTCTAACAACATCTATACACATCATTTTAACAACATCCACACACACATCATTCTAACAATATCTACACACATCATTCTAACAACATCCACACACACACAGACACCCTTCTAACAACATCTACACCATTCTAACAACAACCCCACATACCATTCTAACAACATCCACATGCAACAGATCTAACTTCACCAGTATACACAGACTTAAAGGCAGTCACAACCACTACAGTAGCTTACACATATAATTATATATTAATAGACAAGGCATTCAAAATCTCTTTGAGGCACCAAACAAAATGTTAGCTGAAATCCACCATGTAGTGTCCCACTCAGACCTCATAAACACACAACCTACAGATGATATACAAGCATGCATTGATACATACATGACATTGTACAGGGAATTCTTTCCACAAAAAAAACTATTCCAAAGCAACACATTCTAGAACATCATTGTGTATCATGGATAGAGATACAGATTTGGCCTAGGATTTCATGGGAAACAGGTAGAGCTTCTACGCTCTTCTAATGTCAAACTTGGAAGAAGAGCTTCTACACTCATATTTTGGGAAAACTAAAAAATAGCTTCTGAAATAAGAAATTATATAGCGAGATTGAGATGCATTATGGAGGCCCATCTTCTACAAGTCTCCCCAGAGCTACAAACACCCACTACTTGTAGCAAAAAAGAGAAAATTCAATTACCCAGTAGTTTTAAAGTGATCATTATATGTGTAATAGCGGCTCATAGAACACAATAAAATGTATGTCTCAGAGATTGACGTAATGTAGTTAGTGAACGGAACAACATGATTAGTTTAAAAAGTAATTTTACTTTCGAGAAACAGCATCACTGAGTATATATATTATCAAGCAATACCATCTCCCACGTTTCTTCAAGTGGATTTGTTACCTGATTTTGGATAAATTTATAACGGACTTGTTTCTAGTGAAATGTTGAAAATCGATGATCATTTGCAGCCCTTCCTTATATGTTATAAACTCCAAACTTGGTGAGATGCTAGTACTGGGTATGTATATTGTATTTGTATCATACAAACAGATTCTTTAGTGAAAGAGTTAGACTTATGTTTAAATTGGTTTTAACTTCCCATTTTCAGCATATTCCAATTTTATTAACAGTTTAAAAAAAACTGTCTAAAACATTTAAACTAAAAGCAAAGATAATTCATTCCTAAATTTGATCAATTATAATATTTGTAGGCATAGCGATTGGCTTGTTTGTTTATGCTAAAATACATTTTAAAAACATGTATACTAAAATTCACAAACCAATATTAACTGGGAGCCCTGGTCAGGTATTTGACCCCTTGACCTGAATATAGGGCTATTGTGATTCCAGGTAGCGAAATTCAACAAAAAGTTTCCGGCATAAGCAGCTGTGTCAAGTAAGATGATTTAAGCTTTCCATGATGCTCACTAGAACGAGTGGACGGACAACTCAAATGAACTGATAAACATAATTTTCTTTTTTAATTGACTGAATTGAAAGATATCTTAAAAGAGTGGCAATCAAATACAAATTGTAACTCACAGCTTACATGGAATTGAAGTATTGAAGCTTTTGCCTGAAAGTTGAACATTACTGACTCTTATACACCACATACACGCATATTTCTAGGCACATTATTTTTATATTTTTTGGCGTTCGCCTTATTTCTCTATTCCCTAAGGCGGTGTGCGTTGCACTGTGGTTTTTAATTTTATGCCCGTCGGCCCAGTGCATTCGACTTCAGCATGCATTTCATGTAAGGGTCTGCTTTCTCCTGCATTTTCTAAAGGTTTGCTTCCCCGGGGATCAAACCCAGCACCTTCGGATTGTGAGCTGTGTCACTTAACCACCTGCTGTCCCCTAGGCACATTATAATTAGCTTGGTTTTTATTCCGCTGCTCCATCTTGGAGAAGACTTCTGGCTAACTTGACTTTGCTGTTCCTTCTGTGTAAATTTGATGGGCCATAACTCTTGACAAATCTGGTGCTTCTTCTTGTGATCGTTTTTCATGACTTTTAACCCTACCAAACCGCTGTACCCAATTCTCTGTAATTTCCTGAACTGCCGCTCTACCGCTGGACCTAATTTTCGGTACTTTGGGTAGCACGTGATAAAATGCGTCAGAATCTAAAAATAACCAACCAATTGTGGTCAATCCTCGTGATTAGTCATTGCAAATGGCTGCCCCCACGTTTGAATTGATTTTGTGGGGTTTAACGTGAACAAATTAGGAAAATTGACAATGAAACGAGCACTTCAACAGGAAAGCAAAGTAAGTCTAGACTTATGACAGTCCAACAGGTGATCAATAATTTGGTTGATTCAGACTCTGTTCAAGTGAAACAGACAGTGAGAGCTCGAGTGATACTTAACTTAACTTAACGTCTTTATACTGGTATACAAGACCCCGCAGAGTCTGTATACAACCAGTTACATTTACATCACCTTGCTCTAAAAGCTATGCGCATCCAGTTTATTCTTAAATGCATTAACTGTCCCTGCCTCCACTACCTCCCCTGGCAATGCATTCCAAGCAGACACCACTCTCTGACTAAAAAAATATTTCCTAATATCTAACCTGGACCTCTCTTTAGTCAGCTTGTAGCTATGCCCTCGTGTTATTGTAGGTGGCTGTATTTTAAAAAACTTGTTATAGTCTAATTTATCGATTCCTCTGATCATCTTATAAACCTGTATTAAGTCACCACGAATTCTTCTCTCTTCGAGACACTGTAGGCCGGTTTTTCTGAGTCGTTCCTCATAACTGTAATTCTGGAATCCCACTATCATCTTTGTTGCTCTTTTTTGTATTCTTTCTAGCATGTTTATGTCCCCTCTATGATAAGGACTCCACACCTGTACACAGTACTCCAATCTAGGTCTAACTAAAGCTTTATACAGTTTGACGATCACTTCCTTGCTCCTATGTTTAATATTTATTTTTATCATACCTAACATTGCATTTGCCTTTTTCACTGCTACCTTAACTTGCTCACTCACCTTTCCTGTATGATCTATTATAACCCCTAAGTCCCTTTCCTTATCTATCTTTCTAATATTGTTTTCTCCCATTCTGTAATTATGTTCCATATTGGATCTACCCATGTGGATGACTGTACATTTATCTACATTAAACTCCATTTGCCAGCTTACAGACCATTCTCGAATTTTATCTAAATCCGACATCAATATATCCACTTCCACTTTAGATGAGACACTACTGCATAGTTTTGTGTCATCAGCAAATTTTGCAATCATGGATCTCATATCAATGTCCAAATCATTTATATATATCAAGAACAAAATTGGTCCCAAAACCGAGCCCTGTGGCACACCACTTTTCACTTCACACCACTCAGAGTACTCCTTATTTATGCCCACCCTCTGCCTTCTTCCCATTAACCAATTTTCAATCCATTTGGCAACTTCCCCACCTATTCCATGTAATTTTAACTTTCGAAATAATCTTTGATGAGGTACTCTATCAAAGGCCTTTGCAAAGTCTAGATAAATAACATCCACTGGCTCCCCTTTATCTATGATTTTAGTAACCTCCTCCATGAATTCTAATAGATTTGTTAAGCATGATCTCCCTCTAGTAAACCCATGCTGACTATTTCTAATTAGATAAAATTTTTCTAAATGCATTACAATGTTTTCTTTGATTATTGACTCTAACAATTTACAGACTATGCTCGTTAAACTCACCGGTCTATAATTTGCCGGATCTGATTTTTTGCCTTTTTTGAATAAGGGGATCACTCCTGCATCTTTCCAATCCTGTGGAACAATCCCTTTTGTAAGTGATTGAGAACATAATATAGCCAATGGTTTTGCTAGTTGGTCTCTAATTTCATACAGCAATTTTGGATGAATACCATCTTGACCTGGACATTTATTCACTTTCAATCCCTCCAATTTTTTAAAAACCATTTCCTCTGTAATACAGATTGATCTTAATCCCGCTGTATCCATGTCTCTTTGAAAAATATCTATAGGCTCTGGGATCTCGGAGCAGTCCTCCTTTGTAAAGACTGTGCCAAAGTACTGATTGAGCAGATTAGCAGCCTCCCTATTCTCACTTAATATTTTCCCTGTACTGTCCATGAGAGGGCCTACTTTGTCTTTCGTTCTTTGTTTATTTCTAACATAAGAAAAGAAGCTTTTACTGTCTGTCTTGATCCTCTGAGCAAGTTGTTTTTCAAAGTCTATTTTTGCTGTTTTATTCGCTTTCTGAGAAATGTTCTGCTTGTCCAAATATTTTACATGTGTTTCTTTTGATTTACCTGCCTCTATATATTTTTTCCATGCTTTATTTTTTGCTCTTCTACATTTCACTACAAATCTAGTTATCCACTTTTTACGCTTGGGGTTTACCTCCCTACATGGAACACATTCCTCTTTTAGCGTTTCTAGAACTGTTTTAAAATGAGATGAAGGCTTTTCTTGGACAGGATCTATATGGAATACTTATGTATAAAGCCCAGCTATCAGGTTTATTGGACAAATGAGGACTCTTTGTTGTGTTTACTCCCGGATTTCGAAATGTTATGACTCGAGACAGATTCTTTGCCTTTTGCTGGGTGGATTGGCAAACCTATTTGAAAGGTAAACCTATTTTCTACAATGTCTCCAAGTTACATCTTATTCTAACCACTTGTTTGCATGTAACTAACATTTTTCTATATCATGTTGGTTTTTTTCTCTTTAATGCTCTGGAGCCCAGGAATGGGGCACAGTTAGGTTCAGAGCCTCAGGTCTGGTAGGGTTAATGATTACTGTCAGACGGGTTCCCATGATGAACTCTGTTTATCTCCATACAGCTTTGAGTTTAGTGTTAAATCATTGAACCACTGTTATCTTCCTTAACTGGCATACACGGAACAGCTCAGTAAAACATGCTGAGTAGTTTGTCCTTAGTTCATTAAGAATGTCTCATTACACATCCTAAATCTGATTTCTCTATTCTCTCCTCCACCTCAAACCACTACTTGAGTCATCATACCGTTGCCTTTCTTAAAAGCTTTTTTCTTTCCAGACTACAACACTTTGGCTGCCTGCTAGTCTGTCTCAAGTCAACGAGCGTAACAAAAGTGGAATATATGCTAGTGACATATGAATTTTTAAAAAAAGCTGATAAACTTGACTTTCTGTGTTTGACTTGACTTTTCTACCCTGTGATGTAGAGGCCTTTTCTTGTTCTTGTGGCTTATAGTTTCTACAGGATAGGTAGCCTTATGACATGTCTAGCAGGTTACAGTGTAACTTTGCTCCTAGATTGGACCCCAGTAACACATGGGTGTGTTTGTGTATTTACATACCGATAATAGACTTCTGCAAGAGCATTATACATAACTCCCTGTTTGAGCCCCAGTGGGTGTGTCTGTGTATTTACTCACCGATAATAGACTTCAGTGGGTATAATCCACAGCACTATATTTTGTTCCCGGAATGGGCCCCATTAACGTATGAGTGTGTCTGTGTATTTACTCACCGATAATAAACTTCTGCGCGTATCATCCATAGCCTTGACCATTTCCATTTTATTCCTCTGTAAAGTAGACACAGATTAGTGAAACAGCAGCGTGAAGCTAATGTAAATGGGATCATAAGTATGAACTGTAGGTACAAATATTTACAGAAGTAGGGATATAATGTGTGACATGAGAACAGAAAGTTCCTTATTGTTGCCATAATGTAGAGAGGCATAAAAGATAATATGTATTTAATTATGTAAGATTTTTTCTGACACAGTCAGACAATCAGTTCAAACTTAACTGCATTTATGGCTGCATAAAGGGAATTATGCTTAGGGCAGGCAACTATTCTCATGTAACAAGAAAACTTTGCCATTATAATCTTTGTTCTTAGTCGACCTGGACTTCTACATGGGCAGATACCCCTGTGCAGGTCACAGCTCTGGTATGAGCTGGATGTAGCTGGGAGAAGGGTTTCCTGCCTAACGAGTTAGGCTCGAGCAGCTTAATACTCTGCTGCATTGGGACAAGCGCTTGCGGAGGGTGGTTAACCATGGTGTGAATCCATCTTAATAGACTCAAACACTAAAGCAAAGTAGACCCGCATCATGGTAGGTGCCATCTATGCTGTTCTAAACAAACCACCTACCCAGGGCCAGTGTTAAAACTCCGGCAGACCACTTGCCATTATAAACAATCACTGCAATAGCTCGGATACAGGCTTCCTGTAATAGCTCGGATACAGGCTTCCTGCAATAGCTCGGATACAGGCTTCCTGCAATAGCTTGGATACAGGCTTCCTGCAATAGCTCGGATACAGGCCTCCTGCAATAGCTCGGATACAGGCTTCCTGCAATAGCTTGGATACAGGCTGCTTGCAATAGCTGCAGTTTAAACCCATGCTTCACATTGGAGTAGAATGGTGAATGACTGAAAATGCTTGGAAGCAGGCGTCCTTTAAAAGGGGTAAGCTGCTGTCATGGTCTATGCTTTACATTAGGGCAACAAGGCGAATAAGATTAATTTGAGAAATTGATGATAATGAACATATTAAAGGTATACCATTTCAAATAAAGAAACATTTTGCCCCCAATACTTTCAACTACATGCCAATTTTTGTGTTTGGTTTTGCCTTCAATTGATTGAAATCCGACCAAAAATAAATGTCAAATAACTGGATTGTATTTCCTTCTATCTTCTTCACACACCATACGAAACATAGGACTACCACTGCAGGTGGCCCAATTACAGACAGTAAAAAACAAAGCACTTTTACATGATCTTACAGTCATTGGTTCTGTAGCAACTAATTTTCAATGAGGTTGCAAATCCATGCACAACTATCTCTAGTCATCTTTAACAACATGCTTGGCAAGATACAGTGACCATATTCTTTTCTCCCCTTTTATCTCTAGGCTAGTTATCTGCTTCTGGTTCTTGCAAATATTGCGTATTTCAGCACTTTAGTTCTGAGTTGCTTGGATTTATTTTTTTAAATGCTCATCTATAGAGGTAGGAACATACCAACCAGCCGAGGATCCAAAATTACACCCTGGTCTCACGAGAGGTAAAACCAGTGCCTGCATCCAGAGTTACCTCCAATCGTCTCGACCAATGAACTATTGTCACTGATCCAAGGTAACTCTGGATAAAAGTGAGACTGATCTTCTTCCTCTAGTTCGCTATGATTTTTCTTGTTACGTCTACACGTGGTCCAGTTCTCTGGATAAAGGCTGCCGTAGTGGAGAGTTCTTCAGGCGTTCCAAACAGCTTTGTGTGGATACTTGTCTCCGTGGGCCAGAGCAGTGAGATTGATGACCAGTGCATATTCTTCCTCACTATAATCCAAATACATCTAACAGTTTTGTTCGCCATTTTTATTTATATGTCACGTGACTGGCCCATGACAAGTGGGCCACCTAGCAGTAATAGGACACAAGTGCCCCTAACTAATGATAGTAGTTCCAGCACGCTATACAATCCATTCAGGTAGAACTAGAAAAAAAATTCCCGGTTTGATTTGAACACCTCTCATGTCATAAAAGGTGATTAGGATGGGTTATAAGCATGGGGTTGGCTACTCCATCCTGTAGAAACTTTAAGCCACCAAAACTTAAATGATATAGGCAGGTCAACATTTGATGACTAGGTGTGCATTTTTTGAAGACATATGCTCCATGGAAAGCTGAAAGGTTTATATTGATGATTAAACGACAGAAGTGTCAGCAATATAATTAGTAGCAAACTGCAATGCTGTGTTTGTATAATACATTACAATTAATTGCCTAGTGATATAAAAAAAAAAACCACTTAAAAAAAAGAACACAAAAGACTATATACTTACACTGAACCAACTGTCTTGTCGATTAGTGGTCTGGAGTGGAGGAACATTTCTGTAACAACATAAAATATGACAATGGTTTCTGTTTTATCATATGTTCTGCTTGTTGATTTTGAAATATGAGACCGTCACTGATGGGAGGATGTGGCCAATGGGTTGTGAGTGTGGTTTACAAACACAAGGTACCCTGTTTAAATCCAATTACGCTCCATTTGACAGACTGGGCATGTTGTGGGCTTTTTCTTGTAATGACCACTTCCCCCAGTCGGCCTAGCTGTAAATGGGCACCTGACAAAGTCAGGGGAAAATATGAAGGTGATGCAGGGGCTACAAAGTTTGTGCTCTGTTATTGGCACTTTCTGAGCAAATGGGGGTGTCCAAGTGCAATAAGTCAGTTCTATGAGCCATTTCCAGCCAAGACTACCATTGTAGATGGTTCCATACAGGAAGCCTGATTCAAAGCACTTTGTGTGCTATTGCAGTCGTGGCTCCTGTAGCAACTTGGTACATGATAAGGTTGTTAGCCCCATGCACAAAACTATTTTGTCATTTTTTATGACATGCAGTGATGCTACTCTTTCTGCCTCTTCTTCTTCTTGTGATCATATCTTTGATGTTTCTTCTTCGTTCATTCTCAATCTCCCACTACCAAACTCTGAAAAAAGCTTAAGTAGCAGAATGTAGTCCAGAGAACGGAATGCGTTGTGTTGTAGTTTTATAGCTTGGCTGTGATATTTGCACCTTTCGGTCCAACACATCCGACTTCAGCAAGCATTTTTTGAGTTAGCATTCCCTCTTCGATCCCTTCTCCTTAGCCAGTCTGCCATACTGCAGCCTGTTATCCAGAATCACAGCATGGAGGTGTAAAAGGGTCTTGGCAGCTATGGTTCGCTGGCCCTGATGATAGCAGTCAGCTATGGGTAGCTGACCACTGCAGCTTATGCACTGCTCAGCATCTTGATCCCCTTTGATGTTTAAACCATCATCTGATGTTCTTGTGATAAATGACTGATTTGCAGTTCCTCTTTAGCTCAGTACAGTTTTCAGTTGAATTGTTAGGCCAGAGTATTTTCCTTAACTGGCCATACAATCCTCATTATCATCATTGTCATGCAGCGTGTCTCTTGCAGAACGTCGCTCTCACAACAACTGATCTGTAAGACACTCGATCTCTGGTCAGAACTCCAGCCTCTGTCGCTGTCATCTTCAGGACCTTCGTGTCCATCTTCACCTTGGTCTGCCTCTGCCCCACTTTCCAGGCCCCATACCCTCCAGTATAATTCTCGTTAGTTCATTATGGCTTTTAAAATATGCTCAGCAGTTTGTTCATTTAGTCCACATGAGCACAGCGGTAAAGCAGACGGTCAAAGCTTGTACATGTGCTTATTATACACCCCCCCCCCCCCCTATAGTATGTGCTTTAGAACTTAATCCTCGAGGTTCCCATTGGAACAGATGGTTGTTTCTTCTTTAGATCACTATAGCTTTTAATTTCACATAAACCAGTGCTCTTCAACTTTTTAATACCTGCCGCCAACTTTTATAACTTTCATGAGGTTAAATTTTCCTTAATGCCCACTTAAATCTAAATTGAAGAAAACTCTGATCGTCCAGTGAGTCTGTATTTTGGATGTTTTTATTTATCATGAAGCATATCCTTTGCAGAACGTTGTTTCTATCACAGCCCATCTGAAAGAAACTCAATCTCCTGCCAAATCTCCAGCCTGCTCCAGAGTCATGCCCAAGCATTTCTTGACATCTTGGTGTCATAGCCGCCTTCGTCTGCCTCTCTTGGCTGGCACCATACCTTCCATTACCGTTCTCCCAAGAACGTTGTGTCTTTTGATGTGGCTAAAATTTTCTGTTCATTATGAAATCTATGAACCAATTCTCTACATCGAAATCCTGTCAAGTGTCTGCATTCTTCTTTTTTTTCGGTCCACAGCATTCTGAGGACCTTTCTATAGCATTTCAACTTGAAAGACGAGGTTTGGGAAACTGTCCATGTTTCACAGATGTATGCTGCCACAGGAAAAACACAGGTTCACAAAATGTGCAATTTTGTTGGTTTGTTCTATTCTGCCATAGTTTCTCCAGGTTGTGTTTTTAATACAGCTTGTAATTGTTCTGCTACTGCTTACCTGAAAGCTAAAATTGTAGACTAATGGGCGGTAGCACCCAGGTTGAAGAACACGGACTTAAAAGAACACTCAATAAGAATCCATTCGAGACAGTGTTAACATTTGAGGCCAGAACACATCTAGATGACAAGCATTCCTGAAATGGAAGAAATTATGGGCTGAAGAATTGAGAAGCCCCAGCACATGACAAGCTTGGAATGGAGAACTTTTCTTTAAAAAAGGACCCTGAATTAGCATTTAAGAATTAGGATCTCAGAAGACATTTGCTACCAGGTCCCAAAAGTGGAGCAAAGAAGAGTGACACTGTAACCTACTAGGAATGTTGTAAGAGGTGACTAAGATTGGTTGAGTACTGAGATGAGTACAGGAGGAACAGCAACTACATTGGTTTAAGTCAATTCTTTTTAGGGATATTGCCTTTTAAGCCCAGATGGCTACTACAGTGTGCACCATGTTCTACTCTTATCTGCCAAACACAGAACCATCTCAGAACCACATGGGCAGAAACAGTTCTGCAATATCCTACTTCAGGCCACTTTTTTCAGCTCTGTCAAACTAAAGCTGGGGACCGAAGCTGAGGCGGTGAATGAGCTGACAGTAGCCAGAAACTCATAGCCAGAGTCAGTGACTCATAACTGACCAAGACCCTTTTCCGTCACCAAGTGGCAGCCCTGGAAACAGACTGCAACCATATAGCTTGATTAAGAGATTAGAGATTAAAGAGGGAAGGCAAACCAGGTCCCAAAAATGCTGTGCTGAAATCAGATGAAATGGGTTGAATGGTCTCGCTGTAAACTATGACAACATCATAAACTTCCTTTTCAGGATGAACTCAGAAAAAGAAAAAAACTAAAGCTGTCTAGGCATTTGATTTCCATGTTCCTCATCATATGTTCTTTGGTCTTCCCACTCTTTTCTTATTCTTTCAATTCAGCACATATCTGGTTACATAATCAGGTTTTATCCTGAGATGGAACCTATCCATCTCCATTGTCCCCAATTGTCAGCTGTGTTGGTTGTTGTCATGTTCTTGGCCACAGATTTGTGTTTATTATTTTATCTCACCACCTAACACCATATACTAGTCACTAAGCTTATATGTCTAATCATTAAAGGTATACAAGGGAATATCAGTTTTGAATAAGTCAGAAAATACGCGCTAAATGAGAGACATCAAACATATATAAAAACAAACGCTCAAGTCAATTTTTGTGTAATTTATATTAATAAAATATCACAAAATTATTGCTTATAAACAGATGTATGTATAAAATATGGCTAAATCTCAATACAGGATGGCCATGTAGAGCTGTATAAATATTTGGTAAGTTCTAGAGTTTTCATTCAAAGTCAGTCAACTGTCCCACACTTGGCAAGGTGTGCAATGCCAAGTGTTGGAGAAGCCTTCAAAGCTAGATAGAAGTATTTAATTTTCTCCAAAAGCCAAGGGAGCGATGAGTAACATTCAGTGTCAGGTGAAACATACTGATCAAGACCTCACCTCACTTCCTTGTGGAACCAGACTGTATAAGAGCAATGAGGCAGGGATTGACACCGTGGTCCAAATAGATTTTAGCTTACTGAGGAGCCTCGCATTGCACTACAATCAGGAGAACACTGATCTACCATCTCAAATATGTCTACTGTAGATGTACTGTAGAGCCAATGTAACCCACCACCAAAGAAACATCGTCAAGAGTGGCTTACAACAACAACTCTCAAAACCACACAAACTTTTATATATATAAATAATGTCAAATATAAACAATGACTTACTTCAAGGCTGGACTCTGTGCATGTGACATGAACTTAGCAGACAGGCTCAGCCTAGGACTGAAAGGCATAGACTCAAACTCAAATTCTGCAATACCACCAGTGACTTGCCTCGTTAAACTGTCAACAGCGTTCGCAGGTCTAGTGAGTTTTTCTAACGGGACAGGGGTAAATGAATCCTCCACAAACGTTTCTCTTGCAAACTTCTGTTTTAGATAATGCAAGAAACAAAAATGGCTAAATACATCACTGGTAACTTCATACATTAATCAATGTGGTTTACACTATTTTTGGGTATACAGCACCCTTAGCGTACCATAATTTTTCCATGGAAACCTCAAGTCAAAAAATATACCTACTTAACAGTTGCAGTGTGTGTAAGTGTCATTTCAGTGAAAATATTGAAATGTTATGCTACAAGGTGACGTGGCCCACAGTTTGCGAACCACGGCATTAACCCCTATAAAGTAGAAGGCTCTCCAATCTATGGTACTGAATACCCAGCAATTGACACATTCCCAAAGCCTGAGTGTTGAGTAATTTTCTAGGTTTAAAAAGAAATGTCTAGAAACAACATTGCTTAAATGAAAAAAAGTGAATAAATCATTTTCGTGAGGATCAGAAGAGGAATAATAACTGAATACATGATCAATATTTTCTATAATTAATCAAGCAGGCATATCAGAGGATGGGTAAGTAAGATGAAGTCACAAAATGCACGAATAAAATGTGAACAGTGAAAGTCAAGCCACAGTCTTGTTAATTTTTTCCCATTACATTTAACATTTATTTCCATAACTGATTATCAATACTTGATCAAGTTTCAATAAAAACTAAATGATATCTCCTTTACTTTAAGTATGTTATTTTTGTTCAGCCACTTAATTTTTTACAATTGTTTGTATTGCTATAAACAATTTGTATGTGACAAGAGTGCAAACTGTTTCTTATTTATCAGTTTCCCACAGTGATAATGTGACTATATAACTGCTCTGTTGAATGTCAAAATCTAATTAGACATGTTTGACATAATTAAAGACTCTAAACTCTCACTTTCTCTGGTGTTGCTGGCAAAAATTCCTTATCTGGAACAGATGGAGATGTAGGATTTGAAATGGTTACTGCCTCATCATTGGGGTCTTCCTCGTCTTCTATAGAGGTGTTGTCAATGCCAACTGAAGCTGCAAAACACAAATGGTTGTACCAAAGTAAACAGGTGCAAGTAGGCTTTTGTAGATGAAATTTCATAAATAAGGAGGGACCACGAGTACCAGTTTGCAGCTCCAAAACAAACATATCTGACAGAACCTCTTGACAGATTTAATCTGCAGCACATTGTAAAGTGGCAGATCTCTACACCCACACATGAAAGTGTTGGTAACTACCTCTTAAAGTGTCCAGCACCCACCCAACCATTTTAAAAATGTACCACTTCTTCAGGGTTAGATAAAAGGAACCAAACAACTATAATCAATGCAAATATGACTTGCAGCCATAATATTTATCTAAGAATGCATGGTTGATTAAATATAACTGATCCTCATATAGCAGTGGTTAAGTGACACGGCTCACAATCAGAAGGTGCTGGATTCGCTCCCCATTACAGTACCATCAGTTACCACAGGGAAGCAAACCCTTAGAAAATGCAGGAAGAAGCAAATTCTTACATAAAATGCATGCTGAAGTTGAATGCACTGGGCAGACAGGCGCAAAATAAAAACGTAGTGCAGCGCATACCGCCTTGGGGAAAAGAGAGATAAGGTGAATGCAAAAAATAATATAGCAAAGAACCATTCACAAATGAAACTGCACATTTAAAATCTAAATCTTGCCAAGGCATTTACAAAGTAATATAACAAAATGTAACAACATAGATTGTGTATGCACATAGAATCTGAGAGAAATATAGTGTTTCTAGAACAGATAACTGCATGTTAAACCAATATTCACTGCATGTATACATTTTTTTTTAAAGTTTAAATTTCATTTATGATCAACTGCTAAGTGTTACATATTAACTAACACAGTACACTTAAGAATTATGATCATGTTCCAAGATGGCAGAACCCATAACTATTACCTTTATCTTGAACTGAAACACTTCCTTGACTACAGCCAGACTTGTTACGTTTTCCATCATCCACTGCAAACACCTCATATGTACTGATTGAAATATCAATATGAAATTGGTAGTAAAACAAGTCTTACAATTTGACATAACAAATATTTGCTTTTTCCTTTTTACAATTTGTTCTCTAACAGCTGTGTTTTTTCAATTTCTAGGAATTTGTAACACCAAGGAATATAGGCCAGTGCACAGCAAGGTCCAAGTTGTTACAGCACAAACTTATATGTAAATGCAATCCCTTAAACTGCAAGGTTATACAAATGTAAAGCAACCCCATTACAAAAAAATAAATGCTGAAGTCAGATGCATTAGACTGTTCAAGTGCAAAACCGCAGAATGGAAACAAGGTGAACGAGAGAAAAATATAAAATCATAATCCTACAGCAATCTTCTTCTTCTTCTTCGATCAACTGATGCTATAGGTTCATGAAGGAGACTGCGTTTCAGGTCTTCACCTGTGCCCCACAGCTTTTCAAGCATGGTTGCTTCCTGGGACCATATCGTGGTTCACTGGTCACCCACAGCTTTTTGAGCACGGCCGCTTCCCCGGACCATATTGTGGGGCAGCCCTGCAGTATATGTTCTAGTGTTCACTTGGGACCTACAGTAATGTTTTGTAGGTGTTCTTGTGACAAGCTTGATGTTAGGAATTGGGATTGTGAAAAACTAGGTTCTTATAAACTGTTGAAAGAATACGATAAATTCTTGTGGAGTGATCTATGGCGAGCCTATGTTCCTGTGAGGGTATTTGTGAAGTGTCTATGTTCACGATGTTTAGAAGCAATTAAGCAACTAATATTCTTCTCCTTCCTCCTGGTACAATGACAGACAAAGCAGTCAGTGACCATCACATCTGATGTATGTTAGCAACAAACTCCTACAATATCACTCATTTAGCGAACATCTGTCATACGGTTCTCCAGCTTTGGCTCATAAGCAATAGATAATTAAAACTTTAATATGAAAATTTATTACAATAGCTAAAAACATTTTTGACAAGAAAACAATTTGACTTTTTTTTCTTGCCAAAGAATAGTTGGAAGAGGTAGGAAAATAGAAAATGGGGAAATAAAAATAATACCTAGCTAAAAGATCAGTATCAAAATCCACTGGCGGATATATAATCTCTGTAGTATCCAACTCAGTATCAACAGCATCTCCATCATCAATGCTGTTGCTTTTGAGTAAGTCAAATCTGTCTGACCAGCGTTTGCAGCTAGCATCAATTCTGTTGAGGGATAACTCTGATTTGTACTGGTCAAAGTTTTCAATCTTTCTAGTGCTATCAAGATCATTCATCTGAAAGAAATAAAAAGGGAACAACATTAATTACAAATACATGAAATAAAACAAATAACATTATAAATATATAAGCCAATGATGACATAAAACAGTAAAGAAATAGGTAGCGGTGAATGATCTGACAGCAGCAATTAACTTGTAGCTCAAAAGTAGGGTCTTGGCCAGTCTGTTCACCTGGCGCTGACTACACAGTGTTTTGCTTGACCAGATGTTAGGCTCTTCACCCCAGAGAGGAGAGAGAGAATACAATCTCTTCACCCCAGAGAGGAGAGAGAGATTACAATCACTTCACCCCAGAGAGAGAGACTACAATCACTTCACCACAGAGAGGAGAGAGAGAATACAATCAGAAACTTGTTAAGTGAAAGAGGAGAATGAGAATACACTCCAAAACTTTGAAAACATCTACATCTCAGTGCAGAAGAGGAGTAACTATGTTAGTTATGACCAGAAATAACCAAAGAAAACTTGCCTACCTTTGTTGTGGTGGGCAGGGAGCAGCACAGACCACTTATGGGCCTAGGAAGGTCATCATCAGTATGTGACAAACTCTGAAAATGAACATAAAGCAGGAATTTATACAATTTTTGTAATGATGCAAGATGGCGGCTCCAGTGCGGACAGTTTGTGTTAATGCTTAGCTTTAGATCAACATTGAAGTAAATTATTTTTTCCATAAGCGCATGGTCGGCTGTACTCTCAGCAATCAGTGCATGCAGAACCTCCACAAATCAGACCTACAGCAATTATTGTCGGCGAGCGATGCAGTTGTTCACGCAAAACAAGGTGAAACATCAGTGAGCAGATTACATACTCAGAAGAAAAGATGAGCGACGGACGAAGCACGTTACCAGCAGTCTGGTACCTTTGCAGCAAAAAAAAAGGTAGTAGGGTAAGACTTCCAATGCGTTGGTAAGACTCATTTGCACTCTACTACAACATTCATGATACATTAAAAGGCAAATACTACCCAGTGCCGAAGACGGATGTGTCTGACCAAAAGGTGCAAATATCGCAGTCAAGCTGTAAACCAGCGACAACGAAATCCGTTCCCCAGACTACATCCTGCTACTCGCAAAGCCCTGTTCGGCGCTTGGTAGCGGGAGATTGAGAACGAATGCAGAAGAGGAAGAAGTGGACCTCCATATCCCAGATGCCTTTATTATGAATACTTCATGTTATAGATAGTTTAATTATGGGTCTAAATATATTTTAGTTTAATTTGTTCAATAATCATGAATCTTTTTTTTAAATAAAAAAGGCATTTTGGCCTGGACTGAAAAGGGTTAACTTTAACAACTATCAATATGAGGACATGAGAAAAAGATTCTTACAAGCACAGCCGACAATTACCAACACACTGTATGGAGCAGTGACGCAACTGAAGAAGACCTGTATATGTATTAGAATGGCAATAGGCTGCCAAGAGCAGGCTTGCTCAGCAGCTATGAGATAATGACAACTATCAATTGCAAAGAAAAATTAGTTATTCACTCTTGCATATCCTGTACATATTGTTTCTAGAGCTTTCTTTCAAACACTGATGGCTACTTTACACTTAAGGCTTTTCAGCTGTGTGAATGGCAAGGTGTGTAATCCATGAGTTGGAAGTCTTCTACTTTAGAGGGGTACTCAAAGAATTAATGTTAAAAGCACAATCCTAACAATCCTAAGAGCAGCAAAGATAGTGCTGAACCTGCTGCAGGTCTACATTGCTCTGGTGGTTTAGTTCATTATGGATGCCACCAGACCATAGATTTGACTGGAATTCCCCCTAGTCGACGTCTTACACTTGTGTTAACAGAAACGTGTCATTTTCCATTTGGACTAGTTAATATTTGTTCATTTTTTCTTCCCTCCAATTGTCCTGGAACAGA